>JARWMC010000009.1:6036205-7243446 GCA_029959065.1 Colias behrii
GTATTCCGAATCATTCCGTATGGTTTGGTATCCATGTTTGTCACGATCGTTTTCCACAGATATTCTTTATTTGATTTTAAAATAAATAGTGCATATTCTGATTAGAAAATTACTTACCGGTGGAAGGAAACATCTCCGATAACTCGGCCACTCACAGCTGTGGAGTTTCTACAGTTTATAACGGCGCAATTCGGCATTTTACTTTATTCAGCTTCACGTCTTTCCTTGGCGAACTGCAAGCGCGGACTGAGTGTAGGCCAGCGTCAAGTAAGTTTCATAAACTTAGTTTGGACACGGGAAGTACATACACTCGCTTAGTCTATCTTGATACATGTCTGTGGTCCGGGCTGTCTGGCTGGCGGTAGTGGTTGCGTTTATTAGTGCGCATCTTATATGCACAGGAAAATATACTTAACTTTAGTCATTTTTTAACGCGTAATTTTTAATATTTTGCCTTTAGATAGATCCATCAGACATAATTTTTTTATTGCAAGACGTTTTTTTCGTTGTTAAATAGTTAGGTGCCATACGCAATTTTTTATTTCAAAATAATTAAAATGTCATCGAAATAAGTGAAATTACATCAACATGAGTCCGCTTAAAAGATAAGTAATAACTTTATTACTTATATTATATTATCCTTTTTTAATACTTATATTAAATAATTAGTAAACTATGTAATATTTTTAATAGATGGTTTCATATTTATTACACTTTTGGGTATCAATATGAATTTGATGATATTTGGTTTTTATCAAGTTTACATTTAACGTCCTATTTGAGGTTCGTTGGGAAAAGGAGGCACCATGGTAGATTGTTGCAAAAAAATTGTAAATAATAAAATGAATATTATATATAGTATAAGTAACACAGTGATTAGGTACCTACTTATCCTTTACGGGGACTCATGTTGATGGAATTTCACTTATTTCGATGACATTTTAATTATTTTGAAATAAAAAATTGCGTATGGCACCTATTTAACAACGAAAAAAACGTCTTGCAATAAAAAAATTATGTCTGATGGATCTATCTAAAGGCAAAAGATTAAAAATTACGCGTTAATAAATGACTTTAAATTACGGATATTTTCCTGTGCAGATAAGATGCGCACTAATAAACGCAACCACTGCGGCCAGCCAGACAGCCCGGACTGTAACCGAAATAGGAAGAGAAACAGTATATCAAAGAACCAAGTATTCTAAAGTTCTCTCTTGTCAACGTTGCTACAGGCCGATTAAGAAGAGCTGGAACGTCAATACATTTACACATTGCACATGTGTAGTGTCTGTGAAGACGCCCGCGGCGTAACGTCATACTGCATACGCATCATGAAAAGTCTGCCCGTCTCTCTCGCGCGCAGACTAGCTTATGAGAGTGACGGGGACAATTATTGTTTTTATTTTGCAATTGTTTATAAATACAGGGTGATGTAATTTAAACAAAGACGTTAGGTATACTACTAACTATATTCGACAAGATACTTCGCGGCACGCGGATTAGAATATTTTTTTACTTTACCTAGGTTAAATTATGTAATAATTTTAATAAGTTTTTTAAACGCCGTAAGTTAAAATTTTCATACATAGCTGAACAATACAGCTTTTATTGTAATGTAGCCTTATCTCTTACGTGCTAGGGTTTCGCTAGTATTGTTTCTTGGGAGTGAGCGCACGTGTTATTTGTATTGTTTTTATCGTTATTTTGAATATGACATGAAATTTAATTATTATTTGATAATTGAATGATTATCAATACTTAATATTACAATTGATTATGAGAATAAATAATTAAGTACATCGATTGAGTTACTTTTAAATTGTAATTTTACATATAAATTTGAGAGCTTTCATAATATTATCTACAACGCACCCATTTTACAATTCAAGTCTACACTTAAACTAGAGTCGCATTTATTTTTGAACATACTGTATAGTAAAATTGCATAAGTGTGAGTAGTGTGAAGATGCCAGCTTTCCTTAATCGGCCTGTACCTCCTATACGATTTCGTGAATAAATAATTGTTCTGACCGACATATTAAACTTATTATACTTTATATACAATATATTTAGTAGTTTCTATTATTTTAAGTTGTTAAATAAAAATTTAGTTGAGCTGATATCTATGACGATAATCTAAACTAATGCTCATTATTTTCCTTTATTAGCCGCAACAAATTGGGTACATAATCTTAAATGGTATGGAGCAAAAAAATTTATGGAGTCTACAAGAATACCTATTCGTGGTCAACGTAATGGATTTTATAAAAGCTACGATAATTTTAGTTTCTGGGCCGTATTCGGCTCCGGACATTGGGTAAGACATTTATCAATTTATAATTTGAAACTTTAAAAAGCAGTAAGTACTTGAATTTATTATTGAAATGTTAATGTAGAGACTATGTCTCTACTCAAGAACTACGCATTTACCATTAAACTAATTTTGAATCTTGAAATTATGGCGGGATATCAATCACTTTTCATTAGGCAGTTAAAGCTCATTATATGGAATAATGTGGCAAGGCGCATATTGTAAAAATCTATTATTTTATTTTCTAGGTTCCCGAAGACAATCCTACAGCTATGGAAGAAATTTTGGAATATTTGACTCGTGCGTAAATAGCTTAAAATCTTAAATAGGATTCCTTTTAAAGAATCTGTAAACTGTAATATTAAAACTAAACGTATGTATAAGCTTCATGCACGTAGAGTATATTTTTATGTTACACTTTATAAATGGAGAATGTGTATGATAAATAAAACGACAAATTCAAGTTGTAACTGTATATTTCATGAAATTAAATTAATTATAACATTTTATTTACATATAATTAATTAACAATTAATAGTTATACATTTTAACTTGAAGCACCACACTGCAAGTTTTTATTTATTTAAGCTACACATAATTCTGCTATTAATTTTATACAGCATTAACTCTATTTTATATTCTATTGAATATAATAATTTGAACACTGTTCTGTGGGTCTGTAAATTATTTTTAATGAATTAAACTTACACGATAAAATTCGATTTGTGAAATAATAAACAAAACGATAATATCGAAATTATTATTTAAAATAAACTGCACTCATAAATTATAAGTTTAGCAGGTACTCAAGAATAAAATTTGTTACAATTATCGCAACTTCTCATAGCTCTCATATAAAAATTGAATGACAATATTACTTACGTAATAATTGGACATACTACGTGACCAAGCCAACTAGACCCTTTTCAACTGTGACGTCACCCGCCCATGTCTCGGGTACAGATAGCAAAAAAAAAAAATTTTTTAGATAATGTAATAATTTTTAATTCACGATGTAAATAAATTACATAATTACATAAATTAAATTAAATACATACCGACAAATAACCTCAAATCTATAAATGCACTCAAAACAGTTTATTCAAATCAGTTTTATCACTAATATTCAATGTATAGAAATATATATATACTAATAAATAATAAATTATTAGTATCACCGTCGTATATGAAATTGATTTAATAAAAACACCAAAATAATAATATTTATTTATTCACACTGTTTAATTGTACCCTTACGAAACACGTGTTCTACATATAAAAATACTAGAATATACAACTTGAACATAGTTATCAATTTTCATACCACCTAGAACTAACTTTACGATTAACAATAAAAAGTACAGAAATAATGCGTCGATGCTGCGAACCGTACTAAGGCGAACGCGGTACCTGAGGCGGTAAGCGGGCGGGGAGGCCGCATTCCACCCGAGCGTCTAGTTGGCTTGGTCGAATAATACACATAAATATACGACATGATTTCTTTAGCGGTTTTTTTTCACCGATTCGTTGATTTTTCAAATAACAATTTCAAACATTGAGCAACCTTAAAAAATATTTTTATAAATTTATTCTTTTTATAGCATATTAGCTAATGGCATTTATTTAAAAACACGATTATCGTCGATAATGATTCAGTCTTTGTTGTATATATACAAGTTGTATAGCTACGTGAGTCGAACTTCAGTGAAGCACGAATCACACACTCTGACTGGTTTGGTATTGCCAGCTAATGCTACTGTTTTCTCGCTACAAGCCCCGCAAAAAATGTTGCCGCATCTTCTGCAGTGGTGCTGAAACAAAACGAAGAAAACGTTAGTTTAGTGTGATTAAATATTGTTTTCATTAAATATATCGAAAATCCGAGTTACAAAGAGTTGATTGTCTAAGAAAAAAAAAAAATCGAAATCTGTAGGTCCTATCATAATATACATGTTTTACTATACTTAAGTTAAAAGGTACACGTGCCATAAGATATACAGAATGTACTTAATTAAATCGATATTTTGTGATCCATCTAATTTTTGTCCATAACATAAAATTTTTAAGCAATGCAGTAGATAATTTAAAAATACCGTGAAATTAGGGCCGGATAAGAAACAAAGATTCCTATACCTTCCGCCTGGCTATATTGAATTCCTTAGCACACGCCGCACATGCGGTGGCATCTTTATCGCTCGTCCAATTGGGAGTTTCCTCCACCGATGCTTTCGCTTCCTTTTCCAATAATTCCGCTAATTGAAGTTTATTCTCGCTCAACGTCGCCCCAACTTCTTCTAGAGTTTTCTGCGCTTCGCTATATTGGATTTTGAGTTGGTGCTGTTCTTCTTGTAGTGTTATATATTTCTACGAATGAAATCATATTCAGATTTTTATTAATGAGGAGTAAATTGACGTAGAACATTATAGATTTTCAGGTACTCACTTGTCCGATTGATTTTAATGATTCGACTTCCTGTGTTAACGCTGATATTTTGTCACGATCGCGTACCATTGAATCCTAAAATTGAAAGCCAAATAAATACAAAAAAAAGCCCATTGTTGCAATAATTTTTGCAGTGTCATTGTTTATTATTAAAATGGCCAAAAAATAAATAAATAGGTTAGCCGTTAGTAGATATTAAACTTACTCATATCCTAAGTTTAAATAAATTAAATATATATCTAGTCCTCATAGTATTTTTAAATTTTATACATTTTTGTCGACATTCGAAAAAAATATGTAAACTTAAAATCGCGAAATTTTGCAATACAATACAAACCTGCAAAGAAACTCTCCATTCCCTTTCAATCCTTAAATCGCTTTCTGCCTTCACGGCACGTGATTCTGCTGTCGCCGCCTTCTGACCTAAAGATCGCGCACTGTCTTCGAGACTCTTTCTCACTGCCTTATCTTCTTGTAACCTAATGTTTGTGAATAAAATATAATTCAAATGATCTGTATTCGTAATCCTATGTATATTAATAATAGTATTTATTACATACTTTAAAACAGAGATGAATTTGAAGCACAAATACTTTTCAGACCTGTGGTCTTGTCAACAATGTAAGCAGTTAAACATGATACGCGAAACAATAATTATGAAAGATTAATGTGACCGCGTATTGCGCTACTGCGAAATATATTCCGAGATGAATATTGTGTTCGTTTTGATAGCTTCATAATTATATTAATCATAGAAGCAGTTTTGCTTTGAAACAGATATACGTGAAAACTGAAAAGGGTAACAAAATCGTTCAATAGTACCTATTATTTTATTGTCAAGTATTGAGGAAGTGTGTATCCTAATCCCAAAAAATTCTTCAATAGAAAGAATCTCTCACTTCGATGGAAATAAAAAAAAAAACGATGGAACATTACATTTAAGTAAGTATGTTCATCAATAATATTTTATATTATTAGATCACGTAAAAGATTTTTATTTCATTTTACACAGAAAAAAGCATATGAATAGCATGTGTACCTAGTTGATTTTTACTTTATCAATATTTATTTGTATATTCTTTGAATTTATGTAAAATAATTTGTTGATATGTTTGTAACTTTATATATTTTGGTTCTGTCTGTGATAATTCTGAACGTATCATCCTTTAGTAGTGGAGAACTTAAATAGTGGGAAACGCAGAAGGATGAGGAACAAAACAAAAATCACGTATAGCAAATAAATAAACAGTATTACGAAATAGCAGACCAATATATATCTACAAAACCAGATATATTTTTTTAAATCGATAATAATAAAATATATATTATATATCTCTATATTATTATATATTGGATTATTTTTCAGGAAAGAGCATGCAAAATCATATTATGTGATAATGGCAAACCTAGACAATAAACCAAAAATGAAATAAGCAGTCTGTGGTTCATTCATAAATGAAACATCATTAATGTTGGAATAACCTTTATTATAAAGAAGGCATACATCACTAGAGCTCTGAATTACAAAACTATAAAAGAAAAAATGATATATTTAATGCTAAATAACAACGCTTACAAGTATGTTGCGCATTTATTCTATTTCATACTATGATATTAAATATTCCTAATAACATTGTATGAGATCAATTGAATTTTTGAATATAATTAAAATGTTATTTAATTTTAAAGATTTAATCACATTTCAATAATACTACAATATCATTGGTAAAGAATACAAAATACTTTTAATATTTGGTTTTATTCCTATTATTCGATACAAGATTAAGTATTGAAGACATAGTATAAGATTAATAATAAAGTTAAATAAATTATAATAACAATGACAAAGTATAATGAATACAAAAACATTTTCGGTTATTAAATAAAATCTAAAAAATATCACGTAACATGTTATAACTAGAATTGTAAACCACAGCAACAAGAAGCTAAAGCAACTAGCGCCTTGCTATAAATAACCGAAGTTTTATTTTTAAATATTGCTATCAAAATATTCATTTAAATGACTAAACAGGTTTATTGTAAGGGTTTGCCAATATCAAATGAGTTTACTTATTACGTTACGTCAGCAAGCTGTGCATCGCTCACATAGAGTGCGATAAAACTTGATATGTCAAGCTGTTACCGCAACAACTTGAATAGTAATCTAGGCACTGTTTTTAGATAAAATATATAAAACCTACTTTTCATCGAGTTGATGTATGGTGCTGCCCATTGATTCAGTCTTTGCTTCCAATTTGGCTATTAGGTCTGTTTTATGTTTCAAGGAACTTTCACATTCCTAAAACAAAGCCACCACAATTTAACTCGGTTAGAATAGTTCAAATCCTTTGTTAGTATTGGCCCTTAAATGTTAGTAAGCGATAAAATTGGAAGTATACGTGATCGAGGCTAATAAGATGGAATAAATAACTATATGAATATGTATTTTATGTGACCATCATATTTTCCTCTATAATATGGCATATGCGATAGTATATAGATAGGTTATATAATATACTAATTTTATCTAGAAGGAAACACCACCTCGAATGCTATTTGCTCATTAAGTTATTTACAACGATTTAAAAATTACAGTCTACTCTTCAACACTTTTCATAGGTTTTTCAGTACTATTGCCTTTGCGGAACGGTGGTATTTCCTGAAGGTTCAATTTTTTGTTGGGTGGCCCCTCATCTTTCGACTTTGTACCCTTTTGAATGCTACTTTGTGCTCTTAAAGAATCTAATTTAGCTCCGAAAGAATCGTTAGTGGGAGATTTTAAAGCTTTAACTAGGTCGTGATCGGGTCCTAGGAAGTGGTTATATTTTTCGAGGTTGTGAAGTATTTTGCCAATTTGTTCAGCTTTTCCCTGAAGCCTGGATACCATTTCGCCCTTCTGCGTGAGCTCCACTTCGCATTCCTTCCGTTTTAAAGCGCGGCATTGATGAATACAATAGCATTAGTATATTTACATATTATTAAATACATACACCTTCAACTACTTAAGCGTTTTATACAGAATATTATATCCTAGAAGCTGCGGAATGTACTAAGGGAACGAGGCGCTTCGTCAGAGTGGTGTAGTCATGCTGGTGAGGTAGGTAGCAAAGCATTATAAAGTAACACATGGTTATGATGACATTCACATTCTTCTACGTTTTTATTATTTACTAGCGGTCCGCCCCGGCTTCGCCCGTGGTACATATTTACGTTTTCTCTACATAAAAACCATCCTCGTACTTCAAGGAATATAATAGAAAAGAATTATCGAAATCGGTTCAGCCGTTCGCACGTGATGCCATGACAACGCGAAACGGGTGCAGACCCGCCGCCTTTTTATAGCTCCCGCCGCGAAGCGCGTCGAACGCGGCAACTGATACACAAAAATAATCCTTATGGCATGATTCTGTATTCACGCGCGATGACTTATAGCGTATTTCATGTAAAACTTTGGTGTTTCTACACCGATTTACATGATTCTTTTACTATAACCTGCCCAGGAGTATGAAGAATAATTGTGCCAAATTTGGTTAAAATCCGTCGTGTAGTTTTTGTTTCTATAACGAATATACAGACAGACAGACAGACAGACAGACAGACAGACAGACAAAAATTTTACTGATTGCATTTTTGGCATCAGTAGCGATCCCTTATCACCCCTTCATAGTTTTTTTTTTAATATATTTCATGTACAGAATTGGCCTCTCTACAGATTTATTATAAGTATAGATTAGTATTTATCTATTTGTTTTTTTGGGGAAGAAAGATAAAAGATAATCTCTTATCTAAACTAAACAGATTTTATTATTTGAACACAATTTTTTACTTGCGAAACCACTACAAGACGAAATTTACTAAACATCTTTCAAAACTAATATTCTTAAGGCACTTATAATAATTGTCTATGTTAAGTAATGTTTAAGTAACGAAAGACAATGGCGTTGATTATATAGCAACAAATGTTTTAAGACTACACAGTGATTTATTCGATAAGCCGAAGGTATGATTATATTAATTATCTTGAAGAGATTGCATGGGCGGAAAATATTAGCTCCCACACACGAAGATCGGCCTTGCTGGGACGATGACACGATTCATTGAGATTGTTTACAAACGCATTGCCGTAATGCAGATAATAATATAAATCCTATATTATGTTCTATAAGATATTGTATATGGCCATGGGTAAATATTTTTAAGCTAAGTTCTCCTTTATGATTTATTTCAAAAATTGATTGATGGTTTGGAAAATTTATTAGAATTCGAAAGAGTTTTATCCCCTAATTTTGGCATCGTTCACAGTCACATTTAGACACCTAGTCCGTTTTCTTATGGGCATGCTTGTATGGAAAGGTATACATTTTTGAGTAAAGCAATGCCATTTGGTACGAATGTTGTACTCGTCCACCTAAGCCCAAATCGCCCGGTAGCCAGTCATTACTCCCCGGAAGGAGGGAGGGTGGGGGGGTTAAAGAACCGAGCGCCCGGCGCTCCGAAAAAAAATTCTAGCGGATTAATTTCGACCTTTGAGTCGAGTTTGGTATCGTTATCAGGTAACTAGATAATGCCCGATTCATTCCCCATACCAGGTTTTTAGGGTTCCATAGCAAAATATGTCACAATCCTTAAAATAATAAACTTTTAGTAGTGAAAAAATCCAAACAAACCAGTATAGTTTTATATTTTTGTATGAAACTTGGTTTATAAAAAAATACTGTCTGAAAGGCAATTTAATGCAGATTATAAAAACATTAACATGTAACATATATTTTATCATTTTAAATGTAAAAAAAATTATACAAAGTACAAAAACGTTTGACAGCGCAGCGTAGGGGACGGCTAATAGACCCGAAAAACAAGCAATATTAACAAAAAAAAAAAAAAAAACCAGCCAAGTGCGAGTCTGACTCGCTCATCGAGTGTTTCGTACTTATTTGTCCCATACCATGTTAACTGGTCTGGTAGGACCTGGATATCTGATACTCACAAACTTTCGTCTTTATAATATTAGTGTGATTTTTAATCATCTTTTAATTATAAATGAAGTCAGGTAACATTGTTAAAAATAAAGATATATAATAATAGAACGTTAAAGTATTAATAATAATGACAATTGCATAATTCGGTACATTTGAGCTGGCGTTTAAAACACTTCAATCTGGAACTGCAAGATTTTACGCACCGACATCTTATTAATTCAAAGCTTCTCCTTTCTTTTTATTTCAGATGGGGAAGGAATATACAGATTTTTTTGTAGGCCCCTAAATATAAACAGCCTGTAAAACTGCCCTTAAGGTGTGTTGTTTAAGGGCAGCTTCTGTGGGAGGCAAATTTTCTATTTGCATGTCCTTTTATGTTAAAAATTGTTTGCGACCCTCATTTACTGTCTCAGCGAAGTATGATCTGAAAAACAAACATGTATTTATAATACTTATAATACTTATAAAAATATAAGTTCTGGATAAGAGTATCTTTAAAATATCGTGACCGTCCTTACCTATCATGCATTGCTTAGATCATTAATGATCTGAGATGCATTGTAATCACAAACTTTTTAATTTCATTGTCTGCACATTTCGTATGACATTCGTATATGCCTTCCATGCCTCAAATGCATGTGTACCCATAGTTCTTTTAGACCTTCTAGCTTTGGAACACATGATATTCTGTACTAGCTATATGTGTCGACTGTTCTTAACATTATTTTGGCTAATACTACTATATCGTGTGTTCCAAAGCTAGAAGGTTTAAAAGAACTATGGGTACACATCGGCACAGGACGAAATCATCAATACCTGGCATGTAACAATGCTAGCTTCATGTTTAAATAATGGACTTATTAGTAGTTACATATTACTGTGTAAAATTAAATTGTACCTTAATATTGACACGATTTTAAAAGAGCAAATAAGGAGTTTCTTTTTTCCGGTTCTTCTCCATACGGCCTTCCAAATCGGTGATAAATGTTAAAAAAATGTTATGACGATTCAAAATTGCTTTTATAAGAAGTCTAATTAAATAAATAAATGTTAGAGTTTCAGTTTAGTACCCAAATTAATTTCATGACAAATAATACTTAAGAAATGGTTTTCTTGTATCAGGTCCACAAAGAACACACGTTTTGCCCTTATTCCATTATTTTACCAGATGTTACACAAACTCATATTTAATGCAAGACCCAAAAAAAATGCATTTGAGGCATGGAAGGCATATCCTAAAGCCACACGAAGGTATGAAGCACTTTACAGTGGCAAATATGCAGACAGTGAAATTGAAAAGTTTCTGATTACAATGCATGATAGGTAAGGACGGTCACGATATTTTAAAGATTCTCTCAACCAGAACTTATATTTTTATAAGTATTATAAGTACATGTTTGTTTTCCAGATCATACCCCGCTGTGACAGTAAATGAGGGTCGCAAACAATTTTTAACATAAAAGGACATGCAAATAGAAAATTTGCCTCCCACAGAAGCTGCCCGTAAACAACACACCTTAAGGGCAGTTTCACAGGCTGTGTATATTTGGGGGCCTACAAAAAAATCTGAATATTCCTTCCCCATCTGAAATAAAAAGAAAAAAAGAGAAGCTTTGAATTAATAAGATGTCGGTGCGTGAAATCTTGCAGTTCCAGATTGAAGTGTTTTAAACGCCAGCTCAAATGTACCGAATTATGCAATTGTGGAGGTGGTTGTCATTATTATTAATACTATAACGTTCTATTATTATATATCTTTATTTTTAACAATGTTACCTGACTTCATTTATAATTTAAAGATGATTAAAAATCACACTAATATTATAAAGACGAAAGTTTGTGAGTATCAGATATCCAGGTCCTACCAGACCAGTTAATATGGTATGGGACAAATAAGTACGAAACACTCGATGAGCGAGTCAAACTCGCACTTGGCTGGTTTTTTTTTGTTAGTATTGCTTGTTTTTCGGGTCTATTAGCCGTCCCCTACGCTGCGCTGTCGAACGTTTTTGTACTTTGTATAATTTTTTTTACATTTAAAATGATAAAATATATGTTACATGTTAATGTTTTTATAATCTGAATTAAATTGCCTTTCAGGTAGTATTTTTTAGAAACCAAGTTTGATACAAAAATATAAAACAATACTGGTTTGTTTGGATTTTTTCACTACTAAAAGTTTTTTATTTTAAGGATTGTGACATATTTTGCTATGGAACCCTAAGAACCTGGTATGGGGAATGAATCGGGCATTATCTAGTTACCTGATAACGACACCAAATTCGACTCAAAGGTCCAAATTAATCCGCCAGAATTTTTTTTCCGAGCGCCGGGCGCTCTGTTCTTTAACCCCTCCTCCCTCCCTCCTTCCGGGGAGTAATGACTGGCTACCGGGCGATTTGGGCTTAGGTGGACGAGTACAACATTCGTACCAAATGGCATTGCTTTACTCAAAAATGTATACCTTTTCCCATAAGAAAACGGACTAACCTGTTTATTTATTCTTTCGAATTAGATCTATAGTCATATTCCAAACTTAGACACACTTTTACTACAACGAAAATAAGCGTGGTGGGATCATGTCAATGAAATGCATACTTTATGCCTTACAAATTAGTGTATATTGAAATGTTCGTGATGTGAGATGGTGTTGTACTGCAGCAGAATAAGTTGCATGTGTTAATGATGACGATAGCTTTTGCTGTCCGATCAAATTGTCGTTGCGACATGCATGAACTTGAAATTACGTCATTATAATAATAAATGAGGCTTTATACAATAATTATTATGCAATGACCGTGACCGATACAATTCGCTCATTTGGAGGTCAATTAATTGTGGAAGAGCGAATGATTTGAACTGAATAGTGATAGTAGCATAGAAAAGCAACGGAGTGGGTTTCGAAATAATTTTGTTACTGTTAGTTCAAGGTCTCTACGAAGCCATTAACGGTCAAGGTACAAAGGGTACAAAATCCTACATAGTAAGGCATGCTTTATTTATAGGGCTTGCCATTAAAGAAGGCAATAAAAAATCTACGAAAACATATTTGTAAGTACAATCCATTACGGTAAAAATATGATTTTATATTTACTTAAAATTTGTAATGTATAAAACCTTCTTCAATGTCAAACAGAAAGAAAATATTATGAATGTTACCTGCAACTTTTTGTACATTTCCAAATTAATCAGTTTTATGTCGTCTAACTGTCTCCTCAAAGATATAATAGTGTCTTGTTTATCGTGAATATCTTTTTCTAGCAATTTCATTGCTACTTCCATTTCCGCTTTTAGCGATATCTGAAAATTGTTTATTATTTATTTTTAACTAGATTAATTTGAAGAATTAAAAGTGTCTGAATTATTCAGTTATAATAGTTCATTAAAATTTAACGGGATAGTATTAAAGAGATGATGGTTTTATATCGAACATTTATGTGGGAACAGTCTGTTACAATGGAAATTAAACTGTTAATTTACTATTCATACAGTTAATTTTCACGCAGATTCTTTGTAACTAGTGCATTTTGAAAATTATAACTAAACTGTTCTTCTTTATAATTATAAAGGGTGTCTCAGCGCCGATTTTAAACTTTAAACACGAATTTCTCGGCAACCTGCGGGGTTAGCTGGAGGGGAGTGGTAGCGTTCGATAGGTGACGAGTGCGGATTTTTTTGTGGCCATGGCGCAGTGGTCTGGTACGCACCGCGCGTACGCAGTAGAAGCGTACTTATGCAATACGTTTTCGTTGAGTGAAAAACGGTGTAAATTTGTAGTCGCTATGAAATCCACCGTTTGAGTGATGCCCCGAGTACTCAATTAATTAAGTCGTGAGGAGAGAAGTTTAGAGCGACAGGATGTTTACTAAATCATTCAATTGGACCACGAAATAGACCTGTGCGATCGATTGAACACATCGACCGCGTCGCCGCTGCGGTCACGGAACATCCAAGACGCTCACTTAGACAACATGCTGCCTCTTTAAGCCACCATCGGTAACTTTTTTGTACCTCAGCTGCAAGAAGAGGATATTGACAAGTCTGATGTATGGTTTCAGTAAGATGGGGCCACAGCCAACACTGCTAGGGTCTCCATGGACGCACTAAATGCGTCATTTCCGGGAAAATTCATAAGCCGCTCTGGAGACATATTGTGACCACCCAGATGTCCCGATTTAACCCCCGCTGACTTTTTTTTATGGGGTTGTCTCAAAGCAAGAGTTTTTGATACCCCTCTTACAAATTTGGAGCAGTTGAAGACTAAAATAACGACAGAAGTGAGAGTCATTTCAGCGGACATCCTTCGGCGCGTCTCGGCAAATTCGCGTGTCCGATTTGAAGAGTGCATTCACCATGATGGAAGACGTCTTGACGGTGTAATATTCCGTACATAAAATCCGCACTAATACACTTTAATTTACTATAATAAAAATATTATGAATACAATTTGTTTTTTTTTATACAAATTTTCAAAGTTTAAAATCGGCACTGAGACACCCTGTATTATTATTAACTCAACTGCGGAGATTTTGGGGCATATAACATAAGTACATGTAATAGGATACATAGGACAAATTCCAATTGGAATTTTGGTCAAAGGATATGAAATTTAATTTAATTGATTATTTTAATTACTATGCGTTACCTAAAAATACTTTAGTAATAAAATGCACGATAACACATTATTTTTCCTTTGAACATGCACTTACTTGCAGATCAAGTTCCTTTTGCAGTTCTGTATTCTTTTTCCTTTCTTCCTCCAAGAATTTGGAGAATTCGGTGTCCTTCTCATTTTTAGACTTATCCGAGGAAGTACTTTTAACGCTGCGTTTTTCCTTAAATATTGACGTCATATTTATTAACAAATGACATACATTTAATATAACGAGTTCCTGGTGATAATTAACTGCTAATATAACAAATGAGTGTTTACATTATACTACTAATGCGAATGATGTAAATAACAAAATTGCAAAACGTTAACAATTAGCTCTTTATTTATGGTATTATCGCAATAATATTATGATGAATTATCTTCAAAATCCGAATTTCTGAGAGCTCTGCGATAACAATGTGATGAATAATGTAAAATAAGCAATTATAACATAATTTTAACGAATACTATTGGAATGTTAGGAATTGATTATTTTTCTAATAGGAATAAATGTTTGAATTTAAAATATTTGAGCACTTGATTTTTCTGAATAAACAATGAACATTAAAATAAATGGCTTTTAACAAATGATATATACGGTACTATATCACTCACCTCCTCCTCTGAGTGCAATTCAGTCACTTTGATCCTGCTATCTTTAGTAATGTCCTGACCTAAACAAAAAGCGAACGTTATTGCGGTTATGTCAAAAATAGCTTCACCCACGCGTTGCGAAACTTACATGACTTCCAATAGCTATTTTTTCTTTTTGTTGCCGTATTTCCCATTGGTAAGCGGTAGTGCATAACGGTATGGAATAGAATATTTTGGAGACGCGTGATGCGTCGCCGGCATACTAATGTATACTAAGCGATACAATAGAGGTGTAGTGACTAGTGACTCATTATTGTATTGTAAGGTGTCTTATCTAATGCGGATTGTGTTCGATGCGAATTTCACTTTAATCTTTTTGGAGGACTAATGCAGCGTGTTCAATGTACCTACGCAGTACGTTGAACAATCTTAATTTTGTTGGCTTTCACAGTGTTTTCGGTTTAGAGGCAGTTTTTGCTTTTTAGTGTATTTTGTCGAAGTAGTTTTTTTAGGATGAGGTCTTAACTCTTAATGCGGATGGCGGGATGATTAAAATAAAAAAAGTAATACGTGGTGATTGTTGTATTAACTATGAATGCTATTATCTATACTAATATTATAAAGAGGAAAGGTTTGTATGTATGTATGTATGGTTTTCACGCATAAACTACTGGACCGATTTTGATGAAATTTGGCACAGATAATCTTTAGACCCTGAGAAAGAACATAGGCTACCTTTTATTGCGAAATATGTACCACGGGCGAAGCCGGGGCGGACCGCTAGTTATTAATAATTTTGGAAAAATATCAATACGATTCTTATAAGTTTGTATTCTCTTATCTATGGACAATCACCAGATTTTTATTTAGATATTCTAACAAAATGACCTAAGTAATAGAACCTTTTTCGATATTTCAAATTAAATACAGTTTTAAAATTCACTTATCAAGTATGTAATATTATTTAATTAAAAAAAAAAATATTTAAATGTGTACACACATTATACATATTTTATTGACATAATTTATTGTACTAGCATAAGATAAAACCTAGTAATGAAGCTTATTCTCGAATAATTTATAAATTAATAAAGTGTCCTTAGTGTGTGTGTGGTTCTTTATACTCGTTATTAAATGGCGATTAATATGCCTAGTCCTTATAGTAATTATTTTTAGTTTACGTGAGTTGGTTAAGTTGCACACATTGTTGTATATATGGGATAAAAAATAATAATTTTATTTTTCCTAATAATTACATTTAACACATTACCTAGTTTGTGAATAGAATAATGATATTGTTTAAACTTTGTTAATGTTGTTAAAAGACCATGATTAATAGAAGTAACTACATACATTATTTATGTAACGAGAAAAATAATAAGTTCAAGTTTGCTACTTCGTTTGATAAAATTTGACAAGCTATTTAAAGATTTGTAATAACCAAATAGAAACATAAAACCTAATCAATTTGTTGTGTTTTACCGTGAGTAGAGTTTTCGGATTTCCCTCTTATACTAAATGTGTGTATCGATTAAACAAATAGGGCAATTTAAAATTATGAAAAACAAATTAAATTTATTAACGTTTTAAAATAACACAATATGCTCATAGAAATTAAAGATTTTCTTTTTAAAGACAGTCGAGTTGAGTCTGCCCGTGACCACGCTCGCTGTAAAGTGTTCGAAACGTCGGGAAAATAATATAATGAATAAATCGCCTTTAAAATCCGTTAAAAATCTTTAATTTCTAAATGTATAATACTCGCGTAAAATCTAACACTAGAAAATACAATACGCTTACCCAAGGCGTGCTTCAATTGATTGTTCTCTTCAACTAGTTGAATCATAGTATTCTTAGCGATAGCCAGATCCTCTTTCATAAGAGCGTTGGTTGTCGTCAGGCTTTCGACTTTCGTCTGCAAATTTGCTACAGTCGCGCTGAAAAAAACTTTTGTTAATAAAGGTATAAACCATAATCAATGCATTTTGTTAATATAGGTCCAATATAACACCTCGAAAATGAGACGTAGAGAGTTCTGGCTTACATATAAAAAAATGACTGGGGTAGGAGCTAGATGAGCATTAAAAAAACATTAAATTGGAATTGCTAACTCAGTGTACATTACTATTGCTACTGTTCTAATCGAAAGGAAAACTTGTGGAAAATGGCGCAATAGTAAGAACTAAAATATACTGATGATGATGACATAGACGTGACATGGTAATTAAATTTAGATGAATATTGTCTTTTAATAAGCAGAAAAACAAGTAAGATAAGTTTTGCTATACATCGAAAACAAAATTGCACTGTAGCAAGCCTATATTACACTAATGTACCAATCGCGTGTTGCTGTCGAAGTTTTTGCTTTATTTAAACAATGGGTACATATTATGTTCTATTAGGAATATTGATCTCATAAAGATTTTACATTTTTACTGTTAAAGTAAAATAAAACCCATATGTGAGCTCTGTTGTACATTATTCGGTCAAAATGTAGCATAGGCATTTGTGTTGACATTTAAAATAACGTGTATATTGAACCTTAATTTTCTTACCCAGAATTCTAATATATTTCTTTTCAGATTTTAGTGTTAAATAGCGCACATTCATATACAAGTATTATATGTACATATATTTAAGATACCATTACATACCTATATCATAATTTATATACAATTTAAAATTGTGCTTAATTGAAGCAGATTTCCCTTGAAATACAGTTTACAATAAGGATTGGATACAACTTCGTTTCAGGCAAGGCTGACATTAACTCTTTAATTAAATTACTTTTAAATAAACAATATAAACTTCCATTTATTTTTCCTTGACATCCCATTAAACCGGTTTCTTATCATAAAATTAGGTGAACATTAAAAGATTATTTAAAGGCATCAACATCGAATACGAGAGACATAAAGTTAGTAATTCAAGCGTAATCGTGAACATGTCTCTTTGTAATAAATTCGTGACCTATTGTTTATTGCGTGACTATAATTATTTATGTATTTATGACCGTGACTTCTATAAAAGCATTTTAAAGTATTTATTGTTAGCTAATTTCTCTGTATATAAATAAGTTCCAACAAAAAGTTTCAATATACACTATTTACAGTGTAACGTAATGTGTAATTTATTTAATATTTCTATTAAATTTTTGGTTTATTTCTAGTCGCCAAATAATTTCACTGTTTCTTTCAATTTTATCATTATGAAAACACATTATAAATATTAGCGTGATGATAGCCAAACCCAATCGAAAAAAGTCCTATACGAAGTCTGAGACAAAAGGTTTTTTTTAAATTCATACCAGTTCCTATGTTTAGCTTGTTCCGACAAACTGTTCAATTTCATAATAATACTACACAATAATAACTGCCCACTCACTTGAGATGTCGATTCAGCTCCTCAATATAATTCTTCTGATCGAGCATTGTATTGATGTGGCGTTGTTTCGGCTCATTGTTCCCATTATTGCCATTGTTGGCCAAATCGTTCGACGAGTTACTGCCGCGCAGATATAGCGAGAAATCTATCACGCCCTGTTGGCTGTCCAAATCCTCTTCCTATTGAAAATTATTTAGTGTTAAGGGCTTGGTCTAGTAGTGCAAACAAATGCATCCTGTCATCCTATATGTAAATAATACAAATGTACTAAGGGAACAACTTAATTTTTAAAAATTAAATCATTCGTATGCATAATTTAATATTCGTAATAAGTACCTAAAATGACAATTTGAAACAATTTTCGTGAAAATTACACCGGGTGATTCTTTTTATCAGTACACAAAATTTGCGAATACGTTCTATTGATATCTTCAACTTCATGTTTATATAACTGATCAACTTTTACAAAGAAATTTGGACGAAATATAAAAAAAATAAGCTTTCCATACAAAATGCATAACTCTATACATTTTTTTCGACCTAAGTTTCTTAGTGAAAGTTGTTCAGTTTCACTAATAAAACGGATAAACAAATTTTGTACATAATAAAAAAAATGTAATGTTTGTATAAAAAATTATAAAATAGAAAAATGCGCAAATGAAAACAAAAGATATTTATTTCGGACTAGCTTCCGCCCGCGACTCCGTCCGCGCGGATGTCGGTCTTCGCGTGGATGGTTTATTTCTCCATTTTGAACTGGGAAGACGTTTCTCACTAAATTAATATTAGACGATCATGATTCACTCCAGTCCAAACAGCAAATAAGCAGACTTCTGCTTCTGCAACGTTTAGTTGTCCCTGAATTTGGAAAAAATAGTCATGATTCTTATCTATGACAAAAGTGTTATTTTTTCGCATTGTATTTCAAATATTAAATTTTTTATTTTTAACCGCATCTTCCGCATTCTTGTCTTTTGCCGGAATTAGACATTTAACTTCTACTAGTCCCATTTTCCCTTCTTGATATGGGAGTGTATAAAGTAAATTTTTTAGATATTTCTCGTTATACTTTTAAAAAGTTATTATTGTCATTTTGCTCATTAGGTAAAGTAATTTCGATATCAGTTTTAAGTTTTTTGATACCTGCAATAATAACGTCATAATCGCCTGCACATACTTATCGATTACACCCTGTATACAATCCACCATCCACATTCATAATGTTTTCCTGTCCTCCTCTCCTTTACGCTGTTCACCGATACATTTTAAATGAGTAAATCTGCTACCACTGAAGGATGTTTCATTGTGATTAGCAAATTTTCACCACTGTTGTCGATTATTTGTTTTTCATTTTTAATTAGCAATTGGGAATCATCAGTTTTGTTTTTTGCAGATTGGTTATGTACCCTAACAATACGTCGAAAAGGGAAAGCATCAACGAATTATCGTTTTCGTCCTCTTTTTTTATTCTTCGCGTCTCTGTTACTTGTGTTTGTTTAGTTCTCAACACCCACTGAATTTTCTATGTTATTGTGATCTTCCATTACATCTGAGTTTTGATGATGTGATGATAATCCATTCGTTTTAATATTGGTACTTAGAGTTGGTGGACTAAACTAGAAATGGTGGACTAAATTTGTCAGCGCGTCTGTAAGATCAGAATATAAAACCAACATCCTGTATTTAAGTTACAAAATTAATAATCAAACAACATGCCGCTACGTTCAAAATGACTAGAAGAAAAAATGAAAACACCTCGACATATTTGGAATTTTGGAGTAAACAAATCATTTTCCCCGTATGTCCCAAGTTCAAGTTCTCAATACAAGTTTATATTATATTTCGTATTTCTCAAACGAAAAATAAACATTTTTGGAACTTCAAAAAAAAATTATATTATAAGAAAATTTATGAGCTTACTTTAGTTTTAAAGAAATATACATCCCTTTACTGACACCCCGTAAATTAACGAAATTGTTGCCAATCACCTTTTAGTCCGTTTTCTTATGGGAAAAGGTATACATTTTTGAGTAAAGCAATGCCATTTGGTACGAATGTTGTACTCGTCCACCTAAGCCCAAATCGCCCGGTAGCCAGTCATTACTCCCCGGAAGGAGGGAGGGAGGAGGGGTTAAAGAACAGAGCGCCCGGCGCTCGGAAAAAAAATTCTGGCGGATTAATTTGGACCTTTGAGTCGAATTTGGTGTCGTTATCAGGTAACTAGATAATGCCCGATTCATTCCCCATACCAGGTTCTTAGGGTTCCATAGCAAAATATGTCACAATCCTTAAAATAAAAAACTTTTAGTAGTGAAAAAATCCAAACAAACCAGTATTGTTTTATATTTTTGTATCAAACTTGGTTTCTAAAAAATACTACCTGAAAGGCAATTTAATTCAGATTATAAAAACATTAACATGTAACATATATTTTATCATTTTAAATGTAAAAAAAATTATACAAAGTACAAAAACGTTCGACAGCGCAGCGTAGGGGACGGCTAATAGACCCGAAAAACAAGCAATACTAACAAAAAAAAACCAGCCAAGTGCGAGTTTGACTCGCTCATCGAGTGTTTCGTACTTATTTGTCCCATACCATATTAACTGGTCTGGTAGGACCTGGATATCTGATACTCACAAACTTTCGTCTTTATAATATTAGTGTGATTTTTAATCATCTTTAAATTATAAATGAAGTCAGGTAACATTGTTAAAAATAAAGATATATAATAATAGAACGTTATAGTATTAATAATAATGACAACCACCTCCACAATTGCATAATTCGGTACATTTGAGCTGGCGTTTAAAACACTTCAATCTGGAACTGCAAGATTTCACGCACCGACATCTTATTAATTCAAAGCTTCTCTTTTTTTCTTTTTATTTCAGATGGGGAAGGAATATTCAGATTTTTTTGTAGGCCCCCAAATATACACAGCCTGTGAAACTGCCCTTAAGGTGTGTTGTTTACGGGCAGCTTCTGTGGGAGGCAAATTTTCTATTTGCATGTCCTTTTATGTTAAAAATTGTTTGCGACCCTCATTTACTGTCACAGCGGGGTATGATCTGGAAAACAAACATGTACTTATAATACTTATAAAAATATAAGTTCTGGTTGAGAGAATCTTTAAAATATCGTGACCGTCCTTACCTATCATGCATTGTAATCAGAAACTTTTCAATTTCACTGTCTGCATATTTGCCACTGTAAAGTGCTTCATACCTTCGTGTGGCTTTAGGATATGCCTTCCATGCCTCAAATGCATTTTTTTTGGGTCTTGCATTAAATATGAGTTTGTGTAACATCTGGTAAAATAATGGAATAAGGGCAAAACGTGTGTTCTTTGTGGACCTGATACAAGAAAACCATTTCTTAAGTATTATTTGTCATGAAATTAATTTGGGTACTAAACTGAAACTCTAACATTTATTTATTTAATTAGACTTCTTATAAAAGCAATTTTGAATCGTCATAACATTTTTTTAACATTTATCACCGATTTGGAAGGCCGTATGGAGAAGAACCGGAAAAAAGAAACTCCTTATTTGCTCTTTTAAAATCGTGTCAATATTAAGGTACAATTTAATTTTACACAGTAATATGTAACTACTAATAAGTCCATTATTTAAACATGAAGCTAGCATTGTTACATGCCAGGTATTGATGATTTCGTCCTGTGCCGATGTGTACCCATAGTTCTTTTAAACCTTCTAGCTTTGGAACACACGATATAGTAGTATTAGCCAAAATAATGTTAAGAACAGTCGACACATATAGCTAGTACAGAATATCATGTGTTCCAAAGCTAGAAGGTCTAAAAGAACTATGGGTACACATGCATTTGAGGCATGGAAGGCATATACGAATGTCATACGAAATGTGCAGACAATGAAATTAAAAAGTTTGTGATTACAATGCATCTCAGATCATTAATGATCTAAGCAATGCATGATAGGTAAGGACGGTCACGATATTTTAAAGATACTCTTATCCAGAACTTATATTTTTATAAGTATTATAAGTATTATAAATACATGTTTGTTTTTCAGATCATACTTCGCTGAGACAGTAAATGAGGGTCGCAAACAATTTTTAACATAAAAGGACATGCAAATAGAAAATTTGCCTCCCACAGAAGCTGCCCTTAAACAACACACCTTAAGGGCAGTTTTACAGGCTGTTTATATTTAGGGGCCTACAAAAAAATCTGTATATTCCTTCCCCATCTGAAATAAAAAGAAAGGAGAAGCTTTGAATTAATAAGATGTCGGTGCGTAAAATCTTGCAGTTCCAGATTGAAGTGTTTTAAACGCCAGCTCAAATGTACCGAATTATGCAATTGTCATTATTATTAATACTTTAACGTTCTATTATTATATATCTTTATTTTTAACAATGTTACCTGACTTCATTTATAATTAAAAGATGATTAAAAATCACACTAATATTATAAAGACGAAAGTTTGTGAGTATCAGATATCCAGGTCCTACCAGACCAGTTAACATGGTATGGGACAAATAAGTACGAAACACTCGATGAGCGAGTCAGACTCGCACTTGGCTGGTTTTTTTTTTTTTTTTTGTTAATATTGCTTGTTTTTCGGGTCTATTAGCCGTCCCCTACGCTGCGCTGTCAAACGTTTTTGTACTTTGTATAATTTTTTTTACATTTAAAATGATAAAATATATGTTACATGTTAATGTTTTTATAATCTGCATTAAATTGCCTTTCAGACAGTATTTTTTTATAAACCAAGTTTCATACAAAAATATAAAACTATACTGGTTTGTTTGGATTTTTTCACTACTAAAAGTTTATTATTTTAAGGATTGTGACATATTTTGCTATGGAACCCTAAAAACCTGGTATGGGGAATGAATCGGGCATTATCTAGTTACCTGATAACGATACCAAACTCGACTCAAAGGTCGAAATTAATCCGCTAGAATTTTTTTTCGGAGCGCCGGGCGCTCGGTTCTTTAACCCCCCCACCCTCCCTCCTTCCGGGGAGTAATGACTGGCTACCGGGCGATTTGGGCTTAGGTGGACGAGTACAACATTCGTACCAAATGGCATTGCTTTACTCAAAAATGTATACCTTTCCATACAAGCATGCCCATAAGAAAACGGACTATTTGTAATCTATTTGGTTTCATTAACTTTATGTTCGAAGATAATTTTTTTTCTAGTAGTTACACGCATATTTTTTCCGTTTATTTTCCATATCGAAATCAAATGTTTAAAAATAAGAATATTTGCACAAAACTAAGATAAAAATAATCAATTAACAAAAATATTAAATTTAATGAAGTAGAGCAACTTTCACTTCGGTATGAAGGAAAATCGAGCGTAGAGCACACGTCAGAACGCTCCGGCTCAAGGAGCGCGACTAAAGAAATTCGCTAGGATTTTTCCTAATTATTTTAAATATTTTTTTAATATTTAAAGAATTATCAAAATTCAAAAAAAAAAATTTAAAGGATTAATACTCATTGGTCTTCAACCAACTCGAATAAATTAATGGAAAAAATAACTTTTAGCAGTATTTATCAATAGCTTTTTGTAAGGCAAAAAATGGGAAATTTAATGAATTTATAACGTTCTAATTAGGAAAATCATAAGTTTTTCGGCAATTGTATTCAGCAGATTTTAATTACGACTATATAAGGATAATAATGCGCTGATCAAATTGTATAAATTGTAATCGGTTGCAACGTAGTGAGTGCACAAAGTTAGCTCGAAATGTCTTTGGGGGAAAGAGACTTATCTTGAAGGCCTGATTAAGGTAACATAAAGTAACTTTATAAATGTGAAAAAATTCACGCGCATTGCGTATATAACACTAATTGATAAACAAGAAAAAAAAATCAGTTTATCATTTCAATAGCCGGGAAAAAATTGTCAAATAACTTGTTGAAAACGCAATTTTGCTAGACTGCAGCCTTAAGTTATGTTATTACGATTGGAATGAAAGAGCAGTCATGCAGAGATGGCATAAATATTAATAATAGTACCCCTATTTGTTAATGTTTTCGCAAATCGACGAAAAGCGTCTATTTTGCGGGACAGATATGGCATATTTAAACTTCTAGTGTTTTCCTATTACAGCATTTACTTTTTATTGTGATCGAAAAATAACATAATACATTGTTTTAAAACGAAAGCAATAAAAGAGGAAAAAAATATTTGTCAATAATATCTTACCTTCACGCATAAATTACAGTCAACGACGTTAAGTCCGACTAGCAGGCCTGTGATAATAACAGCCTCTTCGTTCAACATTAGCGCATGAGGTTCAAAATATTCCTCCAGAGTTTCTTCACGGTGCTCTAATAAAATCCTAAGATAATCCGCAAGCCTCTTTTGCATAAGCGCTAGTCTAAGCCAAGCTCTTGCGCGACCCATAGCAGTCCTAGGATTACAATGAACAATTAAATAATAATATATTTTTCTCATTAATAGTGAGTGATACTTTATACTAATAAAGAAAAAAAAAGATTAATAATACGAAAATTAAGTAAATATCAAGTTCCACATACTTAACAGTCGGCAAATCCCTCACACTAGCCGTTATGTCAGCGGCCTCTGGTGAATATTTTTCAACCATTTGAAGGATGTCCCACAGTTCCTTCTTCGGTCCGAGGAGACCCTAAAAACGTCGTTGCGTTAAGAAAGCCTTATAAGTAGTTTATGAATATAATAAATAAGAAATTACGTCATCAATGTCGTTTCAAATGCTATTATAAGATATAATCGTTGTAAGACTGTATTATTTATAGCTTAAGTACGTATGTTAACGGAATCGCAAGTACATAATATTTGAAATGTTTTTCGTGTACCTTCTTAGGTTTGAGACCGTGACGCATGACATGTTCGAGAACAATGAAGAAATGGTGTAGCGGCAAATGGTCACTGTCGAGCATCCGGCCATAGCGTAGGGATTGCTCAATTAACTCCTTCACAATCAGTTTCGAGATGTTTACGAGATTACTACGTTCTATGACAACTGGGTCTCGGGCTAAAACAAATGTTTTCATTATTATAATGTAAGCTATTACATATGGTTTTTAAACTATCGGAAGTATATCATAGAAGTTAAGAAAATGGCTAAACCATCTTAAAATCTTATCATAAAAACTTGCATGCTTCTCTTATGATTATAATTTATCTATTGCATGCGCTACAGAATTAAACTACATTTCTATTTAAGGACCAGTTCAAATATGACCACTTATGTATGTAAGTGTCGACCAAAAAGTCTAAGTGTGGGCATGATTCACTACGTACGAACCGTAGTACAAGATTTACCCATCAAAGTATGCATAGGATCGTCCGGAGATAGCGCACCATTGTCAGATGGGCGGATGTAGGAATCCTGCATCTCCATATCGTGCAGCTCCTTCAGGCACAACCACTCGCCGTCGACTGACACGCGAAAATTGCATAGGTAAATGGTGTCTTGCGCCCCGGCCATTTCGGCATCGGGGTTACCGTCACCTTCGATACCCGACGGGAGTCCCAACTCCGGCAAGGGATCTACCCCACGAACCGCAGCAAGAGAACGCATAATAACGCAGCAAATAAACGATGAAGCGAAAAAACAAGCACTCTCGATTGAATTGTGATCACTGTCCCGTATTCATATTACGGTACTTTTACAGTAAAAATATTCTGATTTTGCTTATAATCGTCAACGCTATATTTCACTGCGAAATTAATAATGTTATTTTGATCGCAAGGAAGTTCTTGCTGGGACAATGTCACAAAAATGGGATTTCCAGTAAGTTCACTGTTGGTATTGATTTTCCCGCATAGCGCGTAGGGTTCGGGAAAATCAATACTGTACGCGAAGTCATGCCATCTACTGGAAAAGCGAGAAACTAAGCTTGAGATTGTTTGCAGTGTATGAATAATTATCGTGTTGATGGAAATATCCTACAGATGACCTAGTATTCAATCGTATAAGTAAACAACTAACAATGTTCACCGACACATTTTCATTTGTCTGCATAAAAATTATTAATGAAAAATTTAAGCTAAACGCATTATAGTATTTTAACTACTATTCTAAATGGGCATAAAATTATGAAGATATTTTTTTCCGCGGAAACAGTTTCAGTTGTGTGTGTTTCTCTTGGTGACCTATCCAAACTAACATAATTTGTATGTTAAAATTACAGGAACTTTTAAGTTTAAAAGTAGGGATGTAACGATACCGATATAATCGGCAAGCCGATATATCGGTATCGCCGATAATAAAACAATCGATATCGAAATCAAACAATTCAAAAAACCGCGCCCAATGAAAGATGCGGGAGGTCGCCCGCGCGCGGACACTTTGTTTTCTGAAAAAACTCTACCACTAGTAAACTTTGATAATTGATTGTATGTGTATTACTTAAAGTTTAACTGACTTTGTAAAATAATAATACTAAAATAAATGTTTTTCTTGTTTTTTGATTTGGCATTTTTATTTTAAAGAATACGATTTACAGTTCGAGTCTCTGTTAAGTGTTGGTAACTTTTATGCATAATTCACTATTTATTTTTCTACCAATCCATCGATATCGGTATCGGTATCGGTATCGCCGATTTTTTACTACAAATATCGGTATCGGTATCGTATCGGCAAAATCATGTATCGTTACATCACTATTTAAAAGGATTCTATTACAGGAATCACAATAAAGCATTAGTAACGTTTTTTCAAAAAAAAAAAATATGAACACTACAAACCAAATTTCTAGTTGCATGTCTTGTGTACAAATCAATTAATAAATATAATATAAGAGAAAAAAAATGTGCAGATTAGAAACAGAAAAAGCGCAAATATTTAAAAAAGGTTACTCTGTATGTATACAGGTAAATTAGCTTGGAGAAATTTTTGCGTTTGTAGTAGTGTATGGTCAGCAAATAAAAAAAAAAACAACATTTTATTTTTAGTTTTTATTCAAGTATATAATATTAGTATTATTAATATTTTATTAGTTCCAAACATTACAAGCAGTGCCGATTTTTACTTCAGTGAAGACGTGTATGAATTAGGTGTTCTCCGGCCAAAAATGTAAACCACGGTAAAAGTGAAACTGTTCGAACGGTTCCGAACACTGCTTTGTGTAGCGCATGTCGCGTGACGGTCGGCTGCCGAGTAGGTATACCTACTCGGCAGCCGCGATACACGCGACATGCGCTACACAGACCAAAAAGTTTGAGACGATGTAATAAAAGTTTCACTTTAATAACAAACAATAACAACAATAACAAACAATAACAACAATCAACAAATACAAAATTTAACAATTAAACTACGTAATAATTATAATTTTCGAATGAAATGTGTGCTTTATGTTCTAACGGTACCAAGCGCAGCGACTGACGCCGGACTGCACGAGGCACCTGCGGACAGCGTAAACTGGTTTATTCTGGTTTTGTGCGTGTTTCCACTTTCCACTATCAAGTGACGATTTATTTATTTGTTTTGTTTCGTAATTATTATGGTCAAATATTAATTACGAAACAAATTATTATGAACAAGATATTTTATTGTTTCACGGTATTCGCCTTGTCATTGGCTCAAGGACGTAAAATTGAATGATATATTATTTTTTTTATAAAGTCAAAACCATTTTTCTTTAAAACATAAATCAGAGTATTGCTAGGGATAAGTATAAAATTAAATAGTAATGTTAGGATATCGAAACATTTTTGTATAGGCTAGAACGATATAATGGAAACGCGCTCTAAGATCTGAGTAATATACACACCACTACATATGCAAAAATTTCTCGAGACTAATTTCACTGTACAAAATATTGATTTCGATAACTTGTTAGATTGTTAACTTACAATAACAATATTTTGTTGACTTACAATAATAAAAATAAATTTGAAATATGGGATGTGAAAATCCACATTTAATTTTGACTAAATCATCATAATTTTCACACAAACGAATTTCGCGGGCGATAGCTAGTTTTCTCGGAAAAATCTTATACCAAATAGAGATATTAGGTTAGTCTTGCATAGATACAAAAACAACCTTACTAATCATTGTCATGAGAAAAAGAAATTGAATTACAACCAATCTCATACATAGAATAAATAATTGTTTTTTTACATAGAATTAATAATTGATTTTCTGTTTATAATTTAAAGGGTGAAAATTTTTTTTAAATTATTAACAGAAAATCATGAATGGAAGATTCATATAATGTCAGAAAATAAAAATAAGAAAAAAATAGAAAGGTACGCACAGGAAATAGAGTTTAACGAGATACTATGAATGTGTATTAAAGGAAGTGTTTGCAGTATGCAAAATATGTGTAATTAAAGTGCAAATAACATACAATAATAGGTGAAAGTGTTTCAAATAATTACTCTGTGTCTGTTTCTTTAAGTGTATTGTTAATCAATTAAAGAGGCCTTCTATATCTCTATAAATAAATACTGAAGAAAACAGAGTATGTAAATCATTAACTAAATATATATGCAGTAATGTAATGGACATATCATACCATTGGGCTCGTATTTTGTTTAATGATGAGATGTTTTATGATTTGTGGCTTAGATTTTAACTATGTATATGTATTGAACTTAAAACTGTACAAAACATCTCTCTGTTTGCTAAGAAACACATGTTTTTATACAAGTACATAATCCCACTGACAAAATTTAACTTTGATTTTGTATATATAACCCATTATCTTGTTGATAAGATTTGCACACAACTAAGTCACCAACAAACGCTATATGGCAAAAATAATATTGAAGTCATTTGTTTTGTTCGGATCTTCAAAATCTACATTTATACCTAGTTATATTCTGAAATAATAATATATGAAAAGACATAAGTTTTGTGCATGAAAATACAAACAGTGACATGTAGACTTCTAAATTATTGTATGCTATAATATAAAAATAACTGCAATAATTGTAAATGCAATCATTATTTTTATAGGTTAAATGGCTTTTAAACTATAATAATACTAGTTGTAAGTTTTATATGTCATTCATTTTTACACACATTTATCGGCAAAGAAGCAAAACGCAAAGCAAAGCAAAGGGCTGAGAGGACTCAGAAAAAGAAAAGGAGCCTCCAGACGAAACAACAGGTTCAGATTTGTGTGGTTACAACATAAAGTTTTAAATGTTACCGTTAATTTATATCAAAGACTTAAAAATAGAGATTGTAATTAGGTACATGTAGTACACATTCAGTGTAATGATAATTGCGAAAGTTTAGTAAACAATATTTTTGTAATCTGTATTTCGCATAGAAGTAATTTTTTATTGTAAAAATAAGTTACAATATCTACTAATGAATTTGAAAATAAATTTGTATAGGTAGATTGATTTAATATTTTAAAATAAACTACAATAATTATTGTCTGTCTTGTCTGAAGGTCGTGCAATATATGGATAGTTATAATAGATAAATAAAAATAATGCTTAAACCAGATGTTATTAATTTTAGGTACATGTTTATTGTCAATTATTAAGGTTATGTTTTTAATAATGGTTATGATGATAGTGATTGTATCTATAAATATGTCTTACTTTTTGTTGTGTAGAAATACGATTTCTCCGGTCTGGATAATAACATTTCCGGCCATTTTTCGTCCTTTGATGATGATACTGACGGTGACCTCTCTTGTATTTGAGATTTAATCGAGGACACTGACGTTGTTGGAGAACCCTCAGAATTGTTTCTGGATGAATTAGAAGCCATTATTTTTTATCCTTTCATCGCTTTACACATCATTCTGTTCAAACAAAATTTGTTTTCGTTTTACGGGAATACGCGTCCGTCAATGACATAATGACAATGACAATCTCGCCGAAGGTGAGTAGTATATTCTTTGATGACAATTACCAAATAACAAGTGACATAAGACATTAGACAACTGACACGTTGATAACGAATTGTACGCTTATTGTACGTCATTTCATGATGTTTGGCTGTGTTCAGAAACAAAAAAATAAAATACTATTATAACTAATACCACCTAACTACTAACTTTGAAAACCTTTGAATTTGTAGAGGATAGTTATTAAAGTTAAAATATTAGACTAAAATATAACAGTGAATTTAGTTTACATTGTGTTCCATATACAATTATAATACATAATGCATTACAATCTTCATATTATATACCTACTTACAAGTTATGTACATAGTAAATGGGCAATGTTGGTAAAAAGTGCAGATAACTTTGCCCGCCCTCAAAAACAGACAAATAATGAATTAAATGTTGAAGAATAATGAAATTTGCTACAACAATATATGCACACGATCTAAGAAAAACATATGCTAACAGAAAATACTAACGTTTCTATAGAAAATTTTTGCGAAAATTGAAATTATTCAAAAAAAGTGGGCAATATTGGCATATTTCACGGTGTAGGTAGTTTCCTAAAAATTTGAAGATCAGCTTAAGGGGCCGTTCAAGTATTACATGAGCAGATTTCTTACCATTTTTTACCCCCCCGCCCCCCTTGTCATCAAAAGTAAGCAAAGCACTTACCCCCTCCCCCTATGCTTACGTAAACATTTTTAGTAATAAATGTTTTTTTTATATTGTTATTTTTAAAATAGGAAAATTCATGAAAATATTAGGTTTAACTGATACACATAGAGTAAATGACAAAAAAATATAATCAGAAAATAATATAAAGAACATAACTAACATAAAGAATATTTTCGGAACAGTTTTTGGTATAACTTGGATTTGTCTATATGATATGACATTCTAATAAGATATTTAAATTTAAATAGGTAATTAAAACGTTAAACTTTGGCTAATTGCATCAACATAAACACAAATGATAACTTTCAATGCTTACAATACGTTTAGAATCCAAACAAAACAATACTGATAGATGCGCACTTGCAGCCGGCCGGCACGAGAGTGAATTATTAGACAAGTGAATAGCGGTAATTTCCCTAATGCGCGGTAATTCCCCTAATCAGTTCTCAAAGCGAGTGCCTACGCATATGTATTATTTGCGGGAATCCCTGAAAAAACTTAAATAACTAACGATGACGTAATCATCATCTAGACCCCCCCACCCCCCATGTCATCCAAAATAAGCAAAACAGAGACCCCCCCACCCCCCCTTGGTGCTTACGTAATACTTTTTTTTTTTTTTTTTTTTTTTTATATGAAAGAAGGCAAACGAGCATGTGGATCGCCTGATGGTAAGCAATTCCACAGCCCATAGGCATCTACAGACGTGTCCGAAGATGTGTTGCCGACTTTTTAAGGTGGAGGTATATTCTCTTTTTAAATGCCTCGATGTCATAGGCGTTCGGGAATATCGCCGAAGGCAGGCTGTTCCACAATTTGGTTGTGCGCGGAATGAAGTGGCGGGTAAATCGCACCGTACTAGAGCGCCAGAGGTCCAGATGGTGAGCGTGGAACTTGGTCTTATGCCGTGCGGTACGGTAGTGGAATTCCGCGGCAGGTATCAGCTCAAACAACTCCTCAGAGCACTCCCCATTATACAGACGGTAGAAAACGCATAAAGATGCAACGTCTCGTCGTAAATCTAGAGAATCAAGCCGATCGGTAAGTGCTTGTTTGCCAATAATTCTGACGGCTCTTCGTTGCACGCTATCAAGTGGCAGGAGCTGATATTGTGGTGCCCCGGCCCAGAGATGGGAGCAGTATTCCATATGAGGCCGTATTTGCGCTTTGTAAAGTAGTAATAGATGTTCAGGCCTGAAATACTGCTTCGCTCTATTTAGGACACCCAATTTTTTGGAAGCTAGTGTAGCTTTGCCTTCCAAATGATAGCGGAACTGAACGTCATCAGAAATATTGACACCAAGAATTCCGATACTAGACTTGATACTAAGGGGGGTGCTCTCAAATAGGGGCGCTGTGAGAAATGGTGCTTTTTTAGCTGAAAAAAGACATACTTGTGTCTTGCCAGGGTTAAAACGGACAAGATTTTGTCGACCCCACTCTGAGACTTCTCCAAGGAGAGTCTCAATTTTGGACACAAGTATGTTACGGTACTCTTGGACGTGTTCCAGAGAAATATTAGTGCGGCCGATATATATAGCATCACCAGTACTGTCATCTGCATAGCAATGAATGTTACTAATTTGTAACATGTCATTGATATGCAGAAGGAACAGTGTGGGTGAGAGTACGCAGCCTTGGGGAACGCCAGCGTTCACAGGTAATAAGTCAGAGCTTGATCCATCGACCAAGACTCGAATACTGCGCGCTGTAAGAAAACTGGCAATCCACTTGCATAATTTCTCTGGAAGTCCATAGGCTGTAACTTTCGAGAGGAGCGCCTGATGCCACACCCGATCGAAGGCTTTTGCAACGTCCAGACTAACCGCTAAAGCTTCCCCCTTGCTCTCAACAGCACTTGCCCATCGGTGAGTTAAGAAGATTAGAAGATCACCAGCCGACCGTCCATGACGAAAACCATACTGTTGGTCACTGATCAGCTGGTTCTCCTCAAGATAACCCAATAGCTGGCTGTTAATGATGTTTTCCATCACTTTGGAGAGCAGGGAGGTAATAGCGATTGGTCTGTAGTTGGATGGATCCGATTGATCGCCTTTTTTAGGGATCGGGTGCACTGAGGCAGTCTTCCATGAGGCAGGTACAATGCCGGTGTTATAAGAGTACCGAAACAGCTCTGTAAGAACCGGTGCCAGTTCAGGAGCACATCTTTTCAGCACAATGGCGGGGATACAGTCGGGCCCACTCGACTTATGTGTATCAAGAGAGAAGAGAGCTTTTCGCACAGCATTCTGTCTGAAATGCACATTCGGCATGGAGCTCTTGCACCGCAAGATAGTAGGCGGTACATTTCCTCTGTCATCTAACGTTGAGTTGGATGCAAAGAGAGCACCCAGAAGATCGGCTTTCTCTTTGGAGGAGTGGGCTAAAGTATCATCTTCCCGGCGCAAAGGTGGAAACGAGGGCTTGCAGAAGTTTCCTTGGACAGCTTTGGCGAGTGACCAAAAAGCACGGCTCCCAGAAGGGTAGCGTAAAAGTTTCTCGCCTATGCTGCCAATAAATTCCGACTTTGCTGTGGATATTTTCCTCTTGTAGGCCCTGGCAGCAGAGTTGTACCGTTTTTTGAGAGCACTAGCGTTTGGATCCTTATTAGACATTGCTTCTGCCCAGGCATGGAAGCACTCTTGCTTCAGGCGAGCAGCCATTTTGCAAGGACGACCATACCAGGGCTGGGACTTACCGCCGACGGGTACTACAGAGTTTGGAATGAAAAGTTCCATTCCCTGCAGCACCACATCCGCAACTGAGTCAGCATAGTCACTTGGATCAGGTGCAAGGCAGACTTGCTTCCAAGGGTAGGATGCAAAAAATTCCCGCATCCCATCCCAATCTGCTGACCTATAGTGCCAAACGCGGCGGCTCCCAAGTGAACGGGGCCGTGATGAACGCAAGATTGGCACTATACTCCGAATTAAACAGTGATCTGAAGTCCCAAGAGGGGCTTCGACTTTTACCTGATAATTAGCCGGATGGGAGGTCAGCAGAAGGTCTAGTATAGAGGGTGTGTGGTCAGCAATGTCGGGTAGTCTCGTCATTGAGGAGACCAGTTGCGTAAGACCGTAAGCCATCGCGAAGTTGTGTACAGATCTCCCCGCATGATCAGTGGTACGTGAACCCAACCATTGGGTATGATGGGCATTAAAATCGCCTAAGATAATTATTTCTGCGGAGGGGATCTGTTCATGTACTGCATCAGCCGTTGTTTGGATGTGCTCGATAAGACGGTCGGTTTCTGCATCACCACTATGTGACCGATACAAACATGCATAGATGCGGGGATGGTCACCACAGTCCGCACGGAGCCAGATAATTGATAGGTCAGTGCCCTCAAAACCGACAAGGCGACGATACCAAATATCCTCCCTCACAAACACACACACACCAGCTCGTGGGATGAAAGTGTGCTCCAGTTTGTAACCTGGGTAACAGAGATATGTTGTGTCGGAGGGTGGACAAATTTGTGTCTCTGTAAGAAACAACAATGCTGGCTTTTCTGTCTCTAGGTGGTGATGGACGGGATTCAGGTTAGAATGCAGGCCTCTCACATTGCAGAAATCTACGGACAATGAAGGTGGCACATACTTATGTGCTCGTTTGCGCTTGGTGGTATTCTTGAGCGGGATTTTGCCCTCCCCAGAGTACGTAGGGCAGCCCGAGCATGAATGCTCAGGAAGGGATTCTCCAACACTGTGAAGGATGGTACCCTCCTGGGGTAAAAAGTAATTTAATTCCGCTACCATGTTGTTCATTAAAAAGAGGTAGGGATAGGATTTATGATGGGAATAAAGGAAAGGATAGGTATAGGAAGGGAATAGGATGGGCCACCGGACCTCCCACTCACCGTACGAAACACAGCAGCATTTGCATGCTGCTATTTCACGCCGGTTTTCTGTGGGAGTGTGGTACCTTCCCCGGTGCGAGCTGGCCCAATTTGTGCCGAAGCATGCTCGACTCCCACTCAAAAGACTTGAACGGCCCCTAACCAGTCGATCCTAAATTCCCTAAAACTAAGTAGTTTTTTCAACGATAAACATTGTTTCACACCCATGCACTGATACTGCTATTTTACTGGATAGTTTTATTAGTTTAATTAATTTAGGAGCTTAGCACACTGTGGCATGATTTGGGCCAGATCGCAAGATTTACCTACACAAATAATATAATATAATTTGTAATAGGTATAGTTATTTGGAATTTTTTATTAATATTTTTATTTTGTTATAAAATATCACATAAAATACTCAATAGTGAGGTTTATGGAACGAGCTATACAGAGAGCTATATGTTATCTTTAAAAAAAATGTCATAACTCACGACAACTACGTACGTTATAGACTGATAGGCTTTGTGTTTTCAAAACTATGAATTTTCAAACCTCTGCCGTTTTCGATCCATTAAGAGTGTTAATATTTAATGCATTATGTCCAACATCTAAATTAATTATAGCTAAAATAATGTCAGGTTTTGTATTTGGCCAATGTCAATTGATTGATCTCTCCATAGTCGTATACTCGAATGAAATTGATAAAGCGGAGATGTTAAAAACTGAAGTTGAATCATGTGCATTTCCTTGCATGAATTCAATTAAATTATCTTCTGATTTACCTAGGTTGGCATCAAATACTAACGTCTACACATTATTAATAATTAATAATGTGTAAGACGTTATTTATTAATTATTATTTCAACTTATAAACATATGATACTGAGATTGATACTTATTATTTTCGTCGAAAGCATTGATTCAATTAAAACTGCTAATAATAATTATAATTTTGAAGTGTTTCAGATGGCGATGTTTTCTGTTTCATAACCAATTTTTCAAGCCCCAATATATTTGATTTTGAAAATGGGGAAACAGAAGAACGTTTCGATACATTATATCTTATAACTAAATTGGCGAACAATTTTAGTTGGCCTAATGATAAAAGCTTAGCTGAATCAGAGGGCAAAACAGGAAAACATTTACCTGGAAAATTAAAGCAATTTCCAAATAAGACACAAAAGCGAAAACCAATTTTCATTGCGGATGGTTTAATTGCTGTAGATATCCTGTATTCATTATCAAAGAATATGCCGTCAGATGTATTTTACTGCTTCACTCCGCTAACAGCAATGGCAAAATCAATACTGGGGGAATATTTAAATGTAAGATTTTTGCATTTTCATTTTCAGAATATCATAATATGACCCTTCAATTTAAATTACCTATAATTCCAATTTAAATAAAACGTACAAAGGTTCAATGTAAGACTATTAATGAAATACTTGTGTGGGCGGCGAATGATGAAGTATTTCACATCGAAGTCGAAAAACCTTTATTAATTCATGATGAAGTAGGCGAGACATCACTATGCGATTCAGGAATGATCGGTAAAGACTTCTTAGAATCTTTGAATTTGGATCCCACTCAATTCAACGCTACTTGGATGAAAAAGGATTTCATTGAAAAGGTATTAACGAATCCCTCTTTATTACTGCTTGACAGGTTTGGATATTTACCTATAACGATCTATAAAAATCTCAGCGTTATTATCTAAATTATATTAATAATGAAACATGACTAATTGGGTTCATTGTTCGAATAGTTAATTCGATGGCACTGTCATATTTTGGTCTTTACATACTGCGGTCTAAATTATGGTGTATTTAAATTATAGTTTAAACTAATTATCTATTAATTATTGTATGTATGAACCAAACGATAAATTGGCTTGTCAGCCAAAATTCGAGGCGTAAAAATGTTCATTTAATTGAATGAGAAAAAGCAAGACCTAAATTCTATATTTATATTTCTGTATTAAAGGTAGCATCGTTCGGAGAAAAAAATCCGTACGGAAGTATTTATAAGGCAGCAGAATTTGCTAAAGCCCTGAAAGATATTTGGAAAACGCGTGATCCTAAAAACGGGATGAAAACACACAGCTGTAATATGGGCGTCATTAGTGACGGCTCTTTAGGTACAGAAAAAGGTAAATACGACATGCTACATTTATAAGGTGCAAATGGCACAGATGATTCGGTGATTCTCGCATTTGATATTTGATGTGTAATATTTTATTTAAACAAAAATGCCTAAATAGAAAAGTTTACAGTATTCCAAAAGTAATAATGCGCATTGAAATCTTCGTCGCTGTTCGGCAACTGTCATATTCCCGGAGCGTCCGAAGATGATATCTATATAGAGTGGTTAAATGCATTTTCTTCATGCATAATTTAGTCAAATTATATGTTTTGTGCTAAAAGAAATTAATATGTATTTGTAAGTAACGATTTTGTTTCGATAATTCCTTGTAAGTAAATAGCGAGTATAAACCCACGATTGCGAATATATCTTTGTTGGATTGATTTACTTGGAAATTTTTATAGTTCTTTTAAAGTGTCTTACTGAAGCTGGTGTAATGATGGAAGAAAAGAAGGTTAAAATAACACAAAATTTATCACTACATAGTATAAAACAAAGTCGCTTTCGCACTGTCCCTATTTCCCTATGTCCCTTTGTATGCTTAAATCTTTAAAACTACGCAACGGATTTTGATGCGGTTTTTTTTAATAGATAGAGTGATTCAAGAGGAAGGTTTTAGTATATAATTTATTAGGTTTTAGACAAAGCGGGCGAAGCCGCGGGTGGCAAGCTAGTATTGTATAAAATATGGTTTTCAAACACAGGTTTATAGCATTCAAAATTTATTCATTCTTTATTCGAACCGCTAGGGACTGGAACATGCTTCCTGAATCTGTGTTCCCCGACGAGTACAATTTGGAGGTCTTCAAGAGGAGAGTGAACAGGTACATTTTAGGGAAGCGCGCTCCATCTTAGGCCACATCTCAGCTTACCATCAGGCGAGATTGTGGCCAAGCGCTCCCCTATTGTACAATAAAAAAAAAAAAAAAAATTCAAATGCTTTATAAATATAAATTTATAAAGAATAGAAAAAATTCGATCACGAGGCGGGACTCGGGAATGGCGCGAAAGGATGCGGGTTCGAGTCCCGCCTCGTGATCGAATTTTTTCTATTCTTTATAAATTTAAATTTATACAGGTTTATATTTAAACCATATATCTGATCATTAAAATCTCAGTTCAAAAGTATTTACAGTACTGATCATTCTTCAATATTATGACAATTATAAAAAAATAAAAATAAAAACAATCAAAATCAGGGATTATCTTTATTTCTGACATTTTAGATACATCGGAACTTTCATTATGCTCTTCTTCATTTTCACTTTCCCTACTGCCATCACCTGTGTAAATCATTTCATCGATGAATTTAATTCACCTTTAAAAACAAAACCAAGAAGGGTACCTATGTAATAGCAGCTCTATATAATTCCACACAGAGAGAACACGTGCAGTCACTACCAATATTTAAAGACGACTGACGGATTTTTTAGTTTTTTGACTGACAGGCTACCGTCACCTACCGCCCGATTTGTTTTTGATTGTGTATGACCGTGAATTGACTTCTATTTCTTTTGAACAAGGTGTAAAATGCAAGTGCGTTGTTTAGGGTTCTTACGATTCAATGATTCGAGTGTCTTCGGAAATACGACAATTAGCGAAGATTTGCATGCGCATTATTAAGTTTGGAGTACTGTACATAAGTACTTAGCATAAAAAGCAGGCTAATTTGCAATACAAATTCGGAGGGAAATCCGAGGATATTTCTACACGATTTTGATCATGCCTAAACCTGGGGAATTAGCACACTCCGTCGATAGTAATTATCGTAGTAATAGTATATTATAATTTATAATTATAGTGTACTTCATTATAATTTGTACCTACTGCTTACTATTTAAGTTTCCTCCAAAATTATCATGAATTTGAAGTGATAAACTAGTGAAGTAAATCACAGTTGCCAGAAATAGTAAGCCATGGGTAATATTATCTTATTGTAGGACTTCCATACATTTTGCCAATTAATTTTAACGGCGAGAAGTGGAGCGTGAGTAAAAAATATTTCGAAGACAACGCTCATTTAAAACAAGAGTTAAAAAGGATAAATTCGACGGCAAAGAAACATCACAAAAAGGTATCATTGCTTAAATGTTACTACACTTTACTATGATTCAAATATAAACAGGATTACCGCATTCAGAAAGCATTTAATAAAATTGTTGCAGTTGATAACTCATTGCAAAAAGTTTCTAGAGGAAAATGTCATTAATCAAGCCTTTATACCGTCCGCGTCGGACGTTGATAGTGGATCAGTATATTGAAACCAAATACTTAATAAAAGATTCAAAAACATGAATATATATTTTATTTTTGCTTCTGTAATAAATTCCATGACATTTGTATTTGTTAAGTTTTATTTTATATTAAATGGACGTTTTTACAAAACAATTAAGTACTTAATACAAGTGCTTTTTGTTCCCAATTTGCGACTAATTGTTGTCTAAAATCTAAACCACAGTATTACAATATAATTAGGAAATATATTGTAATACCTACTGTGTCTAAAGTAACTATACAAGTAATAGTGGGATAATCTATAGAATCTTAGATAATGTTTTGTAACAAGTTTGTGTTTCATATTTTTGTTATCAAAAAGAGTTAATTATTGACGATCAAGATTGAAATGGATGTAGTGACCAGTGCGCTGTCTGTGTGAGACAGTCACCTCCCAACCAACCCTCAAATCAACCCTCAACCATCAACCCTCAAATCTCTATTTTACGCTCATACGTTAAGAACTGTACGGAAAATTTGCTAAGTACTTTATTTATGCAAATAAGAAAGACGAACGATAAATATATAGTTACAATTGCTCTATTGCACTGTCTTTTCCATATTAACATATTTAGTATAGTCAAATACAATTTCTATGTAACCAGTTACTAATTATTCAGCAATATATTACATCCCCTTAAACAAGACCGTGGAGAATACGAGAATACATACCAACTACAAATAGACAATGCAATTACATACAAGTAATAAAGTCTTGAGGTTAGATTATAATATGAAAGAACAAGTACATGATAGTAAAATAGTAATGATTTGAGATTTCTTCACGTATCTACTCATTGATAATGCAGATTATTGCCAAGTACCTATAATTGATATGTGTATGAACAACACTGCGGGCTGAATACAATGAAATAAAAGACCTTTATTTTTCTTAGAATGTAGCTTAATATGTTAAATCTATCGAGCCATTAATACAGTGCCAAGTGTTGGCCTGATCTATTGACCAGGCGACGCCGGTAACGTGGGAAGGGAAAAACAAATAAAAGCGCATTTACCGACCGATTAATATATTCGGCGGGCTTCGGTCTTGAGCCTGGCCGCATCGTTTGTTTAACCTCTTCTGTCAATTTGATTTCCGACCTCAGGGTGTGTAATTTCCATTACGGACCGCGCTTTGTTTGCTTGCGCATTATGCTACTTTAATGTATTATACGCATAATTAATACTATTAATTAATAAGATTAGAAATAACGCAAACATAATAGATAAGTAGAGCTTTAAAGATGAATACCAAATTAAAATTACTGTCTTTCATTTTCCTAGTTATCTACTTGAAAAATACTTATGAAGTGTACATGTTCAATGAATATCACTTGATTATGGCAATCAAATCTAATTCACGTTCATTAAGAGCTAGCGCGCACGAGCAACTTTGTCTCCGCAACTATTTTGTCTCCGCAACTATTTTGTCTCTCCACCCATGGGCTAGTATGAAAGTGCGCGCACGTAGCGACGCAACTCCCCATACAATTGATGGGAGAGACAAAATAGTTGCGGAGACAAAGTTGCTCGTGCGCGCTAGCTCTTAAAAGCATACGTCGAATAGGATTTTTCGTGAACTACCCTTACGCACTTTCAAATTCACATTGTATGTAAATGCCTCAAAATATCCTCGACACTACTAACCTCTATAAATCTTACTGACCTCAGGACTGTGTTTATAAACAAGTAACCTCCCAAAGCCATCCAAAATCGGTGTTGCGGGTTTCTTAACTTGATATAAAGTTGAAATACTAACTGGGTATCGTATTATCTAAATAGTGGTTAGGTGGGATCTATTCAAAGCGAGCGCCCATTTGCCGACGTCGTCAGGGAATGCGAATCAAACTCGTCTCATTAGCCCGTAAAGGAAAACTTGGATTAGTTCGGAAACTTGTAGTAGTGGACGAGAGTAGCGCGTTCGCGACACGGACGTCACTGATGCAACTAGGTATATTATAACTTGGTGACATTTTATGATTTAATTAAATTAAATTTTGTTATTAGTTTTACTATGGGATTTGAGAAATTTGTGTCGAACATCGTAAAACGTAATACGCTTTTAACAATTTATGCTCTTCCTTGCTAATTTTACTTCTGAGTATGGAATTTTATAGTCCGTTTTCTTATGGGCATGCTTGTATGGAAAGGTATACATTTTTGAGTAAAGCAATGCCATTTGGTAGGAATGTTGTACTTGTCCACCTAAGCCCAAATCGCCCGGTAGCCAGTCATTACTCCCCGGCAGGAGGGAGGGAGGGGGGGTTAAAGAACAGAGCGCCCGGCGCTCCGAAAAAAAATTCTGGCGGATTAATTTGGACCTTTGAGTCGAGTTTGGTGTCGTTATCAGGTAACTAGATAATGCCCGATTCATTCCCCATACCAGGTTTTTAGGATTCCATAGCAAAATATGTCACAATCCTTAAAATAATAAACTTTTAGTAGTGAAAAAATCCAAACAAACCAGTATAGTTTTATATTTTTATATGAAACTTGGTTTATAAAAAATACTGTCTGAAAGGCCATTTAATGCAGATTATAAAAACATTAACATGTAACATATATTTTATCATTTTAAATGTAAAAAAAAATATACAAAGTACAGAAACGTTCGACAGCGCAGCGTAGGGGACGGCTAATAGACCCGAAAAAAAGCAATACTAACAAAAACAAACAGCCAAGTGCGAGTCTGACTCACTCATCGAGTGATTCGTACTTATTTGTCCAATACCATGTTAACTGGTCTGGTAGGACCTGGATATCTGATACTCACAAACTTTCGTCTATATGATATTAGTGTGATTTTTAATCATCTTTAAATTATAAATGAAGTCAGGTAACATTGTTAAAAATAAAGATATATAATAATAGAACGTTATAGTATTAATAATAATGACAACCACCTCCATAATTACATAATTAGGTACCTATATTAGAGCTGGCGTTTAAAACACTTCAATTTGGAACTGCAAAATTTCACGCACCGATATCTTATTAATTCAAAGCTTCTCTTTTCTTTTTATTTCAGATGGGGAAGGAATATTCAGATTTTTTTATAGGCCCCTAAATATACACAGCCTGTAAAACTGCCCTTAAGGTTGTTCTGTGGGAGGCAAATTTTTTATTTGCTTTTATGTTAAAAATTGTTTGCGACCCTCATTTACTGTCACAGCGGGGTATGATCTGAAAAACAAACATGTTCTTACAATACTTATAAAAATATAAGTTCTGGATAAGAGTATCTTTAAAATATCGTGACTGTCCTTACCTATCATGCATTGTAATCACAAACTTTTCAATTTCACTGTCTGCATATTTCGTATGACATTCGTATATGCCTTCTATGCCTCAAATGCATATGTACCCATAGTTCTTATAGACATTCTAGCTTTGGAACACATGATATTCTGTACTAGCTATATGTGTCGACTGTTCCTAACATTATTTTGGCTACTACATATTACTATATCGTGTGTTCCAAAGCTAGAAGGTCTAAAAGAACTATGGGTACACATCGGCACAGGACGAAATCATCAATACCTGGCATGTAACAATGCTAGCTTCATGTTTAAATAATGGTCTTATTAGTAGTTACATATTATTATGTAAAATTAAATTGTACCTTAATATTGACACGATTTTAAAAGAGCAAATAAGGAGTTTCTTTTTTCCGGTTCTTCTCCATACATCTGCTTTCCGAATCGGTGATAAATGTTAAAAAAATGTTATGACGATTCAAAATTGCTTTTATAAGAAGACTAATTAAATAAATAAATGTTACAGTTTCAGTTTACAACGCAAATTAATTTCTTGACAAATAATACTTAAGAAATGGTTTTCTTGTATCAGGCCCACAAAGAACACACGTTTTGCCTGCATTCCATTCTTTTACCAAGTATGTAAGACGCAAATAAACTGCATTTGAGGCATGGAAAGCATATCCTAAAGCCACACGAGGGTATGAAGCACTTTACAGTGGCAAATATGCAGACAGTAAAATTGAAAAGTTTGTGATTACAATGCATGATAGGTAAGGACGGTCACGATATTTTAAAGATACTCTTATCCAGAACTTATATTTTTATAAGTATTATAAGTACATGTTTGTTTTTCAGATCATACCCCGCTGTGACAGTAAATGAGGGTCGCAAACAATTTTTAACATAAAAGCAAATAGAAAATTTGCCTCCCACAGAAGCTGCCCTTAAACAACCTTAAGGGCAGTTTTACAGGCTGTGTATATTTGGGGACCTACAAAAAAATCTGAATATTCCTTCCCCATCTGAAATAAAAAGAAAAGAGAAGCTTTGAATTAATAAGATATTGGTGCGTGAAATCTTGCAGTTCCAGATTGAAGTGTTCTAAACGCCAGCTCAAATATAGGTACCTAATTATGTAATTATTGAAGTGGTTGTCATTATTATTAATACTATAACGTTCTATTATTATATATCTTTATTTTTAACAATGTTACCTGACTTCATTTATAATTTAAAGATGATTGAAAATCACACTAATATTATATAGACGAAATCTTGTGAGTATCAGATATCCAGGTCCTACCATACCAGTTAACATGGTATTGGATATATAAGTACGAATCACTCGATGAGTGAGTCAGGCTCGCATTTGGCTGTTTGTTTTTTGTTAGTATTGCTTGTTTTTCGGGTCTATTAGCCGTCCCCTACGCTGCGCTGTCGAACGTTTCTGTACTTTGTATATTTTTTTTTACATTTAAAATGATAAAATATATGTTACATGTTAATGTTTTTATAATCTGCATTAAATGGCCTTTCAGACAGTATTTTTTATAAACCAAGTTTCATATAAAAATATAAAACTATACTGGTTTGTTTGGATTTTTTCACTACTAAAAGTTTATTATTTTAAGGATTGTGACATATTTTACTATGGAACCCTAAAAACCTGGTATGGGGAATGAATCGAGCATTATCTAGTTACCTGATAACGACACCAAACTTGACTCAAAGGTCCAAATTAATCCGCCAGAATTTTTTTTCGGAGCACCGGGCGCTCTGTTCTTTAACCCCCCCTCCCTACCTCCTGCCGGGGAGTAATGACTGGCTACCGGGCGATTTGGGCTTAGGTAGACGAGTATAACATTCGTACCAAATGGCATTGCTTTACTCAAAAATGTATACCTTTTCCCATAAGAAAACGGACTATTAGAATGTTTTGATGTACAAAAATAAATAAATAAATTTTACTTTAATAGCTCTTCGGTAGCTAGGAAGTCTGAACTTCTGTGAAAGTCTTACATGCTTTCACCGAACGACAGACTTCAATTACAGAATACGAAGTAATTTTAAATTTTACAGTTTCATTAAGATCTTGCCAAAGCAAGTAATCACGTATATTCTGATGTATTAATATTGCAGTTTATTCCCTATTCAAATTAATATTATATAAAAAAATAAATAAAACAGTTATATTAAGATACAATTAAGAATTTGTTTCGGAAAGAACATAAATAAAAGAAATACTAATTTCCCGGAATTTTATTTGTAGAGCTTATTTAAGTCTAACTTGAAAATTATATTTACAAGTAAAGTAAGCTAAGCTTACAAAGGACCTTGTATTTAATAAAGCTTTTGAAAGTAGCGCGTTGGATACTGGGATGCTTTAAATTATATTATTAATTATTAAATAACGAATGCTGTTGTTATAAACATTTTTTCACTTTAAAAGTTAGTAAACGGAAATGGTTTACTTCAAACATGATATATTTAAATTAGAATGATATAAAAAAGAGCGCGTGTGCCGAGCACACGTGTCAGGGGTGAAACTTCTGTGGAAAGATTCAAAGATACCAAAATCGTCGCCTTACTTCATGACCCGACGATATTGCCATACCCAACCTTGAAATTTTACTCTCAACACGCCTAAAGAAGATTAATCACTTCAAAAAATTGCGACCTATTTATTTATTGCCTAATAATTAACAAAATAAAAATGTGCTTATCATAAGGTTTCATGAGACCTTGGCAGTGACATAGAGCGTGGAGGCGAGTATGAGGTCGTACGTATATATTTTTACCCTTCCCGAGAGTCGGTCTTAGTATCACATTAACGTGGCGCGATCGTGTGACGCTCCTGCCGCTTTGTGTCGCTCTAGAGACATTTGTTATCTGCCCCAGCTTGCTTCTTGGATTTATTGACTTTTTTCCTGCCTTAATTTCCAGAGATTCGGTCGAATGGACGAACGCCACCACCGGAACATTAATGTCACCCGAGGGAAATATCCTTTGTGCTTCATAGTATTTTTAATTTATCATTTGTTTTGCATGGTATTATGGATCTAAACAACTATAAGTATTTCATTGCAACCAATAATGAGTATATAAGCGTTATTCGAAATTAAATTTGGTATTTGAAATATTCTATGTTGATCGATGAGGTGATAATAAAAATTTCAAATATTTTATTCTACATTTAAAAGAATACATTTCTTAGCACTCTCAAGGAAACTGTAATGGTGTTATTATTTTATAATTCCATAACGATAAAATAAAGTCTGGGCTTGGGATCGGGTAAGGGTCGAAAGATTTGTTAAAAATTCAGTACCGCTATGTGGAAAAGGAGTGTTCATTCAACGATCTAAAAATTACTTTTTCTTGTTTTTCGTTTTATTCCACTAATTTTCAAATTAAATCTTAATACGAATTTAAAATTTTATTTAAAATTCTTTAACCCAAATTTTTCATACTTTTTCGCAAGCGCAGTCTATCCTGTCCGTAAGCAAGTTTCTATTTAAACTTGGTTGGTTAAATAAAAATATAAATAAATAAAAGATGATTTAAATGTTATTTGCATAGTTTTTACAGTAGGGAAATTTATTATACCTATTTTTTTTTATATATATTATGACATAATTATTGTAGCTGTATATGAATCAAAAAATCTTGGAGTCATTACTGCCGTTGCTGCCAGTCAAATAAATGGTTTTTTTTTTATAAAATTGCAACAGCACTGGAAAACAATAATATGCATTAGCACTGGTGTCTATAGCTTATCAGGATTAAAAGCTTTCAATTAAAATATTCGAGACCTTTGTCCAGAGAGTTTCCGTAGGCAACCGGGCATGAAATTTTATTTAATCGTTGGAAAGAAGTGCGTCTCGGCTAATGCAGATTGCGAAGCTCACCCCTGCCCCGGTTAATTTATAGCTCAACAAAATTTTATTTTTTCAACTGTTCATTCTTTCTTTTTTATAGTTAATAGACTGTAGATTTTAGTTGGACATTTAATTTGTAAAGATCACGTCTGTGTCACTTAAGCATTTCATGTTGGGAAATTAAAATGTTTATAGTTGGGGCGAAAAGGAGCATAAGAGAAAATGTTTATCGTTAGGACGCAAAAAGGGCATGAAAAAATGAGAAGTGATTGATATAATAATAAATATGGATGTCATTAAATTTAAATTTGAATATAGGCATTTGCTTCATACCTTAAGGTTCAGGATTGGGTATTTTATCTGTTCCTAAAGTTTGCCATTTCCGGCGACCTTTTCTTGTTAACATCTATGTCGAGAAATCGAACGATTACTAAGATATAAGGGCGTGAAAAGGATAAATAAATTCTGTGGGAGCATTAGATAAGGGAATAGCCTTAGTAATGTCTTTGGGATGTCGTAAATGCAAATGTAGCGATATGTCATTGATAAATATAACAACTAATTTTCCGTTCAGCCGAATCAGTACCTATTTAAATTATATTTGTTTATTTTTAATGATGTTGTAAAATTATTGTAGGATAACATCTGTAGAGAATATATCCTAAAATAAAATAACATTCAAGTGGTTGAAGTATTGATATTTAACGAAAAATATTAAAATTAGCTTACTGCGTAGGTGCATAGAGCTTTCATTTTATTGTTTTACCTTTCTTTTATTATCTGTTTGAGCGGGTGACATTACGTTCATTATTTTCATAGTTATTTTCCCAGAAAATGAATCCAGTTAGAGTTTTTAATTAAATATCTAATTGTAAAGAATGCTGACTTTTGATTGTTTTTGTTAAAGATGTTTCATTAATACATAGATATGTTATTAAATTAAATTATCTCTAAGGGATTACTATGGTCAAAACCGAAAAACACCTTATACATATTGAATTTTGTTGAGGAAACTGGTGGTACGATTGTGTTAAAAAAAATATATGTGATACTCAAGGATATAATTAACAAAGTGTATTGTTTACTTTTCATTTTAGAACGGCTTAAACATAAAAAAATACATACAAATCAACCCCTTTTTGAACATAAAACGCATTTTGTTAGGAAAACGGCTACATATTTATACATGAAATTTATACCAAAAAATATGTTATGATATTTGTAATAACTTGTATTCTTTATTTTTTCAATTTTCATTATTATCGTTAAATTATCAAGAAAAAACTCGAAATTATAATAAAACCCACATAAAACCTCACCTCTTTTGCATATTTTCGACGAAAGTTGACGGTGTCAGTTCGACTCGGACGGGGGACTGTACGTGCGGTTTTTTTTTGCAAAATAACGCTAAAAATGTCCGAATTGAATAGGTATTTACATGAGCAGTTCATGAAATGAAGGTTTAAAATAGGTATGTAAAGATATAAAAATCTGTTTGTAAATTAGTTTTGTTTTTGAAAGGCGTCATTGAATTATATATCCAGTGTCGATAATTTTTGACAGTAAAATATTGAATTTATATTTTTGGTTTTATGGCATTCAAATGCTTTATAAATATAAATTTATAAAGAATAGAAAAAATTCGATCACGAGGCGGGACTCGAACCCGCATCCTTCGCGCCATTCCGGGGCGGATGCCTCACCAACTCAGCCACTCGTGACCCGCCCGAGTGATCGAATTTATTCTATTCTTTCAGTTTTATGTGTCTGAAGGGACACACCGCGCGCCATCTATTGAGATGATTAACAACCATTTCAGTAAAATATTATCAGAAAACACATACCTATAATAAAACAGTAACCAGACTTTCCCTGTGCCTTGAATATTTTTTAAAAAAGATTAATTGCTGTTCTATCGTATATTTTGCGTCCAAAAAAATCCATATACTATAGGCCGGGAGATACTGACACAAAATTTTGGGTCATTTGTAACAGGATGGCGGTTCTACAGGGGTCTTAGTACGCAATGACAAAAAGAAAAATGATGGTCAAAACAGTGGTACCGGCAGACTAGTCGCGTGGGCTTAAGTCGAACTCATCGGATAAATTACGGAAGTCAAACGATTTGTAACACATTAGTTTTAGGATTTACCGATAGCCCATAAAAAGGAAGTAGGCGGTAGTGTCATGCCATACTAGCATAGGAGACATTGTTCAAATATTGCAATTAATTGTACCTTCAGCTACGGTTTATATTTCACTTATATGTAAGTTATCCCATAATTGCATGTACATGTATATTTTTTTGTTGTCAAATAAAGAATTTATTATTATTATTATACTTTTCCGGTGTGATTTAGAGCCCACAATACCGACGTGAATGCGTTGATTTAAAAAAAATTTAACCATTTGTACCAGGCTAATTTTTGCACAGGTAATCATCGTCCAGTAGCCATGTACGAAAATCGCAATACCATACTTTTCAGACAGTTCCAAATGGTCGCCATACCGCCGAAAATCAGCAATTTTTTTTTTCGCAACATTTTTAACCGACGCCGAAATTCTCAATTCAACTGAATTTTTTGTTGGTTCCGTTACCTCCGCACTTTTAACTGGGTGAACCGATGTTTTCATGATTCATAAAAATATAAATTATATAAAAATAATTCCTTTGCAGTGACTCTCCGAGTAAAAAGAAAAAAATTCGTGTTACAAATTTTAAAATCATACATAGTACATTTCCATCGACAAGGTTTTCTGGTATTTATAATCTACCGCCTGATAACTTAACCTCCCCTCCAGTCGGTTAGTTGTCAGTCGATCGCTTACATTTTTTGAAGAGACCATCAGCGAGCCAACAGCCGACCAGTGCGGTCTATAAGTGCCATGGCCGTGCCTTGTGATTTATTTAAGATTTAAGAAAACTATCAAGTGAATGTACCAAGTGAAGGAATAATAAAATACCTATTAATTGTGACGAAGGCGTTTTTATTCTACAACCCAACATTCGGGATAGTATAATAATCAAATAAGGCGTCATTATAAATATCTTTATAAGAAAAACGTAATATATTTTTTTCAATATTATTTTTTTGTTAAATTTTTACTTCACGAAATATACTCTTCTGAAGATGTCAACTCTCTGGAAAATCTGTTTAATCGGAGGATTTTAATAAGATACTAGATATGTCGCAGTCATCTGGAGGAATCTGCTATTTGATTGAAGACTAGAGCGATTATTGAATGACCACATTTAATTGAATGACTAAAGAACAACTCGTCATCCAACAATATGCCGAACGTTCTATCCGCTCTGTTCAAAGGGCTATATTACAATTCGCTAACTAGTTGGACGTCGTGAGTGATGCTTGTTAAATCAACGTTCGTTCCTAGTCATCCAAACAAATATCAGATTTAATCAGACGACGGCGATGTCTTATAGACACAAATAATGGAAACAATGCTAAAAAACATAAATTTAAAGTTACAACATCATAAAAAATAGATTTGATCGGAGCCCTCAGTGCGCGAGTCTGACTCGTACTGGGTCGGTTTTATTTCCTTCTCGAATACCTTTAATTTTCAACTGTACTATATTTTCCTGTTGCCATGACATGGTGGTACTGATCTACACACGCCACATGCATTTTTTTCCAAAGCCACAACAAAATAAATTATCCAAGTTAGCGCCCTTATAAAACCAATTCCAAGTTGTCCAATTTCTTCCATTTCTTCCTTGCCCGCGCCAACATATTAATATGTAAGAATGTTTAACTATACCGTTGAACATTGTAATAGACCATAGATACCGACACAACTAACACTGTATTCTTTAAACGGAAGGTATGACCCATATCAGTCATAGCTATGGCTCTGGTAACTTCAGTCGCAGGAAAATCACTCATTTTGTAATGTGTTCAAAACTTGTGTTCAAAATGTGTAATGTGTTAAACAGTAGAAAGAAATAAACTCACTTTAAAACACGTTACAATATTTTTGATTTTAAGCTGCTATTGTCGATAAATAGGCACCAAACTCTTAAAGGGGTATAATATTTTAATGTTTAAAAATCGAAACACATTTTTTTTCTCGTCATCATTTCAAAGACGTAAGGGATTTAAAAAATTAACCTCGAACTGACTACAAAATACATAACAAGTCGTAAAAAACGTGATTTCTTGTCCGTTCCCCTATTTTTTTCGGTGTGTGTAGGTTGCATGCATATATTCCTACTAGGTATGAAATATGAATAGATATACAGAGAACGCTAAATACATTTGCCTGGTCACCATTACCATTAGATACACCATGACATGGTAGAGGCCGTTCTATAGAATTACGTCAAATAATGTACTCCACCTTTTATATCTCTGTAGGTGAGATGTTCTCCACCCTAGTCATCATCAGGTCTCCAGAATATAGTAGAGTCCGTGTTGAATAAAATTAATTTCTAAATCGGTGTTTTCTTAACTGTTCCCCACTCTAGAACTTATAATTACTTGCTTAGTCATCTTAAGGTCTCCAGAATGGGTCATGTACATAGTAGAGACTTTGCTTAATACGGTAAATGTTGAAAGATGAGTCTTCCTACATTACATTTACAACATACATAGTACACAATATTTACTATTCATAAATGTTATATGTTACTGCCTCTCAGAGAAAGCATAAATTAGGTAGAAACCACTAACACATTACGATACAATACGATACATTTTACAATTCCATAATCTTTGGTCACTTTTACTTCAATAATGATGTATATGTATCTTGGAAGAAATTGCTTGAAGCAATAAAGCCGCCCTTTGCATCTAATGTCCTGTCTGTGTGTGTGAAATTTGTATTTGTGTTGTATGCAATAAAGATTATAAATAAATAAATATATTATATAGACCGGACTCTCAGTGGAGTTTCGTTTGCAAAAATCGCGGACCTAAATCTGACTTCTGATATATATTGTATAGATCCCAGACATCCTATAGACAGATGTTGCCAACCAGTTTTGTGGTCCCCCTGCCCGCACCCCGGTAATTAAATATGGCATACAAAGAAAAAAATAAAAATTTCCAAAACATGCCGTGTGGGGTATCAAATGAAAGAGCTTATTGAGTAGATCACGAATATATAGCATACTATATACATTTCTTACACTTTCTCTAAGATTTTTTAGAAAATTTACGAAAATGGTCCATTTTTGAGTTAACTTTAAACCACTATAGATTGAAAACTCATGAATATATTTTTTAAATTATTATTTTAAATAATTAACAATAGTCCATTGTTTACGATTCAATATTTCGTACAGTGAAATAGTTGCATGGGGGAGTGGGGGGAGCATTCAAAGATGGCGAGTATATTTTCAAGTTCATATAGTATATAGTTATTTTCATCAAATCCACCACATAGCTCACTTATATTATATTACGAACTATTGAATCATAAACAATGGACTATTGTTAATTATTTAAAATAATAATTTAAAAAATATATTCATGAGTTTTCAATCTATAGTGGTTTAAAGTTAACTCAAAAATGGACCATTTTCGTAAATTTTCTAAAAAATCTTAGAGAAAGTGTAAGAAATGTATATAGTATGCTATATATTCGTGATCTACTCAATAAGCTCTTTCATTTGATACCCCACACGGCATGTTTTGGAAATTTTTATTTTTTTCTTTGTATGCCATATTTAATTACCGGGGTGCGGGCAGGGGGACCACAAAACTGGTTGGCAACATCTGTCTATAGGATGTCTGGGATCTATACAATATATATCAGAAGTCAGATTTAGGTCCGCGATTTTTGCAAACGAACATCTCCTTGGAGCCTGCTCTAATAGAGGGCGGTTAAAAAAACAAATTCAAAAATAGTGACAGAATCAATAAGGTCGTTGAACCATGTAATTGCCTTAAGAAAAATTATTAATTTTACATGTGAACGTAATGTCATTTTTTTCTTCATTTGTCTTTCTCTTGTGTTTCTATATGAGGAAGTAACTCAATAATTGATTAACTGCTCGAGCCGCCCGTGTACGGCCGCTCTAAGATTATGCTTAGGTATTGCAAAAATATTAATGATTTTTTTGATGTGTTTTAATATACTTGTAATGTAACAATCACACATAGGTAGATTTCATAAAAAATATATTATTTTTAAGCAATAGAAACTGAATTAGGTGATTTTTAAATTGTTTTAACTATTTATAAATCGCAATTAAGTTTTCAGGCAGTTTATCGTATAAAACAAATAGGGGTATAATAAATTTATAAAGATAGGTCAGTTGATTCAGTTGAATACTAAATCCTGGTTCGTGCATTGCATTGCGATTTTTAAAGTTCGACGCATACCTATTGTTGTTTAATCTGAAATGAAAATATAAAATAACGACTTTATACCTTATATTGATATGTATGTTATAATTATATCGCATATAACTTAATTTATTACATATTAAGTACTAACTATTTGTTGCAGTTTATTTGCAATACATTTCTATTTCCAAAATAATATTAAACAGTATCACTTCCATAATGATAGCTTTGGAGAAGTAGACAGACATAGAAGACAATTTATAATTTTTTATAAGTACTAGATTACAGGTATCACAAGGTGATTCGCTGAACAGATATTTCTTGTATTCTTCCCGTACACACATTCATTCGATGCTTGTAGCTTTAAGTGTAATAAATCTTGTGTGTGCTATGGACTGAGGAGGGGACAATAAAACAAGAGTGTCCGACACGCGGCGTAGATAAATCAGACACATTTGTGCGAGCTGTATGACAGCCACCCTTCAGCGATTCAATGTTTTCATCATATCTCAGTGAGCTGCGATTGCTTTTACTGCAGAAGTATTAATCTTTGTAAGTGTCTGATGTGTTCGTTTACAGCTCAGAATTTACGGTTTGGAGTATCACGTTAAATTGTCGTTACAACCGCTTGCGCCTTGGTTTACTTTAAAGATTTAAGATATAACTATATCTAAGATAGAAGATACAAAAATTATGATAAATTCATTGCATAATATTAACGTTGGCACCTTTTTGAATTAAGCAATTAGTTCTGTATCGTTTGAGTTATTTAAAAAGGCGAAGTACGAGTACCTATGCACTTTTGCAGAGGCGGTTTCGCTGTTCGCTGTAAACTTGCATATTGAGCAGAAATTTTCTTTGCCAGGAGTGCACCGCGATGAAGCCTATTCAGACGATGTTTAAAGAGTCCTAAGTTTTATAGGCCAAGCCTTATTAAACAGGTGATGCAAGCCTTAGTATGTGTGCTATATATGGGCTTAGGTACTTATTTCTTACACTTACCTACCTATTTTGTGCCAGATAAAATGATAATTTAAAAGGGATTTCATAATATTTAACTACAACTTTCAACATATAAAGTAAATAAAGCGTAGGAGATAATAACTTAAAGAAATTCATTTAAACAAACTTGCGTCTAGCTCATATTTTAAGTACAAATAAAGGTCAATCGTTTTCATGTTCTTGGAAACGGCTTTTAATATAATTTGAAACAATTTCTATTTAATCGTTTTAACTATGCTATCAATATGCTCGTGTTAGAAATGACTAGGATATCAGTTCATAGTTGGAGTGGGAATCGAATTATTGTGTGGAGGATTGCATTTCGCTTAGATCTCCATGCAATCAACGCTTTAAAGCTAGCTGTATAAAATAGAAATTGCTATTGCAATTAATTTTCGCTAAATTTATAGTGAATGAGTGATTCTGACACGGCAGGCGGTAGTCGGACGAGTCTCTTATTTATAGCCAATCTTCGTCAACGTCAACGCGTTATAGCTTCTCATGGATATATTGAATTATAACAGTGTCGTAGTTTTGCTATCCTAGCGGGGTGTTATTGATTTCTCCTTCTCATATGTATCTACCTTAATTAAGAGAAAAATAACTTTTATAAAACGTTAGATTTCATTCAATGTAATTCAAAAATGAAGATGCAGATAAAAAATATTCACTTTTTTATTAGGTATTCTTATTCATTATTTTCATCACATGTTTTATTCATGGGTTCATTCCCTTATTGATATAGAGAAGTCTGAAAGGATTCTATTCAGGGTTCAAGTTATACTGGAGGATTAGATTGAACAATGGCAATTCGTCTCGTCAGACCTGGGCCAGCTTATCGAGCGTCCACACTCCACACCCTCTGCTGGCACATGCTAACTGAAACTGATTTACTGCATTGATGATAGTTTATTCGCTAGGGTACGCACGTCACAAGATTTGCTTCGTGGTGCATATATATCGGCTATTCAGGGCTAATAATTTAACGGTAATTAAAGATACAGGCAGAGCAATATATTGCAATACCCGAGACTATTCACAATATCGTTGTTAGTTATAGAGATAGAGATAGATATATATAGAATAACTGTAACTATAATGACAAAACATTGACAACGCTTTTGAAAGAGCAGCGATTTAGGATTGTAGCTCTGTATCGAAAGTTTCAATTTTTTTAAATATCCAAACGATCGAATGAACGAACAATCATCCAAAACGATTATTTACTTAACTGTTTCAAAAGTGATACATAAAAAAAAGACTAAACCATTCCGTCATCTCGATTTTCCCTGTAAACAGAAGCGAGGTAAGTCTGATTACATAGTGTTTTAAAGGAGATAGAACAATATTTGTAGTAATTAACGTTACAGGGTCACAAAGGTTGAAAAACAAAAGATTAATAGTTGCTCGGGAAATAAGCGTATCAAAGAAAATGTCGAGAAAAGCTATTCTGAAGTTAATCTCAGCTCTTATAACGGTATGGATTGTATTGACATTTTATTGATGCTTTGAAAATAGATTCCAGCAGTCTTGAGTTAATATTCAGGGTTTGCATAAGTCTGAACAGGGTAAATTTTGTTGATTGAGACAATAATTTAAGTAAACTTTCAAATCTATGTTAAACAGAGCCCCTGAAAATGAAAGTAGTAATTTATAATTATAGCATTAACTATATGACTTATTATTATAAGTTTAGTAAACTTTCCTTCATAATTATTAATGAATTAATTTTCATAATCATCATCAGCCCATACACTGCAGGGACGTGGGAGTGGTGATATGTATAATGTGCAGATAAATTGAAAATTCTATTTATTTCTGGCTTGATTTCCGATTTTTTTCGAAGTTCCCCCTAAGCCACCAGTGCTAAATTTTAAGTGAACGTGCTTTTTATAGAGTTATTGTTGTGATAAGATATAATTAACCATTTTGCTTTTGTTTCATTAGTTCAAAAATAGACTACAGAGCTTATAGAACATAAATTAGAATATTTATAGGGCTTGTCCAGAGGCGATGAAGAGGATAACTATTATGATAATTAATCTAATACAACTTATAACAATTAATAGTTGTACACTAAAATCAATACAGTAATAATTGATTGATGGAGGTTATTATAGAGTAATGAACTCTATGACTCCTACGCTATGATTATGTTCGTGTGGAGCACGAATTCATGAAACTTATGTTCCGTTTCTATTTTGAACTTTCTTAAATGTTACCCATGAATAACATCTTTAGCAAATAAAGCTGCTAAGAAGGTTAATAGATATAAATAGTGATATTGAACACCGCCTGTGAGTGAATCATATTCTTTATTGGTGCACACCGTACGTGATTGGGACAACTTTACACGTATAAATATCTACATAGTAAGATTATATATTAATGAAATATACAAAAAATTTATATAATATTATGTTATAGGCACAATATAGGCATGATCGTGGTCGTCTAGTGGTTGTTTACGTCAAAAATCTAAACTGACAATACGTAAACTTTTCGTCTACTAGGTACTGTCATGTTTCGAAAATAAGATAATTTTCATGGTTAAAAGAATAGTATTCAATAGCGCAAATGGACAGGAAATTGTTTTTTTTCAAGGATTTATCATACTTTTCCTTTTTAAGATACACGCGGTTTATTCCTGATTTAAACATTACACCTTAGTAATAGAAGTTTTGATTTTCAGTCAAGATAAAGCAGATTTTATAACTGAAGAATACAGGGGACTTCGTATCGTAGGCGAGCTAATGCGTATATATCATCCCTATGGAAAATTCATTAACAGATAATATAACGTTACATTGCGCCACGAAGACGGTCGGCTCCGGTGCGCGATGTTTTGACCTAATTAATATATCACCGAGGGACGCAACGTCTGCTGAATTAATTTTGATTAATTGAAGATACATCTACGATTTCATCAACCCTTTTCTTTCTAAATCCCAAATTAATTATTTTTACGGTTTATAAATTAATTTTTTTCGTTGCTGGGTAAAATTATGCTATTTATTTTTGAAGTGCCTTTACACATAGGTACTTATTTGTACGTCTCCTAAGAATAAGACTCCACAATCTTATGTGTGAAAGTTCTATAGATCATCTTTTCTTTAAATATCCTAACCTTCGTTTTTATTTACTATTTTTGTGTTTTTCTATCCACTATTCGTCGTCCTATAAATTTCAAGTTTTTTGGTATCTATTAATATCTACGTTTTCTGCTTGCTTGTAATGTTAGAGTTCATAACAATAATAGTTCGATTATTTATGACAGGACAAGTGCTATTATTAAGTGGATGGTTAAGCGTTAGTTTTATTATATTTTATTTTCTAACATTTAAAGTTTTCATTCGATCTTCAGCTATCGTCACTATCGTCGTCAATTCACATGACTCATTAACCTATTTTATGCTGTTTACTGAGTCAATGTGTATGTGTATTACAACGACGTACATTTAATCATTAAGTACTTAGAAGGGTGTACTTATCCATACTGACCATTTGACCTGAAACAATTGGCACTTCTTATACCTAAACTGAGTCCCATGCAATTCAGTAAACTTAGGCGAGTAATAAATGACCTGGCGATAAAGGTTACATCATGAGGCCAGCGTTTACCTTTAGCCTTTAAACCTGTAACGTGTAAGTGTATGAGTAATCCTATAATTACCTCAGTTCAGGAAGGCTCCGTTTTCATTGCTCATAAAGCTCGATGGCTCAACAACGGACAATTCCACTGCACTATAAAGTGTCGGCTAATAGGGATTACTTCACATATGAGCTGAAATTTACTTTCATGGCTTTATTAAGTATTTATCTAGTTATCATCGATTTTGTATTAAATTCGTACTAACGAATATGTTCCATTTTCTGCCAAATAACCATTCAAATAACTTTATTTTTCTGCGATAGCTTGCAAAGAGAAGATACATTACGAAATATCCCAAAGAATTTATTTTTTGTAACAAAAACGGTTGATCGATTATCACATAAGTAGGCACTTCGATCAAAACCCAAACCACGATTACTAAGAGTTACCAAAGTATTTGGTATTGTTTTCTTGTTGTTAAGAAGATCTTGTGAAAAATGAAGGTGTCGGAAAAGTTTCGAAGATAAAACTTGTTTGTTAGTTTATGCTCTCGTATTAAACGGCTTTCGGTTGGCTTATCAGATCAGATCATAAAAGAAGGCTATAAAATATTAAACGAGAAAACGGAAAATAGCATACACAATATTACCTATTTTTATAAGTCCTACCCTTTTAATAGGAAAGCTAATATTAGCTTTATCTAGTTATTGATTCTTCTATAACTTAATTTGTTCAAGAATTTTTCGTTGCTGTTTTGATAAAACTTTAGGGGATTTATTTATCTTATTAACAAGGGATTAATAAGTGAGGATTTATGAAATGAAGAACCAAATTAGAAAAGCTTCTTCCTTTTATCGTTAATAGAATAATTTTATGTGTACCGAGCCAGCTGAGTTACTCAGACAATACAAATTGAGTTGTGACAATGAAATTCTTTCCTTCCAAATGTCAACAAAGCGTAATTTAATATACAACATTGAGTCGGAGAGTTTGAAACAATGACGTGTCTATTACTGTCTAGTCGGTGTCCAGTTGAGTGTGAATGGAAATTCGTGGTGGAGGTAAAATTAGCGTGCGAGTTTATACGGGCATGTCCATTGCAGTCGGTACGGGTCTGGACAGACGGGTAACCGCAGCTCGCGCCAGCCGCATCGAAACCAACTGCTTTGCCGGACACAGGAAATTAATATAAATTCCTATCACAACTCGAAACAGGGCACAGTCCATCCCGTGATGAGCCCATTGTACGTTTCAATCGAACCACCTCTCTAGTTTATTCATGTCAGTTTGCATTTCAATGAGGTGATGCTGATTGCGTTATATTTGGATACGATTTGCTTGTCTCCACGTAGTAAAAGTTTGGTTGTGTTCTCGGTTTTATTGTTTGTTTGTTTTCTCGTTGAGCTCAAATTTAGTAGGAATAAGTTTCTAATGCAATTTGTTCGCATTGCGAATGAATTGAAACTTTTACAGAAAATGATATCTCTAGAAGTAATTCGAATGTATAATTTTATGTTATATCAAAAAAAAAAACCTTTATTGCATGAGTTTAAAATAGTAAATCTTTTCATTTTCATACAGACGATCTTATACCTACCTCAGTTTTTTCTCCAATAGATAATCCTTACTTGAGGTATACAAGGAAAGGTAGAGCAAGGTAAATTAATATTGTTATGTGTGAGATAATACAACAAAAACCCTATTATAGATGATAATAATTATAATGTGAATAGTAATTACATGCTATATGTGAGCGTTGAACCGTTTTGTGTGAATGCAAAAATATACGAGCTCCGTGAAAAGTAAACATTGCACGTTGCTGATACTCGTCCACATTTCAACAACTTTCAAAACATTTACAGATAAAATAGTTATATATGTACGTATATACGTTCTACTGGGTGTTTGTAGTAAACTAACATAGTGAATTTTTAGTAGTTATATGTAATTTTAGTAGCATTGAATAGAATTAGTTTCAAAGGGTTCATTTGTTCACTTTCATTATTTTAATACATTTTATCAATATCTTCGCTTCATTTTACGGCACAAATTGGAAAAGAATTGTTAATTATTTTGAAAACGACACGCGACTTTCCGTGTACTAAAGAGATGAAAGCAAAGGAACCTGCCTACGTAGGGGCAATATTGTCGCACAAAAGAACAAAATTGCTTCAAAATGCGACAGTCAGTTTGCCGTCGAGGAGTTATTGTAACTACCCTTCTATTGAAATCGCTCCATGCATATACATCTTTGCATTTGGACTCTTTTATATTTTCAATAATACCAGTGAGGATAAAGAACATCTTTAATAATTAATTAATTAGGAGAAAGCTTATTCAAACTAACGTAATAGATTGGGATTAGCAAGTAATTAGTGATAGCGAAATGCCTTAATTAATGTAATGTAATATATCCAAGTAATTTAATCATTCTAAAGCTTTAAAGCTGCAATTAAAAAATATTATATGTCCTCATAGTCATTCTGTATCTGTTCTGTTTTACCTATTTCTCTACTTGAAATTTTTTATATCCTCTTCGCACGTTTTCTTTCTTTCTTATGTTATATTATATGTAATTTTATACCTTACTTATATCTATTATATTTATGTGTATTCACTCCTTGTATATGCACTATCTACCTTTTTCAATCTTTTCATTTTCCTATATCCCAAGGTTGCCTGGAAGAAATCGCTTCAAAGCGATAAGGCCGCCAATTTGTACGGTAAAACTTTTGTATGTTATTGTATTTTATATCTGTGCATTGTACAATAAAGTGTTTTTTATTTTTTTATTTTTATTCTAATCGACTGGAACATGATAGAGAATAAATAATATGAATTTGTAGCTGTAAACATTTAGTAGTGCCTTTAGAGATTGAGTTCGTGTATAACAATAAATCATATTATGATAAATTGTATGATGTTTCACGTATTAAAAACCTTTACATTATGTAAAGGTTTGTAATACGTGAATATACATAACTGCTTAGAGTTTATACAGGAAAGGTGCAAGTTCGAGCGTCGCGTCGTGAATGGGACTTGCAAAGAGGAAGTGGCTCCTACGGATTGGCATAAAGCTAATTGAATTTTAAATGCTATTGTGTTTTGTCTGCGAGCAGAAGTGAAAACTTTAACACTTACCCTTATCCATTTACAATCCCATAATTTTTCCTGAGAAAGATCTCAGACTCTTTGTAGTGAAAGCTTTTGCCAATCGTTGATTTTTATCAGGTAATTACTGCTTTGAAGAAATTGGTTTTTAATTAAAAGTACAAAATTTTTATTTGTTTTCCAAACAAGTATAACTTTTACTAACTAAAATAAATAACTTAAAATATTTAAATCTTGTGAAAATTTATTCTTTGTCTTCTCTTTTGCTGTGTCTCGTTGTTTATTTTGAAAACTTTTTTATAAATTACTATACAACCAAAGCATGTGAATATTTTCTATATATCATTAACATTAATTCATATAATTTTTAAAAGTGATAAAAGTGATTAGATATATACTGTTGTATATTTTTCTTCAAAGCTAAATATAAATGGTTGTCAGTTATTAATATTCAACACGACACAAATACCACTGTAATCGTTCTTAGTTTATCAACCCGCAACGTCAGCAATTATTTAGTGGGTAAATGTTTGACTTAAAATCAACTTAATCGCTCTCGACCAACAGTAAAAACGTTGAACTAATTCATTCTGGAAAATACTACCTAAGCTTTATTTGACTTCCACCGAAGATTTGAGCAAATTTATCCCGCAGGAATCATTTAATCATCATAATTTATTTAAAATAGAAAGGTAGACGAGCCGAGAAAAGTGGATTGTAGGAGGGACATTCTGATTGAGAAATAGTTTAAAATAAAATTACAAATGGTCAAGTCTGTATTTTTTTTAATTCCCTTTCTAGTCCTTTCCTTTATTCCCATCTACAATCCTTTCTTTATAATATATATTACATACAGTACAAATAATTGCAGCTCTCAATATAGAAGTTCTCCATTACACAATTTCAATTTCAACTAATGCTTTGTTTTATCCTAATCGCTTTTCTTCACTCAAAAAGTACTTGGAAACAAAAGAATCTGTTAATCTACTTAAAACTATCTTCTGAAAGGAACGACTAAAACTATCACAACATAAACAGCTTAAAAGTTTGGGATGTGTGGAGTGTATGTTGTCTCTATAAATATTAGTACTTTAACCATCTGCATCGGTTCATGGATCTGTCATATATATCTTATCTCATGAGTATCTAATGCTTTAGCTACATAACATTATACTGTTTTAAGAATTAATAAAATTATTTATGTTGGTTTTTTATTAAGATTATACTGTCGCTTTGATAGAGTAATTTTAGTTGTAAAGTGATGATTTTTTAAAACCTCACATTTCCACTAAATGTTTTAAAGTTTGCTATTTATTCAGTAAGTATTAGAAGAATGAAAGACGGCCTAAAATCTGGCAAATCCTGTTGCACTGGCTGGTTATCGCTTGCACGCATTATGCAGGGATTTAAGAGTTGTAAAATATAATCTAAATGGAAATTTAGTAAATATTGATTTACTTATTGGTATCTAATCGGCCGATGGCATAATGAAACATTAACATCGTTTATTTTTGTAATTGCATTGCATTAATTTATTGACAATCCTAATTATTTGCGAACCCATGATTGTACGATAGGAATCTTCAAATAAATTTCCTGTTATTTCTCAAAGCAACTGTCAAATAGGTCGGAAATTGTTTCACACAAAACGTCAACCGCCATGCGCTTTGTTACAAAAGGACCATCAGGCGTGCTCTTATCACATGTCATCACTCGCAGTACATTTCAAATGCAAAAAGAGTTACATGAAAAGGGATCGCGCCGACAAGCATTTGTTCTGGTTAGGTTGACTTGGCTCGAATTAAAGAGTTCGCTTCACGTCCTTGGTTTGATAATATCATGATTGGGGATTTTTGGAGCTATTGTTTCGTTAATTGATAATTAAGCAGAAATACGGTTGTAGATATTATGTCAAAAACACCTGTGGATTCGTAATAATCATTGCTTTAATTGTTAATATATAAAATGTAATGTATCGGATAAGCATAATAGGTATATACTTTTAAATAAGATAAAAAGATAGGTGAAAATATTATAAATGAAAGGAAAATAACAAAAGTATCTATGGCACCTAGGATCATATTTGCATTGTGAAATATTCCAATTCCGTCAATATGAAGGTTTCGCTATTTTATATCAATGAAATTGGCACGACGTTTCAATGAATTTTTAATATGAAATATCTATTTGTTGCCATATAAGTACAACTTCACGTATAACTTTTCACTTGGTGAGAGCTTTTGATTCGTGGCAGATATACATTTATTTTCTCTTCGCATTTAGATCTTCAACTTTTAAATTACTTTGGCAACTTGATATTTTATGTTGTGCACATAAAGACGTACAAAGATTTCTCGTATGTTATTTTTTGGAGGAAATCATCACACACGAAAAAGTAAAATGTTAATAGCAACCATTAGCTAGAATAACGATTAACGTCTCTAGGGTCATCAAAGTTGCTTATTGTTACGTCAGAACAGTGTAAAAAAAGATTAGCACATTTCCCGTTAACGATCCCGAAAACAGGACCACATCAGACAGCATCAGGCTGGCGAAATAAAACGAAATAGCAATAAAAGTAAATCGACGGACCCGACCCGGGCCGCTCAACGCCGGATTAAATCAAACGTTATTCGTCTTAGCAAATTATAGCTATGTGTAGCCTGTAGGTACGATATTGAACAAACACGGAAATAAAATTAAAGACGAAATAAACGGTCAGAAAATAAACTTGTAAATAATTCCTCGTATGATATAAATCATGTAAACAATTGTAGAATTGATATACATATTTGAAACGCTATACAACCATCCTCAAGACAATATCTACTTATTGTTTTGGTAGGTGTAAAACCTCCTAAAGCATAAATGCTATGCTTAAACTTATTACTTATTAGCCACTAGAAAATATTATGAACGATAAAAAAGTTCACGTGTGTTTATTTTTTATAGTCCTTTTCACCTATGATGATTCCTGTGACACTTCATCGTGTTCCGAATTACGTATTTTATGTTTAAAACGCCAAAATAATTTTAGTGCATAATATTTTTATTTTATGGCGGCATTATTACCAAAAATATAAAAATGAAACATCTTAAGCTTATAAATCAAAAACAGTATTGTTTCGTTTAATATAATGAAAAATAAAATAAAATAACACAAAAATATAATACCTACGCAATTCGTGTACATGAAATGGATCGTTGAAAAATCATAGAGTTGGAAAATCATATAATCGGCGCCCATCTTGTGATCGTTTGTCAATCGAGTCAATCGTCTGTACGAGTGCGTCAGCCTTGTATACAAGTTGCATTTTTATATTGATACTTTACGTGGTATTCTGTTATTGTTACTAATTGTTATTGTTGACTTTTTGTTGCTGTTGTTTGCTAAGTTTCCTTAGTTAATTGTTGGCGAAATGTCGAAAAAACTAATTTTGGTACTTTATTCAAATCGATTTCATTTCCATATAAAATATTATCGATTATCGGAAATAATTGATATTATTTCAGTAAAGACATCTCTACACGTGTCAAAAATCGATGTGTCACAGAAATCATCTTAGGTGGAAAGGACTATAGTGGTACTGAGCTTGCACTTCTCTCGCCCATTAAAATTCACTTCAATCTCGACATCATTATAATGAAAGTAGTAATAAGTTTATACGTTGCGTTTAAGCTTTCACGAACAATATTAAAGCCACGATAAACTTAAAAACAAGTTTAATCCGGAGTTGCCGCTAGTCCATATACCTTCATCCTACGAAGCTCCTGCAATGCCGTCGAATTAGCTTGCTTAAACGACCGTGAGATTGTTGTCGTTTATTGTTGATATGAGAACTACAATATTCTCGTGAAGAAATTTTAAATTAATACCAAAAGATGTACGATACTTTATGTTTCTTTTTCAGATATGAGATGTTGGCTTCGAAAAGAACTTCATGTATTGAATTTAGTGGATATGCCTATAGTTTAGTGTATATATTAAGTATATATTTGCCCACACAAAAAAAACTTAATAATAAGTTAATTAGGCCTTATATTTTGCATACTATTAAAGCCAAGAAGCAATGTTTTGGAAAATATTAATTTTAACTTTTATTGCTTCTATACTTGCGCTATAAATCTTTTTCTTTTTTAATATTAGGAAAGAGAGGTGTTTACGGAATACTAAGGCATGTTCTTTGCATAATGGCTTTGGTTTCAAAACATTATTTTAAATATAAATAACATACCAACTTTTTATAAGTTCCTAAATGTAAAATGAAGTATGTACTAAAAATTTCTACAATAGGCGTAGCTATACAGGGTGTAATCGTTAAGTGTGCACAGGCGATTATTCCGTAAATATTGCAGATATCAAAAAACATTAAACTGATATCGAAAGCCCTTTACCTAATGAGTAAAATGACAATAATAACTTTTAAAAAATAAAACGGGAAATATCCAAAAAGGTTACATTAAACACTCCCATACATTGAATTTTCCATACATTTTGTGTTCAAAGCAAATGGTCGAAGTGACGTCCTCGTTTTGGAATACCATTGTTTTCCACATCGAGCTCTATTTACAGTTTCTAAATGAATTTTATTAAAATTTGCGAAGTAATTTAAGCAAAAATTCAAAAAAAGAACCAAAATTTTTCATATTACATGTTTAGGATAGTCATATCTCATACTAAATGTATGGGAGTGTTTGATGTAAATTTTTTGGATATTTCCCGTTTTATTTTTAAAAAGTTATTATTGTCATTTTACTCATTAGGTATAGGGCTTTCGATATCAGTTTAATGTTTTTTGATATCTGTAATATTTACGGAATAATCGCCTGTGCACACTTAACGATTACACCCTGTATATAAATGTTGACTATGCGATTTGATGATTGAACTTTTTATCTGTTTTTATAAAATGTTGTGAATGTAACACTGTATTAAAGAAGGAAAAAAATAATAATTAGCCATCATTATAACTTTATCGTCGTATTTCCTATTCCGATTCATTTATAGCTTAATTATTGATTCGGTCCCAGTTCAAAGTTGAACATGTTGAAATGGGGATAATGGAAAACTACTTTACTTGTTAGCTGAGAAAAAACTAGTCCGATACGTTGTGTGGAGTGCGGTCCGTTTGGTTTCCGATTGCATTACGGCGAAGGCAGTCAGACATTACTGAAGCCATTACCTTATCTAAAGTCCTTCTCGGATTTATTTAGTTTTCCCTCACCGCAATTTATCGAAAACCGCTCGATAAAGTTGTCAACAGGAATGAATCTGGAACCAATTTGAGAGAGTAGAAAAAAGTAAATTGCTTTTTTGATTCTCAGCCTTTGACACCTTTGTTTGGATACGACTATCCACATTTATTTGGGGATTTAAAAGTTTGTATTTATACTTTGTGTTGCGTTGCGTTTAGGTAAAAGAATTTAAATAAAATAGGTACGTAACTCTCGTTTTAAAATAAAATAGTTTGCCTCCGGCTGCCTACGTAAACTGCTTTGCATTTCCAGTGCAGGTAATTTTCCTTTACAAATAGCGATCAAAGGGGCTGTCTATTATACATTCGAAAATAAACATCGTTGTTAAGTTGTTTTGCGGTGTACCTACTATATAAACAACTATACTTGTATGAAGTGATAAAAATATATTTAGATAATGACATTAGTTCTGTTAAATTCGACTGTTCGTTCAATCGAGTTGTTAATAAACCTTCTAAAACATAACAATTTTTAGGACTGATGCAACTCTCATATAATAAAAGAGGCAGAATGAAGATCTAAGCTTATATGTTTGTCCTTTATATGTTTTACGTATTCAGAACGTGCCGTCATAACTTTAATTGTTCTTGCCGTAAATTGTGGTGAGTCTGGAGCAGCAGAGGCATACAGTAAGTCAGACGCTGATCTATTCATACCACAGGGCAATAAAAGCTTTAACTTAAAGCTACAAGGGCCATATTAGTGTACCCTTTCTATTATCAAATGTTTATTACGGTCGAGACTACTGTACCAGTTCTACTAAAATTAGCACTAAATAGCGGTAGTTATAGGCTTCTAGCAAATTATAAATTGTTATTGCCTTCGATATAACTTATTATCTTTTTACATATTGGAAATACGAACATACATTTGAATATTAATAATATATATCCAATTGTCGGTATTGTCGTCAAATAATATTTTTATATAAAGCATTTGTAAGAAAAGCAAATTAGAAAAATAAAAGAGAACATTTGTAAACAAATATTATAAGATCATTTAGCGAGATTCAATACTTTGTTTGTACGACAGTGAAGTTAAATAATGCCAAGAAAAAGAACAAATAAATATATCGACATGTTTACGCGCGACTCCAGTTTATCGTAGAAATTATATTCATATCGCGCAAAATGGGACTGCTTCAGACAATCTCAACACATGGACATAATATGTTGAAATTGCGCGAATTTTACTTATTATTTCAGCACTTCAGTTGGTTTTCATAATTTTATTAATGTACTGCGATAAACACATAAGAGTCCTTAACTGCAAATAAAGTATTGAATACACGATTGTCCTATTATCAGATGTGTGCAAAGAAAGATTAAAAACTTTCTCCACAATGTTCTTCGAAGCTTTAAGCTCGCTGTCATAAGGCAAGTAAAAGCTGGAGTTGAAAGCGGATTAGGCCCCTAAAGTTTGTTGCGAGGTAAAGAAATATTCTTGAAAACAGCAAAAAGAAAAATCTCGATTCTGCACACACTCTTGAATATGTTTACCGATACTATAATTAAGTTTTCCTCCGTACACTAGCCACGTGCCGTAAAAATTCAAATTGATATTATTAGTTGTTATTAAAAAGTCTGTTTCGTTTTAATTTATGTAATTTCGCAAGTACGTAAGCAATATAAAGAGTAAGCAGTTTTATTAAAATTCTCGTAAAATATATAAATAAATTTTACGATACAATTCGTGCTTTCATTTTCCTTATCCAATATACTGTACTTTCATTTAAGTATGATTATAATACTATGACATTGAAAGTATGACAAGGCTGACATAGATGATAAGCAAGCTGAAATAATAATTGAGTTTTATTTCTTATTCGTAAGATTATTTATTTGTTGTTGAAACTTATTATTTTTTGGTAGTTAAATAAATGAAAAGTTGTAAGACTATGGCGTTTTAATATTATGTACATAACTTAATAAAGTAAATAATACATTAGAAGGTAGATTTTTATCGTAAGAGATCACTGTGAAGGGCACGATCTCTCTCGATGAATCCGTGCTCAGTTCTTATAATTTCCTTAAATGGCGAGCATTTGATTTAAGTACCGTCCCAAGACTAACAACGACTCCCTAAGGACCGCCCCTACTATTTCCTTTTGTTTTTATTCCTATTTTAACATTTTTTTCTTTAAATGACCCCGAAGAAATCTTTTGTCAAGCGAATGAATTAAATTTTAATTAAGATAAATTAATATCAAATATCGTATGGGAAATTGATGAGACATTATAAGTTATGCAAATAGAATGAACCGGTTCCCACTTTGGAACTAATAGTTCGAAAGATCAATTTAGTTAAACTAAACTTTCCTTGCGGTCGTGAAGTTTCAAAGAGTCATTCGTAATTGTTTTAGTGATTCACTCTTTGTTTTATTTACATATATTGTTAAAGTTTGTTCAACATGAAAATGTACGACGTTGTCGAGCGGAAAAGTCAATTTGGAGCTTATACGAAGATATTATGATGAAGTGGTTGGGCGGGTTACTCAGCACAAAGGCTTAACAAGCCAACTTGCGCAGTTTTGTGCATACACAACTCTGTTGTTATTAATCGGGCGTCAGCAAGTTTATGTGAGGCGCACACTTACCTATGATTCGGCTTGCATTGTTCCAAGTACAAAGATGCAAAGCGTGTCGTTTTACATTGTACACGATTTTGGTAAGCCCACTAATTTGAAAACTCATTTCAATTTATACCTACGTACAATGTTTATACCTAGCAGTATCAGTATGTTGTTTCATCACAATTTACGTGCGATCGAATCTATCTAATTATACATTTTGTATTCAATTGAATAATTATGTCACGCGGTTAATTAATCTTAGAGATCATTAATGAATATTATAATTATTTTATTACCTGCTATATATACAAAAATATACTTGCTTTCCATTATATACTTATTTAATGATACGATTTACTAAGTAATAACAATTCACACTCACATAGGTATACGTAGAAAGTTTATACTTCGTAAAGATTCATAAATATTAAGTATAAAGTATTTATTTTTTTTTGCTCGAACCTGAGACATACACGATCCACCACATTATAAATATATCAGAATACGAACAGTATTAACTTTTCACAATATTACATACATATAAATTAATATACTTATAGAGCTAGCGGTTTCTAATATGAAATACATAACAATGATAACAAGCAATTAAAATTGCAAGCTAGTTATAGTAGCATTGGAACCCTAAAAGAACGAAGTCCATTTTAGTTTATAGCATATAGTTCAGCCGAGTACACCGATGGGAGCCGGCAGTCTCGTGTTCACGAATGTACCAACATTACGGACAAGGACACAGCTTAGCTTCCCGTGTACGGGGCTTAGTCAAAAAGAGTTTGTGCTAAACCTACACTTGTGAAATGCTTTGTACGTTTGATATAAATACGCAATGTATTGATGCCTCATTTACTAGAGCTTATAAAAACCGAATAGAATTATTATTTTGTTCTTATAAACTTCATATTGATTGAAAAACTCAATATGTACAATATGTAATACCTAACGAATTTACTACGTTTACGAAAACTACGGCACTCATGCAAGACGACCTCTGGAAAATTCTCCAAAAAACACATAAAACTCAGTCGAGAAGCTCGGAGTAATTGGTGTGCAACGTACATGAAAAATACGCGTAGAATATAGGTTTACGTCTGCTATTGGAAGTTTAGAAAATTTTATAAAATAGGATTTGTCAGTGAAAATCAAACCACGCTCTGTGTAAAGCATGGGAAATGGGAATCTAACATCGATAAATTCATTTGACATACGAATAGTTTATAATTGTTTTAAGGTTTGATCACACAAAGAGTCGAAATGATTTTTTATGAAAAAACCATTCAATCATAAATGATTATATTTAGAATTTTTTTGATAAATAAATATAATTGTAGTGAATTGTTGTTGTTATAATATAATAACTAGTTTGTTATTCTCTTATTTTATCTCTATGGAATTAATTCTAGATAATATTATGTAATGTTTTACGAACAAAGTTTTTTCATTTGCTGATTCATTCATGTTAAATAATAATTGTAACGAAGAATTTAAGCGTCGTCTTAATTTTTGTATTAAAAGCTTTTTCGTAAATACTTGTACAGTTGTAATTTTTCTTTTGAAGTAACCTAATTATAGTTACTGTTTAAATAAATAATGAGCTCAAACATTGCTCTGTGTCTTATCTCGACTGTCTAATTTTAATTTACCAAATATACTGTCAGGATCGCAAGTCGCAATTGTAATATGATGCCAATTAAAATTTTCCATTAGGCCTCCCGCTCAAATATCTACGAAATGTCAACACCGTGATTATATTTGACTCATTCGGGTATAATTGTAACAATTAAGGTAACACTTAAGAACTTTTGATTAATTAAACATGAGTAACTTTCGGAATTAATTATACGTTTCATTTATTAGTGAGTAAGATATAGCATATATTCAGTAACATACGGCAATAATGTGAAAGCATACGTGAAGCCAAATGAAACTAAAAAGATTTAAGGCCGTTTATTCAGCAGACAATGAAAGAATACCAAGATTTACAGTTTGTGAGGAGGAACAATGCGGTAAGAAGCCACATATCTATACCTAGGTATATTCGACGTTAATTTAATATAGACAATTTGATTTGATTGTCAAATTAAATTTACCTTCATCAAACGTGATCAAACTTACTGCTTAAATACCTAATTGAAATTGACGAGGAAGTAATTATTGTCTCTTACCCATTTCAATTAAAAGATGCATTTTATATCGTATTTTACTGATCAATGTGTAACGACGATTATGACTAAGTATATTTTCTATTTTATTGCTTGTTTCATTTTTATTTAATAAATAATGCTATACATAAACATACATATACCTGGTTGTATTCATCGATCTGATTTTACTTTCAATGAAATTAAAGCAGAAAAAGCCAGTAATCGTTATCGCTTTTTCGTTGTGCGGTAAAATTGATAAATTAAATCTTATCCAGTAAACACAGTGTTAGTAAAATACAAAAAAACTTTAAATTATATTCCTTTATTCCTTTTCAATCTTTAATTTAAAGTTGTGTTCATGCCTACTTGGTGCCCGCGACATCGCCCGCGCTATTTTAGGACTTTGTTTTATAAAATTCTGATTTCCTATTCCAAGTTCTAACGTGTCTATTTGTATATAACCATTGTTAAAATGTAATTTTTTTTTTTTTTTTTTTTTTATAATAACCCTGGCAATAGGGCAGGCGACTCACTTGGTGGTAGGTGATAGACGCCGCCCATGACGATCACAGCGTTAGGAACACTGCGATCGTATTGCCGGCTTTAAGAAGGATATTGGTTTTTCAGGAAAGTGTAGGCTCTTTGTTTGAAGGTTCCCATGTCGTACTGGTTGGGGAACACGGAAGGTGGTAATTTGTTCCACAGGAGTGTGGCTCGGGGCAGGAAGTGCCGTGAGAAACGCACGGTTGACGAGCGCCATGCATCCAGGTGGTGTGGATGATATTTTTGCTTGTGTCGGGCAGTGCGGTGGTGGAATTCTGCAGGTGGTATTAAGGCAAATAGTTCCTCAGAACACTCCCCGTTGTATATGCGATAAAATACGCATAGAGTCGTAACATCGCGCCTCAAAGCCAGAGGATCCAGCCGATCGGTGAGCTCAGGTAGGTCGACAATGCGGCAGGCACGACGCTGAAGGCGGTCAAATGGAAGTAACTGATACTGGGGTGCTCCAGCCCATAGGTGAGAACAGTACTCCATGTGTGGCCGAACTTGAGCCTTGTAGAGTAGTAGGCGATGAGCTGGCGTGAAGTACTGTCTCGCTCTTGCGAGCACCCCAAGTTTCTTAGAGGCTAATTTAGCCTTGTCTTCCAGATGACCGCGGAATTGTACGTCACTCGCAATGTCAATACCGAGAATTCCGATGCATGGCGTGGCTTTGAGAGGAGTGTTCTGGAATGAAGGTGACACTGCAAAAGACCTCTTTTTAGCTGAGAATGCGCAAACTTGCGTCTTTGAGGGGTTAAACTGGACGAGATTGTTTTGGCCCCATATTGAGACTTCTTCCAGAGATTTCTCAATTTTAGACACAAGTTGTTTTCGATGCTCATCCACTTGGTCCTGAGAGAGATTTGCAAGACCGGTATATGCGGCGTCGCCCGTGCTATCATCAGCATAACAATGTATGTCACGTACTTGCAACATATCATTAATATGCAAAAGGAATAGCGTCGGCGACAGCACGCAACCCTGTGGAACACCAGCATTCACAGGCAAGGATTCTGAGCATGTTCCGTCGACAACGACCTTAATGCTGCGTGCCTTGAGAAAGCTGGCTATCCAGTTGCATAATCTCTCAGGTAGTCCGTATGAAGGCAGCTTGGAAAGGAGCCCTTTATGCCACACCCGATCAAATGCCTTGGCCACATCTAGACTAACTGCCATGGCTTCCCCCTTACTCTCAATTGCAGATGCCCATCGATGGGTCAGATAAACTAAAAGATCACCAGCTGAGCGATTTCGACGGAAACCGTACTGGTGGTCGCTTAAAAGCTGATGATCTTCTAGATACTGTAACACCTGGGAATTTATGATGGATTCCATCACTTTTGAGAATAAGGAGGTAACCGCGATCGGCCTGTAGTTTTTCGGGTCGGAGCGGGTGCCTTTCTTCGGTACAGGGTGAATCAGGGCGGACTTCCAAGTGCTTGGGACTATGCTAGAAGTGTAAGAGCATCGAAACAGACGCGTAAGAATTGGAGCTAATTCGGGAGCACAAGATTTGAGAACTATTGCAGGAATTCCGTCTGGCCCATTCGACTTATGGATATCGAGTGAAAGAAGAGCTCTACGTACGGCGCGTTGTGTGAATTTCACGTCAGCCATTTTGCTGTTGCAGTATGGGATGGAGGGTGGAACTCTTCCTTCATCATTCAGGGTCGAATTCGACGCAAAGAGTGTGGCCAATGTATCGGCTTTCTCGTTTGCAGTGTGGGCCAGAGTGTCGTCATCCCTACGTAGAGGAGGAAAGGATGACTTGCAGAAGTTCCCCTGAACGGCTTTGGCAAGTGACCAAAAGGCACGTGTGCCAGAGGGGTAGCGTGCAAGTCTCTCGCCGATTCTTCGGACGAACTCTGCTTTAGCTTTTTGGATGCTCTTCTTGTACTGTCGGGAGGCAGCATTAAACCTTTTTTTAAGATCCTTAGCATTAGAGTCCTTTCTTGCTATGGCTTCTACCCAGGCCTGATAACATTCCTGTTTAAAACGGGATGAATTTTTGCAGGATTGTCCAAACCAGGGTTGGGACTTGCCGCCGACGGGTACCACGGAGTAAGGAATAAAGAGTTCCATACCTTGCGTGACCACATCAGCGACTAAGTCAGCGCAAGCATCAGCGTCCTCGGATGCAAAGCAAATCTGACTCCATGGGTAGGACGCAAAAAAGGTCCGCATCCCGTCCCAATCTGCCGATCTATAATGCCAGACATGACGGTAGCTTGCAGGTCTAGGTCGGAATTTTCGTGCGACAGGCACAGTACTCCGCACCAGGCAGTGATCGGAAGACCCTAGTGGCGCTTCAACTGCAACATGGTAGTCATCAGGATGAGATGTTAGTAAGAGATCTAAAAGGGATGGTATTTGGTCCTCCACGTCAGGAATCCTAGTGGGTGTGGAAACGAGCTGAGATAGGCCGTATGACAGTACAAAGTCGTGGAAAGTTCGACCCGCATAATCTGTGGTTCTTGATTTCAGCCAATCGGTATGGTGGGCATTAAAATCGCCAAGGACCACTATTTCGGCGGAGGGGACTTTCTGCAGAAGTTCATCAACCGTGTCTTGGATGTGCTCGATGAGGCGATTAGTTTCGGCATTTCCGCTATGACTCCTGTAAATGCATGCATAAATGCGGGGGTGATCACCGCAGTCGACGCGTAGCCATAGTATGGACAGGTTACCCTCAAGGATACCAAGGCGACGGCAACAAATATCCTCTCTAGCGTAGACGCAAACACCAGCACGCGGTAAAAATAAGTGTTCCAGCGTGTATCCCGGGTAGTTTAAGTAGGAAGTATCAGCAGGAGAGGAGATCTGTGTCTCCGTCAAAAAGAGTAAAGCCGGCTTAGCCGTCTCGAGATGTTGGTGGACGGCAGTTAGGTTTGAATGAAGTCCCCTAATATTGCAGAAGTCCACAGATAGTAATGTGGTAGGGGTTGCCAATCCAGGCTTACCTTTTTTTTTGGTGGCAGTATAAAATAGCGGAATTTTGCCCCCCCCAGAATACGTGGGGCAGTCCGAGCGTGAACACTCAGAGAGGGATTCTCCAGCATCATTGATGCTAGTACCCTCCTGGGGTAATTTTATATTTAATCCCGCTGCCATTTTGATTGTTTGAAGGGGGTAGGGATGGAATAGGATGGGACTATTGAAGGGAAGGAAAGAAGACGGGAATAAGGGAGAGGGGTGGGAAGGATAGGGATGGGGATTAGGATAGGGATACGGGCCTCCGGCCCCCCCACTCACCGAACGAAACACAGTAGTAGCTACTATTTCACGCCGGTTTTCTGTGGGGGTGTGGTATCTTCCCCGGTGCGAGCTGGCCAAATTCCTGCCGAAGCATGCTCGACTACCACTTAAAGGAATAAAATTGGAATTATTTGCTCAAAAGAAGTAGTAAACATTTGTAAAGTTCTTAAGTATTCTGTTTATTTCACAAATAAGGTGAAGGTAAAACGAGGTTATCATAAATCCCACGTTTTATCGAACAAAATCGTTACAAAAATATGTTCAGCATTAAATTAACTAGACTATGAATATTAAAAATCGAGAGCTGAAGGCAATTTTTATCAGCACTTCTAGCATAGGAAGTAAGTAAGTTTTTTGTGATTAAGAAGCATGCATGAACATTGAGAATTACATTATAATTAATTGTGCACCGCTGGCCGACCGCTGGTCAGTAGGGGGCCCAAGTAGAGTGCTAGCCACACGCGAAAGGCTGCCCCGCCAACCAGCGAAAAATCCCAAGTTGCGCCATAGTGCCGGTTGGCGACCGGATGAGAGGGCCCTATGGACAACTTGGGGGGGCTCGGGCGTCCCCGCAGTCTCCAGACTAGTCCCCAATAGTGCGGCTACTTGGTGTGTGTCTCTGGTCCTGGTGTTAAGCGCCTCGACTCACTGCCGTCTTCATACCTACTTCACTCTCTTCTGAAACAACAATGAACAAGGCAAGATACAGGTATAAAGTTGCACAGCGGCAGCACTCCCTCTCGCTAAAAGTGGACCTAACTAACATCAGAGGTCTCCACTCTAATCTCGCTGCAGTCCACTTCCACCTTGAGACTCATAAACCGTGTATCTTGTTCCTCACGGAGACGCAGATAAGATGTCCGTCTGACTTGGCGTACCTGTCCTATCCCGGCTACACCCTGGAGCATAATTTTAAGGCTCGGTCAGGTGTGTGCGCGTACGTCCGAGATGACATCTGTTGTCGGCGTCTCCGGTATCTTGAAGACCCCCATTTTTCTGTGTTATGGATGCTGGTGGACACAGGCCCAGAGAAACTTCTCTATGCCTGTGTCTACCGGGCGCACAGCGGAGACCAGGAGACGATCAGGCTCACAGAGTACCTTAGTGAGGTGGCGGATGCTGCTCAACACAAATACCCTTCCGCTCAGCTTGTGTTACTGGGGGATTTTAATGCCCACCACCAGGAGTGGCTATACCCATACCAGTGCACTGACCTAGCTGGGAGAGAGATGCGTAAACTCTCCATTGCATTGAATCTCACCCAGCTGGTCCAAGGAGCGACGCGGGTTCCTGATGTTGAGAGCCACACAGCCAATTGCTTGGACCTTCTGCTGACAACAGATCCAGACCGTTACTCGGTGGCGATTTCTTCGCCGCTTGGCAGCTCCGATCACTGTCTGGTGAAATCTGTATCTGTCTACTCGCCGCCCGATCCCAGTCCTAGGGGCTCTCGGCGCGTGTGGCGATACAAGTCAGCAGATTGGGATGAGATGCGTTCCTTCTTTGCGTCTTATCCCTGGCGGCCTGTCTGCTTTTCTTCTGACGATCCTTCGGCCTGCGCGGATGCTGTGACAGATGTGCTGCGGCAGGGAATGGAGTACTTTATCCCATTCTCGGACGTGGCCATGTCCGGCAAAGCTCAGCCCTGGTTCAGAGCCGATTGCAGACGCGCTGAAGCGCTAAAGCATGAAGCATATCTGGCTTGGGTTGATGCTCGACACCGCAAGGCCAAGGACGTGTCAGACAAGAAGAAAGCCTTCAACCGGGCCGCCAAGTCCTGCAAAAAGGCTCTACGGAAAGCTCGATTTGACCACGTCAGCCGTATAGGTAACAAATTGGCTTCTTACCCCTCTGGTAGCAAAGCGTTTTGGTCCCTGGCTAAGACGGTTGAATCGAATTTCTGCCGCCCCTCACTTCCTCCACTGCTGAAACCGGATGGGTCGCTGGCTCACACCGCCGTAGAGAAAGCGAACCTTTTTGCTTCTCTTTTCGCGGAAAATTCTCGTCTTGATCCCGCAAATGCGAAACCTCCCAGTCTACCTGGATGCGAGGTGAATATGCCGGAAATTCGCATCCGTCAGACTGAGGTGCTTAAAACGCTGCGGAATCTTGACGTGAATAAAGCCAGTGGCCCTGATGGAATTCCAGCCATAGTACTTAAAACCTGTGCACCTGAGCTTGCTCCTGTTTTGACACGCCTCTTTCGCCTCTCGATGACGACTGGAATAGTACCGAAATCTTGGAAACTTGCCAACGTGCAGCCCGTGCCCAAAAAAGGCAGTCGTGCCGACCCCTCCAACTATAGGCCAATTTCAGTCACGTCCATACTCTGTAAGACTATGGAACGTGTACTGAACAGTAGGCTCCTGGCACACCTAGAAGCGAACGACCTTCTCAGTGACCGACAATACGGGTTCCGCCGAAACCGGTCCACTGGGGATCTTCTAGCGTACGCCACCTACATCTGGAGCGAGGCCATAGAGAATCATGGTGAAGCACTTGCTGTCTCCCTTGATATCTCGAAGGCCTTCGATAGGGTCTGGCATGATAGCCTAATTGGCAAGCTTCCATCCTACGGTCTGCCTACCGGTTTTTGCGCCTGGATCTCAGATTTTCTGAGAGACCGGTCGCTTCGAGTAGTCGTTGATGGTTGCTCGTCCGACCAAATGGCTATCAATGCCGGGGTCCCTCAGGGATCAGTTCTCTCCGCAACACTCTTCCTGCTACACATCAACGATCTGCTGAAACCCGGTATCTATGGGTACGCAGACGATAGCACTGTTGTGGAGAGATATGTATCCAGCGCGCGAGCCAGTATGGCACAAATCCAGTCTCTACGGGAGGCGATGGTTGATCGCATGAACTTGTCCTTACAGGCGGTCTCCGACTGGGGCGATGCCAATCTGGTCAAGTTCAATGCTACTAAGACCCAGGCGTGTCTATTCTCCGCTAAACGGAGTCCATTCCATCTGACTCCGACTTTCCAGGGTGTGTCCGTACCGATAACCAACCACCTCGAGCTTCTTGGCATCACCTTGACGCCTACTCTGAACTTTGGTTCCTATATAGAATCCAAAGCCCAAGTAGCCTCAAAAAAGCTTGGAATTCTGGCGAAGGTGAGACAGTATTTCAGCCCGGGACAGTTGCTCAACCTTTATCAAGCACAAGTCCGATCGTGCATGGAATACTGCTCTCACCTCTGGGACGGTTCCGCCAAGTACCAGCTAGAGGCGCTTGAGGCGATAGAGAGGCGTGCCAAGAGGCTCATAAACGACGATGAGCTAGTAGGCAAAAAACTCCAGAGCCTCGCTCATCGTCGCAGAGTGGCCAGCTTATCGGTTTTTTACCGGATACACTTTGGTGAGTGCGCTGCGGAACTACACGAACTTGTTCCGCCATCCCCGTTCTTCCATCGATCGTCGAGGCGCACAGATTCTAGGCATCGCCATATGGTGGACGTTCCATGTACCCGGACTAAGCGGTTCGATTCCACATTCTTCATCCGAACCGCGAGGGACTGGAACGCGCTTCCTGAATCTGTGTTCCCCGACGAGTACAATATGGGGGTCTTCAAGCGAAGAGTGAACCGGTACCTACTAGGGAAGCGCGTACCATCTTAGACCGCATCTTAGCTTTCCATCAGGCGAGATTGTGGTCAAGCGCTTCCCTATCTAGAATTAAAAAAAAAAAAAAAAAAAAATTAATGACTATCGGATTCCAGTACTTACCTAAATTACGAAAAAAGCTATAATTACTTCAAATATTGAGAAGCAAATTATTAATTAATCTTCCTTTGTTATATTCTTTCACCTCTTGATATGATGCCTGATTATATCTTTTAATTTTAAAATATTTTATTATTATTATATTACTATGTGAAGGGAGAGTCTATATACTTACTTATAGAATTGGCCACAAGATAAAGCTGTTAGCCTGTTAATTGCCATTTCTGTGGTTCCTTATAATTAGCATTATAAAGCTTTATCGCCATCTCAACCTCAAGTAATCTACCACTGGAAATAGGCCAACGACTAAGCTTTCTAGAACCGCCGATCACCAGCGGCCAGCGGGTACCTGCCATGTCGATCATCTAGTTAAAGGATGCGCATGCGTCTTTGCTGCGCAGCCTCACAGATTGGATACTAGCTCTAGGTCCTTTAGGTCTAGATCTCTGCCACTTCAATTATTATTCTATTATGATCATCATTTCTTTCTTTTCATCATTAATTTGCTTTAGTTGAAGTGGCAGTGGTTTGATGTATGTCGAAACTGCTTCGGCATGTCGGTGACTCTAGTTCTTGTCAGATTTGCTCATTCTGATTATACCGCGCAATGAAAATCCCAGTTAAAGAATTCAGTTGTGCTTAAACCCCATGTTGAAAACGTTTAAGTTAAGTGTGCCTGCTATAACTCATATACCTACCTACATATTAATGGAAATTCAAAATTTCAATTTATGTGATTTAAAAAGAGCAATAGGAGAGTTTATTGTCAGTTCCAATTGAAAGTGCTTTCCTTATTTATGGTATGTTTGGATGGAAATTCTATGTATTATGACGATTCAAAAGCTCATAGAATAGTCTAGTTGAATAAATATTTGAGTTTGTAATGGTTTGTATGTATCTGACTGGTTGTCACTAGGTTATTATTGTTTATCTGATTCTTGTCCAAAATATGATGCGTTTCCAAATGAATGTATCGTGTGTCGACAAAGCCGATATCTTCGTCGAGTGCAGTCAGAATGAATCAGCAGTGCAGCGGTTGAACAAACGGCACGCAACGGACCATAAATGTGGAGCATGGACATTATCGCTTCCGACTGGATCGTCGGAACTACAAACTGTTAATAAACGTTCAGCTTCCACGCCTACAAATATACCTACTGCAACGCGACACTCCCGCGAGATTTAGGGTGGGATTGGTTAGCATATGCTTGTTGTATTGTTTGCGAATTATGATAATGTTTGTGCAAATTAGCGGTATTTTAATACGTATACAGACGGTCTCATTTGATAACTGTTATGTTTAGGGAGGGCTTATTGAGTGTTTGGTTTGGTTGTACTCAGCGTTATTTGAACGATTAGCTAGCTATAAGGGAAAAGCACAAATATACCTACGCAGGTATTATTCGAAGAGTAAATATATCTTTAAGAAGCTTTGATTTCTATAAGTACATTACATAAACAAATATTACAAACAGGATCTTATTTATTATAATTTTAATATAAAAACTTAAAAGAAAGAAATGATGATCATTAAATAAACAATATCATAATTACGAGTTGCGGATAAACAGAAATTTCGTTGTAAGAATTGCGTAGGTTATTTAGAAAATTACGCTTGTGTAAAGTGAAAATTTAGACTGTGTGGAGCCGAGCTAGAAAGGCAGGCTAATTAAACGGTAACTGGGTTAAAGGCGACCGTTCGCATCAACTGAGTAATAAGGGCTGCGGTGTTTGATGAAGGAATAAGTGATTTTTATGTGTTTTGCTATCGTTGCATAAACAAATTGAACCTATTAGCGTTCGTTATTTCGTTCTTTTATGATCAAAAATATTTAGCTAAAGCACTGAGTCCTAAAAATATTAATTCACGTATGCAATAAACCAATTCAACCAAAACGTCCAGGCACAGGATTGCTTGAAAAAGTCGAAGGATATTGAGGGTAAATTTCGCTCGTATTGATCAGGTCTCAAAGGATACTTGAGCAGAAGTCAGACCAACTCGGACGACACAACACTCACACCTACATTTCAGATAAGTGCTCTCAATGCGAATACTTGACCCCTGGCCATTGAAACTGCTATTTTCTTTGGACGTAGATATTTGAGTATCATTCAAAAGTTATAAATGTGTTAACTTCGTGCGGTGTTCAATTTACGATGTTACATAATATATATCAAGTGGTTTCAATGTTAAGTCGTTAATATATTTACCAATATTTAAATAACATGCAAAACTTGAAAAATTTCCTGTTTTTCCTATAACTAAGATGCATACATTGCATGACATGCTACAACAATAAAAATAATATTCCTAACTATGAATAGATAATCAAACGAACTTCTGAACTAAAATCATTTAGGTATTGGATATTTTAATAAGAAAGCTCAAGAACGAAATAATTATGCGAGTGGTGGTTACAACAACCACATCGTGGAATTCGTATTATGACACTTATTAAAGCGCACATGCGGCGTAATGGTAAACGCAAAAAGACCGCAGACTGAAGCTTGGTTGTGGTTTTTTATAATGTCATTTTAATAGAAAATTATCTTAAATATAGTTAAAAACTAAAAAGCACGCAACTTATGAAATGATCGTATTGTCACCGGTCCTTGATAAGAGTATCTACAAAATTTGAATTAAATGCGTCCGTTTAATGTGGGTCAAAATTGAGCCGAAAGAAGTCGGTTACATACAAACATACAGGTGAAGAATTTTAACAAAAGGTTAAGATCGTAACACTCTGTATTATAATAACTATTATTCTATAATGTACGCGGCTACAATCCATCAAATCAGCTACATTCATTGACTAATTGCTTCAGTTATCCGCATTCATTTAATAGACCTTTCACAGTGGATCTACAGGTCGACCCAATAGCTAACAACGAAGATCGTTTGTTTCAATGATAAATCCAAATCAAACAAGGTCGTGATAGCAGAGCGTCATTAGAGCCTAAAGTTTACTCGATTGTGTTTCGCCAAATGACATTCATGGTGTCGATGAATGGAGATATTAGCTAGGTAATAGAGTTTTGATTTTTCAATGCTAGTGTAACATTATACGAAGACTTTATAGATATAAATATACCTACTAGATAAACATTTCATAACTTGAAATTAACGAATCTTATTATTTTGCTTTTAAAGTATGAAAATATCAGTTGTTTAAAGCTAAAAATAGTATTTCATTTAAAGAATTCGCCAAAATGTAAAAGTATTTTTAAATAAGCCCTTAGAATCTTTAATGTATATTCATTTTGGGCGAATCGGTCGATAGCAATCACTTGGAAGACTATTTTTATGGCCTGTACCGGATGCGCCATAAAGCGCGGCATAAAATCACTAAGCTTCAGAAGCAGAATATAATAATAAATAACACTTAAATCGGAGACACGAGGATGATACAGAATAGCGATATCAATTGTATTGTTATTGAAGCGATATTTTGAACGGAAACAATTAAAAAATAACAAATTTGTCGTCCGTAATTGGATGAGAGGGGGAAATTTTTATTTTTTGGGAAATATATCTCGTGTGCGAAAAACAATTTTCTCAAAAGATGTCTCATTGAAGTTAATTGAGTTTGATTTAGAGACATTATTAAATTTTATTTTATTATGATAATTAACGGACATTGTTGACAATTACAATTATTTTTAATATACATATTATGAACTCCAAACATTTCTCAATATAAGGAATGAAGGCTAAAAGCCAAAGTAAACTAGCTCTTTAAACAACAAAGCGATCAATGAACGGGCTACTTAAATACACGTTTAAAATATGGATGACAATTGACAAAGAAACAATTTGGCCCACCGCAGTTTGAAAAGATCGTAAAATATCCATGTCTCTTTGAAATTGACATTCACGACGTTGCTTAATGGTTCGTTAATTCGAACATCGTGAACATTTAAATTGATTTGATAAAAGCCTACTGCTTCACGTTGTTGTAGACGATTAAAGTAGCACATGTTGGGTATTAAATAACGTGTTATATACTGTATTATGATCATAATTTACGCAAGTTATAGTTGGCTTAGTCTAATGGATTCGCATTACTAATACGAGAAATGTAGCGAAAGATTAGCGACTATTGTTAGTTCAGTATAATTTTTGAATATGTGTAACCTAAAAATGTACCCTTTTAAATCATAATGCCATTTCTATTTTACAAAATTTCTTTATAAAATAACAAAATATACGTTTCTTCTTAAAACAGAAATTTAAAACAAGCTGAAATATGTACAATCTTTATATTCGAGAGTTACATAAAAGCTCGCGTCCCCAACACTTTATTTATCCAGTTTCACACCAGCAGAGAACACCTGTAAAGATTACCCTCAGAACTTAGCCACGTCACCGCATCACTTTGCCAAATAATGTGTACATAGGTGACATGAGGTAAAATCTGAAACTCACCTCTGACGGGTAGGGCTGCGACTTCCTATAATCCATTTAGACGAACACCCTGAAGTCATGTCAGAGTGATTTATGTAGGTAGATAGCTATGAAACGTGCTGTATGCGGCCCTAACCTCTCCCAAGTGTAACTGCTTAGCGTCGTTTATTATGTAGTAGTTAATATGGTTATTTGCATCTGAATTTATTTATCCTGTTATGTATTAAAATGTTATTTTTTGTTTTGGTATAGGTAGGAAAATATTTATAGTTTAAAATTATTACTACTACAGCAATAATAATAGGTCTCATCTTCGTGCTATTTTTGTCTTATTTTCGTTATACGAACAATTTGACAATGTTTTATCAATTCGAAGAGATTGGCAAAGGTACCTGAATAGTAATAGGTGCTTGTTCTCTTCTATTTGTTTAAATACAATGATTTAACTGTATTCTAATCCTTATTCATTATTATAATAAACAAAAACTGATCGTTCCTTATTCCTTAATCTACATTAATAAAACTTTCCTATTCCAAAACGGAATAACAAGCACCGCACACAACAAACTGATATTAAATTAATTGCGAAGCTCCGGTATATTCACATACGATTGTGTTACTGGATTTTGGTTAATCAATAAAATAAGAGAAGGCACTAGGCATTCCGGGTAGTTCCGAGAATTCCATAATAAATAAACTGTTTCTGTTTGTTACTAAAATGAATAGTGTGCGTATAGTGAGATCATAAGTAAGATATATGTAGATAGCTTTTTCGTGGAAGATGAATTCTTGTTGATGAATTCATGCAACCAGGGAGATTTTATAGATAATGAAATAATTCGAATTCGTATAAGCAACTTGAACATAGTCATTACAACCAATAACAGGAAACATAATTTAGTCAAGTATGACCATTAAGTGGCTATTACTTGGAATTGTTACAGTCTGTCTCAATCTCGTACATTACTAATTAGCAGTGCATTAATGCCAGTTAACTTTACACATAAACACGTATAATATGATTAACAATAATTCTGTATTGTGAGAGAACAATGGATTATAAACAAGCAGTAAGCGCCTAAGTTTGGGCATGAAATTTCATGGAAGCGCCCTTTATGAAAGTCGTAAAGACGAACGTGTTTGACGAATTTTTGTTATTCACATCTGGTGTGAAAATTACGAGAAAAATTTCGCGAGGTTTAAACGACGTTTAAAAATACCATGCTCAAAAAAAACACACACACACGACATGACAAACGTTCCTTAGTTCAAATATTAGGTTACAAGCATGACATAACATCACATAACATGGAGAAACTGTCAAACACTCGCATAGCGAAATATTTGTAACGTACTAATAAGTACGTAGGTACATGTCATTGGCACGAATAAATATCTAGAACACTTAAATATTCTGAATCCGAACATCAAAGGAATATTTGCTCGACAAACAAGCGCAAATTACGCGCAAAGTGATAGATGAAAAATTATTCCGGCAAGAATTTTTCAAAAGATCCAATTAACTCCGAGCACTCGAAAGGGTTTGTGGAGTAGAAGGAGCAGTGACTAACGAATTTCGTTGATGTTTAAAAACCAGAACGAATTTACAACTGAAGTTATGGTTAAGAGAATAAATTATGGTCAACCTCAGTTTGCCGTAAACGTGACAGTGCATATTCTACGTTGAAATATTTTAAAATATGATGCTTTTGAATTCCCTCATTTTAAATAAAAAGATAGCGTTTAAAAAGGATTTTGTAGATGTTTATCCTGTTTTATCTTTGTGATTTTTGTGGCATTTATAATTCATTTTGTTGCGCAAACGTTATATTTGTGTAACTTGTTGAGCTTTTCCAAGAAGTCGTTTGTTTACGTACTATAATGTTTATTCTAACCCTGCACATAATTTTATTGAGTATTACATGAAGCTTTAAAAATGTTGGGATACAAACGTGTTCTAAAATAACATGGCCATTATATTGAAATGGGTAAAGCATATGCAGGTAGCGCTGCGGGCGGAGAGCGAGCACACAAATTGTGTACTTTTCTTTCTAAAAGCGAGGATAGAAACGCAGCAAACTTTCGCGATATTCATTAAAAACGTCCTTTCTACAACGCCACCGAAGGCTAGTGTGCTTTTCATTCTGACTCGTGTTTTACAGACATATTCGTCGATGTGGCCAATAGCAATTACATAGAACCATATTCATTAACTGATTTAAGTCAAAAAACATCCAGTCCTAAACAATAAAATGATATACTTATAACTACATTTTCCTAATAAGTTTAAAGAGAAAGAATTGTAACATAATGCTCCATTTTAATAAAAATTAAAGGATACAAGGGTATTGGGTAACATAACATAAAATTATCAGTTCTGAGGATATGCGGGCTATTAATGATAGTCAATGTACACATTGATTGCATTTCTCATAAATTTCCTATACAGTGCCTTTATATAAAAATAAAATTGACATCAAAAATGAATTTGTGAAAATTTAACACAAAGAATTTAAGTCACAGTCAGAACTAAAATAAACTGCTTTGGTAATTTAAAAATATAAACTTTCAACCATTGCCGTATGTTGTAATATTGCAAAATGCAATAAGGCCTTATTGCACAATGTTCATATTGCGCAAAATAATATTATTTAATATGCAAGTTTAAACGAATGGGGTTGAAATACTTAGTGTGATAGTTTTGTTACATTCACAACCAATAAAAGCTTGCTTTGTGGCAATATTATACCTACTACGTTTTTAATTTTGCTTGCAACGAATTACTTTTATATTATTATACGAATCATGGTCGGGTTTTAAAAGCATTTCATTGTTCAGATCCTGCGATACGGTTACTGAGAAAATAGAATAGTGCTTGCGCGCCTGAAGCTTAAAATGGTAATGATTTTCACATTCTTAAATTTAAGTTCCTCTATGTCATAAGTACTCACTGCTATTATCGGAACAAAACATTTGATTTGATAGTTTAGTTGAATACACTGAAATATACATTTTTGCGTTTCTATCCTCGCTATATATATATATATATATATATATAGCTAATTCAATAAATATATATATATATATAAATATATATATATATATATATATATATATATATATATATATATATATATATATATATATATATATATATATATATATTTATATATATATATATATATTTATTGAATTTAATATTTATAGTCACGTTCACGTACCATTTATTTTTAGATCGTAAAATCATTGGTCATAAAATACCCATTTCCTATTATCATATTGTTGAATTAATGGTTACCAAGGGGTATAAAATAATATTCATGAACTGGCACATAATAGTGCTATACTCTCAAATTCAGTTATGTGTATAAAAATATATCTTTTAATTACTAAAAGAAACAAAAATTTAATAGCAAGTTGATTAGATCGTCAATTTGTTATATCTCTGACTCATTCAGCTAGAACTTAATGAGGGAAATACAGCGCAAATTAAGCGAAATACCATGAATGCACTGATCAATATCAACAAAATTTTATGTACGTTGTATCACTGTCATATATTTGGCGGACCGAGTAGTTGGCATTCAAATTACATGGCTCTTGTACAGAGGAGTGATAAAATGAATATTGCACACGGATTTCAGTAGCAATTTAGCCAGTTACGTGCCTCTATACCAGTACACGACATTACGCAGGTGTATCTAGTATGTATTTAGGGAGTTCTTCTCTTCTCTTAAATTAAGAAGTAACTTGAAACACGCTTGGTACTAAGAAACTTTTAGCTAAGGGCTCATTTATTAGTACGAAGTACGAAGGATGTGTGTATTAATTGGTAAATAGGCTTTATATATAAAAATCGTACCAATCGTATAAGTAGTACTTCTTATTTTTAATTTGACGCGAATATTGAAGAAGAATAAAAGTTACTTATGATTTTTTCTAAGTGACACATAAGCAATATTCATATTTTCTAATCATATACTTTATATAAAATCCTATATAATCTTGCGTGTGACAATGAATATCTGTATTATTATTTTAATATTTAATAAGCACAAATATACGATGATATTGTATATCTAAATATAAAAGAAAGTTGTCGAGTGAAATAGAATAGACCCTTTTTACAAAGTATATATAATTAAATATAGGACTGTAAAACACATAGCAACCATTAAAGTTTATGTTCGCTTTATTGAAGAACAAATATCATTATGGTGTTTAATCTGTAATACAGTTGGCAATAAAAACACGTGTCGTCCATACGAGCATTGTCTGCTGCGAAACTAATTAGTGGTTTTATTATGAGACTTGCATGGTTTAGCTTCGGGTGAAGTTATGAACGCAAAATGGGTAAATGCGAACTTCAGGGCGACGTAACAATGAAAATGTCACTTTGTGGAATGGGCCCGTTGTTGATTAATGGAGTTTGAGTGAACATTGTTCGGACCTTACTTATTTATTCATTTTAGCTACGCATTCGAGTTAATTGTTGATAAAAAATCCATTTAATCCAGAGAAGGGAAGCCGGCACTTTTTCCCATTAATTATGAAAGTGTTTGATCTTTATAGTTATCTGAGGAGCAACGGGTAACGTTTCAATTGTTTATTTTTAGTACCTCTTGGCACTATTATCTATTAGTATTGCCTATATTCCTTGCCTATATGCCTTCTCGTTGTAGCTGTTGAATTTACCTAACATTCTCTTACCTAAATAGAACCATAGATATGAGATAACTAATAGGCCTAAATAAACGATATCCCTTTGGTTAGTGAATAATTTAACATTAATTATTATTAGTAATTAAATAAGCATTTTTAAAGTATCCGCAAATATTCTTGTGTAGTTAAATACATATTATAGCTTTAATTATAATAATGTTTTTTTTTTCTTTTTAAATATAAATCTAAAATTACAAATTCTCCCGATAATTGTCTGTGACAATTGTGAATATTTTGTGTGTTTATATAAATTGCGTCACGTAGGATAGTGAGAAATTGTGAGCTTGTAACATTGAGTTAATATGTACTACGTACAGTACATGTATCTCAATGGCTTCTAATGAATTCCAGAGAATATTGTCTCGTCCCATCTATTCGATTATACTTAAACTAGAGCGGAGAATTTAGCAACGTTTTCTTTACTTTTTGGCTGCAAAATGTAAAATTTTCCGAATAATTTCTCGAACCTCTTTGTGTTTTCAACAAACAAAAAAAATCAAATCTTTTAAGTCGTACACGATGTGTAGTCGGGACCCAAACTAAGCAAGTTTAAAACATATTTGAACGTCAATACTATAAAATATTTCTTACACAACTCAAGTTAAATCAGAATAATGCCATTTAAAAACCATATTTCGAGCTATAACTTACCAGACCAATCAAATTGTAGCAATAAATGTCATCCGATCCGACAACAATGTAATAGTTGTTTTATGAAGGGCTTTGATAAATGGTCTTAGATTAATGAATGAAGAGTTTTCTCTATAGTGTAAAGGGTTTTAGAACGAACATTATATTGTATAGCATTTAAAGTTAATAATGTTACTTATATATAAGTAAATATGGCATTGAAATCCTGTAAATAATATGCATATATAAAAGATTTTTGTTATGTAGAGTCACAGTTGAAAGTGTACAATTGTACTTTAGTTTTTTTCAGAGTTTTATTAAATTCAAGTTAAATTAATGATAAACAACTGCTTTGAAATAACATTTGAAATTATATAAATAATGAATAAGACGCAATACATATTTCAAATAAAAGATAATCGTAAAGCGTGTATCTTCAGAAATATAAATAATAGGACAGCGCAAAAATCACATATTACATATGAAGCGCTCAGATAATTTTCCTGTTATCCATAAAAACATCAATAGACTGATACACGCACGGCAAAATTAAAAACGTTTGGTAAATATTTTTCAGGGGTTGCCATGAATGAAATTGTATTTCAATATGACGGAGGAGCATTGAGATTGATGTTTAAATAGGCTGCTAATCCCACCAATATTGAAATATGCGCGACAGTATTCGGTTGGGATGCGGTGATCCGCTTTTATTAAAAACACCATCGTTCGACGTGAAGTCGTGGAAAAAAACTTTTTGTCCTTGTTCAATTAACACATTCAATAAGTGTTCTGGAGTTTACTAAGATTATCGTTCCCTTACAATAATTGGAGAATATATCAAATGTACGTTTGGTAGTGAGGAAAATGAATATTCGATTGATTTTAACCCTTGTTATTGAGATGGTTGAGTAGATAAATAAACGATTAAGTTTTTAAGATATATATAAATCGAAGTGTCTAGTCGTCCGCTAAACGGATGAATAAAATAAATTAGTCGTCCGATTACCGGATGAATAAAATAATTTAATCGTCCGATTACCGGATGAATAAAATAATTTAATCGTCCGATTATTCGGATTACTAGATAACCTTTTAACACTAAAGCTAGTTGGGTTGGACTAAAGCGGCGGGGGCGCAGGACTTTGATTTTTGATGGAGTTGGTGTCATTATAACACCTATTTATTATTGTTTTATCGTAAAGATTACGCTAATATAAGCATGTTTTATAGGAACAACTTTTCTCTAAAATAAAAAATGGCCGAGATATTCGCCCTCAATTCGTTAGGTTAGGTTTAGGTTAGGTTAGCCTTTAGGTTAGGTTAGGTTAGGTTTCTTAAAAAAAAAACTACACAGAAATAGGAGCCCCGCGAAGCGGGGCTCCGTCGACGCGCAAAAAGATCAAGTTTAGGTTAGGTTAGCCGTTAGGTTAGGTTAGGTTAGGTTTCTTAAAAAAAAAAAAACTACACAGAAATAGGAGCCCCGCGAAGCGGGGCTCCGTCGACGCGCAAAAAAAAAATCAAGTTTAGGTTAGGTTAGCCGTTAGGTTAGGTTAGGTTAGGTTTCTTAAAAAAAAAACTACACAGAAATAGGAGCCCCGCAAAGCGGGGCTCCGTCGACGCGCAAAAAAAAATCAAGTTTAGGTTAGGTTAGCCGTTAGGTTAGGTTAGGTTAGGTTTCTTAAAAAAAAAACTACACAGAAATAGGAGCCCCGCGAAGCGGGGCTCCGTCGACGCGCAAAAAAAAATCAAGTTTAGGTTAGGTTAGCCGTTAGGTTAGGTTAGGTTAGGTTTCTTAAAAAAAAACTACACAGAAATAGGAGCCCCGCGAAGCGGGGCTCCGTCGACGCGCAAAAAAAAAATCAAATACCTACGTGTGCCCTCCTCCCCCCTCTCCTCCCCCCACAAAAAACCTATAATACGTGCGGCAGTTCTCTAAAGAAACCCCGATAACCTAACTATATAGATAAATAGATGTTATCGGACGATTAAATTATTTTATTCATCCGGTAATCGGACGACTAATTTATTTTATTCATCCGTTTAGCGGACGACTAGCGCTGTCCATATATAAATATCACTATTATAATGTCACTTACATAATAACAGTATTTAATACATAACATAATTTTATTTCAGCACGTATTCGAAGCAATTTTGTATAATTTCTTCTTCCTTTATAAATACGCAATGTCGGCGAAAATTACAGCAATAAGTGTGTGAAAAAGTAATGTACTAAATTTTACTTAGGGTGAATTCATAATTTTTCTAGCCAGAACGATATGATTCCTTTTATGTTTCTGCGTAACAAGTATTAATGGTCTGGGCTAGGGTATTTTCAGAGATTCCGTCATTTGTGAGCAATTAGGGGACCCTCATAACATAAATTGTATAAGATATGATTGATAACATTTTTATTAACAACTTAAAATACTTCATGGAACTTGATAAAATTTAAAACTTTCAACTTTCTTTTTTAGTTAATTTTTCTTTTTCATTTTGAGGTTTTGAACACTAAATTACTCACCTACAAATCTATACTTATCTATACTAATATTATAAAGCTGAAGAGTTTCTTTGTTTGTTTGTTTGTTTGAACGCGCTAATCTCAGGAACTACTGGTCCGATTTGAAAAATTCTTTCGGTGTTAGATAGCCCACTTATCGAGGAAGGCTATTTATCATCACGCTTAGACTTACAGAAGCGGAGCCACGCGGGTGAAACCGCGGGCCGCAGCTAGTATTAAATATATAATGTATTTATTCTCTTTATGTAACCCATAATAAATTGAAAAAAAAAACATCTTATTCAAAGTTTGCTGTGGGTTTACCAAAATGTGTCGCTGTCGTTCCTGCTGCAACCACAGAACGAATTTCGAATCGAAATTGTGGTTAAACGACAACAATATAATGCAGTTGTGTAAATTTCCTTAGTGTTTAAGTCGAACGAAAGTGGAACTTAACAATGAAAATATTTGTTTACTTAACCGTAATAAATTATGTTACCTACTGGTGTAGAAAGATAACTATCTAAAAGTCTTCGTAAACATAATTATAACAGTGTGCTTTTGATGCACTTAGAATCTTAGCTATAAGAATAAAATTTTATGTTTACACCAATTAGCTAAAAGAAAAGATCCAATTTGCAAAAGTCGAACAAAGTTAACATAGACGTAGAAATAACATCGTTATTTGCACACCAAGATAAAACGAGAAAGCATCTGCATTCTATTTCCCTGTGTATTCCTTGTGGATGCACGTTTCCTCTTACAATTCTCAATTCGGGTCTGCGCCGTAAGCCGCCAGAAATGGTAGATGAAAAATAAAACCAACTTGTGTTGTTTACACAATAAGCTGGTTAAGTTCAAGAACTCTTCTCAACAACCTTGTTTGAGATCAACATAACGATTCATGTTTCACACGACATGTTTAGGATTTCAGTATGAAATGAGAATGTTAATGGGATCCGATGTCACAATAGATCAGATTGACAATTAAATAATATTATTACAGTTATGGAAGATTAATGAGCATCTACTTAACACAATTATGTTAAAGTGAATTGTAATTTGGAAAACATACCGGAAACGTATAGCCGAACAAGGCTCTTTAGTAAAAAATCGTACTTAACTAAACTAATTATTAAAGTCATGAAAATTTCGAAAATATATTGAATAAAATTTTTAGTAGGTAGGTAGGTATATGCTTTACTCATAATATTACTGTTATTATCCATCTCCTTCGCTGGACCTCACCTTTTGAAATAATAGCTTTTTAATATGAAAATTATTAATTATAAAAATGAAGTTTCCTGTATCTAGTTAATAAGGACTATATAACATTTAATCGAAATATAATTAAAATATTGACTGAGAACGGCGATGTAAAATTTATATTACGTTGTCCGTTATTCATTAGGTGTGTACCGCTTGCAAATGAAGTTGGCATTGTCCCAGCATTTGGTATTTTCCGATCTTTGCAAAATAATAGTGAAAGCTTTACAGAATAAACACTATTTACTCGCGATTGTATAAAGTCTATGTAATATAAGCCTCGCGTTGTGATATTTAAAATGCGCAGTGAGGAAGTGATTATTTTAATGGTAGGAAGACATAAAAATGTTGGTGTCGGTTTCGTCATTAATGTGATGGACACAAAATGATTCCCCTGATACGATTCCTTTTAAAATGTTGGATGGACATTACTAAGATATTTAAAGAAAACAGTATTTTTCATTTCAAATATGACTCGTTGTTTATATTTAATGTTTTGTGGTATTATTTCACAAAATACAAAAAATATATACTTATAAACATGAGAATAGAATCGGTACATAAAATTGAGGACAACTAAATCATAGGGGTAAGAGGATAAGACAGCAATAAGCACCGTATTACAGCTTGTTGACAATTCGGCCACAAATAAATGTACACAAAAATGTAACTGTCATCAATATCATACTTTATGGGAGCGAACGCTGTGGGTAATATAAAATTCAAATTGTACAAATTCGTCGCTTACCCAGATATCGTTTTGTATAATATCTAATACTTACAACATACGTGTATCGCTAATCCGAAAGATTGTTTAAAGCTTTACAATACACATATCCTTTGGACGACGAAGAAGGGGGAGCCATTATTATATTTTATTTCTCTCCATGACGCCTTATTATTTTTATACTTTTTCTTTATAGAAGGTTATCGGCTATAAAAAATGAAATGTTTTTTGCTTGATTGAACCCTCTAGAAACGCGAATTTTATTTCCTTATAACTTAGTAATATATTGTCACACATTCTTTATGAAAGACACGATGCTCATTTTATAGGAACGTGAATTGCGAATACGTAAAGGGTATGGATCCATTGATACGCCTCGTTTTAATTATTTCTTATTTACTAGTTTGAATGACATAATAATATGATTTTGAATAGAAAATAGTTGAACAATACTTTCCAATTTTTTAATTGAAACAATGAAATTTTCGCAATTATAACTGTGAACGATTTTTTGCACATATAGATAGATTTTAGTTTTGTTTATTCCTTGACAAAATATATTACAGAAGTGATAAATGGTAGACGAAATAGACAAAAATCTCCCACACAGCAGGGAACGCAATAATCAATGTAACCATTATTACTTATTCCATGAATACTTTAATATTATTCAAAAGTTATTGTGAAATAATTCGGTATGGTTTTTGGACAAAAGGAAGCCTTTATACAAATGCTACAAATGAGCATTATAATTAATTGTTATCATTCATTATAGTGAAGAGGCGTTATTAATGGTGGTTCATTTTTATGGATTCAAAGTTTTTAAATAATGAAAGTCATCAAAATGATAGGCCTATGTTATTTTTCAAATGGAAATTTTATTTTTAGTAAGGCTTTATAAATGTAAAGTCATGTACTGTACTGTTTAAATTTTTGGTATTATTGTGTATTGTTATAGATAGTCCTTTCTTGATTGATATATTATGCAAAATTTCAAAATGTATATTTGGATGTACATAATTCAATACGAATTATGTATGTTTTCATGTATCATAAAAATAGATTTTTAATATTGAGGCGATTTATTATTCTTTATTTATGTTTCTACAGATCTTCTTAGAATTGTATACGTTGATGATATACAAATTTCCAAAATAATTTGCATCATCTAGTATATATAATCATTTAGTATAGTTCCAATTCATAAAATCATAAAAAATAAATTCGCATCGAGTCAACAATTTATTTTGCTTTGTTAGGTTGCATCTTGTTTAGCGTCAAGGCACTTATTATTTTATGCAAAACAAGCTTAACTAGCAAATGTATAATAATTTCGAGAACAATGGAGTCTTGCCACCGTCCTCCACATTATCTAGGCTACAATGCGATTTGTACTGCGATACGGGAGAGAAATAAAGTTGTGAAGTGTTAAAGTTTCATATTATAAGTGGGTCGTGCAATACTTTGCTCGTATTCAGTAACGCAATGCCCTCAAGATATCTAAGCTTTTCTTTGAATGAGTTCAGTGGTCCGTGACTTATACCCTTAAGTTATATTGTACATAACTACGTATTGTTCAATTCTATTGTAGTGTTATCATTGTTGTATTTCTTGCAATTGAAAAGAAGTTTATTGTTGGTGTTGTACTGAAATGATACACAAAGTTTTATTGAAAAAATTCATTTATTTTACATAAACGACTAAAGGTAACGTTATCTACATAGGCATTATTTATAATTAATTCTTAAATTATATTTTCTATAGATATGTTACATTTACAGAGAAACGTCGACAACTCCAACCCCAAACTAAGGGAAACTTAGGTGTCGTTTTAAGAACAATATTACACATAATAATATAAATACTATTTACATTCAATTTAAAATATACTTTTAATTAAAGGAATTTTGAGTTAGAAACCGTAAATTAGAGCGAAAAAATAGTACTTTCATATTGTTAGATAATAATTAAGATTACCAGTCGAGTACGTATTTTTTCGAATGTAGCAACTTATTTGTTATAATTTTTTTGGTTTGGAGTTATCGATGTTGTTTATAAACATCTAATAATTTGACTAATGTCACATTTGAAAATGAATTTCAATAATTGTATGTTACAAATGTTAAAAATAAATCTTCTATTGATATGGGTTGACAAATTCACGTAATATAGCCGCACAGGTGATTGTTGCTTATACAGCCATCAGAGAGTCTAAACACTCCTTCAGAACCAAGTTTTCAGAATGCATACTTTGAATGTGTCAGTATCTCCTTACTCTAAAGTGATTTTCATATTCTTTTATGTTGAACATTAACAGCTTAACAGATTCGTAAAAAAATATTGAAGATATTACGTAATTCTTATTTTTGTAGCATAATAATTGAATTTAAGCTAAGTTAATAACCATTTATGTTACTATTTATAATTTAGCAATTGAATTTAAGCTATGTTTATACAAAATCTGTTTATGAATATAAAAAGCACGTAATATTGTCTTTATTTAGAGAATAGTATATACATTTTTATGTAAAGGTACTTAATGTATGTACATTTAAAACTTGTCATTAGGTACTGAATGTAACGATGTACAGTACTCCAAAAGTAATAATGCGCATAGAAATCTTCGTCACTGTTCGGCAACTGTCATATTCCCGGAGCGTCCGAAGATGATATGTATATAGAGTGGTTAAATGCATTTTCTTCATGCATAATTTAGTCAAATTATGTGTTTTGTGCTAAAAGATATTTATATTTATTTGTAAGTAACGATTTTGTTTCGATAATTACTTGTAAGTAAATAGCGAGGATAACCCCACGATTGCGAATATAGCTTTGTTGGATCGATTTACTTGGAAAATTTTATAGTACTTTTAAAGTGTCTTACTGAAGCTGGTGTAATGATGGAAGAAAAGAAGGTTAAAATAACACAAAATTTATATTGTACTAGGTTTCCACCCGCGGCTTCGCCCGCACAGTCAAAGAAAAACCCGCATAGTTCCCGTTCCCGTGGGATTTCCGGGATTGCGTCATTATCCCGGGATAAAAAGTAGCCTATGTCCTTTCTCGGGTATCAAAATATCTCCATACCAAATATCATGAAAATTGGTTCAGTAATTTAGGCGTGATTGAGTAACAGACAGACAGACAGAGTTACTTTCGCATTTATAATATTAGTATGGATAAAATATGGTTTTCAAACACAGGTTTACATTTAAACCATATAAATTTAATCATTAAAATCTCAGTTCAAAAGTATTTACAGTACAGATCATTCTTCAATATTATGACAATTACAAAAAAATAAAAATAAAAACAATCAAAATCAGGGATGATATTTATTTCTGACATTTTAGATACATCGGAACTTTCATTATGCTCTTCTTCTTCTGTGTAAATCATTTCATCGATTAATTCAATTCACCTTTAAAAACAAAACCAAGAAGGGTATGTAATAGCAGCTCTATATAATTCCACACAGATAGAACACGTGCAGTCACCACCAATATTTAAAGACGACTGACGGATTTTTGAGTTTTTTGACTGACAGGCTACCGTCACCTTTGTTTTTGATTGTGTATGACCGTGAATTGACTTCTATTTCTTTTGAACAAGGTGTAAAATGCAAGTGCATTGTTCAGGGCTCTTACGATTCAATGATTCGAGTGTTTTCGGAAATACGACAATTAGCGAAGATTTGCATGCCCATTATTAATTTTGGAGTACTGTACATGCATATAATAAAACAATTAATTGTCCATTTCGTGCATGATATATAAATTAATCTAGTGTGTTGTCGGTTATATTGATTTATCTATACAAAAAAAGATAAATCAATATTTAGAAATGACAATAAACAAGGAAGAGCTATTTTTATTATAGCCTCTATAGAGTCAGTCTATACAAAAGCATACCAATTTATCTTGCTTAACAACGTTGATTTATTTCTACCGATTTTTTTGTTTACGTAATGTCTTTCTAAATTGCTAAGTCTATAGAAATCCATCTAGTCCAACCACAACAACGGAATATTTTGTACAAAAAATGAGATCAGATAGATGTATGGCACGTTAATCATAGAGTCTATCAGTCTTTTATAAGAATAATTATTTACAATCTGCCTTTAAAACAACCTAATACTTCAACAAATTGAACAAAGTCACAAAAGTGTCATCGGCACTTACAGAAAATACTACGACTGGAGTTATGACTAACGAATGTTACAATGGAGCCGCAATAGGTTTACAACCAGGATCCAATCGTGTGCAGTTTTCGACTATTTTTGCACGAGATCTCTCCAAACCATTTTGCTCATATTGCGTTGTCAGACTTCACTATTCCGGAATTTTAACACAAAAGAATAACGAAGGTACGAGATATTTCAAACGTCTTTTTACATTCTAAGGTATTCTATATTTTATACAATGCTATGACACAAAGCCTCGTATCACTGTTCTAATATTTATTAATGAAAGGTGTTAATTAGTTGAGAGTCATTGGCACTATAATGTTGATATATACGTTTTATGTCAGCTAATAATTGCTAAGATTAACGTGATGAAAATATAATGTTCTTGGACGGCTCCGCTACTCGAGGACTGCGTTGAATCGTAATCTGGTTGAAATAATAAGAATTATGAGAATTTCTTATATCTTCTATTGTACAAATAATTTAACTAATTGATAATGCAAACTTAAAAAGTTGTACTATAATAAATAGGTAAAACTTGTAAATGTTCACAGGCTGATGATTGTAAAAGTATAGTGATCTCTCATAATTGCAATTAAGTTTTTAGATATTTTTAAGTGCCAATAATACATTTACTCACCAATATCTTTCCATTCCTCGACCTCGTAGTCCCCGATGACTCTGTTTTCAGCTGAACTATCTCGCCAGCGATTTCGATGTTTACCTGGGTACGAAAATATTGAATGGATCAAAAATAAAACCAATATTGCTCTTCTAAATTTATTACGGCAAAGTATTTTGTGCCACAACAATATTATAAAGAATGAAGAGGAAAACCCAAATCTGTAACAATAAAAACGCACATTATAAGTCAAAGAGCAAACAAAATCGCTTTCCCACAATAATATTACTAACGACCCAATTGTACGGAAGCATTGGGCGACGGAGGCAAAACCAATAAATACAAAATCCACCATCGACCTTTTCTGTTCGACATCTACTGACGATGAATGTATAAAAGGCACGTGGGCCCGACCGAACTTTTGACTATTGCTCGTCTAATCGTGGTTTATTCGGCTATATCGAATTTTCAATTTTCCCAATAAGCATTCGGACAATAAAGGGTGGATCGAGACGGACATGAAAAATTAATTCTGAAATTGTCGAACATGGCTGAAGGAGGGTTTCGTTAGAAACTGTCTGTTTCGACATTAATTATTACACTGAAATTATTTTAAACGTCCAATCGGAGTCCCGTTAAATCTGTAATACAATTATTACAAGTTTTAATTATACTTCTATTGTTGTTACCTTTTTTCTTTTGTGGAAATGTAGGGACGTAGTTGATTGTTGTACTTATAGTTGATGGAGCTGGTATTTCTGTGAATTAGATTGTTTGTTTGTTAATTAGTTTGCAATAACAAAACATTCTCAGATGATGAAAACTATCACTAATTATTTATTATTTTTATTTTGTAATTTAATGCGACTTCTTAGTTAATGGAACGTCGAAATGAGTTTTAAGTAGCTTGGTTGTTAACTCTAAAATACTCCTTCCTCAAATATGTTACTCAATAATGAAAATAGTTTCAATACACTACGATAAATGATAAATATTTAATGTAATAACTTTTTTAATATTGCCTGTTGTAGTTAATCAGAACTCTTTAATGATAAGAGCACACACATTTCTTTTTTGTTTAATTGTATAGATATATTGTGTATAGATATCGCCTAATTTATTATTAATTTCTGTGAATGTAGTGTTCATCTGTAATAGTTGTGCATAATAATGTGTAAATCCTATGTTACTGTTTTACGTGAATGATGCATATGTAACAACTGGTGATGAACCTTTTTAATAAATAAATAAATAATATTTCATCGATTGTAATCTGGTTATGAATAATGAAAGGATATTTTGCACTTAGCTCGAATGAGAAGCTAGAATGTAAATAGTATGGTAAATAGACATTACCGTCAAGTCGTATAAGGCCGTCCGTCTCTCCGAGGGAATTCTTGGCGACACAGCGGTACGATGAGAAATCTTTAGAAGATACTTTTCGAATGATAAGATTCATCTTACGGCTGTAACCGTCATCGTTGAGCGATGTGATATATTTGTTTCCTGCAATAAAATATGATCATATCGATATCAACATTTTTAACTTATATATATTTTTTTATATCAGGTATTTAGATTTTAGTAATGTTAATTTACTTTTTAATATATTTAATTAATGTTATTTAGATTTTTAAGATTGTCCTTGATTCTAAGAAACACATCCTTAAATATTTTTAAATAATCTAGAAAATGTAAAGATATTGAGTAAGAATTTTGGTACATTACAATATATTATGACAAACCTGATATGATCATGTCGCCCCTGTCCGTGGTCCAATAGTTGATAGACGATGGATAGGCTTCAGTGTGACACTCCAACGTTACGTCTTGTCCTACATACGCAGCTTCCAACTGATTTGGGATCGATAACATCGGTGGGACTGCATCCAAATACGTTAATAAATCACCTCGTTAATAGCTACAACGCACTATGTGGTGATAATAAAGCGCTTATTTATGAAATGCTGCTTATTGTCTAGGTGGTTAAGTATAATTCAAATAAATTCAAATTCAGTCAAATAAAAGTCTAGTAGTCGTGTTCTATTAAGGTAGTTGATGTACCTAATAAAATTAAGCACGGTAGTTTTGCACTTGTCAGCATTGACGACATTTCCATGGAAACAGAGATTCCAAAAATAATCGTAATCTGAGCAGAACTTATTACGTGCGGCGAAGTACGTAGGTATTTTGGACTTCACCTATTTAGTTTAATATTAAATACAAGAGTAAAATAAACTGGCACATATCCGTTTTGAGAACAAACGCAGCCGTACTAACTTGAAATTATATTTTCTTTAAAATTATAACAATGCAATTACAAACCTGCATTGTCTACGAAACTTTTGCTATTGAAGTTACAATTTAATTATAAGGAAGACTGCAGCTGTCAATTTCCCTGTTAAGTCTACAGATTATATTATGCTTATATAGTTCAGATGCGGGCGGATGGCTAGGGCAGCTATAATAGAAAATCACGGTGAATTCATCAGGAAGTCTCCTTAGTTAATCGAGTGAAAATTACGTGAGAATTTTACGTATCCTTTATGAGATTTAGAGAGCTGCGAACGTGCTGAGATACGGAATGTGATTTGGGGGAAAGAAACGTCCCATTGGCTTTCAGGATGAAACGTCCTCGGCGCAAGCGCTCGGTTAGAGATAGTATCGCCATTATCGCCTTCTCGCCGTATTCAAGTCAGCATAAAGCTCTAATTGGGCGCAATTACGAACGATCCGGCGGAAGGCACAGTCAGGTAGACGTTGTGTCCTCGTAAATACTCGTTAACGACACTCGCCCCTAGAAAAATAATATCTCTAAACGCTGACTCTTAAATGGAGACATCGGCGAGAAAGTATTCACGTACTTATGAGCGGAAGCGTTTGAGGTAAACTTAATGGGCGAAATCGTTGCGTCTCTTAATTAAAAATTGGTATGATTTTTATAACTTATCATTATTACATTTCTATATTCTTCGTCGTGTTTTTCAAATTTATATGTGAAATTATAGCGTTCATATTTATTCGTGAAGTTCATAACGAGGGCTTAAATAATTAAATGAGGTGGTGAGAATGTGACATGTGGTAATGAAACATGATTGTAGGTACAAGCTGCTAGGTATAGCCACAGTATAGCAATCGTACTAGTTGGAATGATATTGATGTCTGTCTGTCAGTTTAATCGGTTCGTATGTAGCTATAGCTATAGAGAACATGCTAGTCGCTCAATAAGCTTTGATTAGAAACATGAATCTCCGGCCAATTCAGTAGAAATTGACACTAGTTCATGAAATAGATGACGTACTAATAAGTTTAACCGGCCTAAAGCTGTAAGGAGAGAAGATTAATAGATTTTATATTTTTCAGTTTAGTTTAGTTTATTTAAGATTGATAGATTTTATATTTTTTAGTTAAGTTAAGTTTAGTTTATTACTGGCACTGGTTAATATATTTTGTAACCAGTGTTTTGTACCCCTATCACCTTCAAGTTTTTTAAGCTAAGTAAGAAATCAAATTTGTGATTAATTTATACGACGATTAAACAGTTTATACGTAAGCTTAATCAGTATTTTACTATGTGGAAAGCCAGTGGCAACAAAAATGAGCTAGTGAAATGTACTCAATGTATTATATTTGAGAAAACTAAAAATACTTGATGCGTAACTTATTTTTAATTTGACAGTTTAGTTTGAAATAAAACAAACAGGAATATTACAATTAACTTCTAATGTAGTACTTACATTGAACCATGAGAACTACTCGTTTGCTGATGGATGGTGGGACGCCGTTGGATGCTATACATAAATAAGCACCCATGTGAAGACGTGACACTTTTGACATCGTTAAGTTTTCACCATCAACCACGTTCACTGTAAATAAGCTTATAATATAAGATTCATACACAACATCAAGGAAATGTCATTCCTAAATCGTATTATTCCAGTCTTTGTTTTGCGCACAACTGTAGTCGCAAAACTATTCGCTCTACGTTATATCAAACATGCTGCGAGCTATGAAAAGGAATTTGTTCGACGAAATGTAAAAGAAAATCTAATACAATATTATAGCGGACAAATTCCGTTTTCAATTTCTGATTCAATCTTGTAAATATTTCGACTATGCGAAGATTGTACAATTGGGTTGTGTTGAACGAAACGATTGGTTCAAGTTGTCATTTCGCCAAGAGGTCGCTTTACAAGCCATTGGTGTTTCAAATTTGTTTAATCCAGAACGGAAACATAAAATTCGTTCTACGCGAAATTATACCGCGAGAAATAAATCTAAAAATGTCCGCCGTTTCCTTTTATTTTCGACAATCTATGAACTCGATTTGTTCAAGTATTCCGTAGCCCTCTCACTCGATCTCAAGCTTGTACTTTCGCGCTTCAAAAACTTCCCTTTTTCCATCTGTTTTGTTTCTTTGCGAGTGATATAATTATCGTCCGGAGAGGATGTTTTGACCGGATATTTGTTAAGAAAATTCCATCTTGTTGCGATTGTGTTATTCGTAATAAAATATATTGTAGTGAGTACAAAAGGAAATAGCTTAGAAAATTGTATTGTTCGTTTACCTGACTCGCCATTACAGTTGAATTCTTGGCCGTCTTCCCGTCGCCACATGACGTACGGTTCCGGATAGCCGGTGGCCCGGCATACCATCGTGACATTTGTCCCCTCACGTACTACCATGTCGGTGGACGTCATGTTGTCAATGATCATTGGTGGCACTACGGTTTAAAAGAACACCTGAACTTACAAACTTCGTAATTGAAATCTAAATCAGTTTCTTTTCTTAAATAAACTGCTTATACGAGGTATATGACAAACAGTTATTTATACACTGTTCTATTGGAAAAATACTTCAATGGTATTAAACTGAAATGAACTAACCTACAACTTGTAAATAGCCCTTCCTGGAGCGCATGGGGTCAGTGTTGACCTGGCACATGTACCAGCCGCGGTCGACCTCCTGCACGTTTTTGATGTGCAGGTACCACGAGCGGTGGTCGTTGTACGACAGGCTGATGCGCGGGTTCTGCGTTATGATGTTGTGGTGGATGCTCAGTATTGTCTGGGTATCCACTCGCACCCAAGCTACCTAGATTAAAATTCAAGATTGTCAGTAAAATGAAAGTATTTGACGTGGAAATAAATTCAAAACAATTTTTTATCGTTGTTTTGTAGTTTACCTGACGTGGAAATAAATTCAAAACAATTTTTTATCGTTGTTTTGTAGTTTACCTATTTTTTATGTAATCAGCGTATGATAAATAAGTTCCATTGAGCATGGAACATTGCCTTAAAAAATAGCTACTTTTCCAGCCATTTTTACCATTATTGCTAAAAAGGTTTAAATCATAAAATAATTAAAAGGTTTAATGGCAATAAAATATAAATACAGTGTTTCATTTCTTCGTATCAACAATAATTTTCGCAAACATTCTTATTGAGGATAGGAATATTCCAAATATTATTTCACGAAAATAGCAACAACACAATAAATTCGAAACATCCAGTAAAATAATGAATAAATAAAGCAATCAATGTTGTTACGAGCAAGTTCACTTTACATAAACCAATGTAACGTTATTAAAATTATTTCAGTTCTGAAAATGGGTTAATTATAACACATTCCAATACTTGTAAGTCTATAAATAGAATAGGTATATCGAGCCCTCTTTACCGACGATGCCTCTTAACCTCACGTGGATTGCTCTTAGTGAAAGAAAAAATATTTACCTACAGAACAGTTTAAGATCTGAATATTCATTAAGTGGATAAGACTTAAGGGCTGAGACTTTTTGAGAATTTTTTAAATTATGAGCACCGCATGAGAAAGTAAGATGACACATCTTGTAAAATATAATTTGGCTTGATATAATATTTTGATGTCTTTTCTCAATCTGTTCTTATCAGAATTATGTTTTAATAAATGTCACTGTAAAAATAATATAAAATAAAGTTTTGTAATTTAATGATAACTAGAGCTAAGCAAAAAAATTGTTTAAGTATTTCGATATTTATCAATAGCTTACATTACAAGGCAAAAAAGTTAAAGAACATACTTATAAAAAATTGGGTTACGTTTAGCAATAAACAATAATTATATTTCTAAGAATTTTGTTTTGAAATGTAGGTAAATATTATGTAGGGACAACTATTTATTTATCACAATTTAATTTCTTTCTTTCTCGATTTATATTATTTATATGTTTGTTGTTCAACATTTCATAAATTATCCTTTGCATCACACGACCGTAATGGAGCTCATAGAAAAAATCACGTAGTCATTTCGTATTCTGCACTATAATTCACAATTCCGAGCACACAATGAGGTAATTCAATAATCTCTTTGTTCCAGACCACAATGGTTCACAGAAAGCGAGCGTGGACTTATTTATTCGTCAAAGAATATTAAATCGTCTTTAAAACTCTCGTCTTATACGCTTCATCCCTGTGAAGCTAGGCAATGGGTACGAGCCATTTCTATTATGCTAACTGAACGTCCCAAAGACGCTGAGCTCAGACGATAGCGACCAATGCTTGAACGTCTTTGCAATACCTTTTTATTCTTCTTATTTAGTATATTTAATATCTACAATAATTATGTTATAAACAGCTTTATTTTATCCTCGCTGCTATAGTTCAATCGAGAGTATTACGTTTTCAGCAGCTTTTCCGCGTATTTGCTCTGTGTACAGCATGTTCAGCTATTCCTAGCATGTTCAGCTATTCCTCTATTGCTCTCAAAGCTCTATGCATATTTGGATAAACAAACTATGAGGTAACATGTCCTGTATCATTTAAATGACGTCACAGTAAATCTTATAACCCAATAGAAATTTTATATGCTACAAATATGAAGACATTAGTTGGATAGGGTAAGCAAAAATGTATTGAGAGTATGCCAGCCATGTTACAGCCGATTTTTAAATTTCACCAATCTTCTTTTTAAATTTACAATCAAATTTAAACGTATTTCTACACTTTAACGCATTTTCAGTGTAACTTTTAATAGTGTAGAGAAAAATGGACATAATCCTTTTTCTAACATAAAATCTGCATATTACACGCCACTCCAATTTTCCTAACTAGCCGTCCTGCATGATTAATAAATGGCGAATCGTTTCAGAGCAAAGTGATATTAAGTTGGCTTGTTAAAACTTTACTGCGTCGCACGAGCGAAGTTGTATGGAATTTCAGTTACTATCTATGTATCCGTTTATGCAATTATAGTTGTAACTGCAGGTCTCTCAGTAGAATATGTAATGTGGATCTTGTTCGGCTAACTTTGATGAATGTGGATTCAATGATCTGTTTGATTATCGTGCTTACCCGGAAATCGCTGTGAAACATGCGTATGCAGCGTTTGTTTACATTTCTCTTCTTGCTTGTATTTCTCCTATTAAGCTGTGGATCTCTGACACAGCTAGAATGTTATTTAATTTTAAGTTTATGTACATTGTATATGTTTTGTAAAGTGTAGCATCTCTGTATAAGGTACGATGGGATTCACATCGTCTTTTTGCACAAAAATCCCTAAATAAATGAAGATTAAAAAAGCTAGGGTTGCATAATACGCAAACAAAATTTGTTAAATAAGAAAGATCACTGACACTTGATTTGTTACATTTAATGTAATTTTGTTTTTTTTTTTTTAATTTTAAGTTTGGTGATTACTAACAACACGATATGTAAAGTATATTTATTATCAATTTTGAATTATATAAACCTATTGTATAACAGGTGACTGTTTAGCATCTAGATCTTTACATGATATTTAATAATGCAATATCCAAACTTCCCAAGATGATAATGCGATAGCACAATCTTAACAACGGCAGTGAATTTTTATGGACTACATAGCGTTATTACATAGAAAGGAAACAGTGATATTGTTATTTGTTGTTTTCGATAAAAATGATTATGCATTTTCTTATTTATTATTTGAATGATATTGTAATGTAATTTAGTTTTGACTTTTCGTTTTAGTAAATTAATGGATTAATTTAATAAGAATACAATGATGTCTTAAAGGACTTTCGTATATATGTATATTATATTGAATAAAGAGGGGGTTATTATATTACATTTCGCATAAGGATAAATAACAGTTTTTATGGTGTATTTTTTTCTAATCTACACGATTTTTAACATATTACTAGCACGTACGCGATCTCCAAAAATAAAATTACATTTAAATTTTAAAGACACATTAGGTTTCACATGAATTTCGTGATAATAAAATCGCGTACCTTATATCCTCTAAGGTCCTCCACCACGCAGGCGAGCAGCGCGTCGCGTCCCACAGTGACCGTAACATTCGGAACCGGCTCCACGAATCGCGGAAATAGGGACTCTGAAACAAACACGTGATAATATATTCCGTTCTATATTGTCCGCATTTGGCGCTTTTTGTTGTTCCGTTACATCGGAAACCGCAGTAATATCCCCTTTTTATCAACGCAATTTTATCTTTCTATAATTTACTATCATATATTGGACTTGGTTCAATTATATTACAGATACATACTAGTACCACATCTTTATTATGTATTTTACACAGAAAGATCTAAGTTCGTCTTTTCTAGACTCCATACTTCTAGCAAACCCGTGAACAAACTTCAGCATTATAAAATGAAAAAGAACCACCCATTCTATGAGAACTATGGCCAGAGGTACTTGATGTAAAAGCAAAAACAAGCAGAAAAGATTTTATGTAAATGCGGTATACATGTCGATATGAGCGATGTTTCAAAGGCTACAATCTATTTAGGATAAACAACCTGAGACATGGAAAAATATCCGCGAATGATTGATGAGGCAACGCGAATAGAACAAATCCATCCAGGGCCCATCAATCTTGACTGTACAGAGAACGGGCTTCTTGCAAGCGACGTCTACGTCTCTAATGAAAGAAGAGCTTACCGAGCGCGTACAAACAATTGGAAAATGTTGTTTCTAATATACAGCGTAAGACAGATCGTCTGCGGCGCTTTTACTGAACTCGCTGACATAATACGTAACGAAATTATAACATACGATCTTTTCTATACACTTTAAATTATAAAAATCCAAGTTGTTTTAAGCACATCGTCTTAAAAAGGATTCCAAAAACTCTTTACATTATTTATCCTCATGGAAACTACAATGTGGTTTAAATAGTTAAAATGATAAATTTAAAAGGTGTTGTCGAGCTTGGAAAATATTTTAAAATATTCGAGCGACTCAACGAATTCCTTGGAATATTCCTCGTAAAAAATGCGAAACAATTTTAAGGTATTCTTTGTAGCATTAGATGCCTTTCAAAATGTCAAAGAGGTGATCAGTTTGTTTTTTTGGTTCTGAAACCCAAAAAGAAAACAGAGTTGAAGAAGTGACCGTAGCCGGAAGAGGAAACGCCTGACTTGAACGCAATTACCCTGTCCGTGTCGAGAGAAAATAAGCGCGACTTTAATTTAATTTTTAATAATCTTAAAGTACGTTTCGTAGGTTAAACTTATTAAAATCTCTGCTAATTGCTTTATATTAATTTATTTCAATTACAATATATTCAATGATATACCTATAATACGGTTATTACGGATATTATATTTAGAAATAAACTATTTCTAAATATAATATCTTTAGTATGTTTATACTTCAATGTATATCTGTTAACGGAAATGTATGTAATCCGTCATTGTATATAAAATTCCTAGGAAATGTATGTAATTCCTAAAATCGCACGGAAATGTATGAAATAAATTATTTTATATACATTTCCTAAATAGCAATCGGAAATGTAAAACATCTAAGATATTGGAAGGTACGCGGGACGAGGAGGGCCGAAAATTCTTAATCAGAAATTTTTGGTTTGGATAATTGGTTGGGTTAGGTTAGGTTCGTGTTTTTTAAAACTACATAGAAATAGGAGCCCCGAAGTGGGGCTCCGTCGGCTCGCGACCGTCTTTTTGTAGAATTTTGGAAAAAGACGAATTTCGGCATATTACAAAATGCCGGCCGTTTGTAATACGGCGGATTATACAATCCGACTGGGACGTGTACACGGGGACAGCGGGACGAGGGGACTGATTACTTACCAAATGAAAATTTGATTTGATTGAATATAAGTTGATTTAAGAAATGTTAATTAGTAAGATAATATGAACATATTATTATTATTTTACGGTAAGACTGTTACCCGATACAGTGTTTTATTACAGAAATCATTTACTTTATACATTTCCTAACACGATATTGGAATTATATACAATTCCGAGGAAGATTATACATTTCCTAGGATATCTATGCATTAAATAGTTTATTAAACAATATTTTATACATTTCCTAAATGGTATCGGAATTGTACACATTTCCTAGGATTTGTATACAATTCCTTGATTTCATACATTTCCGGTAACATATCCACTAATAAATATAATTGCGTTTCAATGTATAATTTACTTTATTAAAGTACATGCTGTATTTGTGTATTACGATGCCACGTAGAATGATTTACCAGGAGCTGTATAAAGAGCTGTTCCAGTGGTTAAATATAGGAACTGAGTTGGCAAGCAAATGTCATTTGGGCACTCGAAATTTGATTACTTAACTGCCAGTGTCATCAGGTCAATAAGTGTTTACAGATGCACGCGATGAGTCCAGTCCTCGCCGCCCGTATTTACCTAATTGCCATAGTCCAGTGCACTGACAAAAGTCCACGTTCGAGCAAATTAGATTCCGCGAACCCCGACTCCTGTTTCGAATACGCGAATCCCCGCTTACCTCTTTTAACGTAAATTAACTGCCACAGATTACGGACTTGAAATTCCAGAACAGTATTCCATTTTGCCGGATTGTGATTATTGCGAACTTGAAATCTACCATCTTCGATCGATTAAATATGTTGATACAATCAATCATTTTTACACGCTTTATATTAGCTTCACCTGTATGTTTGTTTGTTTGTAACCGACTTCTTAGGGCGCGATTTTGACCCACTTTAAACGGCCAGATTTCGTTCAAACTTTGTAGATTTTTTGAGGACCGATGACAATACACTAATTTGATAAAATTTTCTATTTTTTAGTTCGGTTTTCTATAAAAAGCGTGTTTTTTAGTTTTTTAAAACTATTATTATATAGAACGCAGGACTAAAGTTTTTAGTGATCGACAGTCGACAAATTACAGACATACTTGAGATACTTGATTATTATTATTTATTTATACTGGGAAGTCCCAGTGTCAAAAATAAGCAGTTCGTTTCTATTTTGAATTATTATTTTGGAAATAAAAGCGAGTCTGGTTAATGTGAACCGTTGAGTCTCATGCAGCGCTACCGCTTCGATGGTACATTCATGAGTATCGATTTTATGCAAAATGCAACAAGATTCACTTGAACGCGCTGTCGATACGTGTTATTTGGAACACCTATGTATCGAGCAATTACGTCGTATCGGTGCTAGCCCATGTAATGGTTAGATACAGCATCAGCCGATCGAGATCTGGGAAACAGAGAATTGAAGTAATCTATAAACATGACGCTCAATTAGCGACTAGCGCCTTTAATGAAACTATCGACCCTCGCCTTAGAGTGAGATTTTAATTAAACTTTGAAACGCAGAAAGTAAGGTACGTGTACAGTAAATTATCGTAAAATAATTTAAATTGAAATCTTTGTTCTCAATCTGTTTATACGATAAAGGAGGAGTGTTTGAAAAGTACTATGTTTATTTTTGCGGTACAGTAGCAAGTTAATGAAATATCAAAGTAGCCATCGTGTATGACATTTCATATGTTTACACCATAAATATTTTTGATTATTCTTTGTTTATCTTTAACGTATTTGAGATTATATTTAATCCCTTATTCCATTCACTTGCAGAAATAAAATAAGGATACTTAAATCTTTTAGAAGTTGTGTAGTTATTAAAGTTGGGCTCTTTAGTTCCAATTCGAACGACAATGCGCTGCTTTCCGCATTTAATGAGACTATTGGAAATGTTCTCAGTATTTCAAGTATAATAGGTTTAGATTTTTTACCAAGGAAAGCATAAACATTGATTCAATATGTACATTGAAAATAGTTTAATAGCCAATCAACAATCTATTTCAAATATTATGGTTTATGTGCTAACAGTAATTTTCTATTCAATTAATTAATGTAATTAAAAAGTTAATGAAAGAGATGGCTGCAATCGCTCTAAAAGTAAATACCTATCAACTTTTTTAATTCATAGTCAAGCAGGACAATAAATTGAATTTCGGCAAATGAATCCTCCGTTATTTATATACCTACTTTTAATTTAATTGAAAAATTTCTTGGAATTTGCTAGTACTGACACAGAATATATAATAGTACTAGTACTGAATTTATAATAATCGAATTATATTAGTTAGGTACCAATCGCTCAAAGTTTGACCAAGTTTAACAATGAAACTTTTATTGCCTGCTCCATCTGCAACCGATAACAAAAGTTAATATTGAAAAGAATACTGTTTAAGTGCCTAATATCAACTCGGTACGATGGTTATAAGAATATCTGCATGACAGGTTGGCGTTATATTGCTGTTATAAATCAAAGATGGCGACAGTGGGGGTGCGAGCGTCGTGACACCTCGCAGGCGACACCAATCAGATGCATAAATTGTACCTGGGCACAACCATGTCTATTTCACACGCTAGCACCATTGTTACGTACTTTTTGTTACTTAGCATACTATCAACTAGCAACTACTTATAAACACTTTTTAAAGCAATTCAAATTTCAAAGCTGACCAATTTTCAGTTGTCAGATTTAAAAGAGAATCTCTAGTTACGTAATGCAATTATTATCGGATACATCCATTTACTAATTGAGCTGGTAAGCGATCTATTCGCAAGCAAGCGAAATAAAACCAAGGAGAAAGAATAAACACACTCGCAGCATATCGTTTATTCGACAACGGAGAAAAATAACATTGGGGTCAGCCAGCGGATTGCCAGAGCGAAACTTTAAAGCGTTGAGCACACCGTCAGCACGAGTGCCTGACAATGGTTTCCGGCTCATATCGTCAGATTGGAAACGCGAGACGCGAAGGTGAATTACACAATACCGCGTGAGCAACCACATTTTCCGCATTTAGTTCGTGACTACGATGCATCGCTGTTCAACCGTTAATAAAATACGATTGTGGCGCGGAAACCGCACATCGAAAAACCGGTAAACGTCGCGTGAAATGCTACTGGTGCCGGCATCGGCATAGACATCAAGAAATATGGCAAACGTTGCGCACATACGAAATATATGGCACTATAGGAGCCCGTGTCGACCCGTGCCGGCCTCTTCGACTTTTATTCATGCTTTCCCTCTATCATTATGATTTCAAAATAAAGTGCTAAGAATGGTAAAAGGAAAGTTTTTTACCTCGGGAATATTTTAATATGCTAAATTTCAATTCTAATTTGTCACATTTTATGTTTTGTGTCGTGCTTGCTTTGATTGAGTTTAGCTTATTAGATAATATAATATGTAGAACAAAAATATTTAACCTACATTTGTCTTTCTCCTTGTTTTCATTATGTGCACTATACCTCTAATGTATATGTAAATTATTAACAGATGTACAGTAAGAAATACATCTTTTTCAAACAATTTGTAACTACATGGACAGTTCTTACATTAGCTGATAGCCTGCAATACTTTTACAAGAAATTGAACATCGAAAATAGACGTTCAGATTTGGGAAAAGAAAAACAAATCAGAGGTAGAGGAATTTGAAATCAACAGTAATCTGTGTACGCGAAAACGCGGAAGGAGATGGATGACAAGGAAAATACGCGAGAAAATTCAAAAGGAAAGCAAGGTGGAGCGGGCGCGGAAAATTGGCTTCATTAAATGTTGGCGGGAACACACAGATGTGACGTTAGAGTCAATGTACCACAGATTATTATAAACGATGTCTATGGTAATCTAGTTAAAAACAAGTTTATGTTTGTTAAGTTGTTTAAAGAGGGTTGTGGAATAAAATTTTTTTTTATAATAAAATTAATTAAAAGGTCGGTTAAGAAAGTGAAATATGTGATTCTCGAGGAAAAAAATATGTTTTATATGATTTACAAATTCAATTTTAAAATTAAACAATAAAGTTTGTTCAGAAATTTTAAAATAACCCGTTTTAAAAAGCTAACAAAGATCCTCTTTGTAATCTTATTAAGTATCTGACGTAATGTAATTTGTTGTATGGATCTACTACATGAAATAAATTAAATTATACAAAGAAGCGATAATAAGAACAAAAGCTTGATTCTGACGTCTGGTCCGTATGTCCCGGATATTTTTTAGAGTACCGACTGTGGGCATCGATTTGTTTGTAACCACATTACCGTTATTTGTAGCTTGGGTCCGATTTTCGAACAAGATGTAGGTTTGTTAATATATTTTTACTTGTCGATTCTACTGTAATGACTACATAATTAATTTACTAGATGGATTACTTATTCAGGCAGTGGTAGAGCTAAATGAAGTATTATTACATATTTTATAATAATAATAATAAAAAGATAGCTTACCTACATCTCAATTATACTTAATATAATATGATTAATTTGCTAATAAAATTATAGTAATATATTTTAAAGTAAACCTATCCACAGGTGTAGGTTTAATGTTAATTTGAAATAATAAACCTAGGTGGTGAATATTTTATCGATACCGTTTTCATTTTAATATTTTTTTAAATGTCAACATGGATATTAATTTAATTGTAATGGTCTCTATTAAAACTAACCTTTATTGCCTCAATCAAGAAGGAAATTAGGTTATTTTTTAAAAGCACTGCGTAAATTCTTATCTAATTTTTACTAAATACATTTAAGATTGCGATATTATTAACGTAGGCTTGCAAAATCCTTTACCTTTTTCTGTATTCTGTGGATCCTTTGATTTGAGCTTAATGATTTATGATCCGACTCGGTCTTAAGATTCCATTAGCCTTGTTTATATTGTATTGTCATGTGTAAATAATGTTGTATTATTATGCATTATACACGACATTGTATTTTATATTGTGTGAGTTATTAACAGAATATAGGTAGGTAACTATTTAAAAATATTGAAAACTGATTTTTAACGATCAAATCCAGATAAACTGTTTATATATGACTCAAAAAATAAAATTGAAGGTTGCCTGGCAGAGATGGCTTAGAGCCATAAGGCCGCCATTTGTACATTTTGAATGGTTTTGTTGTACTTTTATTTTATAAGACTGTTGTACAATAAAGAGTAAATAAATAAATAAAAATGGCTGTATCAATTTTCATAATGTTCAATTGGTTGTCTTGATGTGAATTGGTATATATTCATTATGTTAAAACGATAAAAAGTTTAAGGAAATTGTCGCTATTGAATCTAAATCTAAGGCGGTACGAAGTTTGCCGGCTAGTAAATTATAAATCCGCCCAACCGCAGTACTGAAAAAAGCTAAAAACGAAGTTGCATTATTGCATTAAAACATTGTCTGTACCGCACAAAGCACATGTGCTCCTGTAAATTGTGTATTCATATTGCGTAATTCACACGAACGCGTGGGCGTAAGTTTGCAATAATATTATGACCTTTGCGGTGTGCCATACTATGAAGTCTTGTGTTCCATACCTAATTAGGCGGAACAAATTATGCCGTTCCATCCGTCGACGAGAATATTATCCTAACCTATCCTATCTGAGGCTCTACAGCCGCGAGTGGGCCCTGGCCTGGTCCAGTACTTTCTTCCAGACCCCTCGATCCCTTGCCCGGGCTCTCCAATTCTTCACATCTATCGCTTCCAAGTCCTTTTCCACACCATCCAACCAACGGAGCTTTGGTCTTCCTCGATTTCTACGTCCATCTGGTTTTCCATCGAGCAGACGCAGAGGAGCCCTGTTGTCGTCCATACGTGCAACGTGTCCGGCCCAGCGTAAACGGCCGAGTTTTATGGTCTTTATGACATTCGGCTCCTCGTACATTCCATAAAGCTCATGATTATACCTTGTTCTCCAACGTCCATTTTCCAGCACAGCACCGAATATTCGTCTGAGGATTTTTCGTTCGAAGACCAGCAGGCAATCCTCATCTTTTTTGCTCAAAACCCAGCTTTCGGACCCATATGTTAGTACCGGTCTTAGTAGGGTCTTGTATAGCAGTACCTTTATGTTTCGGGATAGCAGTTTCGATCGAAAATATCTCAGAAGGCCGAAGTAGCACTTGTTCGCAGCCATGATTCGTTTGCATATTTCTGCAGATATTTCGTTCTGGTCCGTTATTAATGATCCCAGGTACACAAAGTCATGTACAGCCGCGAATGTCTTGTCGCCGATGACAATATCCTGCCGAGTTTCGCTCGGGGTCCTAGTAGCTTTCAGGTATTTTGTTTTGGAAATGTTGACTTGTAGACCGGCATTTTGGGCGGTTCGTTCTAGAGCAAGATATGCATTCTCCACTGCCGGTAGCGTCCTTCCAATCAGGTCTATATCATCCGCGTATCCCAGTATTTGTGTGGATTTGAAAAATATAGTGCCTGCTGTCTCGATTTTGAAATCTCGGATGCATTTATCTAGGGCTATGTTAAAAAGAAGACAGGAGAGCGCATCACCCTGCCTAAGGCCTTCCATTGTCCTAAAGGGTTCTGAGATATTGGTCTGGACACGAACGACGCTTTGTGATTTTCTCAACGTCATTGCTGTTAGTGACACCAATTTTGGTGGAATGCCGATCTCGGTCATCGCTTGGTACAGGAAATTACGATGGACATTATCGTATGCAGCCTTGAAATCCACGAAAATATGGTGTGTTATGACATTGAACTCAAGTGTTTTTTCTAGAATCAGTCGCAAGGAGAAAATCTGATCACTGGTCGACCTGTTAGGGCGGAAACCGCACTGGTAATCACCTAGTTTGTCTTCTGCGTATGGGGAAATTCTATTCAAAAGGACATTGGCGAAGATTTTATATGCCGTGTTTAAAAGAGATATACCGCGATAATTCTGGCAATCAAATATGTCACCTTTCTTGTGCAGAGGACATATTACAGCGGTGTTCCACTCATCGGGCATCGTTTCAGAATTCCACACCTGGACTATCAGCTCGTGAAATTTCTCCTCAAAGTGTGTTCCAGCATATTTTAGCAATTCTGCAGAGATGTTATCGATTCCTGGTGACTTATAGTTTTTGAGTTTCCTCATAGCCAATCTAACTTCGTCTATTGTAGGCAGCGGGATATCCGGGATGTTTGAATGATTGTGCAAAGCAGAAGGTGTTTCAGCAGCTTCTGTACTATTTAGCAGTTCTTGGAAGTACTCAGTCCATCTTTTAATAATATCGTTCTTACTATTTAGTAGCTCACCATCTTTACTTTTACAAGCGGAGGTTCTAGGCTTGAAGTCTTTTCTGCCTCTGTTAGTCCGCATGTAAAAGTTTCTCGAGTCCTTTCTTGAGTAGCTTTTAGCAATCTCTTCAAGTTGGTTAACCTCATAGCCTTTCTTCTTTCTCTTGTGCAGATGTTTTTCTTTCCTTCGTCGCTCTTTATACTCTGCCTCTCGTCTGCGAGTGTAGGCCTGCTGTAGCGATAGGTATGCTTCATTCTTTTCATTAGTAACCTTTTGGCATTCATCGTCAAACCAATTGTTTCTGCATCGTATCTCACTACCTAGAACTTCACCCGCAGCCGTTAGCAAAGCTTTACTTAGTACTTCCCAGGTCTTATTTGCGTTTTTTTCGCTATTCCCATCTTCGCTTGGTATATTTGCGAGTTCCCGACAGACAGCATCAGTATACTTGAATTGCACCTCTTCGTCTCTCAATAGTTTCGTGGTATCAAATTTGGACTCTTTCACAGTTTTGGTGTATTTAGCTCGTGATATTCGAGCCCTGATTTTACATACAACCAGATGGTGATCTGAATCTATGTTGGCGCCCCTATGACTTCTGACATCAAGGAGATTAGAGTGATGCCTGTTATCTATGAGAATATGATCGATTTGATTGTGTGTGATTCTGTCTGGAGAAACCCACGTCACCTTGTGGATAGATTTATGTGGAAAACATGTGCTGCCGATAGTCATATTCAACGATGTTGCTAATGCTACTAGTCGTGTGCCGTTATCATTTGAAGTCTCGTGGAGGCTGTGTGCACCTATGGTAGGACGATAAAGTTCTTCACGACCGACTTTTGCATTAAGATCTCCGATTATAATCTTAACGTCACCTTTGGGAGAGTTGATGCATATGTTTTCCAAGTCAAAATACCACCGCTCTTTATCTTCTATGTCGGTATCTTCTGTTGGAGCATGAACATTAATGATCGTGTAGTTTTGGAATCGACCTCTTAACCGGATCTTACACACGCGTTCATTGATAGGTTGGAAATCAATAACAAGGTGTTTTAGCCTTTTGCTCACAACGAAGCCTGTACCAAAGATGTGATTTTTTTTATGGCAGCTATAATATGTGGTAAAGTCTGGTTTCTCTATAACACCATCTCCCATCCACCTGAGTTCTTGGACAGCTGTTATATCGGCTCTGTGCTGGATAAGTTGTTGACACAATAGCTGGAGGCCTGCGGGCCGGTACAATGTTCTTAAATTCCATGTGCATAGTGAAAATTCATTAATCCTTTTAGCGAAGCCAGGTCGTTTGGTATAATTCCGGTCCGAAATATTTACTTTTCCTTTCATAATCATAAAAAGGTTTCGGGCGAGTGGGTGATTAACCCCCTGCACCCTAGGTCCTTGGCGGGGCTGCCACCTTCGAGCTCAAGACCTAGCTCCGTTTTATTTCGGGTATCTTCCCTGTCGAGATTGAGTCAGTTTTGAGGCGCCGACTACTCGCCTTTCGCCCGTGGTCCTTAGCATCTGCGATCAGAACTTGGATGGTGAACGTGTCAGTGACACGGCCGCAGAAGGTCCCAGGGGGCACGACGAGGACGTGGACACATCGGACTGGCTAGTACCTGCCTTTTCTAAGAACTCCACCATCTAGAGTTAGGCAGCGAGTTTTTGGGCTTTTTATAGGCGTCAGTAAGCTCGACACTTACAGGACCCCACCCAATCTCAAATACTAGCTCACCCCCCACGAGAATATTATGTCAAATATTATTTTAGACAATTCAAATGTTTTCAATTTGCATACTACATTTTATTGTACGTCTATGTATTTGAACTTCTTGAATATATTATGATATCATGAATTCTCGTAGAATACCTATAGGTGTTTTTTTATAGATATGATTGTTAGTCGTTAAGTTTAAATTATACTTAAGTTCGTTTCATAAGGATAGGTTAAACATTAGACTTGTTTTAAAATCGTTAATCCATGAGCCTCCCCGGTCCAATCTTGTTCATTTAACAATTAAAATTTTTCTATAACTGGTCAAGTAAGTCAATATGCCTATGACAAAGAATTTTATGGATCTCCGGCTTCACTGATATGAACTACGAAGATGATCATATCATACCGTGAATTTGGTATCACCATGATGTTGATCTTCAACAAGGACGTGTTGAGGACCCTTTGTAAAACCAACACAATTCATGCTGCATAACAAGACTCCCACGTAAAGAGTCTCAAGTGGCTAACAGCGAGTCTCATCATACATAACTGGAGAGATTTAAAGCAAGAGGTAATGCTTCAGTGTGTGGTTATAATCACCCTTCTGTGCTCTCGTAATGGGAGCATTTTTGCCTTTAGTGTACGCCAGTTTTAACAATAGCATGCAAATCATATTTTATCCAATTTATATGAGTTTTACTCTATCTGTGAATTATCTTGACGAGAATAATTTCGTTAAATATAAATATTAATTTTTACTACCAAAAATATTTTAACGGAATGCGGTCTGTGGTGAATATGTTTCCTTTTAGTTATTCATAAATTTTCCGAAAAATATGACCTTTTAACATCATTCGACACGAATGAACAACCATTATGTTTACGTACAGGTAAATTAGCTTGGAGAAATTTTTGCGTTTGTAGTAGTGTATGGTCAGCAAATAAAATAAAACAACATTTTATTTTTAGTTTTTATTTTATATATATAAGGGATTTTAAATTAAACTATATGTGTTTCTCCTCTGAAAAAGATGAGACTTTATTTTAATATTTGCACATTTAACATACGTATAACTTTTACATTAACAATGTTACTAAAATGAAAAATTTACTAACCTGAAAAAGAAACGACATTTAAAGTTTAATTCTTTAGTTTGAGAAGTCAAAGGCTTGCCTCGACCATGTTTTAACACTGGAGCCATTTTGAATTAACAATATAAAGTTACAACACTTACACACATATTAAACACTTCAACAAATATTATAACAATACAAATAATAACAACAATCAACAAATACAAAATTTAACAATTAAACTACTAGACCGGGAGATATTGACACAAAATTTCGAGTCATTTGTAACAGGATGGCGGTTCTACAGGGGTCGGCGGTATGGCGACCATTTGGAATCGTCCGAAAAGTATGGCATGGCGATTTTCGTAAATGGCTGCACGACGATGGTTACCTGTGCAAAAGTTAGCCTGGTACAAATGGTTGAATTGTTTTTTTTAAATCAACACATTCGCGTCGGTATGGCGGGCTGTAAGTCACACCGGAAAAGTATGGCATGACACTACCGCCTACTTCTTTTTTATGGGCTATCGGTAAATTCTAAAATTTTTGTGTTACAAATTGTTTGACTTCGCTATTTTTCCGACGAGTTCGACTAACGCCCACGCGACTAAGCCGCCGGTACCAGTGTTCACACCATCGTTTTTCTTTTTGTCATTGCGTACTAAGACCCCTGTAGAACCGCCATCCTGTTACAAATGACTCGAAATTTTGTGTCAATATCTCCCGGTCTATACGTAATAATTATAATTTTTGAATGAAATGTGTGCTTTATGTTCTAACGGTACCAAACGACTGCACGTGGCACCTGCGGACAGCGTAAACTGGTTTATTCTGTTTTTGTGCGTGTTTCCACTTTCCACTATCAAGTGACGATTTATTTATTTGTTTTGTTTCGTAATTATTATGGTCAAATATTAATTATGAAACAAATTATTATGGACACGATATTTTATTGTTTCACGGTAGTCGTCTTGTCGTTTGCTCTAGGACGTGAAATTGAATGATATATTTTTTTTTATAAAGTCAAAACCATATTCTTTCAAATAAAAACTTGTTTTTATTGAAAACAAAAGTGTTGCTAGGAATAAGTATAAAATTAAATAGTAATGTTAGGATATCGAAACATTTTTGTATAGGCCAGAACGATATAGTGGAAACGCGCTCTAAGATCTGAGTAATATACACACCACTACATATGCAAAAATTTCTCCAAGCTAATTTACCTGTATATGTATATGTTAATTTTGTGGACAAATGAAATTGCAATATAAGTAATTTTGTGCCCGCAATTATTTATACGAACGCAACCAACTTCGTTCGTTGGTATATTTAAATTAAATTGTCAGAAATATTTAAATAATTTTCAAATTACAGTCTTGTGGAACAAAAATAAGAAATTGTATTATTGATAGGTTGCCATGCAGATTTCGTTTTTAGGGTATTTCTTAATAAAAAACAATTACTAATAGTTTTCTTACAATTTGTTAACGATTTTTTTTTCTTTCCCAAACAAATTCTATTAAATTAACTTCATAAAATACTGATTGTGCTTATTATTTTCTATATTTATATGGTCGATTTTAATTAAAAACTTCGTCTGTCGGGGGCGTTATTGAAAAAATAAGAACTTTACGTTTAGTTCTAGTTCTTGGTATAATATCTTTTTACAGAGAAAGGAAAAAATCCTTATACTCGCCTACACGATCCTACGTAGTGTCCGGTCCATATCTGCTTTATATTTTTAATAATGCATATTTGCAAGTTATAAATATACTCTTACAAGATTATATGATACTTGAAATACTTTATCATTAATGTAGTTAGTATAGTTTATGTAGTATTAACATAATTTGAGAATAGTTTGCTTTGCAAATTGCAAAATATGCTATTATATTTAATCTGCGAAAGCAGATACTTAGCATAACTTTTAAGTCAACTTTGTGGATCTTAAAGTCATTGAAAGTTATGAAACAAAGAAGTAACTTCTGGCATTGCGGTCGAGTAACTCAACTCGGTCGAGGCTTGTTTATGTGACAATTGGCGTACCAATGAACTCGCACTCTACAAAGTTGTAAAGGCATTTCGAGCTTACACAAATTGAAGCATAGCACTGCCAACTCACAAATAATCATACACGAGGATTCTAGGTAAGTTTCGAAGCAAGCAAACGTGGAAAGTTCATTCAAGTTGGTGCTGATAGTAATTCACTTTGGAATTGCGGTCGAAACGTAAATGAACAGTGTACAGTTGGCTACGCCGCAATGCATTGCCCTTTGCGAAAACCGCGCTTGTGCTATTTTATTATCTTTGAATTGCATTAAAACGTTCAATGTTTATACGATGTTCCGAACATTACCATTAGTACGGGTCTGTCTCTTAAAACAATGTGAAAATCGTTGTAATTATAGCATAAAATTAATTAATGAATGAAAAGTTGACGAGGTTGACTCAATCCGCAATAATTAAAATTAAATTATATTCAATATACATTTACAAACTCAGGGTGCTATTGTTAACCAAATGTTGTAAAATGATTTGTATATAGTAAACAAAGACCAAATAATATGTATGCAAAGGGCGATTAATAGTCATATAAATTGATCGAAATCCAATTCTCTTTTGAATATTCTATGGCTCATCCAGCAAAAAGCTAATCCGTTGAATAATGGGGTTATAGATATCGGAGTGAAACAGGCGTGACAGAAAAATATGCCAATTGTCGGAATCTATACGTTTTTGCGGATTAATAAACGGGGACAAATTACGTCTCGGCTTTCGGAATATTGAATATGATTCATTGTCCAAGGATAATGCTTAGATATTAATATATTCGGAACATAATATTATGTGTGAACATTGATAGATGCGGCGCCGAATAAAAATAATGAAGGCGATGGATCATTAAAAAATATAATTAGAATAAAGTCTTCCATGTATGCAGCACTGCATGCACTTCCACGCGCCTTACATAATATCAGGAATACATTTTCAAAAATTTTATTTTCTTAATTTAGTTATATTAATTAAAAATTTTGTATATTGAGCATTGAGATACATTTTGAGTAACGATGATGACATTTTCATATTTTGAATTTTGATATAGATATTTGTATAGAAAATTGACCGCGAGTTTCCTAACAATTGTAGTAAATGTGGTTAGCTGTAGGTATCAGAGTTTCTGCAAGCTTTGTATTCAATTGGTAAAATTGTCGTGCACATCAGAGTTAAAGCTAAATTCGAGGTTAAACTACATCTATGAAAGTTTACATTTAAAGGCTCCGACATGATAATAACTTTAAAAATATTTAATTAAGTGTTGTAAAATATTAAACACTTGTCTTTTATAATAATAACGTCTGTTTTTATTTACTTATTAACTTATTGTAACATTAGTAATTAAAATATTACTTGGAGCGATACTTAACTTACAAACTAAATGACAATTAATATTGCTGGGTGTATTAGTTATTTTGTAAAAAAATATCAGAAACTATCTCATTGCGAGTTTTTCAATATCATAATTGTATCATATTTGTAAATATTTCCTGGGTTCATTATTTCTCAATTAAAATAAGTGGGTTTCATTAGACATTATTATATTTTATCATATATGTGTTTAATTTTATATCATCTTAGTAATTATCGCATTATCATTCAGCTACAATAACATAACGATATTAATTATTAATATGGAGAAGAAAAACATTGAATTATTTATTAGACCGGAGGAGGTGGACTTCTAATAATACCATTTTAGTATGTTGTGTTCATTCAATATAAACATTTATATAAATATACCATATTATGCTTATATTGATGTAAGGTTATAAACGCATCCCGAACATTAGTAAAAATGAAACGGAGTTTTTAAACTCTACATATTGTTACAATATATGCCATAAAATATTTGTTTATTTGTATATATAGTTTAATATTAATCATTTCACTTTTGCTACAACTGAAAGTAGTAGCATAGGTAGGTACTATATTAATTAAAATTTAAACTAATATTCATTTAAATATTCTTGGAGCAATACCTAACAGAACTGTTACTAATTTTTACGACATGTAAAATTAAATTGTGAAGAAAGAGTTCCATGCTGTATTAATTATTAGTAGATATGTACTTATTTTGTTGCAAAAACTAACGACTGATTCTTTGATTTCCTAGAAAGGCTTTATATATAAAAACAATAATAATATGTTATGTACACACAAACAAGGAGAAAGCTGAAAATATGAAGATGGATATTGTAGTAAAGCATCGCATCGTTTGTTATGATGGTTGTTTTTAGAAATAAGCTTTTAATGATAAGAAAATTGATCAAAATATATCAAATTATTATACGTGTTTACATAAATAAAAGTAAAATAGACCACAATACAACTTTACTTCTTCTATTGTAGGTTTTATTGAATAGGTACGTGGTGTTAAAAAATAACAAAAGAAAATTTAAGAATATACTTTTAACTAAAGTTTAAATAAAGTGGAAAGAAGAAAGCTGTGAGTAACAACGCAAAGTAAAAAGTTTCAAAACGATTAGATTCGTCCCACTCACTCTTTTCTTAAGCAATACAATTTATTATACAATTTCTTGATTAATAAGTTTTGTGATGAAACATTTATCAAAGTTAACGAAATCCATTTCGGCTAATTAACTTAAATATAAATCTAGGTAATTACTCTATAATATATTTTTCATAATTGCTTACCGTCAGCCGCCAAGATGGGACTGCTAATTGCGAAAAGTATGAAAAAAACTTTACAACACAAATCGTATCGCAGAAAGTTCATATTGGTTTAAAAATTTTAACCGATCGGCATTTTACGAGCAAACTTTTCCGACTATTGCGATAATGTCAACAGAAATACTATCATGACTTTTCCGATGCGGCAATGAAGTTCGCTCATTGATTCGCCGGCTCGGCAAAGGAATCGGTTCAATTAAATATTCATTGGGCGATTGTGGGTTGAGCGGGTGCCAGTTATAAAGTCGCGTGGCGCGTTCGTGAGACGGGCCGGCTTTTGGCGCCAAAACGCGTCTGCTGTCTCGGGGCACTCCGGCTGCCTACTGCTCGCTCCGCGGAGCCTCGGCGCTTTGTCTGCGAGCATTGTACGCTCGCGGCGCGTGCGTACTCCCACCTCGCGCTCGGATGAAAGAACAGAACATTGCCAGTATTTGTAACAGTTTGCGTCAAATTGATATAAATGGAGACGGTTTTAATAAAGTGTAATTGACTTTTGCCGACTTTGCGTCGCATTAATTTCGGCCACGCTGAGACGCCTCGGGCAGGTGCTGCGTTAAATACCTACGCAACTTCGCTTTCTGCTATGAATAATCTCAAATTTAAATGAATGTTAATTATGACGAGATTCAACTTTAAGTAGATACGTAAAAGACTAAGTAACAATTCTAAATTTCTCGCTTCCTTAAGCCTAAAAACGACTTATATTTAAAATATTCAGATTGTTACAAAATTTTAAAATTTTCGTAACTTAGAGATCCTACAATATTTATCTATATAATATTTCGTAGCTTTCTCAAATGTTCAATAAAGCAATGTTGCAGTTCACCTAATATAATTTTTCCTTTAAACTTACAGCAAGTTATTATCGACCATTGATTGTTTACAGGTAGAGCAAACGCAACGGCCTTCACAAACATAAACTTATCACCCGCCCAGCCATATAATTGAAATCTGTAATAACTAAGCAACATTAAAAGCATCAAACATCTTAACACTTAACAAATTAGAGCATTAATTTCTAAACGAAAGCATTGAAAGCGTAGTGTAAATATGAGCGTGTTGGCACATCAGCGTGAACTCAATGTGAACGCAGCAGGTGACGGCGCGTATTAAGACAACCGTGTCTTAACTTTGTCGGAATTCACGATAATGCAAATTCACGGCAAATTTACATTGAATACTATAATAGTATTTATCATAGCTATTTGAACTTTGATTTGTGTGTAATTAATTTAGTATTTTATAAATTTTATTTTATTTTGAATGATGGAATAGGGGATAATAATGTTACGTTTAAATTGCTTTAATGAGTTGATATAAAAAAAAAATCCTTCTAAAGTTGCAAGAATAATAGTCACTGTGTAGTAAAAGTTTATGTATTAATGTATTGTTATCTCTTAGTAATATGGATATTATGTGGATAATATTATGTTAAAATAATTTAAAAATCAAATACATATTATGCGTGGCCTATATAAAACGATTTTAGTCAAAGGAAACAAAAATAATTTTATTGCAAAAAATATTACTATAATTATCTCCTTTACATTCATTTAATCGACCGAACAATAACGTTTTATTTGTGCTCTAGCTAATAACGTATTTTCCTTAAAAGGTAAAAAGATTGGAATTTGCTATGAAAGCGAGTCGCTTATTGCAAATGTTATTTTAATATAAGATTAATGTGCTATACTTATCATATCATTGAATAAGTTTAGAACTCTCCATGGTAATGTGATCACGTAAAGTTTGTTGCGAAGCGTTACTCGCTGAGAATATGGCAGGTGATAACTTCACTTGAAATAATGACACGCTTATGCTTAATACTTTAATATAAGTTCAGATATTTTGGATTGGATGAACATCTGTTTCGGTAATGTTGGTCACAATAAATCTCACGGATTCAAAGATTTTGAATATAACGCAGAATAATAATACATTGATTACGTTATTCGACAGCACCTTTTTGTAAATTGCTTTTAGTATATTTTAATACGCTCAACATTTATATACCTTGTAGTTGCGTATAATCCGGTATGCCTATAATTTTATTTAGTTTTATTAAAATATCGTACGAGTTTTTCCGCAATCTTGCCTCGGAAAATCTAATAAAATTTTCATGGAAGCATTTGAAAGAATTGTTTGTGGCTACTTTATTTTGATATATAAACAAGATAAGTATGATTAAGATGCTTTATTATTACTTTCAGGAATCAATAATGGAATGAAAATATTTAATAGAAATAACAGTAATAATTGATAAATTGTATCCAATACAATTTCACTGGATTTTCAATTACCTGTTATAATGTGAATTTTATTTGCGAGTATTACGAGGAAATGACCTGTAAATTCTATGGCGCAATATCATTATAATATTTTCCTGACATTTCCAAGAACAAACATTTGAATAATTTATTAGTACATGATCTAGTTTTATGGAAAAATAATGAAATGAAATGAAATGAAATGAAAATTCTTTATTGCTTATAAATAAATACAAATGCAAAAGCACACAACACATAATAAAAACAAGCAAAAGGCGGCCTTATCGCTAGGCAGCGATCTCTGCCAGGCAACCCTTAAAATATAGGAAAAACAAAAAAGCAAAAAGTGGGTGAGCAAAAACAAGGCAATGCGAAAAAGGAAAACTAAATAAAATATTCTATTACACATATTACGTTATATTTAAATACACTATCTAAACATATATAAATAAAAATAAAAATTATATATAAATATAAACAATATATATAATATATATTATAAATATGTATATATAATAAAAAATACATAAAAAATAAATAAATATCATGATAAAGTACATAAAATAAAATAATTACATAGTTTAATATATTTATAATATAGGTATACAGTATATATGTCATAATTATACGTACATATAGGCATAAATATTAGCTGGACACATCTAGTTTAAGTAACAAAATTATATAACTAACGAGACAGCTAAATTAGAACTAAGAAAGAGACATGAAATGATGTTTTACTAAAATACTTATTAAGGCAAATAATTTTAATTATTATGACTTGAATTTCTTAAGTTGTCTTAACCACAATCTTCTATTTAATTAAGTATTTTTCTTAAATATGTGATTGCTTTTCAAACTTAAGTCTATATATAATTTACGTTATCTGTGGTGTTAAAAAATGTATTAGTTTTTAAACAATCTTATTTTTGGTTCAGATATTGCTATACATAACAAAAAATGCCTCCCCATGTTCACTGTATCTATCTAATTTATTTGTATAGTTTTTGGTGTTCAATAAATTGTTTTAATTTCAAACATGAAGCTTTCTATATAAGTTTGTAATCACAAACTAGCCAGTGATATTCGAGGCTTCCGACTGCATGTTGTGATTTGATCGGTGGAATGTTGGAGAGCTACGTTTTAGTTACGTAGATATCCGTAGAGAAAAACAACATTATATTTTATACTTCAGTTAACGTTTTCACTACTTGGCCGCATGATTTTCAAGCATGTAAGGTCACTTAAGTCCCCTCTTAAAAAATCTTATATGCGCACGTAAAAGATTCAATAATCTATAAATATAAAATAAAACGCTTACATTTACGACATTTCATTTTAATTAAATAAGTTCCAATCACTTATCAATATTTGGTTACATTTATATCACCCTAACTCGTAATAAATGAAAATCAACATGCTATTCGAACTTATCACTTGATTGTTTGTAAATATATGAAATAAAACAATCGTTACATTAGCGAACATTGTTTGTGATTACACGAACAGAAATATACATTAGGATAATATCACGTTTAATTAGACTCCGAAGCTAACGAGATTAATAAGATTTGCGTCAATATGAACGTTCCAGCGCCGTAGACAGTTAACTATAGTTGTATCACAAGGACTTGCTGACAATTGATCTAATGAAGAATTTGTAAGCAATGTGCCAAGTTTCTGTAATATTAATTAATAGTTTTGATGTGTAATACCTACAACATTTGTTGACATGTTGTATTGTGTACGTTTGTTTAAAGTTTAAACTATACTGAAAAAATGTAATTAAATGACATGATATTTTAATAATCTGATAGTTTACTAGCTTGTATTCATTTCATTCGTAAAAAAATAGGGCGTAAATTTGAGTTAAATCATAACATACAAACTGACATCAACCATTCCTATTTATATAGTGTGGATGAACAAGATGCCTGGATACATTTTAAGTATAATGCATACTCAACTAATATTTTTTACACCTTAATATAGAAAAAAAAAAGTAATTTTTCAGAACGTAATTTAAACAATAGAATATGAGAACATGTAGGTATAATATTGCATATGGGATCTTATTTATGAATGACTAGATTTCCGCCCGCGGCTTCGCCCGCGTTTTCAAAGGAAAACCCGCATAGTTCCCGTTCCCGTGGGATTTCCGGGATAAAACCTATCCTATGTGTTATTCTGATGTATAAGCTATATTGTGGTAAAGTTTCATTCAAATCCATTCAGTAGTTTTTACGTGAAAGAGTAACAAACATCCATACAAACTTTCGCCTTTATAATATATATATTAGAATTAGATATATTAGATTACACATACCTATCGAATCCTATCATTTCGTAAATCTTTTTTGATCAGGACATATTATTCCATAATATTATCCACTCAAGTGCGGGAGCCATTTTGCAAAAATCGGGTCTTGTGCGAAACCGGCTCCCGGTGCCGCCGCAGTTGGGGTTTTTGGCGGTCCAATATTTTTTTAAAGTCGATTATCTCAGATTCCTCAATAGCACATTTGCAAGTATATATGTATATTCATAGATAATAAAATAGTCTATGCCTTGTCAAAACATGGTAACATTTAAATAAATAAAAACAACTTGTAAGTCAAAGCAAATGTACCCTTGTAATTTTTGTTACATTTTGTCTGCTAATAAAAAATTAAAACAGCTGTTCAGTGAGATTTTAATATTTATTGATCCTTTGTTACACTCTTCTTACGAGAAAATAAAAACATCATACCCTCCCATACATTTTTTTTACACATTCCTTGTTTATTTTTTTGTACAAAAAACTACCTACTCAATGTGTCATGAAAAGTGGGCCACTTAAATCATGTGGTTATGTTGTTATCTTGATTTATAGCTAGCCTGTTCTTTCCTTAACATGTCATATAAGTTAGAAAGAGGAAGGTTATTAGACCGTTTTATAAAGCGAACGCAAAACCCACGACTGTTGATCGACCGGGAGCCGGTCGCAACGCACAAGCCCCTGAATGTGGATCGACCGGCTCCCGGTCGTCCCGCACTTGAGTGGTTATTGTATATTACTAAATAAATAGGACTGAAAGACGATAAGCGCGGACAGAAAGCGGGTTGGTTATATAGAGGATCCGTCGCATTTAAGCCTCGGGAACCCTTTTTTCCTCCTTCGCAAATCGTCGGAGATTAAGCTTTGAAGAGTTCACACCTTTTCGCCAATTTTTTTTTGCAAAACACCAGGTAAATACTTTCATACGAGTTTTTTTCAAAGGCCTTTCAAATTTAATTTATATGTATTTACGTTTCTATCGTTGTGTAGCAATGAAAGAAAAACAAACAAAAGAATGAAAAATGATACGCCATTTATTTAATAACCTTATTTAAGAAAAAAGCCCTCCAAGACAAAGGGATTGATAAAAGCGAGAGTGGCATTATTGTGTTACTCTTTGACGCGAAATAAAATATTGCATTGTAAACATTTAAAGAAAATCTTTTTACACGCGGCGAAGAGAACGTTAAAGTTTGTTCGTTTCAAATTCAATATATTATGGTGAGCGTGCTCCCGCTCAGCCGACACCAAAACTCACTCGAGCATTGCTCTCGGAAAATTTATTGTTTTTCTAAGAAAATTTCTTCGCACAATGCTACAGGCTAAGCCCTTGGGAAAGTGCGAGGTCTTGATGATAACTGAAATGAAAATAGTTTTTCATGGGAAACAATTTTATTGTATTTTAAAGTTATCATTCCATGTACTTTTCACTGATACTTTGAAATTGTTTATTTGTTAAATATATTTAAATCCAACATAGGCACAATTTTTTATTATACTTTAAGCCAGGAATGTATTCCAAATCAAATATGCCTAAAAATTTTAGGTATTCGCACACTAGAGTACATTCTAACATTCCATCAAATAAAGCGCTATGATTTTAAATGTATTTTTTATCGTGCAGTTTTGCAAGTCAAATGATGTTGTACTAATGGAGAATCGAAAGCCCTTCCAATATAGGTCATCAGTTTTTAGTGAAGTTCTGACTGGACACGTAATAACGTTCTGTGAAAAATCGTTAACCCGTGTTCACGTCGCGTAGACACGTGCGCACAGGGCACTCCTGAGACTGATCCCTACTGCTTAGATTAAATTTGATCCTATAAAAATGTGTCCTCCAGTGGATAACTTCGAAAATTTGCAGATGGGCAGAGTATGAAGTTCGCGATAGACGAACGATATACGTGCGAAGCCTACTGACTCGGATTCGGGCCCAATCATTGACGGTTGAATAGAAAAATAGATCTGCTGAATCTTACCCTATTCGATTAATCCTTACCCCGTAAGGAGAAAGACATAAAGGGAAGGAATATTAAAAAAATCGTTCTTAGTTAAGCAAAAAGCTGAGTATTGTACACTAAAACTATAAGTCTCCAAGCTCATTGTAAACTTTTTCTTATCTCAAAATGCATTTTTGTGAACTTGTTTTTTTAATGAAACAAAGTCTCTCTCTACCCTTAATAAAATCTAGACTAGTACAACTCAAATACAACTTCTATAATTCCCCTAAACTACTAATACATATAGAATAATATTTAAAGATTAATATAGCAAATTCAACAATCCAATCCATTGCTTGTTTTTTAGACCAAGTTTCCTTAAGTTTATTCTCAGGAGGAAAATATTGTACATTATGCTAGTTAATACTTATTTCCATTAACAAATTAAGATTAAAAAGAGCAATTTAAAACAAATAAATACAAAATCCAAGTTGGTAACATTTTATAATGTCGACGGAGACTTAATTGCTTCATTTGATAACATACCTATATCACTGAAATGAAATGCTAATATAATGTAACGAAGTTAAATCATTCGTTGGAATCTAATATTAGATAGAAACGAGATTTCAAAAGCTAGTAAAATTAAAGGCAATTAATTACTTATTCAGTACGTTAAAGACAATTTTAATATGAAATCAAACGAGGAAGTAATATTTAGACTTCAGATTTATCGCATTAAAAAAGAATTAAGGAAAGTGCTCTGCGGAAACTTTTATTTTGTGATCACGAACAGAAACTTGTACATTTAGGTATGAAAAAATGAGAATCACTCCCAGAAAACGAATCAATATTTAAACATGGACAGTTGAAAACAAACTTTGTAGTTAGAAATTCTTTTTATCGGTTGTTGGATAAAATTTATCGTTTAATTATACGAAAAGTTTAAAAAGGTTTAGTCACTTTAAATAGGGTAGTTCCTTATAGGAGTCGAGGTTCTTTATGCTCTGCATCCTTGAAAACGTTATTAATACAGTTTGACTAAAATTGTTTCGGTCTTTAGTGAGTATAGATAATGAAGGGTCTGTGCTGATACTTCGAAATTACGATAATATTATTTATTTTATAAAAACAAGATTAAATGCAGCATAGTACAATTGACATGTAGAGCATTGAACTCTTTGGAAATACATTATCTGATTGCAAAAGACATAATGGATTAACGTTTACACAGCGATACAATTAGAGCCGTATAGATTTGTCGAACTTGGCCATTACAAGAGGAACGAGAAGGCCGGCGCTGGACACAATGCCTTCGTTAGATAATGCTTGCTAGCGATCAATCTTGGGGCTATTACGATGTTTTAGCGCCTTGATGTATTGTTTTAACTTCAATAAAGTTTTGATGAATTTTCTCAAGTTCCCTTCAAGCCTTTTGTTAAATTGAGGCGCCGGATATTGATGAATAATTTGACGGCTAAGTAATGTTGTTGTAATTATTCAAAGTCCGATATCAAGTAACGTCCTTGTTTTGATTTCAAAATTGACAAACTCACTTCATTTAAATCTTTGCGATTATTCATATAAATGAGATCCCATATATCTTATCCCAATCGTTGTTAAATAATGACTGCACTTTATTTTCTTCCATTTTAAACGGAAATATTCAGTTTGTAAATTAATTCTTTAAAATCGTTGTTAATATATCATATACATATCTACATCCAAATAAAACGCAACTAAAACGCCATAATAAGTCATAAATCAAAAGAGGGAAATTTCTTTATTCCCCAAAAAGTTTATATTAAATAAATAAGTGCTGCGTTGAACAGTACAATTTGCAAGAGTGAAAGGAAATAAATTGAAACACCATCAGTTTCAAAGCACACTTAATTTATTTTATATAGCAAAAGATTATACATGGTTTATTGGATCATATATCTTTCGTTTACAACACAATCTATTGTCGTATGAAACGTTTTTACAATTGAACACCTTTATTTACTTTATTTATTTTGAGGAAATTGTTTTCGAATTGTTTAGGATTGAATAGAATTTTGAAATGAAATAAAACTCTTGCGTATTGAATGTGTGGTTTTCAATTTTATTTATTTACTTTGGCCGTTTACACTTTTGGAGTGTATCGGATTTTTGAAATATTCGTTTGTTTAAAAAACACAATTTTATATAGAAATAACAATACGTATTCTGAATAGTCTCAACATTACTGTCTGCATTTAAATATCAATTATATCTAAGATAACGCTAACAGTGATTATGGCTCCGTTCTACTTAGTGCTAGGAAACTTTGTTATAATGACAATACAATGTTAAAGTAAAACGCTTAAAGCAAATTGTAAGCAAAATTCTCTTCACAAAATATCCCACGTAAATGAAATAAATCGTTACCTACGTGCTTGTGAAATAGCAGATTTTCCAGTTTTCCGTTCTTTAACAAATAGGAATTAATCGATCACTACGGGCAGGATAGCGCGATGTTGGAAAAAAAGGGTTTTCAAAAAATGGAGCGACGATGTTAGAGGTTCGTACTGTTGCAGGCCGCATTCCGTTGCGAATGCGGTTGCGAGTCTGACAGATCCATGAATCGTGCGGCCGTGTACGATAGACTTTCAATGGCTTTGTTTTTCAAAGAAATCCATTTTTCTAGAAGCGTATTTATTGTACTGACGTCTGTTGGGTTAGAGTAAACATATTTCTTCAATGTATAGTTATGAATTTGTTCAGGTTACGGTACCAATTTTGAGAGTTTACATGTTTTAGATACACTTTAAAATAACATAGTGTTTTTATTTTATTTCCTATGAGAACTCTATTTTTCTGAATATAATTTCTACTTTCACGAAATGCGTAAAATCATATTTTGTACAGTTATTAGCTTTAGAAGTTGAGCTTTCGTTAGATTTGCTAAGACGAAATTTTAAAAAATAAGGCGGTTAGTGGTGACCTTGAGGTGACCATAACATGAACTTTGAGATATATCACGACTTGACAATAAATTCATTTACTATACAAATCTAAAAATATTACATTACTACTTGGAAAAAAAGAGGTTCAATTCGGTTCCACCTTAGCCATACTAATTCCTGATCGAATCTGCTACTAACATTAGCGTTAAACAATGTTTAGCGTTAAAATATGTGTTTGGAACGTGATGTTGTAATGGATATCGCGAATCTACGAGTTTTAAAGTATGGGATAGCGAATGTGTTCGACACCCAGCTGTAATTTTAGTAAAGAATGGATAAGACATGACTACTCTCGCACGAATCGTAGCATTTTCACATTTGTTTTGGAAAGGTAAGTTTTATGGTATGGTGCTTATAAGTACTAATGTGATTGCTCTATACATATAAATATTTCAAGAAGGTTTAAATTCGTTTTCGATTTTTTATAATACGGTTATTTCACTTAAATTCACTTAAAATTTGGGGACCTAATACGTTACTTTTCAATAAAGCTGATTTAACAACATCTAGTATTAGATATAATATTTAAAACTAAGAATATTTTCTGTATGAACCTAATTTTATCTTTGACATACTTCTGTGAATCTGTAAATAATTCATGCCTCGTAATTTAGTTCAAGATTAAAAATATTTGTGTTTATTGGTCGTCGTATCCTAATTTTGGAAAATTAGCATTACTTTCCACCATTCAAAATAAATAAATGCTTAATTAATTATATTTCAGTAACAAAAAGATAATATTCTTTGAGAAGCTTTCAACTTGAATTTATTAATCATGAACTAGAACTTTGAAACAGTTAGTAGGACTGTTTTTTTTTTGTTACTACTATCTAGTTTGTGCTTTTAATTCCTTTTATATTCATCTTAATAGGACTATATTAATTATGAATTTATAAGAACAACATGTAATTAAATCTTTATATAGAAAAACAGTCAATTTATACTTATTGTGTGTAGAATTTACGCATAAATATTATTTTGTTGTATAAATTAGTACGTTTATTTTTTGCTATCCACCTTAAACTTCGTCTTTTACCTTTATTAAATAAAACCATAGAAATAAAGATTGTATTCCACAAAACACTGTAAATCTAGATACATTTAAAACTGAAAGAATTGTCGTCGAAACAAGAACATAAAAGGGGGCGTAAATTTTAAAACTGTTTCAATTCGAGTTGTATACACGTTCGATTTATTTCACACGTCATTAATATCGTGATTGATTTCGACGCAGTCCCTAACGATACATGAAATATTCTCACTCATTAAATCACGTGGCACCGGAGTGGAGTGTTCGCGAGGACTCTCATCCAATCATGCTTTAATAAATATGTGCTCTTCGATATTTCAATAATAATTAATATCAAAAAATCTTTGAACGCATTTTATAATGGAATAATGGAATCTGCGGATATAATGGAATCGATATAAGATCAGAAGTTCTTTTACTTACCGACTCATGTATTTATGCAGAATGCACAACTTAGAATTGAGTTATGTTTCAGCTTAGAAGCTTCAAGCATACACTTATACTTTATTGTAACTTATATTAAATCTACATTATTTTTTTTGTCATTCTTGTTCTCTACTTTAAATGTAGGACGAGTCCTGTAGGTATAAGTATACAACAATCATAATATAAATACTGAATCAAAATATTTTTTATCGCAAATAGCTAATGTATATTTCCGGATATCTTATTCCACGCCGACTTTTATTGAAAACCTCAAGTTGAGTTCTCAGACTTCAAATTTACAATTCAATTGAGACTGCACAAGGCTTTGCATGTGAATACGTCCATTTGAAGCACATACGATCTACTCAATTGACATAAATGGAATCATCCCAATAAGACGTTGTTTCAGAACACAAGGCTTTATCTGTCTAGGTCATGGTATTGATTCCTGTTACATGCGGTATCAGTTCCCTTAATGTATGTAGTAACATGGTTTCTCCATACGGAGAACAGGAAACACGTGCCAATACAGATTATAGGCAAAACCAATGTTATTTGACAAAATAAGGAAATATTACCTACCTACATCTTTTATGAAAACAGAACGAGCACAGAACCCGCGTCCTCTTGCTAATTTAACTTTAAAAGTATTAAGACATTATGTGCTCGTTAAGTAGACGGTTATTTAAATTGCGTGTTATCAATGAAGCGGAGCGAACGCCATGGGCCCATAATTCAATCGAAACGATATGTCTCGTTCGTAGCTTCGAACTGGAACGCAGCGATAGCTGGCTCCGCAAAAGTTGGCACGGTTGGTAACAGAGACCACTGCCAATTTCCATTAGCCCATCATCCAAAACGAAAAAATGCATAGACGATCACTTTTTCATTCAATTAAAATTGGCTACCAACCAAAACGGTAACACATTTTGAGATAAGGATGACTGCCTTTTAGAATTCGCTTAATTTGATTCAGTGAAAACGGCGCGGTTCAGGTGTCTTTTATTTTCGAGTGTGCGCGTTTAAGTGCTCCATTGAAACGCCTCATATCCGACGCGTTGATTATCGAATTGTTGCGGGAACATTGAAAACCCATAAGCTTTCAATATCGCGAAGTTAACTCGGGTTTTGTTCCCAGTGGTTGCTCCATCTGAATATCAAAAATGTGAAAGCAGTCGTCAGTAATCGAGACACGTATATCGGGACCCTATCACTTCGCTCTTTACTTACTTGCTCGGCGCCATCTGCACATTCTCTACCTAATCCAGTAACAAATTTGATTATGTAACAATTTCGGATTGCCTGAGCTAATACTTCGTTGTTTTCATCGAGAGATTCATATAAGCATAAATTTGATCAAACATGTCCTTACTTTCGTCATGTACATTGTTAAGGTTTTCTTTTCGTCTGCTCTGTTTATGTTTGATCGATAGGCAATGGTAAATTTTAATTTATTACTCTATGAATGCAGGGGATATGTTTGTCCTCCATCTGACGTCACCGTTAACATTACTTTCTTTCTTTATAAAATTCGTTCTTGTCCTTATAAATTTCGTTAGTTTCAACGTGGCTTATATTGCAGTAGCTGTTGCACACCTAGACTCTAGTATGCTTTAACTCTACTTCGATTTTCTCCATCAATATTGATCCATCTATAGATTTCAGATATCATCTAGCTTATTTTAAGAAATCATCACGGGAAAATAGGTATTTAAAATCATACAACTTCTTACAATATTCAATGTAGGTACGCTTATAAAGCTTAAATCGTCGCAATGACTAGATTTATAAAAAACGAGACATTTCTTGCATTTACCACAAATGATGAAAAATGAAATGCAAATATTGAATTTCCAAATAAATAATGAAACGAGAATATCCATCTATTCTTTGTAAATGTTATATGTGTTTCTCAAGAGATGAGCGGGCTAGAGGAGGCTTTAATGGCCTCTCGACAGGTTCTCACCGAGTCCTTCAGGTCACTTCGTTACTTGGATTGTACGGGCTGTTATGTACGCTATGAATAACTGACGGAAGCTTAACATTGCTCTTAAATATTGAATTGTTTTTGTTATATGAGCGCCTTTTGATTACACTTTAATTCAGGATAGTCTTTGAGAGCTATAAATAAAAATGATAAAAGTGCCATTATTTATATTTCTTGGATAATAATTTAAATCTAATTACAACCTAAGTATTCACTTATTCAATTGTAACATTTTTATTCACTTGAGTAGTTAATAGTTACAGGGTGAATTAGACACATTGTGTACGAGTTTTCACAGAGAACGATTTGTTAGACATCTACTCAATTCCTTTGTATATAAAGTAATCCTAATCTTATGAATGAATCAATAACTTATAGCTGTAATCCGAAATCCGACTGCAGCTTGTCAGGAATTCCATTAATTTCGCCTTTACGCCGAAATAACACGTTTTCCATTTCAATACATGCACACAGAGCTTTAAAATGGCGTTGAATGCATTGATGTAAATTCACCCTCGATATTGCTATCAAACGTATAAATATTTTCTGAACAGAGATATTCTGAATACGTGTGTTAGAAATTCGGATTTTAAATATATATATCTACATATTACACTGATTAGGTGTAACTCTTTGCTAAAATAGTTATTTTTAATTTAATACAAACCTTTCATCCCATACAGATTGAAATCTTCGTATTTATTATGTTCAAAGAAAGTATACTTACGTCAAGGCAATATAATTACATAAGAGAATAAACAGATATACATTTACTCGATACGGTATTTTATACTTCATTATTCAGGTCGTGTTATTCGTTTACATTAAGTACATAATTTATATCTTAGTAATTAACACGATAATTCGCTAAATAGCATCTCTAATATTATTTGCTATCATCTAGCTAAATATTAATGGCTTGCGTAAACCGCGTCGATCATAAACAATATCCGAACCCAATCGAGCTCCGGTTATTATTTCGTTAGTGCCGTAATATTCTAGGTTCGTGTGGACACAATATTGATATAGCAATTTATTTTACTTAGGGATTTTGGGACGTACAATTATAATAATTTGGGGAATGTACTCTGATTCCTATTGGAAAGCTTCATTTTGATTTAACGTTGTTATTGTTAAGCTTTGTGCTGTTAATAGGGTTCGAGGAGAGTGATTGATTCATGTGGTTTGCTTGCTTGCGTTTGACATATTTTGGTGCGTACAAACCTGATAACCTTTATTGCCTATTTGTTACGTTAGCAATAATAGCTTTTATCCTCGTCACCTTTCTCTTAGATATCGTATTTTATGCTATATAACGTTGTTTTGTCTTGACCAAGTAAACGTCCTTTTGAGGCTTTTTTGTAACATCTCTCTTCTTTATCCCAAAATTAATTTAAGGGTTTGTTCACACATATCTGGGTTAGTTCTGGGCCGTCTGGGATCAATGTCTCGTCAGGGTCACGGAAGCCTCTGGATAACCTAATTCAGTGGCTTATTCACTTTTTTGGACGGGTATATATCTAATAAGAATAATTTACATATAATCATTCATTAAATGTAACAATTATATGACCAAACTAACTTTTTGAAATAATACACACCTATTCTTAATATTTTAAATTATTTTCTATTCTTTTGTTTCTGTGGGGCTTTTACTAACCTGGATAATCTGTTAAAGACTAACATAACAAATTCTATCAAACGAAATAGGTAAAAGTTGTATAACTATGTAGTTTAGAGTTTAGATTATTTTGCATAAATGTTTATTGGCATTAATATTATGTTCTGTATCAAAATGAAAATGTTGTTCTAAATAATTCAAACATGCTCAATTTTAAACGAGATTCCCCACTAAATTCGTAACCGGAGGCGCTATAGCTACAGACTCGTAAAAGTTTGAATGCGTTTCTCCGTTTAAAGTGCACACAAAATTGCGAACTCGCCTCATTAATCATAAAACTTTCCAAAATGAATGATAATAAGTTCGCTTTGTTACCTGGCAACTACAAGTAACATAACTGTTTACTGATAACTGGACTGCGAAAGATGAATCTAGGCGTTTCTATCGGATACTTTTAGTTTTAATGAAGCAACTAAAACTCCAATCGATTGAAGTCATAAAACTTCGTTGTCCGCTATAAGACTCATATTTTTACTTGAAGTCACTCATATTATCAAACTGAATTTTTACGATGTTAATTTAAAAACTATGTTATTGACAGAGTTCTTTAATATATTTTTGTGTAGCTCTACCAGTGCAAGTACAATATTTTAACAACAGTTTTGTACACTCTTCTGAAATGAAAGCTTGTTAAAATGATGAATTTTTTAATTACACTACTTATTATTAAATATACGGTATAAAATAAAATATGCTAATTTTGAAGTGCGTTGTGCCTTCAGATATTCAGGAAAATTTCAGTTTAAAACGTTATAATAGAAATAAAATGCCGGTTATACAGCATTTTTTCACTCTTTAATGATGGAAACTCATCTCGAAAAGCATAACGAGTTCTTTAATTTTTTAAGCGATTTCATTCACTTCTAGTTATTCAGTTTATTTGTAAAAGTATTCTCCGTGCAACATTTAATAAAGTGAATAGTAACTATGTTCACTTGCAATTAACTTGCGTAATATACTTTTACATAATGGTACCGTTAGAATAATTTTACTAGCTATAATATGAGTGTACGTATTTTCTTGTGTAATTAGGGCGCAACGTTTGCAATGAACCATTATTGTTTTACAAAAGTAGGCACTATAAATTGCCTAGTCAATGGTTTCAGCAATGGGTGCTCGTATCTCAATGGTCCATAAACAACACGACCGTGAATACAAATCGGATATTAGAGCGCTCAATGTATACAGCCTGGGTGATATTATCACTATTATCAGCTGGGGGCATGCGACATGAATGATTATGGGCAACTGATCACGCTTAACTTTGTGTGACTTGGCACACGTCCTTGGCTGCCCAGACACTTAACAAACATTTATTAATGTGTGACACTATAATGAATTAGAGCGCTTCTTGTTTTATCGCACTTACATTCACTGAACAACATATTATAGCTATCATTAAACTTAAAGATAAGGCTTTGTTAAATGTGTCTGTATAGTTAAAATCATATTATAGTACGTTTAAAAGCTCTGTAATATTGAATGTCTGTTAAATAATTTTACCGTTCAAATAGGATATAATCATATTTAAGTCTAAAATATTCAGAATTATTCGGCATTAACAAATAATGTACCGTGTAATAAGCGATTGCAATTACGTACTCAACCGCTGTGATACCTATCTAAGCCAATTATACAAAATTTGTCGACTGTACAAATGGCAAAATCATTACGTGAACAGAAAACGTTAAATAAATTTCATTTACGTTCATCAACTTTCATTAATCCATTTAATTATAAACGATAATTGGCAATCTTGTTATTTTTGTGTTTAACACGAATATCGCGCTGAAATTTACTAACGAGAAGTAATGTGCAGTTTATCGAGTGATATATGAGTCGAATTAAGTTCGAAGGTGTTAAACATTATGATAATCGGAGGTGAACAAAAAGCAGGCGCTGATCTCACGTCATATTATCGTAGAGAGAGAAAACAGATGGCCGGTTTCATTACAATACATAAACGACGCTACGAAGAGAGCGAATCGCAGCGTAGACCGGACTCTCAGTGGAGTTTCGTTTGCAAAAATCGCGGACCTAAATCTGACTTCTGATATATATTGTATAGATCCCAGACATCCTATAGACAGATGTTGCCAACCAGTTTTGTGGTCCCCCTGCCCGCACCCCGGTAATTAAATATGGCATACAAAGAAAAAAATCAAAATTTCCAAAACATGCCGTGTGGGGTATCAAATGAAAGAGCTTATTGAGTAGATCACGAATATATAGCATACTATATACATTTCTTACACTTTCACTAAGATTTTTTAGAAAATTTACGAAAATGGTCCATTTTTGAGTTAACTTTAAACCACTATAGATTGAAAACTCATGAATATATTTTTTAAATTATTATTTTAAATAATTAACAATAGTCCATTGTTTACGATTCAATATTTCGTACAGTGAAATAGTTGCATGGGGGAGTGGGGGGAGCATTCAAAGATGGCGAGTATATTTTCAAGTTCATATAGTATATAGTTATTTTCATCAAATCCACCACATAGCTCACTTATATTATATTACGAACTATTGAATCATAAACAATGGACTATTGTTAATTATTTAAAATAATAATTTAAAAAATATATTCATGGGTTTTCAATCTATAGTGGTTTAAAGTTAACTCAAAAATGGACCATTTTCGTAAATTTTCTAAAAAATCTTAGAGAAAGTGTAAGAAATGTATATAGTATGCTATATATTCGTGATCTACTCAATAAGCTCTTTCATTTGATACCCCACACGGCATGTTTTGGAAATTTTTATTTTTTTCTTTGTATGCCATATTTAATTACCGGGGTGCGGGCAGGGGGACCACAAAACTGGTTGGCAACATCTGTCTATAGGATGTCTGGGACCTATACAATATATATCAGAAGTCAGATTTAGGTCCGCTATTTTTGCAAACGAACATCTCCTTGGAGCCTGCTCTAGCGGGTTCTTGCAATGTTTCTAGATTAAACAAATTGTACGTGTCATGCTCCTGGCTTTCATAATAAATGTCTGTGAAAATCATTTTGCAACGTTTTGGACTTGTTTTGGACTATAAGAGTGTTTGGTAGAATATTACAAAATATGTAATGATTATAACTTGCGTCTCTATACCTACTTCTTTCGGGAATAAAATAAACAAAGTATTTTAATTCTTTCATAGTATTCAGTGTGTTTTAAATTTCTAATTGCGTTTGGCAACTAAATTCGTAGCAGAAATGCGCTACAGGCTACGACAGTAATTTAAAATTTGCATTCGTTCACTGTGTGGTTGACGAGTGGCGAGTTCGTGCCCCACCGTGCTGAGAAGGCAGCTATTTGGCTACAAAGAGGGGGGTTGTACAGTCACAATGTTGGTTTTGTTACCTTTATTGCATATTGTTAGTCTTATACTTTCAAGGAACTGTGAAGATGATTTGAGTTTGAAACAGTATTTTCGGACTTAATTGCATCAAATTAAATGAACTCTATATTTTGTTGCTATTTAAATTAAGATTAATGAAAAAAATATTCCTAGTTTTATTTCAAATATTATGACTTAAAGTAATATAAATTAATGATAAGCGCATTTTTCACTCTGAACATTTATCGCATTTAAAAGGTATAAAAGGGAGTTTAATTAATTTTGTCCCAAATTTAAACCTTAAAGTCGTGAAGACGCTTTGCAATTCACTCCTATTTATAAAGCTCACATTTCTTAATTAGCATTCATTTAGGTGCACGAATTTACCTTTCAAGAACAAACAAAGCCAGTTGTCCGTCTTTATTATTAAGTTTAAATTATAGCCATTAAGTTACGAGAAAATAAGAAGTCTCTTTAGGTTTTGTTATTAGCAGGGATTATGTTTCACTTTTGTTAAAACTTTTAGTAAATTGATATTGCGATATTTATTCTCTTTAATCAGCATATTTCTACAAAATAATTATTTCTTTATTCTAGTACTGTGAAGTAATAGAATAAAGAAGACAGAGACATCTTTTAAATATTAAGCAGAATAGAATTGGAGTAATCATTTGCATTTGAATTGAATTAGTCCATAAATGTACAAAAATTACGGTTACAAAATTGATTACGTGGTGACATCGTACAGCGGGAATTTCACACATCTGGTTTATGAATGAGCCACGTCAATAAGGGACTAATAATTATAGGTAGATAATAATGTAGTCCCTTGATTAATATTTCCAGTTATATTTCGAAATCGTATTAAACAGAACAAAAAAATGTAGAGATTTATCAATTAATTATATTTAAATTTTCCGAGTTGTAGCAGAAGATACGTCTACACTTAGAACTTCATTTATAAACAATGTACATCGTACCGATTTATTGGCGTTCAGCTGCATCTTTAGCTTAGTAAAATCCACCAGAACGAGTCCCACAAAGCTGTTTAAATTGAAACTGTGAGCGAGAGTGTGAACTGAGCAGTTTTTACTAACCTCAAATTTGTTCATTAGCATACCCAACGACACGAGTGTACGTCGACTCAGCCGCATCGTGCTCTCTTATTTATGTAAACGTTGAAATGTAAATTAATTCCCTCGTTTATGAAATACGATATTTTAGCGGCTTTTCGTAAAATTATGGAGAAGAGCGTATTATGATTACTGCATACGATTAGTGTTAGCTTTAACTCGTTAAGAAAATTATAGCGCTTGCAGGGTGAAATTCAGTTTATCATAACAAGACCAAAACAATATTTAAAGCCCCTTTGCATTAAATGTTTCGATATCCAAATTGCATATGTCCCCTGATGCATGAAAACTGGAAAAAGTCTCCCAAATAAATCAACAACCCCGTCTTAATGAATACACAAACTTCAGTTTTGTAAAGTCTTTAAAAAGCGTATCAAGGTGACATTAAATAGCCATTCGGAAACTTTGCTAATATGTGCCCAACCTCTGTCATCTCATGAAATAATGGAGGTAATATTTGAAAAGTTCCCGGAGGTGGCCTACGCTAACGCCTACCGCAAAGAATTTTGCTTGCCACAATAAAATTTAAAGTACTGCATTCCCTTGCCCTGAATGCAAAAATTACTAAATTCTGTGTTATGAATATAAGCACAGTATTACAATATTATTTCCCACAGTAAGGAAACGCCTTTGATGTCGCGCGATGCCGCCGCCAGCGTAGGTACTTACGCTGCCACACGAAAATACGCTAGGGTTGCAACAAATGGGAAATAAAACAATTGTGATTATTAATATTATGATGAAATCATTTATTCATATGTATGTCGTGGCCATATCGCAAATTTGCTCATTTCATGATATGATTGGCCATTTCACGAAATGGTCGCATTTCGTGAAATGGCCAATTTAGTTTGGCCACATCATGATGTGGCTTGAGCAGATCAATGATAAGAAATCGTTTCACGATATGGCCAACTAAACGCGCGGTTTTTTCATGAAATGATCAAAATTATTTGATCACATCGTAAAATAGTTACATTAATCATTGGTAGAGGCGCTGCAAGCTCTGTGTTTATGTGATAAGATGGCGGCCGCTGGCGAAAATTTAATTATTCGCAGTTAAAAACTTCATAATTCGTTTAATAACAATATGAAGAAAGTCATAGCAAAAATTACTACATTTCGCGTACTCATCGTCGGCACTAAAGTATCAGCTCCGTGTTTATAAATTACAATAAAATATTTACAGTGTTAATCTAGATCTAACAGTCTAAAATAGTAAAGTGCATCTCCCAGACTACCTCTTCTAATGTTTACTAGTGCTAAAATATATATAATAATTATGTGTTATAATAAGTACAACAGTGAAATACCCGATATTCAACAGTGAATTTGAGCAAATAAGTTACTGTAAAATAGTGTTCTAAGTGATTAAAATAAACATTATTACTCAATAAAGCGATAAATAAAAATAAAAAATTCATAATTACAGTGAAAACGAAGTGCAAATAAAAAAAAAACTGTGTTCTTTGTTCGTAAACAAAGGTCAATGACTCAGTAACTTCGATAATCATAACGTATTTTTATAAGCTACATATCATCAATAATTTCGCTATTCCATCTAACGCATCGGTGGCTGAGTCGGATAGACTTCGGTCATAAATCATCTGAACTATAGTTCAAATCTTGCATGGCCCTACTTGAAATATATTTCAGAAATTGTTTATATTTATTTCCTCTTGGAAAGAGTGTATGTATGGTGATCAAAAGGTAGCAAAACAGCAAGGAAAAAAAAAATTTCTTTTTTATTTATTTTTTATTATTATTATTGATAAAGTTCTATTAAAAATGCAACGTACTCCACCAATGAGCAAAACCACACCGCATAACTCGGATACCGAGACAGCAAAATTTTATGATCCTACAGACAAAAAGAAGGGTGCAAATGCTAAACGCCAAAAACGTCGCAGGGGATCGCAAGAAGAAGATGTATATAAAACTAGAGAGGATCACCAACAATTTAAGGAAGATATACTTAACAAAATTGACGCTTGGAAAAAAGAACAAGAGCTAGTGCTAAAGAAACTGACTGATGATATTGCTGAAGTCAAGCAACAAAATATCAGCATTCAAAAAACTAACATTGAAATCAGAAACACAAATTCGGAAATAGAAAAATCCTTCCACTTCTTGTCAGAAAAGTATGAAAATCTTAAAAGTGCCGTGACACTGTTGCAGAAAGAGAGAAAAGAAACTTTAACTTATATAAAGTCTCTAGAGGATCAAATTGATATGATGCATAGGTCACAAAAATCCACCATGATTGAAATTCGAAACATCCCCCCCACTCCCGCTGCGACAGCTGACCTCTTATCGGTTGTCAACAAGACATGTGATTCTCTGGATGTGCCTATTCAATTATCTGATATAAAAGATGTTTCCAAAATAATTAATAAGTTCAATCAAAAGAAACCCTCAGCGACCGTTTTGGTGGACTTCACTACCATCTCTATTAAAAATAAAATTCTATCCAAGGTTAAAGAATTTAATAAAACTAATACTCATAATAAGTTTAATTCGCAACACATTGGCATCCCAGGACCCGTTGTTCCCATATAATACATAACGGAAAGCCTCACTGCCAAAACCAGAAAACTGTTTTACTTAGCTCGACAATTTGCAAACGTCCATGGATATAAGTTCTGTTGGACAACGAATGGCAGAGTGTATATGAGAAAAACGGACGGTGGGCAACATATTCATATCAAGGAAGAAAATCAGCTGCGACAACTGAATGAAGCGACAGCATGACTTATATTATCCAAAACCATACTCATATTCATACATTATAATAGTTATCGAAATAATTTATTGTTAACACTATTTCTCCCTATATACCCTACTAGGTTTCCGCCCGCGGCTTCGCCCGCGCAGTCATAGAAAAACCCGCATAGTTCCCGTTCCCGTGGGATTTCCGGGATTGCGTCATTTTCCCGGGATAAAAAGTAGTCTATGTCCTTTCTCGGGTATCAAAATATCTCCATACCAAATTTCATGAAAATTGGTTCAGTAGTTTAGGCGTGATTGAGTAACAGACAGACAGACAGAGTTACTTTCGCATTTATAATATTAGTATGGATTTATGATCTTTTACAAAGAACTGTGAAAAACCAACATACACATTACACACGTCATTTTATACAACACAATATCCATAATAACAAGGAATTTAATCTGTATTTATTTATATTACTTTGCAAATTGACACGTGCTTATAATTCAGATGATCATGCCGTTTTAACTGAGTGTTGGATAAACGGGGACAGTATAATACCAGGCTTGAACTCTTATACTGCCATAAAAACAAGTAAAAGTCTCAATCAGAATGATGGCGTTATTGTATATATTAAAAATCATCTCAAATATACTTTTTCGGAACCGGAAATGGAAGGTGGGAATTGTCTTCTTTTAACAATCGGGCGTAATCTTTCTCTTATCTGCTCCTATAGACCACCAAGCCTTCATCCTTCACTGTTTATAAATTCGCTGGACAAATTGTTAAGCACTATCTCAAATAATGAAATCATTCTGACTGGTGACATTAACTTGGATATTCTTCCCAGTAACACTACGGGTTACGCGTGTGACTATCTGAACATGATGTACTTCCATGGACTTAGACAAGGAGTCAATAAACCAACACGGATAAAATCTTGCATAGATCACTTCATGTTAAGAACAAAAAAAAGGTGTAAAACTGTTGTTTTTGATCCCTTGACAGATCATGCACCTATCCTTCTAGAAATCAACACGTCAAAAGAAAAGAACAATAATGAAACGCTGTATAAAACCATCTATGATCATAAACTTCTCCCTGACTTAATAGACAATATAAATTGGTACGAATTCTATAAGATACAAGACCCAAATGAAGCCGTGACTTTCTTCATCGATAAAATTGAATCTGCATTAAATAATTGCAAAATAGTTAAAAAAGTTCCCAACCGAAAAAGACCCCTGAAACCTTGGATTACTTTCGGGCTTATTAAATGTTTAAGAAAAAGAGATAGATTACATAAAAGAACCAAAAGAAACCCCACAGATCTTGCTTTACTCGATGAATACAAGAAATATAGAAACACATGTAATAACATCATAAAAAATGTGAAAAAGTCATATTATAAAGACAAATTGGACCAAAATTATGGCAATCCAAAGGGCATGTGGAAGATAATAAAGGAGGCATGTAGTCTATCGAACAACAGAGCACCTAGCAATGAACTTTTAAATTTAAAGTATGATACGATTGACGCATTGAATGTAGTCAATAACTACTTTATTTCAATAGGTGGAACACTCGCAAAATCTACCCTTAATTCACTGAAGAAAACAGAGAAGGAATTAACACTAGATTTAAAAAACGATGAGTGTCCTAAAAACTCTCTTCTACTTAGTCCTACTGATCCTCAAGAAATATGTGGGCTCTTATCTAAGCTGAATTCCTGTAGTGCTTCTGGCTATGATAATATACCTACCCGCATATTAAAAGAATTCAGAGACCTCCTGTCACCCCACATATCCTATATATGCAATCTAAGTATTAAAACAGGAGTTTTTCCAAAGCCTCTTAAAAAAGCCATTGTTATCCCTATCCATAAATCAGGCGACAGATCATGCCCCTCTAATTATAATTAGAGGGGCATGATCGCTAGAGAAAGAGGCCTATAGGCCTATTTCTCTGCTATGTACTTTAGCTAAGATATTAGAAAAATGTGTGAGCAAGAGACTTACTCGCTTCTTAGAAAAAAATAAGCTCCTACATAGCAACCAATTTGGATTTAGATGTGAAAGATCTACTGAGGATGCCACACTGCGGCTCACTACACAAGTGTCAACGCATCTGGATGAAGGATATAAGTGTCTAGGAATATTTCTAGACCTTCAAAAAGCCTTCGACACTGTGTCCATCCCAATTATGCTTGCTAAGCTGGAGCATGTGGGCATAAGGGGCCTTCCCCTTGCTTGGTCTAACAGAACGCAATCTGTGCGTATAGAAGCTAAACTGAGTAACGAAGGTGAGGTCTCTTATGGAGTGCCGCAGGGTAGCACTCTCGGTCCTACGCTGTTTCTGATATATGTGAATGAGCTGTGTAAACTAAATGTGGCTGACTGTGAGGTAACTATGTTTGCTGACGACACGGTTATATTATTTAAAGGTAAAACATGGAATGAGGTATTTAAAAAATCTGAAAAGGGACTTCGAGCTGTGACCAGGTGGTTGGAGACTAATTTGTTAAAATTAAATGTATCTAAAACTAAATACCTATGCTTTTCAAAAACATCTGCACTTAGTCCAGCTGATCACCTGGACCTCACACTACATGTTTTTCCGTGCAACCGTGATTCCAGCAGTACTACAGGCTCATGCATGTGTCCGAAGATACAGAGAGTTCCCCAAATAAAATATCTTGGCATTATAATTGATGATAAGCTTAACTGGATTCCGCAAATTAGAAATGTCTCAACGCGGATCAGAAGATTAATATACGTATTTAAAACACTTAGAAACTTTGCAAGCAATGACTTAATAACTCTAATATATAAAGCACTTGGGGAATGCCTCATAAGCTACTGTATTACATCGTGGGGAGGAGCAGCAAAAACCTATCTCTTAGAAATTGAAAGGTCACAGCGTGCGCTTTTAAAAGTAGCTTTCAAGTTACCATTCGACCACCCAACTACCTTACTATACTATACTCTAAAGTTAAGATTTTAAGTGTCCGAAAACTATTTGTGTATCAATGTATTCGGCGTTATCATAGACTTAATAACAGCAATGAGTATAACAAAAATAGAAGAGTTGCTGTTCCAGTTCCGTGGACTAAATCCAAATTTGGACACAGGCACTATAAATATATTGCTCCAAAACTGTACAATAAAATGAATAAGTTTTATAATATTACTGCTCTGAATAATTACCAAATTAAGGCTAGAATTTTGAATTGGTTATCTAGACTTGACTACAATGACACAGAAAATCTATTATAAATTCCTTAAATGGATTAATTAATATATACACACACACAAAGACACACACACACACGCACCCACATACACACATACACACACACACGCACGCCTGCACACACGCACACTTACATAAACTTATTCACTTAAATATAGTATTGATAATGGTTTTGGACTTATTGATTTTTTTTTCTTTTATTAATTTTAATTTTTAAAATATTAATTTCCATTACTTGATTTTTACATTTTAATATACTTATCGTGAATCTTAATTTTACCTTTTAATTGTAATTTTAATTGATTTTAAATTGTAATTTGTAATATTTAGCTATAATAACTTACTACTAACTTACATTTTATTGTTATGTTGATTGTAACAACTTATAATAGTGTTGCATTGTTTCGATTTAATTTAGATTTTTTGCTGATTTAATATCTGTTGCTCAATGTATTTTATAATTACTAACTTATTTAATTTTAGATGAATTTATTTATGTGCTGATATAATTTTCGAAATTTGTTTTGGACGTGCTTTATTTGTAATTAGATACCTAGACACATTTTGTTTTTTGTTTTGCTGTATGTACTTATTTGTTATTGATTTTTTTTTAATAGTTTTAATTGCATGTTAATTTTTAATTTATTTTTGATTTTATTTAATTTGTCTCTGATTTTTTTCGTGTCGTGTAACTGTAAATGGAAGACACAGGCTCCTGAAAAACAGTTCTTACTATCTTAGGAGCCTGGGTCGCTCTAATTTGTAAAATGTTTTAAGTGGAATAAATGATTTATTTATTTATTTATTTATTTATAGCAAAGAATTTACGACGGTTCGAGTACTATGGAAAATGTGGATATCTTATATGTATTGAAGAAAAAATGCGTCTTAAATAAAATAATTTAAGACGCATTTTTTCTTTTAGGATATATATTTATATATCCTACTATAGTATTATAATTGTTTGTTTTTTAAAAAGCGATCCGCTTCTGGCACTCGCCGGCCGCTGCCGCGACACGCTCGCTTTGCTCGCTCGGCTCGTGCGTTGTTTATCAAAGTCTAACCTAACCTAACCTAACTGTTTTTTATTGCAAAAACGATTCGCTTCTGGCATTCGCCGGCCGCTGCCGCGGCACTAACTTAAATAACATTAAACAAGTTTTTAGAATATTCTGATTTTTTTTTATATTTTATGGACTCTTTATATTTTATACGATCTGGCCAAATGTGGATGGCCAAATCGTGAAACGTTGACGATTTACGAGGAATTCCACCTTCCTTCCTCCATATTGGTGACCCCGACGTGATCAACTCCTTCTGTCCATCCATGATGTCCATGCCCACCTATCCCTTCCCCGCCTACGATCACCGCCCGCCAGCCAGCGCACTCGGCTTCAAATGGAGTCCTGTCCACTACCATGTGCGATCGCGCATGCTTGGTCAGCTCCACAGCCACCCTCACTGCACACTCCGACTCACTGGAGCATTACACGCAGCATCACCGCACTCAGTTCCGACTCACCGTGAACTAGCGGCTTTCTGTTCCGACTCACTGGAACACACCTGGCACTGGCAAGGCAACTCGTACTACGACCTCCGGTCTCGGAGGGGAGTCCTGTAGCGACGCCTCGCTCTGAATCGCGCAAGCGAAATGTTTTCGCTACAGAGCATATATACAACTTTCCGACATCATCCATCGGGGCCTTAACGGCCGGCCAGTCGAGTAGACTGGTCGAGGATCCTCCCTTTTTCGATGGAGGAATTCCACCTTCCTTCCTCCACATGATCAAACTATGTTGGCCATTTCATGAAATGCGACCATTTCGTGAAATGATCGATCATATCATGAAATGAGCAAATCTACGATATGGCCACGACATGTACATTCAAAATAATTGCGATTATTAAATCTGATGTAATTATTTGTTCATAAATATATAATTACAGATATTGCACTGCTAAATATTATTTACGTGGACACTTTATTTTTGGATGTTCTTAATTGTATATTATAACATTTAACTAAGTAATGCATTCGCATTGGGATGTACAATCTGATTAGAAAGTAATGAGGACAACATCTACATAGCTTCGATTTTAATTCAACAGATACAATTAATACAATCTTTCTGAAATATTGTTTCCTTCTGGGATTTCAATGTAGATTTACATCCGTAAACGGAACAGTTTGTGCGCGCCATAATAGAATATGTAAGTACCTATCTATACTAATATTATAAAGAGGAAAGGTTTGTATGTATGTATGTATGTATGTATGTATGGTTTTCACGCATAAACTACTGGACCGAGTTTGATGAAATTTGGCACAGATAATCTTTAGACCCTGAGAAAGAACATAGGCTACCTTTTATTGCGAAATATGTACCACGGGCGAAGCCGGGGCGGACCGCTAGTGTATTATAAAATTATTACACAAAAAATACGACTGCGTCGTCCTTTCGCGCTAGGTAAGGCAAACTAAGCGTGTTTGCCTTACGCGGCCCGCGTCGCCCGACCCACCGCCAGTTCCCCTCCGTTTCTCTGCACAAGTACATTCGCTTCCGTACTGTATAGATATTGTAATACTGTGATATAAGTATGACATTAAAAAATATACCTTCTATTATACTTAGCTAAGTTCTAAAATGTGGTATGCTCATCAAATTAAACATTCAGGGGACGTTTTAATAAAATCATTTAGTTTTGCTTGTTTAATAAATCCGATCATTTTTTACCTCATTTTGAAACAACGTTTCGCAGAGCTAGAACGATAAACCACTGCTAGGGCGCTGAGGCTTATTATTTCAGACCATATAGCATCGTTCCTTTCCACGAATCGACCGACTGCTTCCCGATATTTTTCTCTCCTATATTATAACGCCAGCTTCCTCAGTGATATTAATTAACTTTACCGCTTGTTCAATAACTTTCTTCATTAATTTTCTTGAGAACATTATATCATGTTACAAGATGATTCAGTTTCGAATGAATATCTAGAGTCGTCTTTTGTAAAAACTTTTGTAAAGGGTAAGAGATATTGTGAAATTTCAATTAAGAGATAAGAGAGATGATATTTTTATATATAGCGCCTAATAAATATGAGTTAATTAGTATCCAAGTGGGCGGGTTGAGCGGAAAATCGATTGAATATAATAGTTATAGGTGAGACGAACAAAACCAATATATTTTCCAACACTTGAGCTCCCAGGTAATTGTGGCAGAAAGTTTTGGTACGTGCTCGCAATATTGATGAGGCCAGCCGCAGCCCGCGGTCGGCTATAGCTGACTTCATTCAGCTGCTCGCTTGCTGTACCGGTAATATTACTGCATTTATCCGCGTCTATACTTTAATTATATTTTCTAAGAGAAACTTGATTGAGCAGCAGAATTTTCTCGCAGCATTGCTACAGAATATAAACTAATGCTTTTGTTAAGCACGATATATTATAGACCATGATCTCCAATTAGTATTACAGAACATTATAAAATGAGGAATTATAATGTAATTCCTATGAGTAAATCGTATGACACATGTTATTTCAACTATGCAGTTGCATTTCACAAGGTTAAATAAACGCTTACAGACAGTGCATATTCCTCGGGGTTTCATGAAACTATTCCTCAGCTTACGTCAAAGTTTGTTTGCAAATTCTGTAGCACGCTCGGACAACAGCGAAAACAATCACCATTTTGACGTGCCTTCTGGTATTGAACTCCAGGTGTTCGTATAAAACATTATGTTATCTTTTATTCGATTGGCTTATTTCAATGCAATACTTTATTTTAAATATATACTTTATTTAAAAAAATAATAAATGGTTTGGTATATTCTAAACAGCACGCTAATATTTATTTATTTTTAATGAAAGTTGAATTTAAGAATTCTATATATATGTATAAGAATCGTTGCTCATGTTAATGTATGTGTAATTTATTGGCGATCTAGTTTATAGATAAATATTTGTAAATTAGATTTATAATTGGAAAACGTTTTTTTTTTTACCGTCAACGTACGAATTCAATTGCTAATTATTATCATAAGCCATTTAAAGGTTGTATGAAAACATCCTACCTGTTTGTACCCACGTTCTTTTACAAGAAATATCTGATTCATAAAATTTATTATGGGGTCTGTACAAAGGGTTGATTTATCTTATTCCGCATCCAATTCCATTTTCCTATTACAAATTATTGTAACGGCTAAGGTTTTGCTTAACTCGTGAAATTATGTTTCACTGGATTTATCCGTTCCATTAACGAATTGTTTTTATTTTAAACGTGATTCTATAATTTGACTTCACTTTTTTGGGCTTTTTTAGACTTATTATGTTTCAACTTCTAAAGTGTTTTTGGTGACGAGATATGGACCTAGCATATTATATAGGTACGATTATTTTTAATATTGTCGGTACTAAAATGTTATACGTAGCAAAATGCGTCATAATCCACAATCTCAACAATTCAAGCGAAATGCTTTTATATTCCAACAACTGTGTCATTTTTCATTACACTTTTATCACACTGTCCTGTATTCTGTTTCCGACAGCCTAAAGGCAAGTTAAAAAGGCACGGAATAAAATGCTTGTTTTCAAGTTTACGACATCCCTTTTCTTATCTTAATATGGCGATAGGTGCCGAATGAACGATGTTTAGGTAGAGGAAGGACTACGACGCGGATAAAGTACGATTGCCTGCCAAATACATTTTTAAAGAAACTCTTGTAGGGAAAAGAAATACATGAGAAGTGCCGATGGAATGGCTGCGTTTACATGCTATGCGTACATAATTTTTGGCCATTTTCGAGCTTGGTTGGTAAGGAGTGACTCAGTGTTATCGTTTGTATGTAAATAAAAAAAATATTTTAATGTTACTTATATTCAGTATCCGGGGTGGACAGAATGTAATATTTTTATATTTAATTAAAATAGATATTTGGTGAAAATAGTTTGAAGCTTTTAATTTTGCTTAATTGCTTATTTTCCGTAGTAATTTCCTTTCTCGTCTTCTTATGAAATAAGGTCATCTCTAATATCTAGGTTCTACAAATAACCTAGCTAAGGACGTTCTATATTAAGAACTTATCCCTGTAAATATTATATAGGCTAAGGGGTATTTATTCAACAAGGCTTAGCTTTGTTAAAATTGAGAGTGTATTGAGTTATTTCATTAATAACTCTGAAATAGTTTTAACCTGTTTGGATACATCTAAATTTGCTGTAAAAATTTATATTGATTAATAAAGTAATCCCTACTGCACTATTTATGGACATGGTATCGTGTAAGAATAACTTTAATGCATCATTTGATGTATTTAGGTACTTATATAATATTATTGAGCGAACTCAGATGCTCGCGGTTAAAACGCCTCATCAGACATCACAGACAAAATTTTTCATTGTACTTGAAATAAATGGATGGATCCAAGAATATAGAAGGAATCTTCATTCAACCTTCGCGCAATATATCAAACATCGCCCCGGGGTGCTACAAATCACACAAAAACCTGTTGTAGGTAATTTCCGAAGACCCCGTCATGTTCTACATACTTTAGACATAAGCCTAACCTTACAAATTGCCTTCAACCTTTCATCGTTTTATTTATAGCTAGCATCTTTATTGGTACGAATGTTTCCGTTTAATAATTCATGTTTTGCAAGTGATTAATTTGACGTTTTTCAAATTACTTTTTTAACATAATATGTGTTGTTTGGGTTTGTCTGTTGCAGCTTATGGATTACTTTTACAATTATTAAGCTTTTATAAAGTAGTATCATATGATAATTAGGATCACGTTCATCGATATCTAAGGACACAACCTTTTCATTAAAACATTAAATACCTAATTGTTGCATATTAAAAGAGTTTGTTAAAAACACCTCGTTTAGGTTCATGTAAATAAAGAACAAAATTTACTAAAAATAATAAGTCATATTTAAGGCAAATGTTGACACCGAGTAAAGCAGCTTACACACCAGACGTTACGACGCAAGCTTAAGCGTTTTATCTGAGGATTAGTATATATCCTGGCCAATTTACGTGACTACGTGTTACATCATGGCCTCTTGTTTGGATCAGGTGCGAAGTTACTTTCCTTCAAAAAAAAGTGCGTTGATTACTGTTGCGACCTTCCCCTATTATGGCCGGAACGTAAATGTCAGATAATTATGTCAGATAAATGAGCCCCGGGGGCTTTAAACATGACCGTTTACGGGGGAATCTTATTGAATTTATTTTTAATGCGGCTATATCAGTAAACTTAATTAGACCCACATCAGATGGTGTTTTAGTTCTAATAAGGTTTTTGTTGAAATCTTTTTTCATTATTTCTAACGATTTTATTTATGATAGTAGTATATTATAAAGATCCTCGAGCTGCAAACGAAGGGTTAATTCGTCTTCATGCGTTTCTCATGTTCTAGATAACGAAAAAATAAATTGTTTTCCACTAGTAGAAAACAATTTTTTTTGTAGAATTTATAAGGAAACAATTAATTATGCGGTAAGAATTCCAAAATAATGCAACGGAAAAAATAAAAAAAACAAGGGAACACCAAGAACTCTATTACACGTGGAGTTCACACATCTTAAATCACTCATACAATTAACCATAATTGTAACATTATGGTACCTTCAGGGTGCTCTGCAATAATTTACGTCAGCGAACATATTCAGGTTAATATTATTTTTTTCCTGTGACATTTCCTTTGTGTGAAAGCAGTTAACTGCCATTTGCATTGCTCGGTAAATATATTGCGAGTAATACATTTGCTTTTGTTTTTTCTTGTCGAGTATTGTTGGCGAATTTTCACACGTGGGGTGAAAATTGTGTAATGTAAATGACGCGAATAACACGAGAAATACTTTCATTGCGTTTAATATTGTATTTATAAGGTTTTCAGTGTAATAATATTGAATTGTTCGATACACGATCAGAGAAAAGGTCAATAAAATTGCATCCGTAATATTAATAATATTTTAAACATTTCAAAAGGGGAAAGGATTATATGTATAAGAATATCATATATGTAGAGCAAAGGGAAACAAAACGTATTTCAAAAATATTTCTAGTAGAAAATCTGTTTTCATCACAACAACTGTGCCAACAATCTCTAGCCTACAAAGTTTAGATTTTACAAGGCTGTGATAGACAGATGGACGGACAGTTACCAAAGTGAAACCAATATGTAGGTATTAGAGGTGTATTCTCTAAAACAATTATTGTCAATAAAAGCAAGCTGAGCAAGATTCTCACGACTTTAGAAATAAATCTTAGTCTTTAAAACACTCGGAGCTTTGCTGACTTGGCCTATTAAGTCTTACAACAGCTACTTTTAAACGTGGACTGTAAAAATTGCAGCGCACGATGACTTCGCTTTTTAGTTTTTTGTTCAAATTGCAATTAGTGAAGAGTTTGCGAATCCTCGCCGTGGTGTCAGAGATTGATGACAATGGAAATTTTATACATCGTTAGTCAGGATCGCGTTAGGTGAGTGCGCTGTTTTTTCAGTAATTCTACTCGTGCAGGTACATTACATTCTTTGTTTCTGTCCGATTGGGGGAGATAGCGGTCGTACAATCAATCTTTAGAACACAGCATTAAAGATGGTATACAGATTTGACTTAACGGGATGACGAGTAATGGATGTATGATGTATATTGTTATACATTTTTTAAGTATATAAGTGACTGCATACTTATTTAGAAGTCAAATAAATATTATGAAAATAATTCTAAAAATATGCTTTCCTATACACGGCAATAACAAAAATACATTAACATAATTAATCAAAAACATTTTCTTTTATCGCAACGTAAATCAATTGGCATATATATTGGATACTGAGAGATATCACGTATATCTATCAGATACCCTTTTATAATTACAACCCGTCAGCGTAATGGTGATCAACAATTAATCGGCAGCTAATAGCCAATAAATTCTGTCACCGCAACGATATATAACGCAAATGGAAACAATAATTCATTTTTGAAGATCCAAATGAAAAATAAGCCTTCGGGTTATGACCGGTTTTTATTTGGCTATCATTGCTCTGGAAGGTTTCACAAACGCTTGTTTATATTTATTCGCGATACTTTTGGCGATACAGTTATGTCCTATACAGCTTTTGTAAACTTTTTCGTCCGGTCTGTTGTACGGTTTGTGGTTCGTTTACTTTATTTGACCATTTGTAAAGACAACTGATCGTATTTATTCAAAAGAAATTCATTTCTACAGTTTGCGTATGGTCTACAGTAGTAGACATGAGTACATGTTACTCAGTAGGTATGGTGATCCTTTAAAATAATAGAACAAAGATATATACTACTGTAAGAAATAAAAATACGAGAGAGGCAAGGTTAAATATTAGTTTGAATGTAATAAGAATGTACTGCGATTCTACACAGCTACTTAATTGATGTAGGTAGTTGATAACAAAACGCAGCAAGTCAACGACTATTAGCAAAGTGAGGGTAGTTGGGTCAAACGTCGTATAAATAACGTCTGAGCCCCTAGGCACGATTCGTACGAATGCGCCACGAGTCAAAGGAACGCGGCAATTTATAGTATTCGACAGCTAAACATGTTCGGACAGGAAACAGTGACAACTATATTGACAACTATTCATCGACAAAAATATTAAATCAAAATTTACGTCTAACACGGCCATACTGACAATCGTACGTCCTCGTACGCCTTTTTCGTATTACAACACTACGGTAGTTCATCTCGGGATTTCAAAAACACACTGCCTCGGCCATACTGACCTTACAGAACACAAATCACTCCACATGACAGAGGCACTCAGTTCGCGTATCATGAGAACAACACCAACTCATTTGTGACATAGGCATCGACGATCGCTTATCACAAAGAGACACAACTACCCTGGACCGCAGCCCAGATAGCACACACAATTCCTTCGATGAACTACATCCCGTTACAACATTCCGCGCAACAAACTTTTACTTAACACAACGCACGAAAAAACACAAACGTCAGTATGCCGTTACAAAACTACGTAAACTTAAACACATTAAAAAAAGTGTAGGCTTGAATTCTATCCCGCTTCTGATGTAAGAAATAAAAATACGAGAGAGGCAAGGTTAAATATTAGTTTGAATGTAATAAGAATGTACTGCGATTCTACACAGCTACCTAATTGATGTAGGTAGTTGATAACAAAACGCAGCAAGTCAACGACTATTAGCAAAGTGAGGGTAGTTGGGTGGAACGTCGTATAAATAACGTCAGCCCCTAGGCACGATTCGTACGAATGCGCCACGAGTCAAAGGAACGCGGCAATTTATAGTATTCGACAGCTAAACATGTTCGGACAGGAAACAGTGACAACTATATTGACAACTATTCATCGACAAAAATATTAAATCAAAATTTACGTCTAACACTACGATAATAGTAATCGTGGTTAATAATAATAAATGTTACAAATATTTCGAAAATGCTCATCCTAAATCAAAGGAATTGCACTCATGAATCTACCAATCAACTACCAATGCAATGCTTTTTTCATTAAAATTAAACAAACACACAACAACAACATAAAATCGTACAAGAATAAAAGTAGAAGACCAATGAAATAAAAAATAATGAGTTGGCAAATAGTTTATTTCAAACACTTTTATTTGCTTATGATTTCGATCAGATGAAACTTGTAAAACTACTTTAACAACTAGCAAATTGGCGGGAGCAATGGGACTTTGATGAATTTTTGACGACTTTTATTAGAAATTGTACCTACAACATAATTGCGTGAAACGAAAATACGAATCAATGCTTCTTCTTAACGAGCAAAACAAATTAATATGAATTGATTTGTCATATTTAATCTGCTTGAGCTTTTCAAACAATTACGTAAACTTCTTCTGAATAAAGTCTACGAGCATGAAATATAATGAACGACATCATCATCGTTCTCTCTTACACTTATGTTTACGATAATTAATTAATCTTGATAGAACATTGGATAAACGACATAAGGAAGACATGCAAATCAATAAAATTATGAAAACATGTACAAAAACTATATTTTCACTCACAACTAATACATTAGAACTATTGTGAAATAATTGCATGACTCTTAGGTGTAATCATATTATCAAGGTTTTGGCTTCTAGGAAATCTAAATGTGTAAGTGTGTCAATGAGAATGAGTGCAAATATTGTATGAGGTAGCGCTAGGATATAAGAACAGTACAATAGATAAATAAACTGAAAAAGTGCTCTTTAATATGGCAAGGAAGAGCGTTATTCTTAGTTGACATACCGTTACAGGCAGTTAATCCGCTGATCCGGGTGAGGTCTCGCCCAAGTGACGTTAGGAACCTCAACTCTTGTACACTTTGCTCTTGTATCTAGTCATGCAATGCTTTTAACGTTTTAACTTAAAAATAGAGGAGAGGAATGACCAGGGAAAATACGCAATGGGTACGTGCTAGATGAATCGAATAATGTAGACGGATATTTATTACGTAAGAGTCTATCAGATCAGGATGATCAAGACATAATTGAGATAGGAAGCATATTCATTTTTGGAAATTCTACTTATTGCACTGATAAATAAAATCTTAAGTTCACAACTTCATTTTAGATTGATATATTGATCGTGATTCATAGAAGCGCTTTGGGGAGGCCTTTGCCCAGCATTGACACAAAACAGGCTAATACAATACAATAAAATATTAATCGGAAATATTTTTTGATCCGCACCACCTGGATGAGTGGCTATCAACAACTGTGCGTTTTTCACGGCATTTCCTGCCCCGAACAACAAAATTGTGGAACAGCTTGCCTTCTTCGGTGTTTCCATCTACCTACGACATGGATGCCTTCAAAAAAAGAGCCTACGCGTCCCTCAAAGGCCGGCAAAACAATCGCAAGGTTACCTAACGTTGCAATTGCTATGGGCGGCGGTGATCACCTTCATCAGTACACCGCCCGCTCCTTTGTCGGTTTTAGTATAAAAAAAAAAAAAAATTAATTATTCCGTGAAGCTCATATCTTACCATTATCACGGGTCACTTAATATATCTTGACATTACGACATTGCAATATTCCTACGCAAATTAGTACATTAAGATATGCTATTTACTAGTCATAATATGTGGTATTGTTGATCTATCGACACCGTTTCACTCATAATATCATTGGTTAGATGGTATATTGTTATGAATATTAAATGAATGTTCACCTTATAATAAATTCAATATGGTAGCCGGAGTTTTGGTTAAATGTGTGATACTAATATTTTCATCGCTATATGGATACAATTGTTTAACACGTGAGTATTTATTAATGTTTTATTTTAAAATTATCACCATATATTTAGAAGGATATGTATAGAGGTATGCATTTAATGATTATAGCAATGAATTTAACGTAACTACGTCGAATTTTGTTTAGGTAGGTACCTTTACAGACTGTTATCTTGCAATTGTTTAATTTATTTTATTGTTTGTTAATTTTATAACTAATCGCAACAAACAGTTATTATAAAACACTTCGAAGAACGCGAATTAAGAAATTACATCTATTGGCTACCCCTCTTTCCAAGAGTTTCAGTGTTACACAGCCTTATGACGTTCGTGGGAGACGATATATAGTTTAAAAATTAGTGGCCTTTGTTTTCATACGACCTCCATTATAAACGGATTGATCAAAAAACTAACATTATTAAAATTGTGTTAAATGTCAAATATAAAAAGATAATTTAGTTCAGTAAATGTCTGCTTCAATATTTCAAAAGGTCAAAATATACCTAAATATTCGAGTTCCAATACAAACTGCGTATTGATTCAGTTTATCAGCAATGTAACAACATTCGTAATTTATTGCTACCGATAGTGTCGATATCGAGAATCCGCATAATAAGTTAAATCTCCCGTCACAGTCCGACGATGGCGTGATTAAACATTTACTCGGATATTACTCGACGCTTTATTTCGATGCGATATTTATTTAATAGTATTAACACAGGTATTATAAATTGCCTGCCGTTTAAAATCATCGGTATTTAAGGTGATTTTATTTAAATGTATTACGTCTGAAGGTGCTTTAAATCAAACCTTATGCTTCGTCTAATACCGTTTAAGATCCGTGGTTTAATTAACTGAACTATAATATGTTATACTATTAATCGCAAGTAGTTACCGTGATACAACGTGAAATAAATTATCATAATGAAGAAATATCTACTACGTATATTATATGGAAAGTATTGATTAAGCTAATTAGCGAATGTAGCACAAGCATTAGTTCAATAATTGTATTATGAACAATGACTAGAATTTTTCACCTAAAGAGACTTTTTAGTGTTTCCAACAGCATACAATTAAACGAGAGCGAAATACCTACATTAGACAGTGAAATGAAGTTAGTAATTACTCGTAGCTTACGCTTTGTTAAGCTCTTATAAAAATAGCAGTTAATTGACTTAGTCAGCGTTAAAAATACGTCATAATTAAAACTGAAAGAAATCAAAGAATATTTGTTGGACGACAAGAGCGGGACTTTACAGTGTTTAAGACGTTTCAATAAGTACACGGACAATCTTTTAATTTAGTTAATTGCTAGTCACGCTGAAGAGGTTCAAGTTGTTCTTGAGAGATCACGAACGTCTTTATCCAATTTATTTAACGATGGAGGCGCTCTCATTAGAGATCGTAGTGGACTGTGCCATTCGCCTTCGCTTGCATCTTCTTCGTTAGTGCTGAGTACCTGGCCAAACCACCCAGACGATGTACGAACTATTCATTAGGGAATACATTTGAATCTTTGACGACTGTGAAACCACAAACATTAATTCGCCATATAACATGTTCTTAACGAAACCGTTCCGCATGAAATTATGGGTTGTCAATTTCTATTTGAGTGGAGTGTAGTGGAAACGGTAATAAAAGCCGATTTACTTAATATAAGAAAAAGCATGGAAACAACACGGATACTATATTTAAACATTATACTTAAATAAAAAATTTATTATATTGAAATATTGCAATGATGCTTGAGTATAAATAAAAATGTTTTGACTACTAAGAAAGACCAGTGTTTATAAATATTTCAATACCCACTTATTATACAACCGATGGTTTCGAAATCTTGTATTTTTATCATAATACTACCCGCTTTCTGAATACAATAATATATTCTCTGGTAAATTACATTCGAATAACAGGAAGCATAGTAAAATATTACTTGATATAAAGTTATATATCTTAACGAATATCTTTTGTCGCCGCGTGCTCGTGACAATATGATGTAGACAATTCCTTAGAAAAGGGTAGTGCTTCATTTACTATTACATTTATGGCCAGCTACTGTCCTAAAAGACTTTCATACTGTATTCATTGCGTAGTAAATTTTATCATGGGGCTCCTCGACGCTGTGCCAGTTGGCTGAGGCAATGAATATGTTTTGTATCAGAGAGTAAAGGGAGCACAAAAGACAATGTTTTACGAAAGGGTGAGTTACATCGGCCTCCTCACGTTCTTGAAATATGATTTCGATAAGTCGCAGGCTATTGGACAGGATCCCCGTTTTTATAAAACGGTTTATTTTACATATGTCCCACTGTTACCAAATTGTTAGTTATGGTTCACTTTATTCCGTACTAGTTTAGCTCTGAATAGATATATGCGTCGATGGTAAAGTTTATTAGAAATACCAATATTTTAACAAATATAACAAATATCGTATAAAGTAATATTACATAAAAATGTTAGGTTTCTCGAATAAAATATTTTTCATTGCAGAATCAATTCTTTCATCAGTAAAGTTACGTAACCTATAATTTACCGACAGAGGTGTTATTTCTAGATATATCATGAAGGAAGGAATCTAGGAAGACCCGCGCGAGCGGCTGTTGAATATATTGCAGTTATCAAAGTCCATAAATACACTTTGTAAATTGCCTCGACTATAAGATTTTCTAATTTGTGATGAATTTGTGACGTAAATTATCTAAGTTAAAAGTTTTTCTCAAAAATATACAAATGAAAATTATTTCGTGGAATAATAGATTACTTAGCTTCTCAATACAAACGTTAATAGCATGGAAGATTGACGAATGGAAAAAATAACAACTACCTAATATAACTCAAATACGGACTTAGTAAAAGAAATAATATCGAATAAAATGTAACATATAAGGGCTGAAGGAATAGGTTATTAATCACTAGATATGATGCCGAGAAAAATAATATCGTCACATGTTTCCGACACCGTGAGATTAACACGCCTTTCTGAAACTGTACGGGCTATCGATAATAATCCTACCTTTACTAGTGTTGGATATAAGGAAACGTTGATAATATATAAGTTCCGTTATTAGATATTGTGGAATAATTACTCAGTTCGGTAAATTATCTTTTTGCTGGCAAGCCTTGGATCGAACATTCAGGCGGATAGAACGTGCGACACAATAATTAAAGCATACTGGAATAAGCATGGAGTTTACGTTTCTTTTAAAACGGTACAATTCCAGATAAACATTTAATTTAAATAGAAAGATTACATTAAAATTTTCCTGTAGAATAAAATAAGAAATAAATAGAACCAAGTACATTTATAGGATATTTTACACATTAAAGATCGTGGATCGATATCAGCTGCCAACATGATAAACAGAATAACATTTAAATCAATTTTTAAAAAATAACTCTCTTATTTATTTTGTCTAGCCGACTGAAGGTTTACGAACCATTATGTAATTATCTCGTTACCAATTTAAACTCAAAATATACAGTTACCAATTAGCCTTTTACTCGGTAAATGCATAACAAGTAAATTCGGGAATAATTCTTAAACCTGTTATAATGTCAGATGAGCTTGATAATTTGAAGTTTAACTTCGCTACAGGCTTTTTGAATATTTATAACTTTTGGATATTGTAAGTCTACGAAGTTTTAGTGTAGCGCTTATGCAGTGGGTGGGTTGCTATTGTTACTGTACCTATACATGTTTAGCTAAAGTAGTAAAATGCGATTCAGCAACTTTCAGACTTGCATATTTATGAGAAACTTCCAAAGACTGGTGACGTGAAATAAAAATAAATGGCCGCTGCATTGTTGTTCGGAAACGAATTTGAATTTAAAGGGATGGAAAATATGATTCAATTTACAACTTTTAAGAATACAATGATGTAGCTTTATCTGAAAATAAGATAGTACGGGCTATTATGATTGAATATTATCTCGGAGTAGAACTGGAAATTTTAGTTCTATAAATAAAATAGTGATAAAATATTAATGACGACTTTATGCAGTTACTTTGGAAGAGATTGTATTCTTGTTCCCTTGTAAATATACAATTTACTATCTAGTATCTATTCACGGTTTTATAACAATTCACATTATATAAATTCAGCTTATCACATACATGAATCCTAACTTTATACACGAATATTAACTTTTTCACGTGTTTGTTTTAAATAACAATTTGTTGATACACTTCCAGCGAGCCAACGTCCTCATTACAGTAATGACAGGATCATTTGAATACCTTCCAAATTCACAGCGCGTACGTTACTTTCAAACTTTTTACGATTATGACTGCGATTTTGATCCTCTTCTACTCGAGTTACCTTCGACTTTTGCTCTCAAATTTATTAACCGCTGAATGATAATGGCCCCTCGTGATAAAAAAATTATTAGGAATTACTCAAAACGTATTTAAGAGTTCCTACTCGAGACTACGTCTTGTTACGAAACTTATTATGTAGAACATCAGATTTTAAAATGTTTATACAGAAAAAATAGATGTGCATTTCTAAACAATGAAAATGGAAACGAGCCTGTTAAAATATACAGCTTAAGTTATAAATATGCATATCCACTAAGTGGTGAAATAATAATTACACTTTACAATTATGTGTGAAAATTATTACCTACGTTGCGTTTAGAACACTTCAGAAAGGTGTGATATGCAGTGTAATAAAAGCCCTTATAATTTCATAATGATAGGTAGAGATGACATCATATCATGTAAGTATTTGGAACTAAAGTTAATCTATTGTTATGTCACAATTACATTACGTGAAATTGTATTATAATTATTTAGCGTCACTCGTAATAACATTAACATAATTCGAGAAAAGACCAGCCCGCAAAGAAACACAAACGATGAGAATTTTATTTTCATGCTCACATTTGCGCAATTTGTATACAGAATGTAAATTAGAAAGCGCCTTATTTCAGAGAATGGCGTCAGGTTATTTGGCTCAGTGTCGCACAGTCGCTTGACGAATAAAAATATACTTAGACGAATAAGCTCCTCAGTCACATTCGTTACTTTTCAAATTGTTGTGCCAAATGAAATCTTCACTTGTCTTATGAAAGTCCACGGTCTTAAATCAACGAAATATTTTTTCATCAAACTTTACGACCTTGATATCAAACTATAATATGAACCAATTTGATAATAGAATTAACTTTACAACAAAATTGAATTGCACTGTTTACCTATTTACTTGTAAATTAAAGATGAATTATTGTCAGATGTATAATATCATTACCCGCAAAATGACGCTTAACACGTTTGAATAATAAAACGATCGAGAAGCCAACTTTTTGTTCCATTCCATTACGGAACGACGAATATTAACCACGTACCTACTGTTTAATTAACCTTTTGTTTACGAAAAGTCTTGCATTCGTTATTTCAACGTTTGTTGTCGTGCCAAGTGGTATAAAATGGGATTTAGGCGGCGACGTTTTATCGAATGTACAAAATCGAATCCGAGTTCCCAGAGGGCTGAATGAAAAAATGTTTTGTAGTGAGACCGGCGTCCCCGTAGCGATGCCCACTGAAAGATTTACAATGTTCCATTACCGCTTGGCAATATACGTATAGAGTATGGACACATGTTTTCAAATACCGTTTTAACTCAACTATAAATTATTTTCGTTCAGCTTACAGATTATTGACAAGACAGGAACTCGCTGTAAGCAGTTGCGTACAGAACAAATATTTTCTTTTCCTGTTCGTTAATTTGGAGTTAGAACTTTGGAGATTGTTGTCGAGCTTATATAATAAACATGGAAATACAATTTAAGTTGACTTGTTCTAATATTTTCTTACGATGTATTTGTTTAGTTTACTTTGGTGTATAAATCGTTTGTTAGGAAACTTAAACGTTTATAAAACGTTTTACAGTAATGCCGTTTCGTAGTGATGAGAGTAATTTGAAAATTATTAATATCTCGCATTAGTGGATATTGAAGGGAATTTATTGGGTTTATGGGATGGGATAATACTTTAACTTAATTAACAAATGTCCTCGTTTAAGTTATTAAATTTAAAACAAACTTTAAGATTACAATAACGTATACGATTATTAACAGAAGTAGATATAAATATACTACAAAATATCTTCTATTAAAATTATATACAAATAGATAAATATTCGCTCTAGTCAGCAGAAATAACGACTAGCTCTTTGAGTATTTTATTCCGATATAACTAAGATTGAACACGACAAATACAACGTCGACCTACAATATGATGGATAGTAAACAAGAAATGCACTGAACAAAAATAAACCGAACGGAGTTTACACGGGAACGTTGAAAAATAAGCCAGAAGATTGAGGGTTGCGGTTCTCAACTGCTCATCAAAAATATCTCTAGCGCTTCCATTTACAAATGTTCCGTTTAACTATAGTAAATATTTAATTACGTATTGAGTTTTTGTAAATTAAAAATACGCTTTTTAATTTGCATGAGTGTTTAAATTTCAGGGAATATCAACATGCTTAAAACTTACACTAATTACGGATTATTCCTGACACCAAAGATAACAGAATTATTATTCTAAAACTAAAAATAAACAGAATATAAGCCATATTATTACAATATACAATATACATTTATAATAACAAACAAATTTGCAGTCCCACCAAAACAATAAATTATTCCACTACTAATGAAATCGAGATAACAGAAAATAAGTTGTTCAGAAATAAAAGTGTACCAGCAACGAAGAAACTTCGCAGCTAATGAATTGTCCGTAGCGATTGAACTATTTAAACTTCTCTAAGACTGACCTAAACAGAGGAATACATACGTAGCTTTACCTCTTAGAACTGATTGTGTATCCCACTCACGACGCCACCTCGTTTGTAAAGGTAACAAGGTTGAGTAGGGAAAGAGTTAAAAGGCTTCGCCCTGCTTCAAGCATCTTTCGGGTTTAAGTTACGGATCATTAAGCTTATTTTAGCTGTGGAATTTACAATTTTAAATTTTGTTTTGTTTAAGAAATTTTTTATGTAATTTAGGTTATATAAGTTTTTCATGATAGCCTAATTAATTGTTTAACATATTATTGTTTATAGTGTAGAGTCGAAAATGAATAATAATTAGTAGGAATCTTCTGAATATTTAATAAATTTTATAAGAAAGTCACTATATTTTGAACTTTATACGAACATAATAAAGTTGGCTTCGTGTATTTATCCATTCAAAGTCTATAACTCTATAGAATCTTGTTCTACAATATAATTTTTATATAAAACAACAAAACCAACGTCTTATAATTTTTAAACTATTTATAATAATTCCCGCTCTTCATTCCTCAAACAATTCAATCATGATCAAACCAATGAAGCTGCCTTTGTCGACTAATTCATTCAGCGTTCAGTGTAATCTAAACATAACTGGAAATGATCGCAACTAAATCGCATCTCAGGTACAAACGCAAACAATTGAAGCTTATGGAAATCAAGGCCCCTAGTATTTTACCGGATTAAATATACTAGCAATTAGTGCCGTCCTGTCCCGGCAGGCTAGTTATTTATCGCGAGGTCTTAGACTTAATTAAAATATCTTACTTTGAGCAACCCAGAATTGTATTTATCTATACATTTTGTTTACAATTGTATAAATTAAAGATTTGATTACCGTGTCTCGGGTAAACTTAGTATCAAATTGGCGATGGAAATAAATCTTTTCCGAGTAATGTTATTATTGTTTGAAAATTTATTTGGAAGCATTAAATTTAACCTGTTAATAATACATGATACGTTAAACTTCTTATTATAAAATAAAACAAAATAATTAGAGACCTATTTTTTATGACACTGATTTTTGAATAAAATTTAACGTAATGTTTCTAAAGTAGTACTTTATATACAAACGTTTTACTATACAAAGAAAAGGCCTAAAGGGGAATGTGAAACTTAAAGGTGAAAGTAAGGGTCTAAATTCTTCTTTAATCACTGCCGGGAGACCGGATCTTGTGGCATTTGAATGTGCAGTTCAACTGTGCGAGACTCAAGCGGAATGCACGATTTGAATTAAAACTCCATTTCTAAAGACTACTCGGGGATTACGGCAAGTTTCGATGAGCCATCTTGCAAATTAATTAACTAATTTTACGCTCCACTTCATAGTTACAAAACCCTTGGAATATGAAAGATTTCATTACAGTTATTATTTCTTGAATAAAATTTTCAGACCGAGATGATAATGTTATGAAAGGCACGTTTAAGTTTAAATGAATCTTCAGTCTAGGCATGTTTATATTACCTAAATAGTAAAAGTATAGGTAATATCTAATTATGAAACTTAAAACCATCAGATTATTAGTTGATTGCAATAAATGTATTCAAAAACAAAAGGCAGATTCAGTCAAGATAATGTGCAGATTAAAAGAGGAAATAATGCTGTCCCTACAACATTATTGGGCCTTTTAACTCGACTAAAAATAGGGTTGGGACCATTATTTTAGCGAGAGTGCGCGTGAGGCAATTCAACGTAGAGCCTATAAACAATTAAACAAGTCTGCTTAACCGCGCGGTCGTATGTAAGCACGTAATGTACGTATTTGGTAATTGTGGCAGTAACACAACACAGACTCACACGTGACTGCAATACGTTCAAAGTAAAACAGCCTATTTTGTTTTATTATAATTTATTACGAATCCCGGGCGTATAAGCTCTACTATATAACCCATTTCTTGTCCGCGTTTATTATGATATTATAAAGATGCATTTTATTAAGCCTCAGGCGCGTTATTAAAAATGTTACGAGCGTTCCAATATAATTTAATATTCGTTCTTCGAATGTCACAAATGCGTGAAATTGGAATAAATGTGCTTAGGTGTTTGCTAGAAAGAAACAAAATCTCGTTTCTTGAAGAAAGTAACAATGCCGACTTGGCATTCAGCCAAAGCTAAATTAGATAATGGAGTTTGCGTGCAAAAATATAGGAAACGGAGAACAAAGACAAATGGGGTCGACTCTAACTCTGAAATGGTAAAATAAAGTAACAGAGACGTTGAGGTCTACCCAAATCTCTGCGACCTTGCAGCCTCAGTTAAGAGAAACTACTTATGTTGGCGAACTAAAATGAAATCTTTTACACCTTCTTATTTGGAAAAAGAGGTAGATGAATTCACAAAGCGAGGACAGTATAGCATATACATATTTTGATGAGTATAAAAATAAACTAGTTTATATGAATAATTCAATAACACTGTTATTTTGTGTGTATGGTGAATCCCCTCTATTAGGGTAAATATTTAAATAGTGCACTACCAAATAGCAGGCGACTGTAGGTGTTCGATATGAAAATATTTTCACATACACGTCTAAATCCGACCGGACTAAATAATAAGCTTGTGATGTTGGCAACAATGATTTATTATATCGCTTTTCCCTGCCCGAATGAACCGCATGAAAAATGATCCCGGTTATTGCCAGCACAACTCTGTGGTTGACGCTTTGTTTAAGCACAAATGAATAGCGCTAGATTCCTATGCGACTTATGTTTTTACTAGATTACGAAGCCGTCGCCGATGACAAATCGTTTGTTTCGATCTCAGCCCACACACTCGTACGAACAAAAGGTCACTGAAACAATCCGTTTTTCTCTTTCCTAGTTTGTTATGACATATCATTTTCACCGCCCTTTTAAGCTGAGCACAATGGAAGCGTGGACCATTGTAGTTCTGTAAGCACGCTGTGTTTGAACATTTAAACTGTAATTTAATATTATTCTTATTTAATCGGGTGACAATCGCATTACAAATAAAAAGAAACAGTTAAAATCTTAAATAAAATACGCTGTGAAATAATAAATAACATATTAATTTTGCTTACTTTTTTTTTTTACTCTAGATAGGGAAGCGCTTGACCACAATCTCGCCTGATGGAAAGCTAAGATGCGGTCGATGGTACGCGCTTCCCTAGTAGGTACCGGTTCACTCTTCGCTTGAAGACCCCCATATTGTACTCGTCGGGGAACACAGATTCAGGAAGCGCGTTCCACTACTACTACCTACTACTAAATTATTACACAATTTAGGCATCAGTTTCTTATTTAATTATGATATTATCTAAACAACAAAAACATAATTAAAGAGCTAAAATAATTAAAGTTCCCTATAATCAAACGAATATATTAATAAAACTTTTAAATTTATTTCTTTAGTAGATAAGTTTTTTAGTAACTAGTTTGCTTTGAACTGTTGAGATAAACCAAATTCAAATTTAACACACATAATATCTCAATTTCCCATGAGAATGTGTTCGAAACATTATACGGGTACTAGATATCTCTAAGCCTTGGGCGATAGATCTTATGTTGTATACTAATATTATATTTTGATGACCGGGTTAGCACACTGGTTAGATTCTGATTATTGCACTATAGAACGGACATTTGTTGCCATTATTAAAAAAATATTACGTAAACTATTAAAAAAATCCAGAAAAATGCGTTGTTACGGTACCTTGTTGGGTATGACAGTATGAGGTAGATGCTAGATGAATCTGTGTCACAGATATATTTTCTTTAGTGACAAGTAGATCATCGGCCATTTGTGGTTTGCAAGACAGACATTTTTTTTAGTCCGCAGCGGGAATCGAATCCCAAAGATTCTTCGGTTCGGCTGACGCGATGTGTATACATCATAATAATTTAGGACAGCTTACAATAATAAAATTATGTCATATTTATAATATGAAATCTACATTATAAACTTCTGAATTACTAGCGGTCCGCCCCGACTTCGCCCGTGGTACTTGTTTATGTTTTCTTTCCATAAGAACCGCATCCTCGTACTTCAAGGAATAATAAAAAAATAATTATCGAAAACGGTCCACCCGTTCACGCGTGATGCCGTGACCAAGGAAAACGGGTTTCATTTATATATATATATATATATATATATATATATATATATATATATATATATATATAATATATATATATATATATTATCTATATATATATATATATATATATATATATATATATAATATATATATATATATATATATCTATATATATATATATATATATATATATATAGATAATATGTAATATTCAGTTTACCTTACATTATATTTTGTAGATACAAATTGCTTGCAGCCGTTTTATTTATACAAAACGACTACAATTAACGGTATGATGGCAATGAAATCGTACTATTGTGCCATCAATATTCAATGAATAGAGTGAATAAATCGATGTTAGTGTCAAACGATTGCATATAGCGTATAATAAATCTTTAATCTACACAAATAAAGGGAACTATTTTCAATGTGAAAATAATGACTTTTTTACTAAATGCATAAGCAAGTAAATATAGAGCACTTTCTCTGTTTGTTATTGGGTAAAAAAAAATTTCTGCATCTATACTGTTCAATGTTTATATGTATATATTTTAAATGTATATACAAAATACTTTAATTATTAATAATGTTTTAAATTCATAGTATTATTTTACCCATAATTAATGTGTAATGCTCGTATAATAAACTGTATGAAAACACTTTATATAGATATAGTTTATAATCTGATAACATCTCTGATGAAATAAAATACCCACATCATCATATTTATTACTCTCTTCTTTGACGACTTTCCTTTAACTTCGTCAAGTGTAGGTAATTAGTCGAGATTTATGCACATTAAGCTATTTCACAAATCCTGTAGAAGCACATAAATTGCTGGTATTTAAAAGGTAGAATAAGTTTCTTTAATTAAATAAAAATAATAAATAAAAATCATTTATTTGTTTCACAGTGTAGTACAATAAGTTTTGAATACAGTACAAATAGCATATTAAAATAACGGGCACGTAATTGAGATACACTAGTCCCCACACTAGGATCCCCTGTGTTGTGGGAAACTAGTCTCTTCCGATGTTACAGAAATATATTTTGATTTTTTAAAAATTATATTTTAGTTTTTTAAAAGACTTTACATTGCAGTGTAAGAAGTATAAAGAAACAAAAATAAAATATTTAACAAACTCCAGTGTATGAGTGAGTGAGTGTGCGTGTGTGTGTGTGTGTGTGTGTGTGTGTGTGTGTGTGTGTGTGTGTGTATGTGTGTGTGTTTTATTTTTCACTGACAAGCAAAGCTTCAGTTTCACTATAATTTAAGGTAAGTAAAAATTGTTCTAATTTCTTTTTAAAAATATATATTGATGCATTTACTATATTTACATTTAATCTTTTAATAAACTTTTTGTAGAGGAAAGGGCCCCTATAACTATAAAAACGTTTGACAAAATAGGTATTACACTTCGGAAGCGTGAAATTGACTCGTCTTGGGGCTCTTGATATTGGTGCAAAGGTTTGCTTTGACATTTTGTGAAACTTTTGTGCGGTAGCCAGAATGTAAAGTTGACGGACTGACAGAACTTTTGCGTCGGCGTATAGTGCAGAAGTAGCGTACCGAAAAGGTTTCTTGTAAGCAACTTTGAGTATTGCCCGTTGAGCGCGCTCAATTTTAACCATCAGGGTGAGACCACCGCCTCCCCAGACTGAAATGCAATAAGAAATAATGGATTCGCAGAGTGCTTTGTAAACTAGTTTTATTGTATGGGCATCGGCAACTGAACGTAATTTTTTAAATATGTGTATAAGCTTTCTAATCCTGGAGGACAGTGGGATCTGAGGTTCCCAGGAAAGTTTGGAATCAATAATGACTCCTAAATATTTGATTTCGTCAACTTCTACAATTGATGGACATACACAAGAAGAAGAGTTTGTACACGAATGGATTCGAAGATCCAGCGACGTAGGTGGGACAGAGCGACTCGTTATACTGAAACTAATGAATTTAGTTTTGTCAATATTCAAGGTTAAAAGGTTGTCCTGTAACCAAGAAGCGACAGTAAGAAGACCATTTTGAGCTACAGCTTTTACTTCATTCCAAGAGTCAGAATAAAATACGAGAGCTGTGTCATCTGCAAAAGAGAACAAATTGGTATATAGAAGGGAAAGGGAGCAGAGATCGTTCATGTACATTAAAAATAATGTAGGAGCGAGCACGCTGCCTTGAGGTAAGCCATATGGAATGTTCATTAGAGTGCTATGTTGATTATTTATGCATACTCTTTGACGACGGTCAGTAAGGTAAGAAGTGAACCATTGCAGAGCGATGCCTCGGACTCCGTACAATTCCATCTTACGTAGAAGAATGGGCCGCGAGACAGTATCGAAAGCTTTCGCCAGATCCAGGAATACCGCGATGCATTTCTGTCCCGAGTCTAATTTGTTGCTAATGCAATCAACAAGGGAGGAAACAGCACCGTCAGTAGACCTGTTCTGGCGAAAACCAAATTGGTTGCAAGCAAGTAGCGATTCTTTTTCCAGATAGGAAAGAAGCCTTTTATTTACGACTTTTTCCAAAATTTTGGATAGCGTCGGCAGAAGAGATATGGGTCGATAGTTAGAGAACATTAATTTGCAACCAGATTTATGAATTGGGATGACATTTGCAATTTTCCAGTCATCTGGGAATGTACCCGTAGTAATACTGAGATTACATAAGTAAGTAATCGGGGCAGCAAGGCAGGTTTTTGACATTATAATCATTTTACTTGGAATGTTATCCCATCCACAGCTGGCGGAGGGTTTGAGGCTACTAATTAAATTGGCAATTTCGAGTTCGTCGGTCGGTGTTATGAAAAAAGATTTTGTAAAATTTGGTATAGATAACTTATCGGCAAGAAGATTCTCAGAGGTATTGAGTTTTTGTAGTGTTTTATTTGCAAGATTTTTACCTATGCTAGTAAAGTACTCATTAGTGTTATATAGTGACTCGTCGATAGAGTTAGAACATCTTAATAAATCATCAGAATTAGAGTTGGGCGAGTTTAAGCTACAGATATTTTTAACAGTCGACCATAAGCGCTTTGAATTGCCTTTATTTTTCTTTAAATTCTCACTATCATGGAGGTTTTTAAGATTTTGAAGAATATTATTACAATAATTACGGTAACGTATGTATTTTTCTTGCAGTACGACATCCTTAGGGCGCTTCCTAGCAATATTGTGGAGACGATCTCTTCGTCTAACGCAACGAAGTAGACCTGGCGTAATCCATTGTTTTCTAATGGCTTTAGAATTTGGAATAGTACAACAGCTTGTATTGTTTTCGATCGCTGTGTGAAGTGGATTAACAAAAGCTGCCACTGCTTCGTTAATGTTGTCGATGCTATATAAGAATTTCCAGTCTATATTTTGTACATCATTGCGAAGATTATCAAAATTGATTTTTTTAGATTTCTGTGAAGGAGGGGATGGTTCAGAATTGTTGAAGGTAACACCCACTAAAACAGCGTCATGGTCAGATACTGATGAAGGACAAACAGCAACCCGGCAAGAGAATTGGCTTTTGATTTGTGCATGGTCTAAGCAACTGTCACCCCGTGTCGGCAGATTATGACCTGAAGTTATTCCATAGTAAGCCAAGAGATCAAGATATTTATGGACTCTGGAGTCAAAACTGGAGTTTCTTATATCGATATTGAGATCCCCTACGATAAATATGGACTTGTTTTGGTACGATAAGATCAACCGTTCCAGCGATATTAAAAACTCGTCAATATTGTGAACTGACGGGGATCTATATATTGACATAATAACAATGTTGCTATTCAAAACGGTAACCGTGCAGTTGGCATCAGTAAACGAAGGTTCGTGATTCTCAACTTGCAAGCCCGATTTGAACAGCAGAACAATGCCATCACTTTTATTTAAGAAATTGTTTGATTTAAATAGAGAGTAGCCAGCCAGATTTAAATAAGTAAAAGATTCATCAATCCAACATTCAGTTAGGATTATGAGGTCAGGAGCAAAATTGAGTCTATTCAGGAATAAGGAAAAACTGTCAAAATTCTTACGAATGCTTCTTATATTTTGGCTTACGATGGTTAGATGACAAGAATAAAAGTAGTTGGAACAGCTTTCAGGACATGACAAAAGTACATTTTGAATAAGCGGCGTGTTATCAATATTATTAATTAGATTTAAGTTATCGAATGTTAAAAATTATTTTAATATAGGGGACTTCGAATATGTATGCATAAAAAGAAAAAGTATGTAAACAGATGTGAGATAATATTATTAATAGACTACAAGCCCGCATAGGAAAAAAATATGGGTCAAATGAACCACCAGGGGACATATCTAGAACGATAGAAGAGCATAAAATAATAAGATTCATCACTATGCCGTCACTTGTAAGCTGTCCAACTGAGTGCAGATGAGAATTGAAGAGTACAGGTAGACTCGGTAAATTTTGGTCATATATTTTTGTACGGCATTCTTAACCATCGATAGATCCATTAAAAATAATAAGAAACCGCTCAGTGCCGTACAAAAATAGTGGTCCACAAAGTCGGAATTTTTATTTAATTTCCGAGAGTTACCGGGGGTAAATTTGGTCATTTGACCATGTACGGCATCTGTGTCATACTATGCCTATACTGCTTTTAATCCATTATTCCGCAACGCCGTACAAAAATAATGGGGACAAGGGGAAAAAATCGAGAGTTGTAATCCCCTCTCTTTCCCCACTCCAGGGGGTCATTTGACACAACACGAAATAAATTTATTTTTAAAGTATTTTATGCATAGATAATATTTTTTCATGTGCCGTACATTTTCGTTGGTTCAAAGGGGGAAAATCTGAAAAAGAAAAAAATCCATATAACGAAATGTTTGCTTTATATTTTGATAATAAAATATAAATATACATTAATATTAAGAAGCTCGAGGTGGTTAATTATCACCTTGGAAAGTCGGAGTCAGGTGGAATGGACTCCGTTAAATTGATGAACTAATAAAGAGGCTATGAACGAAAAGATGTGAATTATATGCAATCAGCCCATGAATACAGGTAAAGTCACAAGCAAATGCTAGTAATATATACATATTCAAAATGTACAAGTAAAGCGCTTTCAAATGATACCAAACACGGCATATTTATCTTAACTTTATTTTTTTACTCTGTATGTTTTGTCCGCTAGAGGGCGCCACATTAGATTTTGTGAAACCCCATATAGCCTTTAGCTAGCTGGTCGCTGGTTATCCAGTGAACAATTCAGACGCTTCTAATGATATGTCATTTGTCGAATTCTGATAAGTAGTTTAGAAGTTACGAGGGAATAGATGAACATACATACATGACCTGTCAAAATCATAACCCTCCTTTTGCTTTGCCGTAGTTGGGTAAAAATATGTTAATGCCGTACTGTATCAAATGGCCATAAAGCACCCTTAAAATTGTATCTTTCGTCGCTTTCATCAGCCTAAAAGATGTGGTCTGCACAAAAATGTACGGCATCGTTTTTTCCTAATTTATCTATGTTAATACTATTTAAAACAACGAATAAAGTGTAGAAAACTATTATATTTCATAAATCTACGATGTTTAAACTTTTACAAAATTTCAGTTTTTGCATTTCTCTATAACTTTTTTTAGAACGGTTTCTTTTGAACGGCAATACTATACAACAATTGAATTTTACAATATCATGTTAAAAAAAAAGTTCCCGTACAGGGTCAAATGACCTTACAGCTCTTTATATCAAGAATTCGATGAAATTAAGATGATTATTGGTATACATTTAAAAGAACAATTATTTTTTGACGGCATTGCTTTTAATAGTACTTTTGAGTGCTAGATAATGTTTTGGAACCGAAGCCGTACTTAGTCAAATGACCCCCTGGAGTGGGGAAAGAGAGGGGATTGCAACTCTCGATTTTTTCCCCTTGTCCCCATGATTTTTGTACGGCGTTGCGGAATAATGGATTAAAAGCAGTATAGGCATAGTATGACACAGATGCCGTACATGGTCAAATGACCAAATTTACCCCCGGTAACTCTCGGAAATTAAATAAAAATTCCGACTTTGTGGACCACCATTTTTGTACGGCACTGAGCGGTTTCTTATTATTTTTAATGGATCTATCGATGGTTAAGAATGCCGTACAAAAATATATGACCAAAATTTACCGAGTCTACCTGTACTTTTCAATTCTCATCTGCACTCAGTTGGACAGCTTACAAGTGACGGCATAGTGATGAATCTTATTATTTTATGCTCTTCTATCGTTCTAGATATGTCCCCTGGTGGTTCATTTGACCCATATTTTTTTCCTATGCGGGCTTGTAGTCTATAAATTTATTTCCTGTATAGTTAATTTAGTAGTGATAAGTAATGGTGAAAAATAATTATTTGTGAATGAGATTGTGTATATTATGTGAAGTGTGTAAGGAATGTTGATATTAAGTTGTAATTTAATCAACAAGCTGGAGTTTGTACTGTTGTTAAATTTATAATACGAATGCAAAGAGATGAATAGTTTATAAAAGCGATTTTTTCTTACTTCTAGTCATTTATTGGTTTGAAGAGATTTAAGATGGTTTTCGTTTTTCACCAAGATGTAGGGGGCCCCATCGTATTTTCTTAGATAGATATTCCCATTCGATATCCAGCAATATTTGTATTCCTCCATTTTTGCGAAGTCACGAGCAAGGTAGAAGAGACGTTTGGCATTGGGCGTAAGCATTTCAGAAATATAAATAGGGGTGGGGGGACCCTCGATACCCAGGTGATTACAGTTTAATTGGCGGGTCTTGTTTTCTTTATTAAAGTTTCGTGCAGCGTTTAAGATGTTAGTTTTGTGTAAAGTATTTGAAAACTCAATAAATAGGTTGGACATAGATTTATCTTTTCTATTCGTCGTACGATAAACATCTCTTAAATCATTCGGTTGTATAACAATCTTTAGGGTTGAACAAAGCTTATATACGTAGTCATATAGCATGGATTTTGAAGTTTGATCTTTTTTGGGGACATTACGTATTTCTAAGATAGTTTTATTTAATGACCTTGCCAAGGTTTCATGTTGTTCCTCGAGAGCTGCAACTTGGAGGCTAACAGCTTTCCACTTAGCTTGCAAACCATCTATCTTATTTTCCACGTCATGAATTCTCTCCGTGATGAAATCCACAGCTTTTTCAATATCCTGAGTTGTGGTGGAAATTGACGAGATATTCGCTGATATTTCACTTATATATCTTTCCATGGAATCTAGCCTGGTGTTTTGTTGGTTGCGAAAAGTATCAAGTTGTTGATTTTGTTCTCGCTGGAAATCTTTCAACCATTCTTTCATCTCGTTTCTGAATGTAATGAACTCATCGTCCTCTGGTCTTGCCATCGCGCGCTTTTTATTCCGTGCAACAACATGATGCTTGTCACTATCACTGTCGTGCGACGAGGCTGCATTGCGATTAGATACATTACGAGATTTGCCTTCCATCGGGGAATACGGCATTATACGTACGCAATAAGGTTCCTTTTGGCACTTATGACTAATAAAAATCAGTCGAAGATAGTATACCTATATTAAGAAGAGCTGGAACGTCAACACATTTACACATTGCACATGTTAGGCCGGGAGATACTGACACAAAATTTCGGGTCATTTGTAACAGGATGGCGGTCTAGAGGGGTCTTAGTACGCAATGACAAAAAGAAAAATGATGGTCAGAACGCTGGTACCGGCGGACTAGTCGCGTGGGCGTTAGTCACACTCGTCGGATAAATAGCGAAAGTCCAACGATTTGTAACACAAAAATTTTAGAATTTACCGATAGCCCTTAAAAAAGATGTAGGCGGTAGTGTCATGCCATACTTTTACAATGTGACTTACAGTCCGCCATACCGACGTGAATGCGTTGATTTAAAAAAAACAATTCAACCATTTGTACCGGGCTAACTTTTGCACAGGTAACCATCGTCGTGCAGCCATTTACTAAAATCGCCATGCCATACTTTTCGGACGATTCCAAACCGCTTCCAAATTCCAATTCCGATTCCGATTCCAAACCGCACTACCGCCTACATCTTTTTTATGGGCTATCGGTAAATTCTAAAACTTTTGTGTTACAAATCGTTTGACTTTCGCTATTTATCCGACGAGTTCGACTAACGCCCACGCGACTAGTCCGCCGGTACCAGCGTTCTGACCATCATTTTTCTTTTAGTCATTGCGTAATAAGACCTCTGTAGAACCGCCATTCTGTTACAAATGACCCGAAATTTTGTGTCAGTATCTCCCGGCCTATGTATGTGTCATATTTTGCAATTGTTTATAAATACAGGGTGATGTAATTGGTGTAGTACGAATATCTAAAAATCTATGAAGAATTTTGTGATACAGTAAATGGAAGAATTATAGACTACTAGTGGTCCGCCCCGGCTTCGCCCGTGGTACATATTTCGCAATATAAGGTAGCCTATGTCCTTTCTCGGGTATCAAAACATCTCCATACCAAATTTCATGCAAATTGGTTCAGTAGTTTAGGCGTGATTGAGTAACAGACAGACAGACAGAGTTACTTTCGCATTTATAATATTAGTATGGATTTTACAGTATTTAATAAAATCATTTAATTTTTTGTTCATTTTCTTTAGAAATGTCAATTTTTCTCACCAATGTGGAAATTTGGATGATAAGGATCTTGTTAGAAAAATATAAATTTTGACTAAAATCGGCATTTTTTTTTCAAAAATCAAATTACTAATTAATAATCAGAGTTATCACCATTTACATTAATTTACAAACGATATCGGTTGTTCTTACTTAAAATTGAATACCAATGTCTTATTGCGGTATGTGTTCTTTGGAAGTGTTCGTAAAGTTGTTGATCCGTAATTAAATTTTGCGGAAAATCTTTTAGAGCGCTTAGTTGTGACATTTCCTAAGCATATTCAATAGAATTAAAAGACGAGCGAATATGCAAGCCAGTCTAAAACTTGAATATTTTGGTCTCGAAGAGCGGCCGTTCCCTGTCATGTCGTATGCGAAGGGACATTATCATTCATGAGTAAGAATTTCTGGTCCATTTTTACTTTGTATGAGACAATACTTTTTAATTTACTACTACTTTTTAATTTACTACTTTAATTTACTACCTCCTCGTGTTTTTATACTACCTTTGTAACCAACAAACGCGCTGGGTTCATGCGCCAAAGTAGACTCCTGATCCGGACCCACATTATGATATTCCCGTGATGATATAGATGTACCTCCTGAGGATGCCACAGATGGCTAACTATCCCAAGCGTTTCTCCGGCTCGTGTTCTTCGTGGATCCGGATGAAAACCTAACCGGAATCATTGGTAAATAACAGCAAAGGCGTCAACTTGCACCACATATGCTAAACGCTCTCATCAATTACTGAAAACTAGCTTCATCGGTCACATAAACACAGTACATAAGCTAAGATAGTAAAATCAGTGGTTGGGGTGGCTATTCGCCTAAAAAATAGAACTCCATCCTATTGAAACTGTCCTGGCTTGTCAACTAGCTAACTAGTTTTCTAGCTTAGAAACGAATCTAGTTTTGTCTACACGAAGCCAGAAGCTTGCTAGCTGACTGACACTAGCTTGCTATCATAGCATAAAAAACTAGCTTTTTGGATCTCGGGCATAAGGGAAAAGCATTCCTAAGCATAGATAATATTTTATTTCATAGAAAAACTTCTTCCAAATTTACCACCTCAGTCAGTTTTAGTACTCGATAATGCATCATACCACAACGTCGTATCGGATCCAGTGCCCACATCGAATTCAAGAAAAAGTGACATGTTAGCTTGGTTGGACAAACATAATATACCATATCCAGAAAGAAACACAATACCTATTCTTTATGACATTATTAAAAAAAATAAGGCAAACTATACACAATTTTTACTTGATGCAATCCTCAAAGATCATGGACATAGTGTATTGCGCCTTCCACCATCCAGAACTCAACCCAATAGAGTTACTATGGGGCATAATTAAAGGGAAAGTAGCATCACAAAATGTGAACTTTAACTTGAAAACTGTGGAAGAATTATTTAGAAAGGAAGCAAATGCTATTAGTCTGGATATGTTTAGTGACGTTTGGAGAAAGACACGAGAACATGAGGAAAAATATATTCAATTATAACCAAAAGTAGATAATTACACTGACTCATTTATAATAACATTAAGAAATTCCGACAACGAAACATCGAGTTCTTCGAGCGATGAAAGTTTCAGTGAAGTAGAAGATTACGATTATGATTAAATAGATTCTTCTTCTTCTCTATAGATACTGCTTTCTGAATTGGTGGTAAATGTTAAAACTGTTAAACTGTTATGACGATTCAAAAGTGCTTTTAGAAGAAGTCTAATTGTATAAATGTTTGAGTTTGAGAAAACCAATAGTGTGAAAATTATACAATAAACATGTAACACATATTTGTTAGCGCGTATTGGTAGGTATTACGTACTTACTACAAATATAATATTTCTTAGATATCTTTACTCGACCAAAGTCAGGACAAGACTGCTCCGCAACTGCAGAAGACGTCCGTTATTTAAATCATTATCAAAACAACCATCCGTGTGTTGGGAGTGAGCGCACGTGTTATTTGTATTGTTTTTATGACCTGAAATTTAATTATTATTTGATAATTGAATGATTATGAATACTTTTATCCAATTGATTATTATTAGAATAAATAATTAATTAAAGTGAAACTTTTATTACATCGTCTCAAACTTTTTGGTCTGTGTAGCGCATGTCGCGTGTATCGCGGCTGCCGAGTAGGTATACCTACTCGGCAGCCGACCGTCACGCGACATGCGCTACACAAAGCAGTGTTCGGAACCGTTCGAACAGTTTCACTTTTACCGTGGTTTTTAAGTTCATCAATTGATTTACTTTTAAATTATAATTTTACAGGTAAATTATGAGAGCTTTCATAATTATATTAGCATATATTTATCTACAACGCACCATTTTACAATTCAAGTCTAAAATGAAACTAGAGTCGCATTTATTTTTGAACATACTGTAAGTGAAATTGCATAAGTGTGAGTACTGTGAACATGCCAGCTTTCCTTAATTGACCGATATGAATGATAGATAAGAATAAGGTGCTAATTAGTAGTTTTAATAGTGGTCATCAGTGATTGGAGAATTCAAGGTCACACGGGATGCGGTGCGAAACGGACGAACTATTTGTATTCTTTCTAACGCGTATCGTACTTGATCGCGGTACTAGGCGCATATGAACACTCAGAGTTAGTCACTGTTTACACGGATCACTACGTACTTATGTTCTCCTATTATTTTAAAACTATTTACGCAGCTATTTTTATATTTTCGAACGTTAATAATTATAATATTAGAGACGTCTACTATCGACGACATCCGAGAGGGAGAGCGGAGGGAAGAGAAATTGCCTATATGTTTGTACTTTCTTAGCATATGATCATGATCATAGGATCACGGAACGTGTAACATGATTGTTTCAATTATATTAAGATTGATAGAATCTTTAATTATTATATGCTTAAATTACAATAAATTTCTGTACTTCTTTTTAAATAGCACAGAAAATATAAAGTTATACAACTACTTTTGATATTGCCTTTCAAATCGAACGAACACAATTATTATAATTTTTTTTTGTGCGTTTGTGTCTCTTCGGTGTGGGATTGGAAGTAGAGTTGATTATAGAAAAAATGATTATTTTTTATTAATTGTCTATTTACCTGTAAAAAGATAAGTTGAGAACTTTCAAGGGACTGCCAATACAGCGTTTTCTAATTACAGTTTATACCGTTTCTGATATCAAGATAAAAAACGCGTCGTTGACGGCGCTCTTAACTCGCTCGTGCTTAAAGATTAGAGGAAGTACGCAGCGTTTGTGATAAGGGTTTTCTTTTCTCGTCGCCGCCGGAAATTAATTGTCACCGAACGGAAAATAGGGTGAAAGTCCAATTAATTATTAGTCACTTCATTTATTTAATCCAAGGCCCCGAGAATTATTTTTGATATTAATGTCCGAAGTGGCAAACTAATCGCGAGTCTGTTTGAACAGCACTTTATTATATTCCTTAGTTTGCGCTCCGATTTTTAAACCTTTAAATTTATTTAAGCAATTAGTCTCGACTTGGAGTTTAATGATTACACCATTCGAGCGAAATTATTATTAGTAGCTCAATTATTCGGAGATATATAAAACGAAGCTTTGAATTTCTGTCAAGTAAGTTCTGGATCAAATTGGAAAAAGTTTCGATGAAGTGATTCACCTTGTGGCGTTAAAGCCGTCAGCTGCTGGTGTTTCATCGCTTTCCTGATGCCGAAAGATAAAAAGATCTGTAGAAATGATTATAACTGTTAGACATGAAATACGTCTATCAATTCCGAAGTAATAAAAGTTTTCTTTTGCGAAATCGTTTCCGTATAGGCTCATAGAGCTCGGTGAAGTCATTAATTTTTTCATTATCATAATGAATTTGAACCTTTATATCTCGCTACTCGTATATTTCTCAGACTAATCTTATAATAGGTTCGCTAACAAACGTGTTCTTTTTCTTAATAAATTAAGTGCTTAGTACGATTAGTTATAATAATAATTTATTCTTTTATTATTGTTTCGACTTGCGTAAATTAGGTTCATAAATGGTTTTGTTTTGTTCTGATATAAAAGGCTAATTTATTATTTAATAAGTCGGTTAGCTATATTAAACATTAATATTTTTTTGTTTAATAAAATTTTCGTACAAAGTCGTTTAAATTAATATTGCAATACCGTATTCACGTTACAATGCACAATATCCGACCATAGCAGGTGAAGTTAATTCAGAATAATACAACTATATCTAAACATACTGTCAGACTGGATATTGTTTTAAATGAAGGCAATGGGAACACCGCACTATGGCCGCGTACTGCAGTTGGCCCACTTTATTGGAGTTGTCTATACGGCTGCCAAGGACCTAATAGAGTACAAATGTATGAGAAATAAACCTACATTCACGGTCTAAACATAGTAATGTTCAGGTTTTAATTTATATGGGCTGTTATGTTGCTTTAATTTACTGCACTTTGAGCTTTGCAAGATATAAACAAATGCAACACAACTTATTATTATATGTTTTTAATTATTTTTATTGTATGAAGTATTACAAAAAAGAGGGTTCAATTTAACTAAACTGTTTTCAGTTATTTTTAAAGAAACATCCTCCGTAGGATAGGGAGCAACAAATCGTACCTACCTACTTAATTTCTGGCCGCTGTTTACAAAAAGCAATATCAATGAATTTTATTTTCAATGGCTCAATACTTTAGGGAAATCCATTCCCTTCAAGTGTTCCTTTCGATTCCCCTTCTTATTGGATTGTCGCATCTGTGCATACAAACTTTTTGCACACATAAAAACTTATGAGATTTCAGCCTTTTGTATTTTCTAACATATAAATATTGTTATGCATTAAGAAAATCTTAATATGAATGTTTAGTAAAAAAATGAAGAAAGAGAATCAACGTAACTTAGTGTTTTCACAAAAAAGGACGGTCTTCGAAATTTTATATAAATAAGTAAAGGATATTTTAAACACCTAGGTATTTTATTAGTTTTTGTACTACATATATCAAGATTATAAAAGTGTAAGTTAATATTCGTAAAGATTCAGAAAGCGTTGATTATATTACTTTATGTAAATGAGTCCTTTAGACTTAACGATTGTATCAAATGAATTTATTGTCCACACCAACAATACATAACAAACGTACTGCATGAAGCATACTTTTTTTAGTGACCTTAGTCCACGAGTGATTTCCTTCATGTACATATTTATACAAGCTGCATTATCATAAAACTGAAGAAGTAGGTTACATAAAAAGTTTTAATTAGATTTTGTCAAAAAAAATTTACCAAATATTATTTTAATTTTTAAATCTTCTCATAAAAACTATTTCCGGAAATAAAATGACTATAAATAAAAATAATTTTCGTCGATTTATAGCTAGAAATTGTGTAATTGATTAATACAAATTCTGTAGCTGAAAGTATAAATAAGCCACGCTAATACCAGTTCGATAAATAAGAGATAAATCGTAAAAGATTTCAGCATCGAAACAAGTGTTCGGAAAGTAATTATGCAAATTATATGTTAATGTTTTCGTTTGCATTGGCTGCTCTAACCAAGGAGCTTAAAGATACAGCGTGGGTTTTGCCATTCAGTATAAATAAAGCTTTGCCGTTCAAATATCCGACAAATTAATTGCTATACTTAATCTAGTAAATACTGTATCTATAAAATATTTTTATTCAGTGTGGTTGTTTTTATTTGTCACGGATTTTGACTTGATATAAAAGTATTGGTAATATTCTAATATTGCTCTGTATTTTTATTCGTTTTTAATCCCATGATAAAACACTTTTAACTTTGTGTTTATTTTAATTCTTAGTTATTATTATTTCTTTGATTAGTCTTATTATTTGTTTTTATATAACTATTTTCATTCTGCTTTTAAAATATAAGTAGAGAATATTATGATTTGCATGTATAGTATGAAGCGTATTTCATTGCACATTGGCGCTATTTATTTTCGGTAAGGAAATCGGTGGTAATTTCGTTGTCTTGCTTTAGTGGAGGTGGTTTCCGACACGCTATAAATAGTAGGTCTAACACCCGGCCCGATTAATCACTACCTGCAAACGTTCCACCTGTGACCCACGCTGGGGAAATGCACGTAAAAACATTGCACCACATTAGTAACGTCACAAAACTAATCTAGCCATTTTTTACGTGTACTATCTAGTGTGAGCAAAAAGGGGTTAATGCTGAGATTTCGCCTGTTTTCAAAATCGTTACCTCGTGCCAAGTTATTTTAATTGCGCTTGGGGGATTGGGCTTTTGGCGTTTATGTAAACGTTATTAGCCACCAATGAGATAACAACATACGCTGTCATGTTTGCATTCTCAGTCTGTATTTTTTCGTGATGTTTCGATGGACCTGCAAAAAATTAAAGCTGTGATGAATAATGAGTATTATTACAAGAAAAAACATAGTCTTATAATACACTAAGGCTTTCTTCAATTGGATTATCTTTTAAATTATTGTTCATACTTAATTTTCTATCGTTTATGACTCAAAAATTAAAAGAAAAATTTAAACTTTATTGTCACAATGACCAGTAAACAAACGGAAGGCAACCGCAATAAATAGCTCTGCGTTGCTATTCTTATCGAGCAATGGTTTGACAAACAAGATCGTAGTACAAAATATATCGAATCTGGTATCCCCAACGGATTTATGGCTAGAAGCCTTGCGATCGCAGCGAAGCAGACTTACGTGATGTTCGTATAAATAAATAGTTTGGGCGGAACATCCACTAGGGGCCAATTAATCACTTGTACCACCTGTGACTGCACTTTAATGCTGCGAAATGGACAATAGATATTATTTATTAAATAAATTATTGCATTTAAATATGCAAAGTATTTTTGTCAATAAGAATTAACTGATCTATTATAAATTAGACATCGCTATTTCAAAGAATTTCAAGTTGTTATAAAATATATTGTCTACCAGGTAGTTAACTTAGGTAGATAACTGAAAATTACAGTTAGCATAGAGTAATATGTACAATTTACATCATATTAAACTAAAACTTGAATGTAGGGGGAAACTCCATTTAGACATAATCTTTGAACATCAGTAGGTATCAGGTGTAAAGAGGATGAATGCGTAGAAATTCAAAGCAAACATATTCATGTTACTTTGATAAACGTACATTGGCGTTGAGTGGTCTCTAAAATATCCTAGTTCATGAAGAGGAATATAGAAATATTTGGAATATTATCATACTTGTAGTTTTAACCTAATTTACGTTCTAAGTGATATGAAACTTTGGTAAAGTCGTTTGGCTCGCTCGTTGGAAGCGAGGTGTAAGCAGTTTATGCCCGCGGTGTCCATCTGCATTTCTGCATCGAGAACGCAGACGCTCGTAAATAATCCTTTGGACCTGAAAAACGTTTCAGTGAATCCAATAAAATACGAATCCGCAGAGACTACGCCGCAGTGAGCTCGTTACCACGCCTAGACGATTTATTGAGATTTGAAGGCTGAAATATTGTAGGTATTCCATTTTAAAAATCTTTTATGAAATACAAGTTCCCTGTCCCGCTTGCATATAGTTTATTTGCTAGCTGCTTCGTTCACTTGTGAGACGTAAAATGGTTTGGAAAATTGTTTCAGCACGAATAAAAATACTTTAATCGTCTCGAATTTCGATTTTTTTTATTAATTTTCAAACAAAATACGTCCGGAATTACAAACAAAAGAAATATCTTTTGGTATACGGTTACTAACGATATCAAAACTTCCAGGTCACGCCATAAAAGAAAATTGCACTTTTTCTTGTTGGAATGATACCGAGGACGAGTTGGTCTAATTTGACGGCTTAACGACTGTCGAAGTTCAGTTAAGTCGAAAATAGCGGGAACGTTCCGTAAACTGATTTCCATAGATCAACGAGGAACGAGGGTTATTTGTTGCGGGTTTCAATATAGTGTCGGATGTGTAACGCGGTTTAATTTAATTGGCGAACGCAAAGCAAACACAGCTAAATAATCAGCTTATATTAATCTACATTATGAATGTGAAATTCGTTTATAGCCTGCGGCTTTCTCGTTCACATGACGTGGGACACAATGTACTAAAGATAAGGTATGCCTTTCCGAGCCACTGATTCCATTGTCAATCTCATACGCAGCTTGCGTTGTCGAAAGAGGCCAAAGCCCGTTCATGTTCACAAATCTGATTTATTAAAATTAGGTACATTCGGTATCTTATCTTTTCCCTTGATCAATAAATTATAATTTAATTTATCAAAAAACTAATTACAAATACATTTCAGTTCTCATATGATAGTGAGTTTCTCTTTAAAGTAAGACTTTGAATAATCTATGATAGCTACGTACAACTTTTACGGATCTGTAGGGTAGAAAAATAAATTTGCATTAATATAATAGTTTAGAACTCGTAAAGTCAGCAATCTCATAATATTTTCCACTAAAGTGATTTATAGTTAGATATTGCCTCGCGGGCGATAAAATGATAAGCGGAATAAAATTTAGACAGTTTAGGTTCTACGTTAGTGAAAATGGCTTCCTTTAGATAGAGAAAACGTATAATGGAATGCAATAACTCTTGACCGGGTGTGCGAAGAAATAACAGTGTGTCATATTTCACAACCCTCCAACAATTTTATAAAAGCGGACCATCTGCTTTTGACCCCTCATTCTTTTTATTTCACGAATTATTCGCATAGTCGTAATATGAAAAGGCTTATTTACCTATAAAGGTGTTGAAGTTAAAATGAACGTTTTCATTTAATCTTGTTCTCTTTTGAGCTTTGCAGATGTGATTTACAATTCAACTTACAGCGATACAGGTTCGTTGTTTCGGCTTTAACAAAATTGGGTATTCCAAAATATTACTTGTAGCTTATTTTGCATATTTTTATTTATTTTTCTTTTAAGTAAATAAGTTGTATCAATTTTTTATAATAATACCACAGTATTACAATATCTATACAGTACGGAAGCGAATGTACTTGTGCAGAGAAACGGAGGGGAACTGGCGGGGGGTCGGGCGACGCGGGCCGCGTAACGCAAACACGCTTTAGTTTGCCTTACCTAGCGCGAAAGGACGACGCAGTCGTATTTTTTGTGTAATAATTTTATTATACATAGGTACTTACATATTCTATTATGGCGCGCACAAACTGTTCCGTTTACGGATGTAAATCTACATTGAAATCCCAGAAGGAAACAATATTTCAGAAAGATTGTATTAATTGTATCTGTTGAATTAAAATTAAAGCTATGTATATGTTGTCCTCATTATTTTCTAATCAGATTGTACATCCCAATGCGAATGCATTACTTAGTTAAATGTTATAATATACAATTAAGAACATCCAAAAATAAAGTGTCCACGTAAATAATATTTAGCAGTGCAATATCTGTAATTATATATTTATGAACAAATAATTACATCAGATTTAATAATCGCAATTATTTTGAATGTACATATGAATAAATGATTTCATCATAATATTAATAATCACAATTGTTTTATTAACTCAAACATTCATTTATTCAATTAGACTACTATTTAGTAGCACTTTCGAATCGTCATTACATAAGTATTTTTAACATTTACCACCGATTCGGAAAGCAGTATCTATGGAGAAGAATCGGCAAGAAACTCCATAGTTGCTCTTTTAAAATCATGACAATAGACAATATTACATAATATGTAACTTATATCTAACTACAGGTAAATTAGCTTGGAGAAATTTTTGCGTTTGTAGTAGTGTATGGTCAGCAAATAAAATAAAACAACATTTTATTTTTAGTTTTTATTTTATATATATAAGGGATTTTAAATGAAACTATATGTGTTTCTCCTCTGAAAAAGATGAGACTTTATTTTAATATTTGCACATTTAACATACGTATAACTTTTACATTAACAATGTTACTAAAATGAAAAATTTACTAACCTGAAAAAGAAACGACATTTAAAGTTTAATTCTTTAGTTTGAGAAGTCAAAGGCTTGCCTCGACCATGTTTTAACACTGGAGCCATTTTGAATTAACAATATAAAGTTACAACACTTACACACAAATTAAACACTTCAACAAATATTATAACAATACAAATAATAACAACAATCAACAAATAAAAAAATTTAACAATTAAACTACTAGACCGGGAGATATTGACACAAAATTTCGAGTCATTTGTAGTTAACAGGATGGTGGTTCTAAAGGGGTCTTAGTACGCAATGACAAAAAGAAAAACGATGGTGTGAACGCTGGTACCGGTGGCTTAGTCGCGTGGGCGTTAGTCGAACTCGTCGGAAAAATAGCGAAGTCAAACAATTTGTAACACAAAAATTTTAGAATTTACCGATAGCCCATAAAAAAGAAGTAGGCGGTAGTGTCATGCCATACTTTTCCGGTGTGACTTACAGCCTGCCATACCGACGCGAATGTGTTGATTTAAAAAAAAACAATTCAACCATTTGTACCAGGCTAACTTTTGCACAGGTAACCATCGTCGTGCAGCCATTTACGAAAATCGCCATGCCATACTTTTCGGACGATTCCAAATGGTCGCCATACCGCCGAAAATCTGCAAATTTTTTTTTTTTCGCCGAACCATTTACCACTCTAAATTTTTTTTTTCAACAACTCCTGAATGATTATAAATAGAAGTGTGAGAATGTCATACCTGTGGGAGGTGGCGAATGTGTATAAGATTTTTTTTTATTGTAAGATTTTATTCGTATTTTGAACGATTAGTAACAGTATGGCACTAATTTTTCCTGTAAGTTTGAGGTTCAACGAATATAAATACAAAATTTCAAAGATCTAGGTGGTGGAAATCTTCACTTATATAAATTAATACTTTTCAAGTATGGCAGCACTTTTTCCCCCTACTAGAAGTATGGTAAATATAATAATGGTCACATTTTATCAAATACTCTCCAAAAATCCAAATGCAATACTGGTACAAAAAGTTTGGCGAAAAAAAAAAATTTTTGCAGTTTTTCGGCGGTATGGCGACCATTTGGAATCGTCCGAAAAGTATGGCATGGCGATTTTCGTAAATGGCTGCACGACGATGGTTACCTGTGCAAAAGTTAGCCTGGTACAAATGGTTGAATTGTTTTTTTTAAATCAACACATTCGCGTCGGTATGGCGGGCTGTAAGTCACACCGGAAAAGTATGGCATGACACTACCGCCTACTTCTTTTTTATGGGCTATCGGTAAATTCTAAAATTTTTGTGTTACAAATTGTTTGACTTCGCTATTTTTCCGACGAGTTCGACTAACGCCCACGCGACTAAGCCGCCGGTACCAGTGTTCACACCATCGTTTTTCTTTTTGTCATTGCGTACTAAGACCCCTGTAGAACCGCCATCCTGTTACAAATGACTCGAAATTTTGTGTCAATATCTCCCGGTCTATACGTAATAATTATAATTTTTGAATGAAATGTGTGCTTTATGTTCTAACGGTACCAAACGACTGCACGTGGCACCTGCGGACAGCGTAAACTGGTTTATTCTGGTTTTGTGCGTGTTTCCACTTTCCACTATCAAGTGACGATTTATTTATTTGTTTTGTTTCGTAATTATTATGGTCAAATATTAATTATGAAACAAATTATTATGGACACGATATTTTATTGTTTCACGGTAGTCGTCTTGTCGTTTGCTCAAGGACGTGAAATTGAATGATATATATTTTTTTTATAAAGTCAAAACCATATTCTTTCAAATAAAAACTTGTTTTTATTGAAAACAAAAGTGTTGCTAGGAATAAGTATAAAATTAAATAGTAATGTTAGGATATCGAAACATTTTTGTATAGGCCAGAACGATATAGTGGAAACGCGCTCTAAGATCTGAGTAATATACACACCACTACATATGCAAAAATTTCTCCAAGCTAATTTACCTGTACATAATATATTATCATAATATGCCAAAGAACTGTCCTGTGGTTTTTACGCGACAACCCTCCATGGGTCTTTATCGTCCATATATTCCTGAATACTGTAGTACGCTCTCTGAACTAGTACATTTTTTATATAAGTTTTAAATTTAGAACTACTAAACTCTTTAATATTGTGAGGAATTCTGTTGTATAAGCGTATACCTTGACCCATAAATGAATTTTTAACTTTAGCTAATCGGAAAAATGGCATTTCAATTCTATTCCTGTTCCTTGTGCCATAATCGTGTCTATCTCCTACTCTTGTGTGTAAGTCGGAGCTTTTGTGTACATGCAAAATATTATTAAATATATACTGTGATGGTACAGTAAGGATACCAGTATTCTTAAAATGATCTCTTAGTGAGTCCCGAGCACGTAAATTATATATAGAGCGAATGGCTCTTTTCTGTAAGATAAATATAGTTTCTATATCTGCAGCCCTGCCCCACAGTAGAATTCCATAGGACATAATGCTATGAAAGTAGCTGAAATAAACCAATCTAGCCGTATCTTCATCGGTGAGATGCCTTATTTTTCGGACTGCATATGCAGCTGAACTGAGCTTACCTGCAGCGGTGTTGACATGGGCTCCCCACTGTAGTTTCTCGTCCAATGTTAACCCTAGAAATACAGTAGACTCAGTAGGATGCAATACCTCCACGTTCAAGGTAATATCTCTGTTCAACTTTTTTACATTAGGAAGTAAAAATTCAACACAAGTGGTTTTTTTGGCATTTAATAATAAATTATTGGCAGTAAACCATTCAGATATGTGTAAAAGAGCACTGTTCACTTCGTCAACATTTGGGTCATGCCTATCCACATTGAAAATTAATGAGGTATCATCTGCAAACTGAACTATTTCACACCTATCCTGCAAATAATAGGGAAGATCATTGATATATACCAAGAACAAGAAGGGACCTAAAATTGACCCCTGTCGAACACCAATGTTAATTGACGCACCGCTAGAACGTTCTCCATTAACAACTACAGTCTGTATCCTATCATGCAGGTATGACGCTATGAGGTTCTGGGCTTTTCCTTTAATTCCATAGTGATTAAGTTTACGTAACAAAGTACAATGTTCAACGCAGTCAAATGCCTTGGAGAGGTCACAAAATATCCCCAGAGCATTTTTTGAGTTTTCCCATGCTTTATATATATGTGTTAGAAGTGCAACTCCAGCATCTGTGGTTGAGCGCCCCTTTGTGAAACCAAACTGTTTGGTGTGCAGTAAATTATTAGATGCAAAATGACTACTCAATTGGTTTAATATTAACTTCTCGAATACCTTACTTAATGTTGGTAAAATAGAGATAGGTCTATAATTGTTACAGTCTTCTTGATCGCCCTTCTTAAATAGAGGTATAACTTTACTAAGCTTTAGTAAATTAGGAAATGTACCAAAGTCACAACACTTATTAAATATGAAAGCTAAATTTTTCGCAATATTTTCTATTATATTATTAACTAAATTTACGGACATTCCCCAAAGATCACAAGTATTTTTTAGATTAAGCGTCTTAAAGGCAGTAACAATATCACTAGCAGTTACGTGTCGTAATTCAAACAATGTACTGCACCCCGCAACATGGTCCCTCAAAAAGGTTTCTGCAAGTGCTGAAGACGAATTTAAACTATTAGTAATAGTAGCAGGGACACTACTGAAGAATTCTTCAAAAGCAAGCGCAACCTCAGCACTTTTGTCAATAACCCTGTCATTATTTACAAGTTTTATGGTATTACTTGATTTGCTTTTACCCATTTCACCATTAATAATTGACCAAACTGTTTTAACTTTATTATCAGAGTCGCGTATTTTTTCTTTGATATACAAACGCTTTGCAGTAAAACAAACTTTTTTAAAATTTTTTGAGTAATTTCTAACATAACTAAGAAAAGATGGGTCTTTATTATATTGCTTCATACCATATAATTCATAAAGAATGTTCCTGCACCTATGTATACTAGCTGTCGCCCATTTACTAAATGGTAAATCCTTGGTAATATTTAAAGATTTAACTTTAAATATTTTTTCAAATTCATTATGTACTAAATTAAAAAGATTTATATACATTACACAAGGACTATTAGGAAAGGATTGATCATTTAGTATGGGCAGGTTTTTATTAATATTATTCCTAAATTTATTAATGCCTTTTTTAGTTATAGGCCTAACATTAATCCTTTTAAATGTAGGTATGCAATCCCATTCAAAAACTACTTTCTGGCCACAGTGATCCGAAGTCAATGTATTGAGAATATTTTTCTCTAAACAGATGCAGTCACAGTATATATTATCAATACAGGTTGCAGAAGTAGGTGTAATTCGTGTGGGTTCGTTAAAAAGTTTATATAGATTAAATGACTGAAATAAATTAACAATTCGTGTAGCCGTTTGTGTTTGTAAAAGTAAATCAATATTAAAATCACCACATACTATAACTTTTTTTTTACTCCTGCTTAGACGCTTTAATATTTCTTCCATGACTGTCTCAAACATATTATAGTCACTGGAAGGGGGTCTATAAACGGAAACAATAATATAACGCTCCAGCTCCACACAGGACAGTTCAATGGTCCGTTCTACAGAAAGACTAACAATGTCAGTTCGTTCTTTACATTTTACACTATCATGTACAAAAATAACAGAACCTCCGTGAATAGCCTGTGTCCTAAAGTATATACTTTTTAATTTGTAATTTTCAATATTTACTAACGACTGACATTGTTTAAGCCAATGTTCTGTTACACAAAATATTTTAATATTGTTATCATTCAGAAACAATTCTATTTCTAACAATTTGCTAGCCAAGCCTTGAATATTTTGATGCACAATGGAAAAAGACTGCTTAGCTGTTGTCTTATATACTAGTTTAAATCTAGCTTAGGGCTAGATTGTCTGTCAACACTTAACCTAGGTTGATGTATATAATTACTACTACATAAAATTATAGTAGATTGATGGTCTGATACCGAACATGTACCAGACTGGTTAATATTATATGCTATTAACATAGCAAGTTCACGCTTATATCTAGATGGCAGATACACTGTATTCTTTGTCAAAGTAAAAGATTTAATACATAAGTTAATGTCAAAGTAAATAAATGCATCACGATGATGATTTGTTAGGTTATACAAATTTAAATTCATATTATGAATTAATCTATTTTATTCTTGTGTTAAACCAGGTAGGTATGGCACGGTACACAACATAAATTTACATTTAGTCTTACTACTAATATCTAACATTTTTTTAAATCCTACATCAATATCCTTATTATTTATATTTAAACTGTCCTCATATAATATAATTACAATATTATTCTTATTAAAGCTGAAATGATCCAGTGATTTGATTATATATTTAAATGAACTGTTAGGCGTACAAACATTAGTAACTTTAAGCCCTATGTTGTTAAGCATAGCGCCAAATCCCTGACCAATATTATCTGACAACACAATAATTTCCTGCTTTGAAAGGTATTTAGTATTACTGGTTGGAATTGTGGTAGTGGGTTTAACACTATGTATGTCTGTGTAGTCAGACTTATGGGGCGACGGTTGCTCATTGTCACTGTTTGAACACTGACATACATATAAATTTATAAAGAATAGAAAAAATTCGATCACGAGGCGGGACTCGAACCCGCATCCTTCGCGCCATTCCGGGGCGGATGCCTCACCAACTCAGCCACTCGTGACCCGCCCGAGTGATCGAATTTATTCTATTCTTTCAGTTTTATGTGTCTGAAGGGACACACCGCGCGCCATCTATTGAGATGATTAACAACCATTTCAACCAATATGAAGCACTTTTCAGTGAATACAATATTGTAACGATGGAACACGACCTTTTTTGTTGAATTTATATTTTTGGTTTTATGGCATTCAAATGCTTTATAAATATAAATTTATAAAGAATAGAAAAAATTCGATCACGAGGCGGGACTCGAACCCGCATCCTTCGCGCCATTCCGGGGCGGATGCCTCACCAACTCAGCCACTCGTGACCCGCCCGAGTGATCGAATTTATTCTATTCTTTCAGTTTTATGTGTCTGAAGGGACACACCGCGCGCCATCTATTGAGATGATTAACAACCATTTCAACCAATATGAAGCACTTTTCAGTGAATACAATATTGTAACGATGGAACACGACCTTTTTTGTTGAATTTATATTTTTGGTTTTATGGCATTCAAATGCTTTATAAATATAAATTTATAAAGAATAGAAAAAATTCGATCACGAGGCGGGACTCGAACCCGCATCCTTCGCGCCATTCCGGGGCGGATGCCTCACCAACTCAGCCACTCGTTTTTTTTTTTTTTTTTTTTTCTATTCTTTATAAATTTATATTTATAAAGCATTTGAATGCCATAAAACCAAAAATATAAATTCAACAAAAAAGGTCGTGTTCCATCGTTACAATATTGTATTCACTGAAAAGTGCTTCATATTGGTTGAAATGGTTGTTAATCATCTCAATAGATGGCGCGCGGTGTGTCCCTTCAGACACATAAAACTGAAAGAATAGAATAAATTCGATCACTCGGGCGGGTCACGAGTGGCTGAGTTGGTGAGGCATCCGCCCCGGAATGGCGCGAAGGATGCGGGTTCGAGTCCCGCCTCGTGATCGAATTTTTTCTATTCTTTATAAATTTATATTTATAAAGCATTTGAATGCCATAAAACCAAAATTATAAATTCACTGACATACATATTTATTGGTCAGCGACTCAAAACGATCCATATTCTCATTGCTCAACTTAATAAGATAATCTGCCTCTTGTATATGCTCGTTAATTTGCATTTGGGCAGAAGAGTATTTCTGGTTGACATCATTTAACATTTGACTTAAGGAGTCTATCTTCTCCTTAAGTTCAGTTGTTTCTACATCATACAAGATTTTATAATATTCTAGATCCCTATGATATTTATCTAACTCCTGAACAAGGTTTTTGTTGTCTTTCTCTAGTTGAACTATATTTTTTAAAGAACTCTTTCTAACAATAGATTGTGTACGTTTGATGAACTTACTTACAGGTAAATTAGCTTGGAGAAATTTTTGCATATGTAGTGGTGTGTATATTACTCAGATCTTAGAGCGCGTTTCCACTATATCGTTCTGGCCTATACAAAAATGTTTCGATATCCTAACATTACTATTTAATTTTATACTTATTCCTAGCAACACTTTTGTTTTCAATAAAAACAAGTTTTTATTTGAAAGAATATGGTTTTGACTTTATAAAAAAAAATATATCATTCAATTTCACGTCCTAGAGCAAACGACAAGACGACTACCGTGAAACAATAAAATATCGTGTCCATAATAATTTGTTTCATAATTAATATTTGACCATAATAATTACGAAACAAAACAAATAAATAAATCGTCACTTGATAGTGGAAAGTGGAAACACGCACAAAAACAGAATAAACCAGTTTACGCTGTCCGCAGGTGCCACGTGCAGTCGTTTGGTACCGTTAGAACATAAAGCACACATTTCATTCAAAAATTATAATTATTACGTATAGACCGGGAGATATTGACACAAAATTTCGAGTCATTTGTAACAGGATGGCGGTTCTACAGGGGTCTTAGTACGCAATGACAAAAAGAAAAACGATGGTGTGAACACTGGTACCGGCGGCTTAGTCGCGTGGGCGTTAGTCGAACTCGTCGGAAAAATAGCGAAGTCAAACAATTTGTAACACAAAAATTTTAGAATTTACCGATAGCCCATAAAAAAGAAGTAGGCGGTAGTGTCATGCCATACTTTTCCGGTGTGACTTACAGCCCGCCATACCGACGCGAATGTGTTGATTTAAAAAAAACAATTCAACCATTTGTACCAGGCTAACTTTTGCACAGGTAACCATCGTCGTGCAGCCATTTACGAAAATCGCCATGCCATACTTTTCGGACGATTCCAAATGGTCGCCATACCGCCGACCCCTGTAGAACCGCCATCCTGTTACAAATGACTCGAAATTTTGTGTCAATATCTCCCGGTCTAGTAGTTTAATTGTTAAATTTTGTATTTGTTGATTGTTGTTATTATTTGTATTGTTATAATATTTGTTGAAGTGTTTAATATGTGTGTAAGTGTTGTAACTTTATATTGTTAATTCAAAATGGCTCCAGTGTTAAAACATGGTCGAGGCAAGCCTTTGACTTCTCAAACTAAAGAATTAAACTTTAAATGTCGTTTCTTTTTCAGGTTAGTAAATTTTTCATTTTAGTAACATTGTTAATGTAAAAGTTATACGTATGTTAAATGTGCAAATATTAAAATAAAGTCTCATCTTTTTCAGAGGAGAAACACATATAGTTTAATTTAAAATCCCTTATATATATAAAATAAAAACTAAAAATAAAATGTTGTTTTATTTTATTTGCTGACCATACACTACTACAAACGCAAAAATTTCTCCAAGCTAATTTACCTGTAATCTTAGATATTTTTTTAACTTCTTATGCGAAGAGAAATTGATATTTTTAAAGTTTATAGAGCCACTTAACTGTCCACATTCAATTAATTATTCATCATGAAGACTACTTGGTGTGTTGCATTGCCGCTTGGGATTGTCCTCTTGCACTTCCATTAAGCTACATTCCAACTCAGCGATACGGCTAAGAGCTTTCTCATGGTCACTAGAGCACTGCTGGAAGCTGTCCACAACGTCTTGTAGGGCTTTGCACTTGTCTTCACTATAAATGTATTTCATGTGTAGTTCAGCCAGCTCGGCCTTTAGAAGAGAGTTCTTTTTTATAATTTCTTGAATCTCTAATTCACTTTCATCCCGCTCTTGTATGAGTTTTTCACATAAAGATTGTGAAGCTTTTAAATCATGGAGTGTAGCTTTTAATTTATTCTCCATGTCCTTAGCTACTGCCTTGCGGGTCAGCATGTTGTACTTTTAAGTTGCTGAAACAGATGAAAGGAAATGTATGAGATAATTATTCCTGAATACTATTATGATAGAACTGAATGTTGATATTAAGTGATTAACGGTATGATGTAGTAAAGAGTAAAGAATAATATTGTCTGGGGCGATAAGTTTTTGTCTTCTAAATTGCTTCCAACTTGTCAAGCAAAGTGAGACGGTAAATTTTATGCCAATGTATTTATTGTGACGTAGCTCATTAAATATGAGCGGTGTTAGTATTACAAATGAATGTACATAGGTGTCGTTTATAATTAAATATGAAATTATAAAACTAGTACTCCCCTGGTTTATTGGAGAAGATGTTTGAATTCGGATAACCGTTGACACGTTGACCTCCGCGTTATACAAAACGTTGGGTAGATCACATAGAAGGTGTGTTTCACAATTATTTTCACTTTTTTATCAATAAAATAGTTAATAATTACTAATATTTACTGTTTTAGCACTAATTAATTAATTTTAAGTAATTTTAAAATTTACAATCTAACAGCTGATGTTAACTCCGCTATTTCCCATTTGTTGCAACCCTAGCGTATTTTTGTGTGGCAGCGTAAGTACCTACGCTGGCGGCGGCATCGCGCGACATCAAAGGCGTTTCCTTACTGTAGGAAATAATATTGTAATACTGTGATAATACCTTTATTCATCAATTAATTGTATACTATGTCAAAGTAAAGTTATGTAAATAATACTATATATTTGCAAACGTTTAGATTGACTAAAAAGGTTTTATGGGGTCCAAAAAATCGGAATCAAGGGGCGAGTGTTCGTTGCGTCCATAAAAACTTGGAGGGCTGAACGTGTAAGGAATAAGCGGCACCGGAACAGGGGTGACTGCGGTCATTCCGCTAAACGAAGATCAGAATCGCAAGCTGTTAGCATAGAGATTGCGATCGAATGAAAGCCACCCGAAGTATTCCATCCGAAAATCGAGGGGCACCGAATATTGCGGCGCTCGAAACAACTCACTTCAGGCTCTACTAATATTCTTTTACGCACTTAATACGGATGCTGATTTTTTTTCCTTCTATGAATGCTAACGTTATTGGGCTCGTTAAGGCGACGGCTCTGCCTTTTGCTTGATTATATGTACTTATGAAAATGAAGGAAGATGATTACAGCGGATGGAAAATTACAATGGCGGTTCCTCGACGTGTCGCCAAAATGATATCTATTAATCAATTAGCCTTCAAAATTTATATTTTTTATGTGTTAACATACAATGTTTTGTATTTATACAACAAAGCTTTGAATACTGAGCTACGTATTTCTATTACCTACTCATATAGTACCGGATTCACGAAATTCATTATTGTAAAATGAACATTTTACACTATATGGTATGTAAGTTAACTTAAATAAATTTAAAGTCTCTTAGTAGAATTGTACCTCGTAAATTTAAATAAATAATGCAAGTAGCTTATGCAGTAAACTTCTAATTGCCATAAAATATATCCTCAAATAATAATGGTTTAATTACAACCGTATAAATAAATAATTCAATCCTACTTCTCGGCCCAACTTAGACTTGGAGCGCTCGCGTGCGTCATACAATAAAATTCTGCGAATTTTCGCAAAGTAGGTTTCTTTAACCCCGGGTGCAATTTCTTGAAATAGAATCATAGCTTTATACTAAAAATTGGGTGATCCTTTATTTGAGAGATACAATATTCTATAGACATCGTTTCGGGATGGAATGGCGCAGCTACTCAAATGAATGAAAAATACGCTTACAAAATTTCAGGCCCATCAATTGTTTTGTATTGAGAAAACTTTCTTTGACATTTGATCGATGGCCTCTTGTCCATTAGGGGCCTTTTAAAAGTTGTCCTTTGATTTCATTGTGTATTTTCTAGAATAATCACAAAGTTCCTTCAAAGAAACGGAGTTTGTGTTTGCCGTAAATATATATATAACCATTAGGCGATTTGTTATAGCGGGCTTTTATTTGATTATAGTTTTTATAAAACGTTCCTTCCCAATAAGGGCCATGTAATTTATCAAACAGTTAACACGTTCACTGCGGCATGTCCAGTATCGGGCCATCAGCGACTACACCACAGTGCGGCGCCCAAAATCGCAGTTTTCACCGTGGTGCGGCGAGGTTTTTTATATGTTAATCAATGACTAGAAAAGAGACAAAAATATATTTTTGTGATCACAGTTTGAAGTAGGACTCAATTTCGTTTAAAAATCGTATGGCAAAATATTGGACACAACGCATAGAAAAGAAACCATTTCTTTTGTGTGCGGCATGTCATATATTTTGCCATGGACAAGCACCTCATGCCGCACTGTACTGCGAGCGCGCCGCGTGTCAGTCTCGCATAGTGATGCACCAGGACCGCACGCACTTTTCTTTTGAGTTTTTTTAAATGACAATGATACCTTAGAGGCTTTAGTTTTTTAACTTTCTTTTATTTCGTAGCATATATGCAAAAATGTGATGACAGTTGTGAAAATAATATAAAACATTAAAACAAAAGTTACTGAACAAATTAAAACAAGTTACTGAACAATTTCCTGATAGTACTCTATCAAGTACCTTGTTTTATATGTGTTTTTTTTTGTATCGACGATCTCGTTATCTGTTAACAAACAGACTGAAATATACAAAATTGATTTATATCGATATCGATGTTTTATTTTACAGTGTTTCCCATCGCTATTACTGTAAACATGCCGTATCAACGCAGTGCGGGATGGCAAATAATTTTTCACAAAATCAGGGGTTTACATTTTCCCTCATATCTTTTAAACTTTTGGGTCAAACTAAAAGCTATTTATGCGGTATATACTAGACTATATATACTATTATCTGAAAAAAAAAATTTAAATATCTTGAAATTTCATGAAATTATTAACCTTCAAAGTCAGAAGGTGCGATGTGATAAAAATGGCTCATGACGCACAGTGGTGAACTTGCCGATGTGAAGTATGGAAGACATGCCGCAACAACGGTAAGTTTGGCATTTTAGGTGCCGCAGTGAACGTGTTAAGATAAAAAGAAGAATTACTATTTAAGTAGGTATGTTTGTTTAGGTTTTTATAACTATGTACCAAATTAAACAAAAATTACATTTTTATTTCAATTTTTAATCAAGTCCTTTTTCAGATAGATATAATGTAGAGTCGGAAATAAAGATAGTCCTACATTTATCACAATAGATTAATTGTATGTTTTTCTCTTATATTTAAATAGGCTTCGAATATAAAATTAGGAAGCAGGGATGAATCAGACGACGTCTACCCAATTTCGTAGATATCAGCTGATTTATCCCTATGTGACATGCAGGGCACCAGAGCAAGTCAGTAAGTCAATTGATGATTCTTAATTATTGCAATTTAACAGTAATTTGATCACATTTATCAAAGTCTATTTTCGTTTTGTTATATTTCTCGCTACGTCAAATATCACATTTAATCATACACGCGTACATATCTATATAGCTATAACGATAGCTCTCATTCCACGTTTGTAGGTAAATTTCCGTTCGACACTTATTTTCTACGCGGCTACAAATCGTATAAAAGTTTACTGTTCACACAACGTAATTTCTTGTTAATAGACAATAGACAAAAGACAAAAGGGCTACTTAACGTCCAAATTCCCATATACCGTTATATTATGCTAATAAAAACATGATCGTAAATAGGAACCGGTCGCGGTGCGGCGCGCTGTCGGAGCCAGTTGGAGGTGAAGCTTTGCAGGAGGTGCCAATATATTTCCTGACGCTTGAACGGTCAGGTAATTGTGGTTGAAACTTATCTCGGAGGGCGAACGTGAGTTGAATACAAAACAGCGTATTTCTTGTGCAAATTATAAATGTTGATCACAATGTTTACACGTTTTGAACAAATTTCTTGTTATTTGAATATAAACTCAATTTTGATTCGATCGAGAATTCGTGCTGGAATAACACTGAAATATTTTTATTGAGGATAATGGTCATGTTTGCTGGCTTTCCTGATATATATTTTATTGTAGGTTTGAAACTAAATTTTTCTGACAATTTCTATTTTGTCTTTGTACTTTGTACAATTTAATTTAATTCTTTAAGATTAATTTACTGTCTAACTAAAAAATATATATGTTTTGTATAGGTACAATGCAAGAATTCATAAATTTAATTTTTCGAGTTCGTTTTATTTAAGATTTATTTATCTATGTTGAAGATGTGAAACTAAAATTCTTATTTGCATTCAGTTTTCGGAGAGAAAATTTACAGTCTTGTTTTATGTGATCGCTACAAGGATTTTAGCACTAAACCGCATTGCACTTGAGAGAAACATCTCATTATGTACGTAATTGTTACTGTGAAGCTTCAAGCATTTCAAAGTAATATACTTGATGTAATATATAAGAGGTATATATAATGAGGGATTCTAAAATAACCTAAAGGTATAAATGGTATGTTTGACATTTTTCCTGAAACATCTGTAGGTGCGTAGTTAAAACAAAATATATTTTGGAGTATCTTCGAATTCGTTATGTGCATTACATGTTTTGGTCTACATCCTCTACATTTAAACGCATTTTTTATGTATTTATTTTAGGTCAGCCGAAATTTTTGACATCAACATTAACATAAAAAATCAATTTGACTTAAATAAAGAAGAAACAGAAAACTTATAAAACATCAACATTTTTATTTTTTATATTACTGCAATGTTTTCAATCAGTTTTGTAATAGAAAAAATAACTGTTGCAATTCCGTATGTTTTCATAATTATTATACCTATAGGTAACATACATGATTTTGGTAACTATGTTCGTGGAAACAAGCGTGACACTTTCCTAGCGCGACATCCACACATACAATAAAAGTCAATAAAAATAGCGTAATAACATGCACCCAATACTGGATAATAAATAATTTATTGCAACAGTCGCGTCTCGTCTTCGGGGACGCGGCAGAAACAAAACCGATATACGGTTATATCCTGACAGGTGAGCTCTTAGGTGATTGTGGCGGAAACTTTTATCGGATGTCGAACGTGCGCGAAATAGCGATTCCCGCGGGCTCACCTGCTTACATTTTACCTACATTTGTTTATACGTGGCATTACTGAAATCTCTGATTACCAATTTGGATCTAAGTATCGAATTTAAAATGGACCTGGGAATAATTTTGTTTTGATTTTGGTCTTCGTTAAACATTTAGTGGATTTTAAGTATGTTTTAAGTGTCATTGATACCCGTTTGTATCGAGTGGATTACAAATCTATCTGTTCATTTTAATTATTTAATTGAAGAGAAGAGAATAGAGGCAAAATGTGGATTGTAATATTTAAATCTTCTGGCTCTACGAAAGCCCTACGAAATTTGCTAAATATAACTGCTATTGTTATTATATTTTGATCATATAATAATTATTAATATTAAAATGTATCACATGGTCCAAGTTTACCCTAAGGCGGCATTCTGTAAATTTACACTAAATAACTATATTTGCTAATGATCAATTTTCATGATCAAGAAGAAGGGTGGAATATTCACAGAGACTGACATCATAATATACCATAAGAAACGAGATAAATAATATATTTTATATTGATTCTTAGTAAGGAAAATATGTTTACTTTTCTTGTGTACCTACGTGTGAAATATTGAAACACTTTCAGTTTATTGGTTTTGCCACTTTGCGTATTTACAGTTAAACAAATCGAATTAAAAATGTACTGAAAAAGTCACCGTAAATTCATTTAAGCATCCTTCAAGCAAAAACTAAAAAAGTTTCCATAACAGGAGAGAAACGTACACAAACAATGGTGGAAAATAAAATAAATGTCCACATCACTTGCATCGCATTTCACTTTACATTCATTTCTATCATACAAATGTGAGACAACACGTTCTAACATTCCGCCTCTTATACCGTACATCAAATATTTGTGGACTACGTTATTTCACTGTTTAACTCGTAGTATATTTGTAAAACCAAGCATTCGTATATAGTTATTTCCTAGGCTTTAATTGTTTGAGAGAGTAGAATATGTAACACGACGTTTTGAACTTTTGTCATCATACTTATAAAAGCATATATCATAGTGTATTTTTACAACTAAGAAAATGGTAATGGACAGGTGAGGGACACGCAAAAACATTTTTTTTTTCTAGAGAATAAATTAAAATCTATTTATATGTCAATATTCTTCGAGAATATGAATAGGACGGTAGCATCGATGCATGTTTAAGAGCAAATAAGACTATAATCGTCCGATTATGAATAGCAATAGGATCGAATGGAAATTATCGGTGTCATAAGCAGCCCGTTACCATTCCTAGTAACTCGAGTGAGACGTAGGTACGGGTGTTCTGATCGCAGCGAGCGCATCATATCTGTAATGGCCACTCGAGCTATCTGCTCAACCGTTATTCTCAACAAATCTCCCATATTGCGGCTAGCTCAGCTCAATCAATACTGCAATGCTAGTTTACTTTCAGTTCATTTATATTTATATGAAACGGTATTTCTTGTTTCCATATAGCCAATGCGAACTCGACTATTGTACCATTGGTAAACATTCATGAATAAAATACAAAGAAAAAGTATCGGATGCTAAAGCAATAAAAAATTATGATACAAAGACGAAGAATAAAGTATAGGAATAATAAAAGTCAAAGGCCAAGAAGTTAGGAAGAAGTATTGCTTACAATGACTAAGGTTAAAAAGAACGGCTTACAATGTACAAACAAGAAAGTTCTCTCAATAAGCATAATTTGTATTTTTAAATCAGAGAGATAACTTCGAAGAGAAATCACGGAGAGTAAATGATTTTAAAACTCTTTTTACTGTAAAGGTTTGTTTACTTCGACGCTGGAATTAAGTCGAGCCGTTAGTAAAGTGACAGAGGCCCGACTATGGTAGCAAAAGAGAGGCGGCGAGGTGAATTATTGCAGTAATCAATGCCAAGCCAACTAAGCAATGATCAGGGAAGGAGAACAAATATCGGTATCGATGTTTATTTATCTTACCTTTCGTGTATAACTGCACGTAATACCTTAAGATATAAAGTAAAGAGGAACGTAATTAATACTACTATCATGTTCCCGTAGCAAATACGTAGTCCGTAGCGAATTTCGTAGCATACTAGCACTGAACTGGCTCAGTTCGTCATTAAATTGAATTAATTAAATCAATATTGAATTAAATTTGTTTGATAAAAAAATCAGCAAAATAATAAAATGAAAATGAATTATCTGAAAAAAACTGTTTTCATTCTAATACACTTTTACCTCGTCCCATACACTTTTTATAAAACATGTGCAATAGAGATCTCAATTCCTTGTTTTGTAAATTCAAGTGAAATATAAAATTATCATGTGTTTATATTCAGAACTAGATCCAGACGGCGAATATGAGATTTCTGTAGCGCTGTAAAATCTTGAGTTGATATTTTAAGATTGGCGCATTACCAAAGTGCTGCGAGTATGGCATGAACATGTAAGTAATTTTAAGATTTATATGCATTTCACGATGTCCATATATAGGTAAAAAAGTTCCTTCATTATTATATTTTAAGCATAGTTATCGAGCGAACTCAAATTGTGATTTTTAAAGTTTCCTTTTGTCGCGTTCGGAAAGTCGGCGTCCTTATGAAAGCTTCAACAAGAAACTTTGCCTGTCTACAATGCGCTATGATAATCTAAGTATGCGCCACAATGTACATAACGTTAGCATAACATTTCTTAAAAAAATATTTAAGAGATAATTTTACATTACTTACATCATATTATTCAATTTGATTGATCCTATTATTTATGTATGTTATAGTAATTAAAAAGATATTAACATAAGTAAATAGCACGAGGTCCTTAAATAATGAGAGAATATTTTAATATTTTTAGTAATTTAATATTAATATGTATGAATCTAACTCAATAAAATACACTCTTTAAAATTTCTTTAATATTTTACAAAACAAAAACAAAATCATTAAAACTCTTAACGCGCCACAATATCTCGAAAGAGAAAAGTGAAATAAATTCTCGTATATTGTGGTTAAGAGCAGTAATTTCAGTTACGGCTAGTGAACTGGACACTGATACAGAACATAAGTATGTTATATCGCCGTAACAGCTCCGATGCCGGAGTCAGTCGGTTTTTATGAGCCAACTTGCCAGCACAATGCCTTAGAATGTGCGAAGTAAACACTTAAGTGCAGGTTCTCTCGTAATGCAGGCGAACTTTCTCCACGCGGTCAGCCGCTGGGTTCGCTCTCGCGGCTGTAATTTTAATTTCGACTTAACTATGTGATGCCGCGTTTTGTTGGAAAACAAATTGAAGAGCCCATGCTGGATTATGTTTAATAGTTTACTATAAAGCGCTGTAAGCTGATGCAAACGAGGCTGCGTTAGAGAGGATTATATTATATCATTTTGCTTTTGCTAATTTTTAATTGAAGATATTGTTAGATATTTGTAAATTGTTTACTTATAAAAATTTGATCTGTGATATTATTACAAAGAGAAACGACAAACAGAATCTATTTAAAATAGAATTGCTATTAAGTAAATTAAAATACATTAAAAACACACCGTCTCCCAAATTACTGCTTTTGTTGGCTTTGAAATGCAGCCACGAAATTTTTTTGGAAAAATATATATCAAATTGTGTGAATATAAAACGAATAAAAACTTATTCTATTATGGCAAAATACCGTTATTGCGATGAATAAAGCACCGCTTTCAATGGAAAACCTATATTAATTACAATAATAAAATTGACCACGCATAATTTTAAAGTCTCTAATAAATAGCGAGTGTTAACGTAACGGTCCATGAGGCAAGAAAGTTGGAAAGTAAATGGTATTAGCATCGCCTAATCGCTACCAAGGGAGCTCTTCGTCTGGCGCTCACAAGCGGAGCAGCGACGTTCCAGGCCTCCTCCACACTCGCTAGCCCCTTTTGAGATCCTTCTTGAATGCAAATAAGCATTCGAAACGCCTTTACAACTTCGAGACGCTCTTTATTGAACCTGTTCGAACGGATATACCGGGCTACGGCAAACAACTACCCTACGCACCGCCCCTAGCGTGCTCATAGCAATTTTATGCGGGACCCGTGAAAGGTCGCGGTATGAACCATGCTCAATAAACGTCGGCTGAAAGTTAAAAAAACAGATTTATCGCTGGGAGCGAATAAAATCCGAAAAAATGCAAATTCAAAGGGAAAGGTGAACTCAAGCAGAGCTGTAAATGTAATTAGATTTTCAAGTTTACAAAGACAAGAACGCTCAGGTTCGTAGATTTACTGCTAGCTGACCCATCTCCCGACGGAGTAGGATAAATGAGACGCCGCGAGGTAGCGATACTAATTATCCTATACTATAGCCAGACGCGTTGCTTCGCTTGCGTTAACTCTAAATCTTATTAGTATATGCAGTAGTTGCTCGCAAATGGATACAGATTGCTTTATAATTTACTACAGTGAGAAGATATTATGTTTCTGCTTTAATTTAATTAGTCTTGCTAACATTTAAAAGGAGAGGTTTGTGCTTTGAAACTACGTGCTGAAGTTTAAATGAAAGCAAAACTTATGGAGTTTTATAAAAATATATTTGGGTTAAAGCAAAAGTTTTGCGGTATCTTAAAATGTTAAGATAAAAACATATAACGAAACTTGTGCGAATCTTAAATTTTTATTCGTTTATTATTTTTTTAATATCATAAAATTTATGGCCATTTAAAAATCTTCAATTCCAAGCTTATGAGCAAGTGATTTATAACAAAACCTTTACTTGTTTATTATGTTTCCATTTTACGTTGAAAGGGTTAAAGCATACATTTCCATTCCATTAAATTTTCAAATTAAAAACGTAATAAAAAGTTTCCTTGTACAAAGATAATGCAAAAGAAAATAAAAATTAGGTACATACTTTGCTGAATTGAGTCCTTATCACTAGTTTTAAAGAGGTGGAAATATTATGAAATATAAATTTAGCAAGCGGTAATACGTGCAGTGTACCTCCAAAGCATAATTTTATTTACTAATGGTTTTTTCAATTTGGTTTCACTACAGCAAAATCAACAAATGACCCTATTCAAACTGTTCGAATTCTCATGGAAAAATATCGATCTTACCGAGAAGACTTACATCTTATCTTCATCGATCTGGAAAAAGCGTTTGATCGTGTTCCTAGAAAATTAGTATGGCAAGCCATGAGAGCGCAAGGAGTACCAGAGATGTTTGTAAAAGTCATTCAAGATATGTATAATGGCGTAAGTACAAAAATAAAAAGTGCGGCTGAGTTCAGTAAACCTTTTAAGGTAAACGTTGGAGTCCATCAGGGATCGGCCCTAAGCCCACTTCTGTTTAACCTCATAATGGATCTGCTAACCAAAGATATTCAGCCACCTCTGCCCTGGTGCCTTATGTATGCGGACGATATTGTACTGCTCGATCATTGTGCACAAAATCTGCAAATAACATTGGAATCGTGGAGGCACGCTCTAGAAGCTAATGGATTGCGCATAAGCAGAAATAAAACAGAGTACATGGAATGCATTTATAACCCTAACACTAGGCATAGTAGCACTATAAGTCTTCAAGGAGAACCGCTTACCAATTTAAATATCTGGGGTCCATGATATCATCGGATGCCAATATTGATGCTGACGTTACACATCGAATCAATGTGGCTTGGCATAAATGGAGGAGTCTGACGGGAGTATTATGTGATCCAAAGATGCCAATAAAGACCAAAGGAAAAGTCTACAAGACCGCAGTTAGACCAGCTCTTATGTATGGCTCTGAGTGCTGGGCAATCAAAAAAGCTCAAGAGCAAAGAGTACATGTAAATGAAATGAAAATGCTTAGATGGGCGGCCGGCGTAACTAGACTTGATAAAGTGCGCAATGAGTACATCAGAGGAAGTTTCAAGGTCGCTCCCATCTCAGAGAAACTCACCGAACAGCGTCTAAGATGGTATGGACACGTAATGAGGCGTGAAGAAAACCACGTAGTAAGGAGGGCACTAAACTTGCCAAATAGAAGAAGGGGTCTGGGACGTCCCCCCGCCACTTGGTGGTCTACCATATCAAAAGACTTGGAGAGAGCCCAATTGAATAAACAGACAACCCAGGATAGACCATCCTGGCGCATGAGAACGAGGAGAGCCAACCCCAAATAAAGGGATAAGGCAAAGGAAGAAGAAGAAGAAGAAGCGGTAATACGTGCAGTGTACCTCCAAAGCATAATTTTATTTACTAATGGTACGAGTCCGAGCAGTGCAACTCAAGCATTATTAAGATAAGGTAGCCAAGAAACTCTGACGCTGTCTCGGCAACCGCGACGAATTTAATCAGAGTAAATATACTGTTGTAAAAAAGGTGAATTGTATTTTTCAAGCTGAAGTGAATTAAAGGACACACTTTATTAAATTATTTTAAAAATTGTACACTCGAAACAATTTTATGTCGGTTATTGTGGTTTTAAAAATGTTACAAATAATTTTGTGGAACATTCTATTGATTTTGGAATTAAGACCCATGTTACTAGATTAAGTTGTAAATATTCAGCATTTTTAAGTTTTATATGTTAAAGTATTAGTCCGCAACAATTTTTGTTTCAAAGATTTCCAGCACGGTGGAATGTGCGTTGAGTCCAAACCTTTAATTCTTTTCATAAATTTTTCAGTACTTTGTTTTGAAGCGTACATTTTATTAAATAATAAAAATCTTGCGGTATTTACACTTTGACACTTTGAGAGTCCATACATAGGGCACGTTTCGCTGCCGCACGCGAATGCGTCGGTGTACTAAAGGCGTAAATATTTATAATTTTTAAAAGCTAGCAACCCTTATTTGCGAGTAGATTTAATTAGGCAACCATATATGATAATAAATAGAAAAAAAATAGCTTTAATTTGATATATGATTCATAAATGTGCGTTATGAACGTAAAAATGAATCGAAATCATACCTGTTTGCACCAGGCTGCCAAGATGTTGCGGCCAGGTGAAAAGCGGCAACCGTGATTTTTTAGAATTTTTATATCATTTGACGTGATGTAGGCTACATTTTATTCAAAAAACAAGTGAACGAATTTTTTTCCCAAAAATCGATTAGAAAAATTTTAATTAAACATGCTTGTGGCCAAATTTTGACTGGCAACCTAGTCGATATACATATATTCTCCTAATTATAAATATACATAAAAATTCGGTTTTAAGCAAAAAACCGATGAACGCACTGATCCTGCAGCCGGATCTCGTACTATTTTCATGAGGCCAAGATGATATTAGATCATCTTGGCCTCATGAAAATGTTTCATTCCAATAATGATCCCTCTGAAGTAAACACTTAGGTACTGTTATATGTGCAGAATTGCTTGTGTGTATGTCTTTCCCTTTTATATTACGTTAGTACTAACCATAGTTATTTCCTTATACCTACGATGGTATAGTGATAGCGCTATAACTTTTGAATTTGTCACAGTCCGACACGCACAGCCAAGGGTTCCATAGATATGTTTCCTTATTCCTATGTCAAACCTTAATTCAAAGTAAAAATATGACATAATATATTAGAAAACAAAATAGGCAATGCGCATGAAACAGCGTAGCGAGCACATTGCGTATAAACCGACTAGAATTTTTATAAAGTGCAATTGGCCGGCCAGAACTCTCCCGGTGGTCGCTATTGTTATACACTTGAATGAGCCGTTATATTTTCGGTAATATGCATACATAATGCTCTTTATCTTTTGGAAATATTCCAACTAACGATGCGCATATTGTGACGTAACTGAAAATATTACGTCAGAGTTAATTCCAAATTAAGCCGCAATTAAGTGTATTACAGGCTTATGAATTAATATAATAAATTGTCACTCAAGTGCCCCATTACTAGGGTAAACGTGGGATAGATGCCCCACTTTTTGAAATAGCCTCATAATTTTAAAAACATGAATCTTATACGAACACTTTGTATGAATATAGCTAGGTTAATTATCTGTTTTGAATTACTATATATATTTTTTATCCTATCATTTATAGATAATGTGTAATAAATATTTTTGTAGAACACCTTTTTTGAGGATAGATGCCTACCTAGTTGGATAGTTGCCCCACCATGAAAATACTAAGGAGGATAGATGCCTGCAGAGTGGGATAGATGCCTTACATACTTTATAAACGCGAAATCTAATAAAATTTATATGATAAACCAGCAAATGTCATGTTAACATAGTTGTTCTGTTGTCCAAGAATATACTCGCGCTCGCACTCCTTTTCTTTTGTATTTTCGTGGCGTGGTTCTCCTACAATCAGTATAAGGGCAGATCATTAATAAGTAAGTATACATAACAAAAAAAAGCAAATTAAACGAGTAAAATCGGTTAACATAGAGAAAACCTCTGACGCAATCAGGTAAAAATATAAACAGTACCTGTGATTATCGATAATAACATGTATATATGTATTGAGGGATAGATGCCCTTAGAGGCCCCTAAGGGCATCTATCCCTCGAAAAAAAAGGGGCAACTATACTTTTTGATGAGGATAGCTGCCCCAGTATTTTTTTTTTATTAAATAAAAACAAAAGAGCCACTATTTTCACTTAGATTTGTACTTAATGAACCAGTGTATAGACATAATAAGAAATATACTGAAATTTGTTAATACTTATAAAGTTATGCAAAGGCAAATATCAACCTTTTTAAATTTTAACGTGTTCGTGAAGTTCGCCGCGGATATTATTACACGCACTAGCGAAACACGTCTTCACCAAACAACAGCTCATGCGTACCCGAGGTGCGGGGTGATAGGAGCTCCTATTTAAATCATTAATTCGTAGTCATGACTCTGGGAAGTGAGGTTTTTTGAAAATGAGGCATCTATCCCGGTGCGGCATCTATCCCACTTTTACCCTATTATGTTTTTGTTATATTTCTTAAGTTTCATACAACTGTTATGATGTATTTTTATTATCATATGAATAAAATACATGGCAATGATTATTATATAACATACTCTCAAAAAAATGTTATAAAAATTAATATGTAGGCATATTAATTACAATTTAGTCTGAGAACATTATTGGTGAAGCCGTTTTCAGTGTAACTGATTTAAAGCATTGAAAATAAGTGTCATCAGCTACATCAAAAGTAGCATAGAATTCGTCAATGTACAATTTTCTAATACCTGCAAATCTCGGACTTTATTCAAAAATATATCACAAGCGCTCTACATTCATATCTACCTTGCTATATTTCATTTCAATATGCAAGCCTCGCTTTCCAATATAACCTAAGTTATACCGGATCTTAACCAAAGAAAGAACAATTCGTATGCTAAAAAGATTGCTTTCGTAGAAATATTTCCCGAGTTTAAATTCTAACGCAGTTTTCGTTTGATCGGTAAAAAGTAAAACTTTTTGGTTTTGAGTAGGAAGTCAATTCTTTATATATAATAATATTGTTACAAATTATATTATGAGCGAATTGGAAAGCGAGAAGTCAGTTGTGAAGAAGTCTGTAACGAGTTTACATACTAATTTAAATTTATAATACTAGTACAAGATATATACTTACGAAAAATAATTGTTATAATATTATATTTTATTATTAAAAAAATGATATTTTTATTTTCATATCTTAAATAAAGTTGCCTTATAGTCTATTATTGTCTAGCAACTACGCTAATTGACAGAAATATATATTATTTTTATTCTTAATCTTGTGTAAAATGTGTGTACCAAAAAATACTTTGTAAAAAACAGAACAGATGTTCTTGTTTATTTAATGAGCCACGTTCGCCGCGGCTTGATTTAATAAGTACCTTCTTACGATAAGCCTCTTAGATTGCTTTCGTAGGATGAGATAAGATAATTAAACCGCTATCTAAAACATAAGATTCAGATCCTAAGTAAATGAATAACATAAATAGAGTAACTAACTCGCTGCGGTCAGCAATGATCAGGCGTGTGGTTAGCCAAGTAAAATCACTATAAAAATTTAGGCTACATTTATTACGTCTATAAGTAAACAAATTGCAGTTTATTTGATTTTAGATTTATGAACCCATCAGGCGTAATAGTTAGGCATTATTTTCTAAGAATTTGTTTGTTGAATAAAATAGGTAGGATATAAAATATCTGAATAATTGGCGGGAAGCTTTTAAAAATGTAGTACGGAAATAGAGTGCAAAATTACAGAATTTACAACTTATTATAGGAATAAATCCTTTAAAATGAGGCCAATACTGGCAATACCATAACAAGTTGTAGCAACCTTCTTAGTACTTACAATAGTTTCCTGTAGGCGTCACTGATATCAATTCATGTGCTAGCTGGAAATTTTCTAGTTGCAGGCGCTTAGATCTAGAAACGTTACGTAAACACATTTATATTTGCTTTTTCGAAAACGCTTAGAAATTGTAATTCAAACAATGTGAGCGCAAACAGCGTATATTATTTAAAACTGTCTATTTATTGGAGATAATGGAACACGTAAATTCATATTAATATTGGAATAATCGTCCACAGAAAACTTCAATTATTTGATGATTTTTTGTCTCTTTAAGATTAGTTGTGTTCGTGTAGTAAGTAACTATAAAAAGCATAGGCTTTTTAACTAAACTAAATTAAAAAAAATTAAAGTCTCTACTGTAATAATATCATGCTTTTATAATAACGGATAAGTAATGGCAGAGAACTTACGACTTGATTTCTATTAAAGTATAGACCATTGTTTTACATAGAGGTCCTTAAACGGTCTGTGAAACAAAACTAAAGTGTAGGTGTAAGCAATATTTAGGCATACTCTAAGATCATAACGAAATTATGATTAAAAGTTTTGTTTTCAACTGTAAAGTTAAATCAATAATAAGTACCTTTTCTGAGAAACAAAACCATGTGATCACCTTACAAAATATCTATACCGTGGGCGAATGAAATGGAACATTTTGTTTGCTTAAAATCTGTTTGCTTAATGCCTTGGTGGGAAATAAAATTCAATAAAAAAGAAAAATAATCCGTGAAAATTGAAGATTTTAATAGGATAGTGCTATATAATATATTGAGTAGATAAGAAGAAATGTGTGTGCCCGCATTCACTGGAGCTTCGATAATCGACCGCAGCCCTCGAGCCATCCTTAGCACCGTATTTGTACAAAGGTTGCAAAGATATAATGTAAAAATATATTCCACGATGACCTGGAAAAAGAGAGAGAAAACGAAAATTAAATTTGCCGTTGCATACTTGTAAAGGTTTTTCTTACATTTACTTTTTAAGCTATTGCATAGCTTTTATCGCGGGCCTTGAGCGCGGGGACCGAATCCAGAAATTTAGTAACGAAAAACCTCACGCTCCCCACTCCGACGGGCGCGGAGGTGTGGCTTGAAGGCATAGCATGCAATAGCTTTACCGCGGCAGTCCCCGAGTGCCACACGTCTTTTTTTTTAATTTTAAAATGTCTAGAATTTTCAGTAATGCGTATGCGTTTTTGCACCATATTAAACAACTTTACATTTATGATCTACTTTTACTAAATGCATCATAAACGTAAAACTATCGAATCTAATCCACATGCATTCATTAAACAGTGACTAATAAACGTCATATTCGATACTACCTACTTTGTAATGCTTTAAATCGCCTTATCGATTTCCACTAGAGCACTTTATAGTACTTAATACCTAACACCGCTTAGTATAATATATATTGATGAACGCATAAACAATGTAATCGCCATTAAAATTTCAGCATAGAATGTTTACAGTGGGGGCGCCCTGCGCTTGCAGATAAATTGAGTACAAAATAGTCCCAGCAAAGCGGATACAGTTCTCGCATGAAACAAACAGCCGAGGTTTATGCAAATTGGGCTCCTTTGTATTTCGCTGGATTAAAATATTGTAGGAATTAGTTCCGTGTCAGATATCCAGTGACCCACTTGATTTTATTGTCCGCCGTTTTATTTGTATTGTAGTGTTCCTACCCGTCTCTGTAGCCTGTAGGATAAATACGTATCCATTTTAATGAGGTTAAGATTGTAGCGATGTCTCAACAGCTATTGTATTATATTTTATATAAATTGTAGACACTATTGTAGAACTTCTAAACGAACTCAGTGAAATGTCAGACGTGTTTTATACAGATTTTTAAATACATGCCACTCTAATACGATATTTTCCGAGGTTACAAAATAAACATAACTACATCATAAAAATTGTATCAAATATAAGAGGTTATGAAAGCTCTACAATGATTCTGAAACACAAATCTGATTAGCAAAATAAGTCATTCTATTACCATCCTACAATGAAGTATAAAAAACGTAAATGTTTACTTGTATAATTTGTATTAAAGTAATTACAAGTAACCTGGTAGGTAAGCAAAATATTTGAGAGCGAATTTCAACCGCTAAAAATTCCTCAATAGAGCCGAACTCTCTATGAAGAATTAGGACTTATATAATAAAAGGAGTTATTCAAAACCCGACGGTCTTATTTCTTCAGTCTAATGATGTTGAACGATGCGACAGCCTTTGCATATTCAAGATAGACCCTTGGCCGTCATTTAAAAAAAATGGTTTTCCTTTCATGCCCCCTTTCACATAAAAGAACCCCTTCGTTATTCAGAAAGACTTTTAGAGTGCGAGTCGACGTTATTGAAACGGCTGCAGTCTGTATCTAAGAATTATCTCAGCTTGCAAAAATAATAATTTCACTTATTTTTATTACCATCTTCATTTATATGTGATCTTTTCTAAATTGCAAACCCGTTTTTTAAATTAAAAGCGAAAGTTTTTTACAAGGGATACTAAGGCTACTATTTAAATGGATGTTTTTATTCTTAGCACAAATACCGCTGAACGAACCTTTTTTTAATTTTGGAGATAAAAAATGGAGCCTAAAGTACCTCAGCGTTTTAGCCAGCATTTTGTGTTTTAACTTTTAAGCCAGAAAACTTCGATTCATCACGATCGAGGAATTCTGTTAAATTAATTTAATGAACTGTTAGAATCAAATCGGATTACGTACAATATTATATGGTATTAATAATAGTTATTATCAAGTGTCATTTAGTGTGTTTTTTTATTGAGTCGTGGATGGAAAATTTACTTCTAAAATCTAAAGTAAACAAATAAGCATTTTTTTAAACAGTGAAATAAAAATAATATAATTATAATTCTTTTACCAACTTTCACCGCAAAAAAGCTTCCCTTTGTCGTAACTCCTCGTTTTCAGGGTATTCCTCTCTCTGCCACAGCTAACATCGGTATTCTTGGTCTCGAAATCTCGAGTAGCGTACAGTTCTCCTGTCATCTGGAAGGAAAGGCCAAATTGGCTTCACAGAAACTTGGTGTGCTCTGTCGAGCGGGGCAGTATTTCACGTCGCACCACCGCCTTATGCTTTATAAGGCGCAAGTTAGGCCGCACATGGAATACTGCTCCCACATCTGGGCCGGGGCACCTCAACAACACCTCCTTCCATTTGACCGTATTCAAAGGAGAGCAGTACGACTCGTTAACGAGCCAAGTCTTACCGATCGGCTTGATACTTTGGCGCTGCGAAGAGACGTCGCTTCACTGTGTGTTTTCTATCGCATCTACAATGGGGAGTGCTCTGAGGAGCTGTTTGGAACAATACCTGCCGCTGAGTTCCATCACCGTACTGCACGCCACAAACTCAAATACCACCCACACCACCTTGACTCCTGGCGATCGACGACTGCGCGCTTCAAAAGAAGCTTCTTTCCGCGCACAACGAGTTTATGGAACGAACTTCCTCATGCGGTGTTTCCAAACGGTTACGACTTAGGGACCTTCAAGAAAAGAGCGTACTCCTACCTTAAAGGCCGGCAACGCACTAACAATGTCCCCGGCATTGCTGGTGCTTATGGGCGACGCAGTACACTTAACATCAGGTGACGCGTCTGCTCTGTTGCCTCCTCTTATATAAAAAAAAAAAAAAAAAAAAAATACCCATTACAAGTTAACAGTCTTTATCTAGACCAGTTTCTGTATTTACTTCAGGCCATTCTGTGTTCAGGATTAACTAGCCGTTTTAGCTAGCCCACTTAGATGCACAGAAGTCTCTTGAGACGACTCTCTACCAAAGGCAAAATATAAACTAGATGTAGGTTTAAACGTTTATTATGAATTTTTAAAGAAAACTCCCTGTTGCGTGTTTTTATTAAAATGGAATTCCAGATACGGTAAAAATATATATGATAATATACCTAGAGACGACTAACAGTTCTGTATTTTCCATGTAATATTATACTCACATATTCCTGCAACATACATTAGTTTTTGTATATTTCTAACATTTGTGTAGTGATATTATTAAACTATGTACATGATAACTATAGTGCTGACCGCTTCAGAGAAATTGCCGCAAATTTTGTATGCAGTGATTATGGCGTAGAAAATTATAGAGATACTTTTGTAATCCACGTATCACGTGAATGCAAGCTGAAACTCTGTTCTAGTTTTATTTATTGTAATAATTTAATATCGAACGTAGTTTAATAGCTATTTTTTTCACAATTCTATAATATGGTTTACTATTAAAGCGTAATGAAATAAAGCAAGTGATATTTTTTTTTAATTAAAACATTATAAATATTTGGTAAGTACCTAATCAGTATTTCAAGTCTTTGTTTTTTGTTAAATACACACAATCAATGTACCTGCACATAATGAATGTTTAATGTCATTTACCAGACAAACAACCAGACCATATTATAGTGTAGTATAGTATAGTATATCACAATATAGTGATTCCTTTTTTTGTATACGTTATACAATATATATGTTATGGACCAAGTGATAAATTGGGCAGTATACATAATGCACGGTCATTATGAAAAATGCCCAAATTGAGAGTGCAATTTGATAATAATTATTCAAATAATCAAATTGACCGGGCATTATACATATTGCCCATCACCTTTTGGGCAGAGTAATACAAACATATTTAATTACTATTTTTTTATTGTTATTGTCATTTAACTTAAAATAAACTAAATATTAAACCACTTAAACAATCAGGCTCATTATTGGGATTAATTACCAAGGACTTCTACCTTAAAAATCCACTAGTTTTTGCATCTAAAACTTAAGGAAAGACATATTACAGTACTCCAAAATTAATAATGCGCATGCAAATCTTGAGATTTTAATGATTAGATTTATATGGTTTAAATGTAAACCTGGGTTTGAAAACCATATTTTATACAATATAAATTTTGTGTTATTTTAACCTTCTTTTCTTCCATCATTACACCAGCTTCAGTAAGAAACTTTAAAAGTACTATAAAATTTTCCAAGTAAATCAATCCAACAAAGATATATAGTTATTCGCAATCGTGGGGTTATCCTCGCTATTGACTTTAACAAGGAATTATCGAAACAAAATCGTTACTTACAAATAAATATTAATCTCTTTTAGTACAAAACGCATAATTTGACTAAATTATGCAAGAAGAAAATGCATTTTACCCCTCTATATACATATCATCTTCGGACGCTCCGGGAATATGACAGTTGCCGAACGGTGACGAAAATTTCTATGCGCATTATTACTTTTGGAGTACTGTAAAAATATAACATAAAATATAATTAAATTTAAAACAAAAATTTCACAACATACCTTTGTTTTATAGAAATGACTTATTATTATGAAACATAAAATAAACTAAAGTTTAAGCAATCAGACTCATTATTTGGCATAATTAGCAATTACTGTTAATAAACGAAATGTAAAGAAGTAAAATAGAACATAAAATTGAAAACAATAATTATACAATATGTAGCAAGTAACAGGTTTATTTATTAGAACAACTGCCACTGTGATGGCATTTTGAGGTACACAACTTTTTGGCTTTGCGACAACTTTTCAAGCGTTATTATCAAATTGCCCAATTGTCATGTAGCATTATAATAATGACCGTGCAATGTGATAAATAATGAATTTAAGATAGTAATTAATCACTTAGCCCAATAAAGCTAGACATTATTCATAATGCTCGTGCATTATAAATAATGCCCGCATTAATCACCTGGTCCATAACATATATAATCGACTAAATTTAAGCCAATTTTCGATTGTTCAACCATAAAACCTCATAAACCACATTCACTGCTTGAATAGATTTTATAACAATATATCTTTTACGCTTTAAAAATGCTCCGTAACCTATCACATAAAATAAAATATCAAGTACATTTTATGCTATCATTCGAGTGGTACTTAAAATACTTATTTTATGAGACATATCTACCTAGTCGAGAAAAGTTTGCAGGTTTTTTCATTGAAATTGACTTAAAAAATATTTGAACAATTTAATATTATGAGTAAAGTTCCCAGACCTTTAAAGTGGCCATGGAACAATTTACCTTTTAAAGGAATTTCGTGTTAAATATAATGGCGATAAAATAATTTAGGAGTTCAATAAAGTTTAACAGCCAACGATATTGACGTTCTGAAGCTAATGTAATCCTGGCGCCCCGATCGCTGCGTCTTGTTATAATCTCATTGGATTTTGTATGGCAATAGGTATTTTAGGAGGCGGTGTAAAAAATTAAGCCATTTATACCGTACCGAGATAATTTTACCAATAACTTATCGTGGCTGGAATGGGGCAGCTGAATTAGAAGATATTATTATTGCTTGTTTGTCTTTCTTTAATAATACTACTTTAAACATTCTAAACATAAAGAAAAGCAGATAAAAAAATATCGACTGGGCAAGATACACATACACAAGAGGAAGCAAATGCAGTTTTTCTTGGTTCGTTAAATAGAACATTTAAATCATGTCCGTGGAGAATAGCCAAGTTAGCCGCTTCACCGTACTACTCGTTTCGTTTGCAGCACTTGCAGTAGGTACACACTAGGTATCTCAAATAAACAAGCTGCACGTGTGTACTGAATACCAACGTACGAACAATTTGATCATTTAATCATAATTCCGTTCAGGTACGTATTGATGTTAAATAAAATTTTAACGTTCAATACAATATTTTTAAAAACATCTAAAAGTAACTTGCTCGATAAATACAAAATATCTTATATTATTTGAAATGTACAGTCATACAGTATTATCTGTAACAGTGTAGTTTAAAATTAAGGACTGATTGTCACAGTGCTGTAAAAATTGACATAAGCTTAAAGATAAAACTGCAAAACAAAACAGGCTGTGCTAATACAGCCATAATATTAATAATATTTTTTATTCTTCTGTGGAAAAAAATATTAAATTACGTTCGAAGAAAGATAATATTTTTCTTAATGTTGTATTAATATTCTAGCTAACTATAGCCGAGGGAGCTTTAAAAATAAAATCGAAAAGAAAATATGGCGGTGCTTACCAATGCTCATTTACATGTTTTTATAGGTCGGCCATTTTATTTTATAAGTAGATATATGTTTGTTATAATATTATATATTTGTTTGGTTTGTATCTGATTTTTAATAAAGCGTTATCAAATTATTACGGAAGAAAATTTTAAGTCTAACTTGTATAATTATTCGTAATATACTTACTACTAGTAAACATGAAATAAAAAAAACCAATAAGCTCTTAATAAGCTTCTTCTTTGACTATTTATTTATTTTTTTAATTTTTATGAAATGTATTAGTCAGAAGATATTATGTAAAATATAGAATGGACAGACAAAATTGGTACGAATTAACAATACCACGTTACACTTGAAGACTTTAAAATTTTTTAAAAAGCAAGAGAAAATATGAAGATCGAGGATTAATTCTCAGAATCGCTAAATTTAATATCTAACAATAATTGTTTAAGTTTGAAGAGTACGAAGTCAGACCGTTCTATATCTTAAAAAAACAGTAAAGTTGATATTTTAAATCAAAGCTAAACGCTTTTAGATAAAAAAGAAAGCTTAAGACGATAAATTCCTCGAATTTATTACAATGAATATAATTATTCGTGATAATTTTTTTTATTTTATTCAGGAGAAGAAGAAATAAAAAATAAACCTATATTTTTATATTATAATGTTATACATGTATAGATTAACTATAGACTAAATACACCGTATAATAATAATAATGTTAACCAGATATCCGAAGTGTACCTACACTAAAGGAAAATCTTAAATGCGACTGTGTATAAAATTTCTGACTTCATTCATACACATACATACACATGAAAAAGAAAATCATAACGCAGTCGACTACAATATTACTTGTAATGAAAAGAAAGATCATTGTTTTTAAGCAAAAGCCATTATCCGCCAATCAATATCACCCTCAAACTTAGTAAACAATGACAACAAAAAGCGGGTAATATCTCGAGAGCCCGTAAAGAAACAAAAACACTTTAGAGAGAGAAAGTGCAATAAATCAATGGCTTAAAAGATTGCATTACAGAAGGAGAACTCGCATTTTTCGCACTAAATCCAAACAACAGAATACGCAGTTAGTGTCCGTGACGAGAGGGAATGGATGGCGTCGCATTTTTCTCGCTAACTCCGCGTCGCCTCCGCAATAAAACATTCATGAATTCAGAATGCTACTGCTCAGTACACGCTAGATGAAACGGGCTATGCTTTTCAAATTTGATAAAAGCCTCGTAAAATGCATACGAAATACGCAGCTGTGTCTTATTTTGAACATGTATATACCGGTATGTGCTTCTGCGAGTGGAAAATATTGATTAATGTTCAAACTTCGTGTGCTTCATAATCTAATCAGAAAATAAAACGCAAGAGAATATCGTTAGCACAAAATATGCAAGTTATTAACAGCTTTATTTCACAGATTTATAATAGTAGCCTTACGCATACCATTACGGGGAAAATCCTTATTTTTCCTTTACTTCAAAGAACATCGGCGAAAGCTATTAAAAGGGGTGTATTGGAGATCCGAGAAATAAAAGTATCGCAGAGTGGAGGTGCATTTTTCGAACATCTACAGAATTGCTCACACGGTCGGAAGCGGCGAAGTATGCACAACTCCAACCGGAATGTGGACAATTTCACAAAAGCCCACCGAGTGAGACATTCACCATAACCGTGAAGGCTAATAAATCCGTATGCGAAGGTGTTGAAACCAAATGCGGTGAGGTGGCAATAAAGAATTCCGGCGACCCTTTACTGTTATTATGACTTGGGGTTGAGGAACGAAATTGTAGGTTCCGTACATTTTCACTTTAACAATTACGTGTAAATTCTGTGCAATTATGTAAATATTGCAATTTACGATTTATGCCTTGATAGCTCAAATTTAAAACTATCAGACATCCTTCTAATTTATATTTTAATAGATATACATTTATATTATTCGTATAAAACGGAGCTTTATTTCTTGGATTATTAATAATTAATTTGGAAAAATTATGATTCTTTGTCCTACATTAGTTCTTAATTCATTTGGTATTATGTATATTTGTCTTGCTTCATTTTATGGCTTAATTTCCGTGTCTAGACTGTGGCCATAGTTACTAGATAGTACTTTACTAATTACTATACTAGAGATTGATATAGGCTACTTTTGTCATACATCTCATTTATACCGGAATTTAAGTATTTTGAATACGCGGACGAAACCGTAGGCGACTAGCTAGTGCTTTTACAAGTTGTATTGTTACTTTTTGTTCAAATTGTATTTTTCAATATTAAGTAAGTTCTAAGAAACATAAAACATCAAATATAAATACATGGCAGTAATGAAGTTTGATTTAGGGTGCACTCACACACATCAGTCACCGTCACGGCACGTCACCGGACAGGATTAAAAAAAAATATGTATCAATAGTTCTAGTATGACTCTGTTCCCACACGACAGTCGCCGGCACGAAATCTATCAGTGACGTCACCGGTCAGGCACGTCAAATAATCTTTCCATACATGTATCATACTTTTATCCCCACTCACCCGGTGCCGTCACGTCTCAGTTCAGTCAGCGTCGTGCTACCGTCAATAATTGCTACATGTTCTCTAGCGTGACACGCGTCTAATCACTGACTAACCTGATGTATGTGTTCAATGATTCAGTCAAACCGGCGACGTGACTGACGGACAACATGACGGTGACTGGTGTTTGTGGATACGTACACGAACCGTCACCGATCAGTCATCGGTGACTTGACGGTGACTGATGTGTGTGAGTGCACCCTTAATGTACAATCATACTTAAATTATCATCTTCGTGATTAACGCACATCAAAGAACAGAAAAGTAATCCAGTAAATATATGGACAATTTATTTTTATTAAGAGCGAGTAAACATGTTTAGACGTCGGATTTATGTTTTCATCCATCCGTCGTTCTAGCTCGCATAATATTGCGGACTCGAATAATAATAAGGACAAAGATAAGATTTTTGTCTTTTCGCGAAGTCAAATAACATCGCTGTTATAGAATAGTTTTGTTAGTTATACATTTTTACATGTAAAAACAAAATATATATTTTACTATTGGTCATTTCAATTGCTTATGTATTTTCAACTAATTGGAACATGAATATTTATTATAAATGTAGCTATGATATTACGCTTAAATCTTCTAATAAATAAAATTCTCGTGTCGCGATGGTTGAACTTGAATTCCTCCGTAGCGGCTTGACCGATTCGCATGAAATTTTGTGTACCTACATGTTCTATTTTTTATACCCGTAACTGATAAGAGCAGAACAACGTTTGCCGGGAAAGCTAGTATAATATGTTATAAATTATCGATTTTAATGTCAACATTAAATTAAAAAATTCGTTGTAATTATTGGAATTGTGGACTTGATATTATAGATATTAATTTGATCGTTTACTTAATTTACGGCTTCTTTCTTTTTCAGTATTAAAATTGGAGACTTTTCAATAAATGTACCTATTACCTAAGTAAGTAGTTAGTAACTAAATGGTTTGGAGCAAAAAACTTGGACATTGATTTTGTTACGTAATGCGTTTTATTTATTCAATTAAAAATAACATTAAATTATTCTGTTTAATGTGATTTATGACGCTTTAAGAGCCTTTCAATTTTCACGCTTTTGTTTCTATAAACTAAAATAACGGGTCTTTTTCCAATACCACCTAAAACTCCTTATAATCTGTGTAGGTAACACGCATAAAATTTTATTCAATACGGAAATTACCTACAATAGTCATGACGTCTTTTCCGAATTGACTATAGATATAACAAGCTCACTAACATTTTTAATATCCTTTCAATCCCTTTATCTCTAAAAAAATCTGCATTTACATATTAGCCCGTGTTTCCCAAAATGGTCGTTAAGGAGTGTCGAGTCGCTTTAAATAAATGTTAAAACAGGATTCGAGATTAAATCGTTTAACATTGCTAATTTGTTTTTTATTTTTATTCAGACAACGATTGCACCAGTCTGTTATGCAATTAAAATAGCACAGACCATGCAATATTCTTTGCAAGGAGAGCTCAAAAATTTTTATAACGTCAATGTGATTCCGATATTAAATGTTACACATAATATCAGGTATCATTCATATTGAAATATGAAAGAAATATCACAAATATCGCATAACAGAATTGCTCCGGAGATTAAAACGAAATACCTATCACAAAACAAGTTGTACGGCGAAATAATAAAAATGTTTCAGCGTAGCAACTTTCATCGGCCAGTGGAGCGGGAAGAAGAACCAATTTCTGAGCCGATGCGGACCGTTTTGTTGAAAATAGCTTTCCTTCAATCTGCATTTTCTTGCTGATTTACCAACTTTCATACGAAACTTTTACGATGTCTGCGGAGCGCTAACTTTCGAGTCGACACATTAAATTATTAAACTTACCTGAATGCAATTCCTAATTTTTGAGCTGACTTAATATTAACGTGGAAGCGATGTCTTTTAGAATTATAGTTTAATATCGGTAAAATGTACGGCGGAATATTGGAAACTTACTTAAGGTTTTTGTTCACTCTATGAAATTAGAAATGTACTTTTTTGACAATAACATACTCGTAACACGATGGAATTTAGAATAAAATATGTACTTTTCTAGCTTTCGTAATTTAGGCCAAACAAAGCAAAAATAATATTAATTTGTTTAACGAAAATGTACATCTTTATTAAATGATTCACATAGGCTTCCCGTGTAATTTATTGAATGTAATTATCGGATAATATAATGTACTTTGTTGGCGCGAAGTCCCGAAAATATTTCACTTACCGATGGTTAAATTTATTTTGTTAAAAGTTATTTTAAGCGTAAGCATATTTAATCGAATAGGTACTGTTGAAATAACTGCGGAATTACAGGGTGGTTTTAATTGAATTTACCTTTACTTGAAACTTATTTTGTGGTTGTATTGGCGTTTATAAATTGTGTTTTTGAGGAATAAAAATCGTACGATCAATTGTAAAAATATTGGAATCATATAATATGGAATGTGGAGTCATGTTATCAAAGAGATGGAACGCTCACGATAGCGTGGAATATATGAAATGCGGGCGAAATATTTAAATTGCTTATCTGTACATCAATTTAGTTCACGGCCAGTTTTGAATTTTGTATTTTTTTCTAATATGAGGATACCTGCAGGACACAATGGTGCACTTAAGTGTATGCCGTAATTATGTTTAAAAATAATTAGGTAAGAATTGATAAGTGAAGAAAGTTCTTCACTTATCAATTCTTACCTAATTATTATAAACTTATGTTTCCTCGTTTATTTATAAATTTAATTAAGAAATATTATTGTAAAATGATATAAAAGTAAAAAGTAATCATATGACTATATCGGAAGACAACATACTTATCAATATTGTAAAATCACAATATTTTTTATACACTTAATAAAAAAAAACGAATAAAGTATCACATTTTTATTAACTTGTATAAATACATATAATAAAAAACAACCCTAAATTGACCTCGACCCGTCGCGGTGTAAGGCAACAATATTTTACATAAATTATATTAGGATAAAGAATTTTAAAAATTCTTCACGAGCAAACAAAACATCAACAAATTAAACAATAACATTTGATATAATGTGATAAATTGGTCAATCATGTTATATTTTACGATATATTTTTGTATTTACTCAAGTAGGTACCTACGTATATTCTTTACACGTCTAGCAAAGAGAGAAAAAAATGGTTCTTGTATAATGCCAGTGCAAAAACTTTTCACTGATACAAAAACAATAGGTAAGTATATAATATAGAGTTATACAAAATGCTGGAAGGCTTGTTGGAAGTTTTAAAGTTTGACTTGTAGCATGCTACAGGGTTTGTGACATTCACCCGCATTGTATTATTTCTCTCTTCTCTTATAATATTAATATTATAATGCTATCAATACAATATTTATTACACTCTTAATCTTAATTATTCTAATATATATATATATTTTAATTTGTGAAAATATTTCATAAACTTGATTCTCTGGAAAATAATAAAAGTCTTTTCCATGTTCCCTCAAAACCACCAAAATATGTTACAAAGAAATACCCGCTGCGATAAAAACAAAAAATAATTTAGTACGATAATAAAAGTACAAACTGGTTAAGGAAGGAACAATCCCGAGGAGCAAAACGGGCCATTACTTTAAGCGCATCCTCCACTGCAACGTTAGAGCGACAAGAAACATCATTATCCTACAAGGTCGATAAACTTAAGAGCGGCGCGACGAAACGGCGACCCGCCGGCTGCCTCAAACCATTACTTGATCAAATCACACATCATCCAGAAAAAACTGAACGGCCCATAAATTTTCATGTCGTATGACGCAATCCGTTCCGATTGGCACAGATAAAACTAGCAAGACGTCGGCGTTTCAGCTTATGGGCTATTTACCACTGTGTTCAATGGGTACTTAATAGTACTTCGTTAATATCATTATTAACATTGGAATATCGAGCTATTGCTGTATTAAATGAGATGAAAAGGGAAAATGATGCTTATATTACAAGAATAAAATAATTACAAATGTATTGGCTGAATCAAATTTTATCTTATTCCTACTCTACATACTTACCAATAAACGAATCTAATTATAGGTTGCATTAAATTGAAATTTATACTTAAAGATACATTCACCTTTAACCATCTATTTGAAGCGACAAATGAATGCAAATTGCGAGAAATCTAAAAGCAATTAAATCGAAGACTTTTATCAACCGCATAAAATCTTATTACCATAATGATAACATTTAAATATATAAATATTTTCTAGATCTTTCTATGAAAAGCATTTTAATCTTATGATTGCGTCGCATTCTGAGAATACAAATGCATAAGATATGGGTGATAACATTTTTATTTGGAACACTGCAACGCATCTCGCGTTTCAAGAACGTCAATAAACGTGAGCTCTACGTAAAATCCTACAACAATTCGTGATGAAATATCCGTGCTGGCACTGTATATTTAAGTGTACTCGAGAAGAACACTATTATGATAGTCTACATTAAAGTGTATGTGGCTGTCCGACACACATCGTCCATGTGCATGATACAGCAATAACACTGCACATTCAACTCTCAGACACTCGTTACGGTTTATATTATGTCTGCTGATTCACGCTGAGGGGTTACCAATCCTTTTAAGTTAAACTGTTTTAAAACTCCCATGTCTTTCTCTACATTACTGCTACCCCGTGTCATGTTTACAAAAATATACGTTTAGCTTTTATCTATAAGCAATTAAAGTTTCAAGATAACACTTTTTGAAATTTATTACTCCCGAATGAATGTCGAATTTATACTGCCTTTGTAAATTATGGTCTACGCGCATTTATTAATGCTTTTTGGAAATATTTTATTACAGGTCAATAGAATTACTTTTAAAAAGCAGTTATAATGTTATAATGGGTCCTTTGCTGATTGCAAAATTTACATATAAAAATCTAACTGGTTACGTACATTTCTTCACAAATTCAGTGAAAATCAGTAACAAGCGCAGTATTTTAATATATTTTATGTCTCTGTTATTTCCATAAATACACTCCATTCTATAACAACTAATTACAACCGTGTCATTATGAAATTCGAAATTATAAACGGCAAGTACGAGTAATCCTACTTCATCTCAAACTATATTAATAATGTCAGAATATTAATATCAGATAGGTACCTAGGTATTATATTTAGATACAACAGAATAAATTTTATGAACATCTTCATTATTTTCTAATTTTTGATCCACAACATGTAAACATTGTTTACTTACAATGTCAGTACTGTAGGTTTGTAGTTTCACTATTCCAAACAAAACAAGGAAAACAATCATCCGTCTTAAACTCAACTTAATAAATAAGGATGCAATTTCAAATTTGCTAATACGCTAGAATAAATCATCAGCGGTGAGCGCCTCATTCAAGTGAATTTATCATTCGTTTATTATTCGTATTATGCATACCTATTTGACAGCGTCTAGCGCGGCGGAACGTTCGTCGGTTATACGTCTTTTGTCTTATTTTAGTATGGCATTATTCGGTGCCGTAAAGGCTAGCGAGACGGTTTGTCTGCGAGTACCCAGTTTTCTCGCCCTTGTTTATCTGGCTGGGGGTAGTTAGCGGCGAGTCACCACCCCGCGGCAGTGCTTCCGACGACCGCTCCGCGATGGCACGCTCGCTTGCCCCGCCTGCGTACGACTTTACACGCGCCGCGACCAAACATACGTGAACTTTGACAACGCATAAATCACCTCGCAATTTATATGACGACTATAAAATGACTCTTTTTTTACATTTATATTGTGTAATATGGATAGCGTTAACGGCCTGCTGCAGTACGACAGGTGAGTGGAGATTGCAATTAGCATTTTTATTGAGTTTGATGGCAACTTGTAAAAAAGTTTTATTGATCGGATTTTTTTGTTTACACTAGGTAACTGTATACATATTTATTAGAAGTTTGTTTCATCTTTCATCATGATAACGAGCATTTCGATAAACAATACGAATTTGTAAAGAAACTCAAAAACACTTAAGAATATTTCATAAAAAAATGTCTAAAAAATATTTAAAAGAATAAGTAAATGAACAATAACGAAGCAATTTAAATAAAAGATTCTTCTTTTATATAGGAGCTCCGCTTTTGATTCATAAAAAAACTTTTAGTTATTATAACGAAGTATATTTTTGATTTAGACTGATAGCTACCTATTAGGTTTATTTGTGTCGAATATTTTTGAATTAACTACTATCAACAAAGGAAACTACTAAAGTGGAAAAAGCTATCCGTCTTTTAAATAATAAATTAAAAGCCATTTTACTCATTCAATTAAACTAGAACTTTGCAAAGATAAGAACAAATTTAAATGAAAACATAACAGGGAGATGACGAACACTCTTAACCGCACTGAGATTCTTCAAAAGCAAAATTTATTCAGAGGGTTGGAGATAAGAAGCTCTCGTATTTCTTAAACATAATTCAGTTAACAAGGGGAAGAATCGCAAACAAAACGGACAGGGGTCGTCTCAGTGAGTCATCCGCGGATATCCGCAGGCATCTCCGCAGCAGACAGTTATGGATGTATGCCATTACTGTTGTAAATAAAATACAAGCGCTATTTTTACTGCATATCGATTATATGACGAACGTTTTGCAGGACTTTCCGTTCGAAATAATTGGTCATTGTTCCGGGGAATTATGTAAAAATTGGTGTTGATTTTTGTTTATTCTCTTTTTAAATGTTTGTTCGTTATTGCCGGGAATTGTAAAACTTATTGCTTTTTTGTACTGGTTTTTCTTTTTTGTTCCTATATTATATTAACTTTGTTTATCTTTAAGGCTTTTAATTGTTATACATTATTGAATGTAAAAAGTGTTAATATAATTATTAATTATGTACAACCAAGGAACAACGACAAGGGAAATATTATTTGCTCGAGGTTATACTCTGTTTCTGATAAGCAAAGTTAAATCCCTAAAGCCTCTAATGTACGTGAGGAAGCTGGAATAACGAAGCATCTGCAACATTGATCATACCTGGGATGGTCTCCTTATTAGAAGGCGTAAAGAGAATTCTAACTCAAATAGATTTATTGTATGAATGCATTATTATGCTAGTGATATTATCAGCAAAGCTTAGACAAGAGATTTTCTTTCCGTAAAGTTACTGACCAAGGAAAAATTCTTGTATATAATCCTTGAGGCCCATAAGGACCTCCTATGAAAAACTAGTGTTAAAAGATTTTACCTTTTTACCTTCAGACTCCGTTTTATTCGAATCTGAATTCAATTCAAGGGCGTGAGTGAATATTTGCTCGAATAAAAATGTTTGCCAACTTGAATGAAACTGGACCTTTGTTTAAAGAACCAATGCACTTAATTTAAGATATTAATTCTATAAACGGTTCTAATCAATTGTGAACAAGAGAAATTAAAGACCGAAAATCCTTTTATATTTTGTTACGTATAGCGGTCACGTCACAGGTCGGAAATCAAATATTTGAAAATTTTAAAGTCCCGTATTAGTAGTAATCAATGTATGCATTAAGTACGCCTACAAACTATCTCTATCACATTTAAATGATGAAAATGTACTAAATTAAAAGACTTATATGTCTTAATTAGTTAAAGCGTATGAATCGCTACGAGGTTCCGTGAAATTTCTAAAGCCACAACTTGCGAGTAGGACCCACGTGTTAATTCAAGATACTTAGTAGGAAATTGTTTTAAACCGACTGCACAAAATCTTTATAGCTAAATATATTTAAAAAAATAACTAGATACTCGAATTGAAGTCGTCTTACTAATCTATACTTCTGTACTAATATTATAAAGAGGAAAGGTTTGTAATTATGTATGTATGTATGTATAGTTTTCACGCATAAACTACTGGACCGAATTCAAAAATTATTTTACCATTAGAAAGCTGCATCTTCACTGAGCAATATGGGCTATATTGCATTTTCAAAAAAATTTGAGATCCTTACCAAAAATGCAATAATGTAACCCAAGTGTAAAAAAACTCCTTAATAAAAATTCTGTCATCGCGTGCGCTACGGAATCTATTCCTTGAAGTACGAGGATGGTTCTTATGAAAAAAAAAAAACGTAAACATGTATGTATGTACCATGGGCGAAGCCGGGACGGACCGCTAGTTACTAATAACTGAGTTATAAAATTAATGAGCTTAATGTAATGGCGAGTATAAACTTACATCCTGTTAAGTTGTATCAAAATTGGCCTGAATTGCTTCGAGAAAGGGATGATAATATACAGCCGTGGCGCTTTTTTGCACTGCCGCGCCGTACCCCCATGCATTGTATTAATTTTATAAAACTCTCCCTGTCTAAGAATACACCCATACTACATACCGTCTTATGTATATACATATACCGATGAAAACCTATGAAATTCAAAAACAAAAACAAGCAATAACAAACAACGTATAGGACATTACATTATTCTCGATATTGATCACATTAGCAAATTAACCATAGGTATTTCCTATAAAATATCATTATTGCTATGATCATTTTATGTGCGCATAATTTAGAATAACATTTATTACACAAATCGCATTATTCACGTTACCACAGAGTTGCATAACGGTGTGATAATTACGCCTAAATCGAAATTGAATATCTATGAACTGTTTATTTTATTAGAAATAATTCGCTTTTGTTCATATGAAAATGGGAGTTAAAAAAAGATTATTTTTTACTTATGCATGTTGTTATGTAGTTAAGGAATATTATTAGTATAATAACACTGATAATTAAGGAACAATGTCGCTATATCCATACTAAGTATTAATTATAATTTTTCCACGAAAAATTCACTTGTAACCTTGTAATAAAAACACATTATTAAAAATGAAATAAAATATTAAAAATATCTATATACAAGAGAGGGTATTTGATATATCTAGTCAATATCAAATAATCACAAAAGTAATATTAACGATTCGAGTAAAGCCGAACGGTAACACCGTTAAAATAGCTTTACTCACAGTATTAAAAATTCAAATATTAATTAGTACATATTGCATAATGAAATATTTCAAAAGAAAAGTTACTATTTCAAGTAAAATGTAACGGTTGTATCGTTAATTTTAAATATCTTTATTCATGCTATTAAGTATGCATATTGAAATATAAACTATTGCTGAAGGATTCATTAAAAACCTCAGCATTTTAAATAAAGTCCAACGATTATACCGTTGACTTAAAAGATTTTTACTCATTTTTAAGTAAAATATCATTAGAATAGATGTAAAAATAACTCACTGTACCGATCCGACGGGATACACTTTTTAACACTTTTAGCACTTGCTTTAAGCAATACTTAATACTTAATAGCACCAAGGTTGTAGTCTTGTAGACAACCTTCTCGCGGCGGAAGCTAGACGCCAATGAAAAGCATCCAGCGCCCGCACATTATCGTGTGCCCCGCCACCTGGTGGAGAGGTGTGCGAGAGAGATAGCATACATACAACGGAAAGAGAGGGAAAAATAGGCGGAAAAAGCTAGGTGCCTTCTCAATAAGTAAGCTTCAAATTACGGTCAAGTGTTTAATAAAACATTGTAAAACGATAGTTTAACAACCCAAAACATTTTGATAAAAGGGATTTTGTGCAAAAACTGCGAACATAATATTTCATTGTATTTGTTTGTAAGTGAATGAACTGAACCTGATTGTGACAATTTTTTGTTTCATTAAACGTTTATTTAGAATTTAGATGTTTTAAAATAGCTTTTTTTGATCAAATATATGTTTTATTATGGTTACATTTTTTAATTGAAACGCTTATTAAATCGAAATACAATGTTGTTTGCTCTTGAATGTATTATACCTACTCTAAAATAAAAACAAAAACTACTTATGTTACTTATGTTATGTTATATGTATCTAGGTACTCAATTCAGCGCTATTCCATAACTTTTTAGTAATCTGTGTCTATAGGTACGTTCAATGTAGATGTAACAATGAGTTCAAGAAGAGATAAATGTTAAAAAATACTTCATAGGTATATCTCAGAAAAATGCGCTTGGTGTTTATCCATAAAGTAGCAAAATAACACGTAACGCTTTCTGACAAGAAAGCACTTCCCATAATAAAGCCGTCTAGATTTCTTTTTTTTAACTGCAATCACGATTTTAGGTCACCTTTCAAAGCCTGATTGCTTCCACCAATCATTCAAAAATGTAACGCGTTGCAATGTGAACACTTTAATTCGATTCGGACCAAGAGATTTCACGTGAATATAATATCATTTCATTACTTATAATCCAAGAGCCCACGACGGCCAGACTTTCCTTTCTTTCGGAAAGTTGAAAGTTTCTCTGTATATGTCTCCTATACAGATAAGAACGACCAGCGACTATCAAGTTTGGGTTGTGGTTACTTTGGCAGGAAACAGGTAGTAAAGGTGTATAAAATAGTACCTAACTTTCATTATAGTTTAAAAGCTAAATTTTATATAATATGTTACTTGGGGACCTATAAAAAGATGGTACCTAAGGAGCCGGACAGTTTTCATGGTTCTTACATCTTGCCAGACACATTTAAAAATAACTATCATATCATCAAATTCACATAACTACCTAAAAGTGTAACAAATATGAAATAACCCACTAAAAACATTAGTTTACTATAATTAATTATTAAAAAATAATAGTATAATATAAGTAATAAAGTTATTACTTATCTTTTATGGGGACTTATGTTGATGGAATTCCACGTATCTCGATGACTTTTTAGTTATTGTGTCATCGAGATACGTGAAATTCCATCAACACAAGTCCCCATAAAAGATAAGTAATAACTTTATTACTTATATATTATACTATTATTTTTTTTTAATAATTATAGTTAACTAATGTTTTTAGTGGGTTATTTCATATTTGTTACACTTTTAGGTAGTTATGTGAATTTGATGATATGATAGCTATTTTTAAATGTGTCTGGCAAGATGTAAGAACCATGAAAACTGTCCGGCTCCTTAGGTACAATCTTTTTATAGGTCCCCAAGTAACATATATAAAATTTAGCTTTTAAACTATACTGAAAGTTAGGTACTATTTTATACACCTTTACTACCTGTTTCCTGCCAAAGTAATCACAACCCAAACTTGATAGTCGCTGGTCGTTCTTATCTGTATAGGAGACATATACAGAGAAACTTTCAACTTTCCGAAAGAAAGGAAAGTCTGGCCGTCGTGGGCTCTTGGATTATTAGTGTCAATTTGATATAAATAAAATCGGGAGATTCAGGATCGTAATCTATGAAAGGACTTTTTCCCGATCTGAGCTTTTTGACAAATGGACGTAGTTAAGCAGAAAGGACTCAATCCACAATAAATGACTTTGGAGATAATTGCGTTTGAAGTTTCAGATGTAATTTCTCTAACATTAAGTTATATTTTACAGTTTTTTTCTCGTTATTATTAAGAAGATATTATGTGTTATTTAATTGTTCATCAATATAGTAATATATTTTGATTATATGTTAAGATATTAAGTAAAGTGTGGGTTGAGTCCTTACAATTAAACTTAAGTTTACAAGGACAGGTATTTTTTCTAACTTTCTCAGAATGGACTCAAAACTACCCATCGACTAAAAAATAAGTTATTTAAACAAAAAAAACAAGTGTTTTTGTCAAAAAGTTACATATTTATTGACCTCAATCATAAAATTAACGGAATCAGGTATAAACGCCATAATTATTAAGAATAAAATATAGAAACAAGTCAATAACTGCGTTAAAAACAACCGACTTCAAACTTGCACTTGCAACATTTACAAATACAGGCAAAAATGCTCATAAAATAAAAACTACTAGGCCTATCCAAATAAAATTTTTATGGGACCAATTCGACACCATCCCGCATCGAACAAAAAAAGAATCACGTAAATCGGTTCAGAAACCACGGAGTAATCGGTGTACATACATAAAAAAAAAAAAAAAAACATACCGGCCGAATTGATAACCTCCTCCTTTTTTTTGAAGTCGGTTAAGAATAGCGAAATAACTAATTATTTAATTTACACCTGATGATGACAGAAATTGATACACCCTAAGGTGTATCAATTTCTGTCATCATCTAAGTTAAAATCAAGAGTTGGCCCGTATCCATCAACATCTTCGTTGATAGAGCTACTTCCCTTAAGGGTATTGTAGAACTCTTGACAGTCTTCAGGTATTAAATTAAACATCGATCTAATATCATCAAGCTTTGCTTGAGGGATGGCTTTTCCTTGAGGCCAAAGAACTTCAAAATCTTCTTCTGCAAATTGAATTATATCCCCATTCCTTTTTTTTGACAAATCCAGCGTTTGTATATCTCCACTCTCTGACGTCATGGTAATTAAATGTGGATCTTCTTTATTTAATAAAATTTGTTTTGTTCTTAGCCAGTTCACTTTGTCTTTATTTGTATATATTTTGCGGTTAACAATTTTTTTTTCAATTTTTTTAGTACTTAAAAAATCTTGTGTTTTCAGCCTAGTAACTATAAGGGGATTTTTCTTTTTGCAGATTTTCATGACATTTATGTATTCCTCTACTGTGTATATCCGCTCATGATGCTTCAGCTCACATTCAATTTTGCTAAAATCTGTGTCGTTAGGCAAAAAAGAATGGCCTGTTTCTAAATACTTAAAGGTTATCGTTTTAAGGTTTGGGTGGCTGTTAAGTATCGTTTTAAGCATGAGAACTATTTTGATATTCCTATTTTGTCCCCCGCAACAATCGCTCCATAAAACTAAATTCTCCACGCCATCCCTCAGATCATTCTTAATGAAATTAATAAGGCACGAGCCAACTTCTTGGGCTCCTCGTCCGGCTTCCCCTTCAACCCAGATATTGCATCGTCCTTGATCGTTAGAACCAACGTGGATCCCGGCGTTATAAACCCATAACTGACGTTTGTAAAATACTATGTTAGTAGGTATACGGGGCAAAGGTAGCGTTTTTTCGAGATCGTAGGTTAGACATTCAAATTTAGGATCTGTTTTAGCACGCATCATGTCTTGAGACATTTTATTACGAAGATCTTCCGCTCTCATTTGGTGAATATCTCTTTGCTGGATCAACCGTTCTTTTTCTTCCGGTACACAACACGTCTTAATCTCAAGGGCTAATGAATCGCATTTCTTGCAGGTATCCTTCTTCAAAGATTTACAGCGAAGATTGAAATTCGTATAAAATACGCGCTTTAGGGTAGCAAACGAGACGTATTTCTTCTCGCTGCCGTACACTTTTTTAAATTCCGTTAGATAGATATCGTAAATTTTTTGGACAGTCATACCTAGTTTTAAATATTGTGCGCCATTGTTTCGTTCCCTTCTGTAATGAGATTCGTATTTTGGGAGGGAATTAATCACATTCTTAATAAAATCGATATCTTCTTCAGGAGTCTTATTCCAACCACCTTGTTTAAGACCCCTCTTGTCGTTGTAAGTTTCAAGCATTCGCTTTTTGGTCAAACATATGTCAACTCGTTTAGACGATATTTGAAAATTGTTTAGAAACATTTGCTTACAAACACAATTCTCGCAAATATAATAATTTCTTCTGTACTGTCTAGGTTTTGTCTTACCAGTTTTGCTTTTAGTTAAGGTGTATGATCGAGCTTTTTCAGATTCTTTAACATTATTCAAAATAAATAATAGCTGAGCTTCGTATGATCCCAATGTTATAAACTTATCAAACTCTCGTTTCCGAGTTTCTGTGGAAACAAGCAAGTGACAGCGTTGCTTGCAAGTGCACGTATAATCGTGGAATTCTTTCGACCTTACTAGTTTGTCTTTGACATGATATGGTAAATTCTTGTATTTCCTATCCTTCTTCTCAGAGAGACAATATTCCCGGTATTTTCTTTTGCGTCCACATTTTGAGCGGCCTATAGTTTGCAGCGCGTCATTGTTTTCAGTAACGGGATGAGCAGCTTCAGCTTCGGGGTGAACAGCTTGAGGATCAGAACTTTGACACGTTGAAATTATTTCACCAACCGTTATGTCGTTATGAACAGCATTTGTAACAATGGGTGGGTTTTCATTGTGTATTATTTGTGTGGTTCTGTCAGTTCTAGTTGGATTATCGTGTGATTGGATGTGTTGGATTACATGATTTTCAATGAAACCCTCTGTTATAGTTTCATTCTCCGAACTGTCACTCTCGGGGATTGCGATACTCTTCCTTTTTTTTTGCTTTACATATGAGTGCGATGCATCAGTTTCAGCTCCACTGTCAGGTACATAATCAGAGTCTGTATCGTCGTCATAGTCTCCATCTTCTTTAAGGTTACTAATTCCATTACTTTGGCGTCTTTTTGCGAACTCATCATACTCATGCCTAACTGTAAAGAAATCTTCGCTTAGGGTTTCCAACAGCTCTAATGTACTCGGTGACATTGGCGGCATTGGTGAATTATTGTTTTCAGCTTCTTTCCGTGTAGTAAGAGGAGTAAGCGGAGAATATACTGGGGCAGCTGGAGATTCAACACCTGGCAAGAACAATCAAAATAGGTCATTACAGTCATAGCAGTCATTGGTATCTTAGTCAGCTTATTTTCTTGCGTGTTTGAATAAAGAAGAATACAAAATATAAGTCACTATTTCTAACTTACATGTCGTCACTATGGCTTTTTGCGTAGTCACAAGCGGAGTCAGTGGAGAGTATGCAGGCGCAGCTGGAGATTCCACATCTAGTTGCATAAGAATTTAATTAATATCCCCCATAAATTAATTCAATTTACAATAACATTCTATGTAGGGAAGTGATATACTCACCTGATCCCACAATTTCATTAGCTTTAATTACCGCCAGACTCATTGAAGGGCACAAAGGATTACTTGTATCTTGAAATTCGTCATCTGAAGGTATTAAAATAGAAAAGACCATTAATTTCTGTATTAATTTAGGTCTCTAATTCATTTCTTAGACAATGTATTTTTCAAGTACCTACCTTGGCAATTGATGTCTTTGGACGAATCTGCTTCAAGTTCTGACGGAGCCCCAGATATATTTCCATCTACAAATTGAGAATTATCATAATAGAAGTATTAAATTAGAAAATAGGGTTATTAGTACTCCAAGGGTTATTAGTGCGCATAAGCTTAGTAGGTGCAATTTTATTATATTATCAGAATAAAATGTAATAAAACCAAAACGAAAGCAAAAACAAAATAAGAGTGTTTAGTACAGCAAAATACCACAAACATTGAATCCTGCCCTGCCCGCCTTGCTCAATCATGCTTTATTGATTGCAAAATAATAGTATTAACAAAGGTTTAATATTATCACGAACATCGCAAACCAAAAAGTTGTACCTATCAAGCTCATTAAAACGTGCAAACGCGTAATAATACGTCACTAACAAATTCTTACGCAGGTAGATTCCGAATTATATTGACAGTAGTACCTAGACAGGTAGGTAACAAAATCTACTTAGTTTGTCGTTTGATCTTCACGTCAGTTTATAGCTGGAAAAAAATATTCATATTATATTGTTATTTTTACTTTTTAAACAAATTCATTATTTTAATATAATAAAATTAAGTTAGTACCTACTTTAAAAATAGTCAATAAAATATGTCTGCCAACTATTACTCAGATAAAATAAATAAATTATAGTATGATACCTGATGGAACTACGGCATCCTTTGCAGGCGGCTGCACCGTCGTTTTCGCAGCAGAGATCTCTTCCATATCGCTCTCTGTTCATCGTAATAAGTTAGTTACATCAGATTGTTAGAACCAGTTTAAGTAACGAATATAATAAAATAGTGACAAGGAATCTTATGTATCCTTATACGACAAAGCAAAATTAATTATTTGAGGTTAGAAATAAGCCTGGTGAAAAAGAAATACTTACCATCTGGAAACTCAGATTTATCGGTAACCTTATGTTCCAAGGCATTCAACAAAATTCGATCAATTCGTCGCATCTTAATTATTCACTTGTTTTGTTCACATACAATATAAACGAAATAAAAATAACACACGCGTCACGTCACACAGGCAGATTTCAAGAAACTGGCAGAGTTGCCAGTTTTTGACAGTAATTTACTAACAAAATTTTGCAATATTTAGTAGACAATATTTGTTTTCAAACTTGTTACAATATTTAGGCCTGTTGCCTTATTAAAAAAAGTAATTTGAAACCTTCCAACTAAAATAGAAATTGATCAAATATTACTTAAACTAAAACAATAAAATAACACAAATATTTTAAGTTGTTTAAATTTAAATTAATTTAAAGTAAATTTTTGTTACCTACATTTATTTCTTACAAACGACTCATTGTGCCTGAGCCGTTTTAGGTTATTCGATGGAAAGTGCGCAGTTGATCAAAAACTGTTTTTCTAAAATATCTTAAGTGTTTTGAGTCGTTTCTGGCAAACAAAAAAATATATATTATATCAGTAAACTTATATCACAGAAACGACCCAACCTGTTTGAATCGTTTCAGGTATTTGATAAAATGTTATTTCCAATCAAAATTAATTCTTAATAAGGATCCAAACTGTTTGAGTTTATGCTGGTTTATCGACTTTAAGAACATACTCACAGAAAGGTCATTACTCAGAAACAATTCAAGTGGTCTGAGTTTGTTCAGCAAATACGTTTTGTATGCTCTTCATACTGTGGGTTGAGTCGGCATAGTCAGAAAAACTAGTTTCCATTTACATTAAAAAAATAGGGATTTTACTAAATGATAGATTCTACTCTCAGGAGTATGATGGCATACATAACTCAATTTTGGCCAAAGTGTGGATTGAGTCCTTTCTGCTTAACTACGTCCAAATATAGGCACCTACTTAATTAATAGGTACATGCCTAGTACGTGTAACTAGACTCAGTAATACGTAGGTGTAAAGTATAGAGAAATACTTATCTACTAAGTATATGTAGGTATAGGTACTTACAAAATGTTCATGGTTATTTTCAGCTTGGTAAATGTTTTTACTATAATGATTGTCGAAAAGTGAGAAAACAAACTGGTATAATTAATTTGAATGAACAATAATTTGGTTTTTATACGCATATACAATTGTTATTGTTCAGATTGAAATTTAATTAATTAACAGCAAAGATATTAATTATTAATAAACCCATACAATATCCTTGAACTAAATTAAACGTCAATTTATACCTAGTGTATTTATAAAGGGCTTATGAATCAAGCAGTTTTGATTTGGTATTTCATTATACTGTCAACATTAATATTGAACTTAATAGTGAAGGCACAATACAATGAATGCGTAAAAGTGTTGTACAGAATCCTTTTATAAAATTTAAATATAGTCTGTTCAATTATTGTAATGTTTATTTATTTGTTAAAAAATCCCTAACACAACAAGTGTATTATATTTTAATGCAACAATAATAAATCAGTAACTAAAATGACATATAAATTGTTTAATTAACAGCATAAATACCACATAAAGAAATAATAAACATGTAACACTTTCATCCGTTAGGTTCCTATATATCCATATGTAGTCTTTTGGCCCAATACAGAGGCGATATTCAGTTTATACGATGTTATTCATCCTAAGCTGCTCAGAGAGCCTTGTAAATATTCCGCCACAACGATAAGGCTTTTATAAAATATCGCAGTCAGTATCGTACCCAACACAATACTATATTCTATGTTATAATATTATTCATTTATTTTAGAATATTGAGTTATAGGTTGTAGGTTCTAAGTAGTATTTAAAATACATGTATGTTATTTACAGGTTTATTTTTGATAAGGCTTGATATTAACGAAATTGTAAGATAAACAAAAGTAATTTTTTTATCTAATGCTTATGGATACATTCATACAATAAACTTACTTTCAGTTTATTTTTAATGCACAGCTATTATTAACTCTAGATGTCAAAGCATTGCAGTCTTCATTACGACTAATTGGGTATGGTTATATTCAAATAATCCATTTTTATTAAATAACTGGCTTAATCGAGAAAATTAATATTAAACATGATGAATATTTAGTTCCTATGTGACACGAATATCATAATTAATAATACTATAAATTAAATTAAAGAGGATAAAAGAATATCTAAAAGGATAGAATACTTTTGGTTACATGTGTGTCTTAATAATACATATTATGAAAGGCAGCACATACCTATATGGGATCTTGGGACTCAATTTCAAGTTTCAGTTGGGATTTATTACCCTATGTTACTAGGGTTAATAAAATTATAATGGTAGGATGGCAGAAGTTGATGACGAGAACTTCTCTATGCCTCCGAAAGTCCATAAAAACACAGATTCCTATGCTTGATTTCTCTCCGGATCCTGCTGTGATTATGACTATGTTTGGGACTAAAACAATATTTTCTTCGTATCTTGGGTAAAAAACTCAATTACGCTTGTACAAAAACATCCAAAACGCAAAATGTTCTATTCCTTTTTTCAGTTAAAACTACACAAAGCATTCACTATGCTCTGATAGTCTCACAATTGAAGAAACCCAAAAGAGTGGTTAGACAAAAGCACTTTATATTATCTGAAAAAGCTTGAACTGGTATCTATGACAAAGCATACTATGTTGTTTATATACCTAGGTAGATAATACTAAGTAATGTTAATTCCAAGTCCATAGTAGATATTAATTCATCAATAAATCTTATTAGATATATAAAAATCTTATTTAATTATATAACATGGCTTTTTGTTTTTTTTACAATAAGTTCTGCCAGTAACGGGTTCATGACAATTGAATTCGTTTCACATTTTTTGACTTTAATGTAAACATATCTTGACGGGAGCTTAATAGGGTCTATACGGGTAAATTCTTTCAAGTGATGTGTTGTTTTTCCCAGAAACAGTAACATAAGAATCCCATTTTCCTTTGAACGTTATGTTTTTCTCTCCACGTGAATATATAAATAGATTATATAAATCTTTTTTTGTACGTTTCAAATAATTATTCATTGAACTATGTTTTTTCTAATGTAGTTGTCTTGGTCTCAATATTCAAAGAACTTTCCAGTATTAAAGTAGAAATAAGCTATAATACATTGTCGTCAGGCTGTCGCCTTTAGGAATACTGCTTGGCTAGCGTAGTAAACAAAGTCAACAGGAATTTTATAGGTTAGTACTAGAAAGAGTTAAAGTCTAAAACCATTTTGTTTTACTAGCATTTAATGTGTGCTAATAACAATGGCTTTTCAACGATTAGATCATTAAACTAATTGCAAAGAAAAGAAGTAACAGAAGTGAATACTTCGTTTAGTTGTATTACTTGATTTCGTAACTCTTATAACTTACCTAGATACTAGTTTATGCTTTGAACTTCGCTCATATAAAAAATATACTTATTATAAATTTTTTTACACATACATAGTTAGTATATTTTAAAATATCTAAACTAATTTACTATTCATTTAAATTAATTAATGTTCACTTTCACCAATCAGATCGATACAATTTATCATAGAATTATTTAATATTTCTCTATAATGGAGAGGATGAAAACATCGCAATTGCTATTAAGACGTTGATTGAAGTTATCCAATTCACTTATAGTGAAGTGGGCTCGGTTGTTTACACGCTGACCCCGCGTCAACGTTTGAGTTAAGCGAACCCCTCGATAGCAAAGTGCTAATTTAATGTCTCTATTTACTATTTACGTGTTTTGTAATACTTGAACACTTCTCATTAGAAACTTGATTTATTAATTATTTATGAAAATGGCTACCACGATTTCGAACGCTTAAAATAATCACTATAACTTAAAACTCGCGGATAGCCATCCTGTAACAATCTGAGTCGGAAATACCATTCGGTTGATATTTTCTGTTACTCTGAAGCTAAGGCCCAGATTCACAGTCGTAACTTTACTTTACCGCAAAAGAGTCTTCACAAAGTAAACTTTGTATGACCGAAGTTTACTTTCAACAGTTTCAACATATTTAATTTCAGAGACAATTGCTTGACTTTCCTTAAAAAAGTATACGGCCTCAAAGTAAAAGTACAGGGAAAGACGTGTGACTGTTACATTATACGCATAATTTATGTTTTTGAGAACATATAATTGAATTACCTACAACATGACATAACATGAACATATAATTGAATTACCTACAACATGAAAAAAATCATGAAGTGTCGCGATGAAGCCCATATAAAAGCGCGGAAGACGAAGCTTAGTGCGGATAAAGACACCTACCTTGAATTAAAGCATTATGTAAGGCTCGCTATTCACAGGGAAAAGGAGGCATATTTTGACACATATATCAACAATAATATTCATCGACCAGCGATAATGTGGAAACATATTAAAGAGCAAGTTCAAATTAATACAAAAAAAGAAACCATTTTACCATCCCACATTAATAACCCAGTCGATATCAACAGTCACTTTCTAAATATTCCTGGTACCACACTAGTGGACCAGTCTACCCTAACTTTTTATCAATCTCGTAGATTCAATAGCTCTGTGTTTAAATTCAAGCTTGTCGATGAGAATATTGTCCTTAAAACTGTGAATGAGATCAAATCTCAAGCTGTAGGTGTTGATGATATCTCGTTAGATATGTTTCTCCTCACATTGCCTCATTCCTTACCTACATTGACCCATATCATAAATAGATCTTTCCAGACAAATACGTTTCCACATTTATGGCGACAGGCACTAGTTTATCCTGTGCCTAAAAACAAAACTCCAGATAGCCTGAAAGATCTGCGGCCTATTAGTGTACTTCCTTGTTTGTCAAAAATCATAGAAAAGATTGTTCATAAACAATTAATGGAATATCTGGAACTACATAATATCCTACCTGAGCACCAGTCCGGCTTTAGGAAGCATAGGGGAACAGCTACGGCTCTGATGGATGTTGTTGATAACATGTTGTGTGCACAGGAAGATGGAAGGGGCACAATCATGTTATTATTAGATTATTCTCGTTCCTTTGACACAATTGACATCGCCCTACTGCTCTCCAAGCTTGTATATTATGGGTTGGGTGATAATTGCGTTAAATGGTTTGAAAGTTACCTGAGCAATCGAACACAAACTGTTTCTGTCTTAAATGAAGACGGAACTAGATCGTACTCTAATACCAGTATCGTTACGAGAGGGGTTCCTCAGGGTTCGATCTTGGGCCCTCTTTTATTCATATTGTACAGTGCAGATGTTGTCAAAATCATAAAGAACTGCAACTATCAAATTTATGCTGATGACATTCAACTCTACTACTCATTTCATCCTAATGAAACCCTTGAGGCAATAACCAAAGTCAATTCCGATTTGAATTACATTAACTTATGGTCTGAACGCAATTCATTAATTCTTAACCCATCCAAGACAAAGTTTATGATATTAGGTAATCCAAAAATAATCAATAAAATTAATCAATTTGACATAAATGTATTCATTAATAATAGAAAACTTGACCGCGTACATGAGGCTCGTAATTTAGGAATGATTTTTGACGAGAACTTAAGATTCGAGAAACATATAAATACCATTATTTCCAACTGCTTTTATCGACTTAAGACACTGTATAGAATACGAAAATATATTGACACTTCTCTCCGTATTCGACTTTGTGACGCGCTTGTACTATCCAAGTTTAATTATACTGACACAATGTATGGACCTAGATTGCTCTCACGGACAAAAGCAGCAATTCAACGTGTACAAAATGCTTGTGCACGTTATTGCTGGAATATACCGCCTCGAACTCATGTTAGTCCATACTTAAAAAGTGCTAAAATATTAAATATGGAAGCCCGAAGGCGCTTACATTTTGCCACTCTTCTTTTCGGTGTAATGCAAACCAAAGTCCCATCATACCTATACCAAAAACTTGCCTGGATGGGTGAGCGCAGTGCCCTAAGCTATCAAACAAGATCAGCATTTCAAAAGCTGGCCATACCTAGACACCACTCCGCAGGGTTCAAGGGAAGTTTCCGATACAGTGCCACCAAGTGTTGGAATAATCTTCCACCACCACTACGTAATCTGCGCAATAAGGAAAATTTTCGACGCAAATATCGAAATTATTTACTTTTCAACCCTCCATAGGGACTTGGTGGCGCTGAATGTAACTTCCTTTGTAAATATGTCATTTATTTTTTTGTATTGTGTTCAAGATTAAAAAAAAGGTGATGTTTCAGTTTAAGTTTCTTTATTTCAATTGTTTTTACTTAAGTGTGATTGCATGATTTGCTTTGTTTCTCCTTTGGTTTTATTTATTTTATTTTATTTTTTATCTTTTATTCGTTTTGTTTCTTTACTTTATTTTTTAATCATTTTTATCTCTTTTAGGTTTAAGGTGTAATGTATTTTTATTATCTTAATGTTCAGTGCGTGATTGTTAACTCCAAATGTCATAAGGGGCCACTGAAAATCAGTGGTGCGAATGGTCCATCTCATCATTCGTGCCAGATACTGAGTTGGTCCCTTTTGTCAACGGAGAAACGTCCAGTACCTATTAAAGATTGTTTTCTTATACTTTATTACTATTGTTATTTTTATTTTTTTGCTTTGAATGTTACTTTTGTTTTTATTTTTTCTTAACCTTGTACTGTATGTTTTTGTGTGACAATAAATGTTTTTATTATTATTATTATTAATTAAGTTATTTCCATATATCCATATATCCATATATCCATATATATATTATAAAGGCGAAAGTTTGTATGGATGTATGGATGTATGGATGTTTGTTACTCTTTCACGTAAAAACTACTGAACCGATTACAATGAAATTTAGCACACATATAGAGGGTAACTTGGATTAACACATAGGATAGGTTTTATCCCGGAAATCCCACGGGAACAGGAACTATGCGGGTTTTCCTTTGAAAACGCGGGCGAAGCCGCGGGCGGAAATCTAGTTTCCATATATAATAATAACATTATTATTTTATATCAAAAATTAATTGATTAGAAAAAAAACACAATGTAGGTATTACGTGGATTTGCAATAATAATTGTCGGTCAGGTAGCAGTTTCAAGTCCGTTATAATAAGCCAGGGTCGGGAAGATTGTAGTAGAAATATCAAAAACCGGTAGCCACAGCAAAATTCGTCAGAAAAATATTATAATGTTATAAGACAAACGAAGCAATGCAACGATCAACAAATCAACAAAAAAATGTCACTCAAATCGACATGACGTTTCGAGCTATAACCCAACCATATTAAAATGCGTTTCTGTTCTAGAAAATTAGTTTAAAATGAAGGCCTACATGATTTATGCGCATAGTCATGTAAAGTTTACTTTGAGACCAAAGTCATGATTATCGACTCCTTAGCCTTTACTAAGTAAAGTATAATTTTCGGAAAGTAAAGATGAGCTTGACACGACTAAGAAATATATTTTTCTTTGAAAGTAGATCTTTCCATCAAAGTAAAGTTAAAGTGCGATCTGTGAATCACGGCCTAAGTAATAAAGGACTTTCGTGAAATAATTAAAACAGTGAAATAGTTGTTCTTAAGCTCACCGATTTAACAATAACATAGTCTGCGTCAACAAGCTTTAATTTAAATAATAAAGTTTAATTAAGCATAACTTTTTTAGTAAATTAAACAAAATGAAGTCCACTTATTCATATCATATGGAATTTTAAAACAACTGATATAATAACTAAACAGCATACAAAATAAAAATAATATCATTCATCTTATTCCTTTTATAAGTTCCCATCTCAAAAGTTTACACATAAACGGAAATCTATCATTAACAAACTATATAAATCCGTTACCCAAGAACTCCGCGCATTAAAACTTTCCAACAACAATGCTCCATACAAAAACGCTAAATCTCTCAACAAACATGTAAAAAGAGCACGTCTCGTTAGGGTGTACCCATCGAACATACTTGTGTGTGTCAATTATTCATCTGTACGTCGATAATGGAACAATCCTGTCGGCTTCGCAAAGAGGGGCTGTCAGCGCTAGCCGTAATGGTATATTTACTGTGATGCCGCGGAAAAAGCGATCCTATTTAGTGCGTCGAAGAGGCAAACGCAATTAATGCTAAGTTTAAATTACCACAATGATTCGACCTACACCATCCATTAGCAAGTATACGAACTCTTGCCACGTGTACATAGTGAATAGTTGGATAGTCAGTTTATTTCTGAGCATTGGAGACAATAGCGTAGGCCGTAGGGCAATTTAAAATAATTTTTACGGTAATTAATTCGGTGTCATAGTGTTTGTAAAATCTATAAAAATATCTGTAGGTATGTTGTTAGATCATGTAATAGAGGAAACAAGAAAATATTATAACAAGTGCAAAATCCAATTTATACATCATACAAAATACAAATAACTCAATTGATTATTACAACTATCTAGTTTGAGATATTAATCGTAATTCTATTACTCCTCTGATAATTACATTTGAAATCAAATAACATTATAATCCTAACCTCAAGTAGGCAAGTAATATAATTGAAACTCAAACAAAATGTTTGGCAAATAAATACATAACGCGATATATTACGCTCAAAATAATCTCAACACGAATATTAATTCACTTAATGTTGGTTATGGGCCCAGGGGACGCGTTGTGGCGTTTTTATATCTCCCACTTTCCATTGATGCTATAAATTTAATAGCATCAACAAGCCAGCAGTTAAACGGATTTTTAGTACTTTTTTAATATAAAAATAGGAAAGGGACAGTCTTCTGACTGGGTTTTTACAATCGTATACCCAGCACGTTACAATAATTGTAACGTGCTGGGTAGGCAGAAGATCATAGTATTAATTATTAATACTATGATCTTCTGAGAAATGTGTAAGTAACTGAAAGCTATTTTTCTAGCTTTGATTAATATCTTTACTGAATTGAAATTGAATTGAGATTTTTTATGTAACTATATATTACTATTTATAATACAATTTCTAACCTAATTCTTAGTATGATTCGCATGAATGTTGACATTATAATAATTATATCTACTCTACACTTATCATACCAATTATATTGATTTTCCCTATCACTGTAATCGAGAGCTTACATATCTTTTGTAGTTACCGATCACATGTTACACAAAGAATCGTTATGGATAATTATAGATGGGGTTTGGTATTAATTTCCTCTTCCTGCTCGTGCGCCTCTACTTAGTATCTACTCGGAAAATATTTATTTTTGTAATGGTCAATAATTTATAAGTTCTGACTTCACATCCAGCAAAAATAGTAAAATCTTTTACAATGCTCTACCCTCCAAGTAGGTACCCTTTAAAATATTATTTCAAAAATCTCTATTTTTTATAAGATATAGAGCGGCTTCGTCGTCCGTATTAAATTTAGTATACAAAATTTGATAACATAATTCAATTTGGTTAGAAGAATATTCACTTATAATACCACAAGAGCTTCAAAATTATCGGGTATTTTCCGATAGGTTCGTTGCAAACAAATGAAGGAGTCAAGTTTTTAGTCAAGGTTAAAAAATCACGAGCGCGAAGCGCGAGTGATTTTTCCTGAAAAACTTGACGACTTTATTTGTTTGCAGGGAACCTTGAGGGAAATGCCAGATAATTTTGAAGCTCGTGTGGTATTCGGGGGATTATTTTTCCGTCCCAAATGTCGGCCAATAATTTCACAATTGAATTCAACCTGTCAGTTTGACGTCAACGACCAGAGAAAATTTTCAAAAAATTATCAGTATAATACCATGTAGGTTGTACCACGTGACGTCGAATGGTGCAATTCTATTGGTCGATATTTGGGTCGGAAAAATAATCACAGTAAAAACAAAGTTAAGGTATTCCTACATACTTAGTTGCAATAGTCGCTTCGGCGTAATATAGAAGAATATTCCGTATCGCTTGTGGTTTTTATATCTAGCTACTTTATGGGGTCGTGGTGGACGAGGAAACTAATATGTCTTCAATGGTTAGCCTGCTCTATATTATTTACACACAGGCAATTACGTGAACACAGGGGTCGATTACAATCATAGTGTAAACAATGGTATTACAATGTTGCTTCTATGAATAATTCAAAGATTTTTATAAAAAAGAAATTAATTGAAACACATTCTGTTGATGGCACCACATAAATGAACTACGCTTTGTTAAAATAAATCATAAAACTTCTTTGAATATAGCTATCTACTAGCTAATAGCTATCTACTGGTACCTACTTAGAATATGATGTACAAACAACGTTGTAAACAAAGGCATGTGAAATGAGAAATTATAAAATACGTATTTAGTTAAACATATTTTTTAGTATATCAAAGAATTCTTGTTACTATTGTATTTTCTACTTGCCCTTAGCTTTGAAGAATAATTAAGTCTTTGTATGTAGGTATTATTACAAGAAATATGAAATGCGGAAAAGCTTTTATTATATTTTTTACTATAATATTATTTCACACAAGCAGCTTGTTCCGGTTTCTCCGGGGTAATAGCAGATAAAGAACAATAAAAAATGTAAAGAAAGTGTAAATTTTCCAAAAAAATTAATTCGATTTTGATCAAATCATAACCCTTAAAAGACATAGGTATTTTACTAATATTATAAAGCTGAAGAGTTTGTTTGATTGTATGAACGCTCTCGGGCACTCAAGAACTACTGGTCCGATTTGAAAAATTCTTTCAATGTTGGATAGCCCATTTATTCAGGAAGGCTTATAGGCTATAATATATCATCACCAACAGAAGAGGAAAAATGCAGGTGAAACCGCGGAGCACAGCTAGTCAATAATAAATGTCATATTATGATGTGAAAACTATCATGATACTAGAAAACAATAAAAATAAATAAACTTACACTGTAACTAAGTCGGTCGATACGGCAATAAAACATTTATTACATACACTTGTAGTATAGCGAGCGGCAATTAAAAGTTGAAACTTTTAACGGGGTACTCAAGTTTCATAGGTTATTATTGTACTGAAATAAATTTACTAGACACCATTATGTGAATTATGTTTTAATATGATAATGATACGTTAGCGACACCACAGAAGTGGTACGTTCAATTTATTTTATGGCTTCTGACGAATATAATGCGACAAATTTTGAGTAACTAACAACGTAGGTAGCCCTTTGTACGCCCGGAAAGTACAATTGTGATAGAATATTTTGTTTTGCCTACTTACACCATTTGTCATTAAGTACATATTATTATATCCATAATATAGCTGATTTTTATACATTTCTGATTTATAAAAGCATTTATATCAATGTAGTTTAGGTAATAGACGTAATTTTCAGTCATGAAACTTACTTTTTAAACAATAAATGCGAATGTTACTTAATTTTGAATTATTTTTTAAAGAAATTCTAACAGGTGTACCTATAACAAATTTTTAATTTTAATAGTACTCAGTTCTCTGCTTATTACTTTTACTAATGCCATTACATTTAGAGCACTGAATAATTAATTTTCCATTATTCATATTAGTTCACATTTTTTCAATATTTTACTTGCCAATTTTACAAAAGTTAGTTAGGTACTTATATAAATTATTTTTGGTTTCACTATTAATAATAAGTAATAAGTATAGGTCGTATTGTTTTTTCATGACTCTACAGTACAATTTGCGTAATGTACTGTTTTTCCTTTTTTGTTATATTATGAACTAGCGACCCGCCCCGGCTTCGCACGGGTGCAATGCTGATACTAAATACACTACAGAAAAACTGTGAACGTTGTATATAAAAACATAGCGGCCCGCTCCCGGCCGCCGCGGCCGGTACCACCGCAAACGCTACGTCCCGCAATTTTTAAATCTGTAATATATTCGAAAATATTCACTTAAATCATACGGTGTAAAGGGCCATATAGATCTATATTAAATGAACAATGTATTCAAGGTATTTAATTGGTTAAGGCTTAATGCTGTATTGGTTAAAATCGCTTCGAAAATTAGCCATTATTTGTCGTAAAAAGTAAATGACAAAAAAAAGTTATTGTGGGTTATCCATAAGAGATAGACATATACCATCACGGACTTTTCTGTAGACCTTTTCAATGTGTACAATACTTAGTACATTATTTTGATAAAACTCGTAGGGTTCAGCCTGCGTTTGCAATGTAAGCGGAAAAAATGTAATTATTTACGACATCACATTAGAAACCTCAAAAATAACAGTACTTCTCCACTATTTAATGGATGTTATTATACATATAAACCTTCCTCTTGAATCACTCTATCTATTAAAAAAAACCGCATCAAAATCCGTTGCGTAGTTTCAAAGATTTAAGCGTACAAAGGGACATAGGGACATAGGGACATAGGGACAGAGAAAGCGACTTTGTTTTATACTATGTAGTGATTGTACCTACAGTTATTGAAATGCGTTCTACTCATCCTATACATGCGATTTTTTTATTTACACATAGATTATAGAAGTTGCTAGTCGTGGTTTGTTAATAACTCGGATATTTAAATAAAATTATACATGCCAAGACATAGGTATGTACGCAATGTAGAGTTCCGTAGTTGCTAAGGATGCAGGTACTTAAGTCATAATGTAACTAAATTTCAATAGAATTTTGTATAAAACTTTACTACATTCCAAAATTTTAGTTCTCCAAGTACTCGTACATCTTATAAGTTGTTCTATTGTTACTCCTTAACTTGGCTGAGATAGTTCTCCTTGAAATTTTTGTTACGGCACTTGTATGTTTTTAACTTTTTCTAAAAAAACATCATTACTTACCAATATATCTATACTTACTTATAATATTATAGTAGGTGGTAATATATTTTGGAATCTGATCATTAAAATTATTTCTCTAGCAGAAAGAAGAGGCTATTTTTCCCGTCTCGGCTATTTTTCATTATTAGCGGATGAACCAAACTTATAAACTTTTCAGCTTTATTACATTAGTATAGATTGGTATAAAACCGTCAATGATCTGAATTTTGTTTACAGGTCGGGAATTACCGGGTCAAAATGTAGTATCAGTTGCACCCATTGAAGTCCCAGATGGTAAGTCGAAAATATATTTTCACAATATGGTCATTATTAATCAGTAAAAGTTTTGATATTTTGATCTTCACACTTTTGAAAAGTAGAGACTGTGCTCGTAACTTCAATTGCGCGTGTGTAGATTCAAATTCGAATTAACCAAAATAAATTGAATGATGCCGAGAACTAATAGGATAACAAAAACAGTTTCATCAAAAATATTAAAGCATAAAAACAATATTAATTTAATGATCTTTTAAGTATTTTGCTGGCATATAAAAAGAAGTAGGTAAATACATTATATGCGCTTTATAAATACACATAGCGTGGGCACTATCCTCTTGTTACCTACATAATGTTTCTATTAAAACCTGCAGCATACGCTTTCTTTTAATAAACTACAGTACTTAATCATGCGAGATATAAACTAAAATATTATTCCAAGCATTTATTATGTCATGAAAATGCAGTATAATATGCACGTTAATAATTCAGTTTTAAACTGTATAAATCTATGAAGAAATAAAATACGAACACATTTCTCAGAAACACAGTTAAAACGGCGGATTACCAAATCTATTTGTCACCCGGTTAGAGGTATCGTCGGGGCTTGTTCAGCTGTTATTTCTCTACATTAATTATTTCAATGGCACTACAGCAAAGCTGCAGACGTAATTCTCCCTAATTAGCGCTATACACAGCTATATTAATAAGACTTATGGTCCTTTTCACATAAATAAGAATGTAAAATGTTTGCATGAGTAACCAAAAGTGAAATAAAGGTTTCAAGTTGTTGTTAGAGTTATAATGTACTTGGTAGCCGCGCGGTCCTTTGACTTAAAAAACTTTTGACTAAAATTTAGTGCATAGTTTTACAAGCTTTTATGCAAAATAACTTCCTTATTTTCAATTTACTTATGAGGGTGCTGTTCCTTATTTACACGGCGGACAAAGTAATAAAGTGTACAAACTTTTAGAACATAAATCTAGTAAATAGCAATTTTAAACGGAATAACAGAAATGTAGAGGAACATTTAAAAAATACGTCTAAAAATAAATTCTAGCTAGATGTGTTAATAGTCGTCGATATTAACAATACAAATTTTAATAACCATTTCAGGGTAAAACGACTGATTGTTCGCTACAAATTGCTTCGCTTAGATTACTTACGTGATAGTAATAAGTGGAGTTTTGTTCGGAAATGGCAACTTTTGTTATTTTCAGAGAAGTAAAATACCCGCCTTTTAAATTTGTGCAGTGTTGCCATTTTGCAACAAAATATTTTTTTTTATTTTTTTTTACATGTTTGCCATTCATAGCAATTAAATAAATAGACAATTACAGAAATCTGTCATTTAAGTTAAATATTTCAGCTTGAAATTTGTAATACCATCTTTTATTTTCCTACTCCACTTTTCTATTACATACCTAATAGGCTGAATGACAAAATGGAAAAATATTAATTTCAATAAAAAGTATTCGAATTGAATTGAATACGTTATAATAGGTGAATACCTATTTGAATAAATAATAGAGATATATAATTCATATTCATAGTATGTCAAAGTACTCATTTGCGTTACATTTACTACCTTTACTGCATACGTACAAAAAAACATAAAAATTGATAGGTAATGCAGTTACAATTTTCCATTAACGTGAACAAAGAACAAAGCAAATAATAGAAAGGCTTTGGATTAGCAGTTACGGATACGATACAACACATTAATATAATATTGAACTAACTACATCATTCATTTTACTAGTGTTCTAACAAGCTTCAACTTCAACCTTTTAAAATGTTCAAAGCCATTTATTTATTTAAGTTACACCACATCATACATTATAATATAAAGTTTTATAGAAATACACATTGAACATATTATCTAAAATATATTACAATAGCGGTGTACATAAAGCTATAATTTACTAGGTATTATACTACATATTTGGCTCGCGTTATCCCCATGTTTTCTTTCTTCTAAGTGCGGTGTTGACGGATTTTATTGCAAACTTGTTTTTTAATCTCAAATCACCTTGTTTTGATTATAGTTCCAGGCCACAAAAACTCATTCACCAACAAATTAACGCGTATGTGTTAAAATTCATGTTTCAGGATTTTAATTAAGATTTACACTCATTATTGTATATTTAAAGTTAAATGTACAGAGCTTCTTAGAACTAATAACATGTTAATTGTATACTTCAATCATGCTACCGGCTACACATACAAAACGTTGGCTTTATTTTATAATTAAACTAGCGACCCGCCCCGGCTTCGCACGGGTGCAATGCTGATACTAAATACACTACAGAAAAACTGTGAACGTTGTTACATATAAAAACATAGCGGCCCGCTCCGGCTTCGCACGGGTATAAAATACTAGCGGTCCGCCCCGGCTTCGCCCGTGGTACATATTTCGCAATAAAAGGTATCCTATGTTCTTTCTCAGGGTCTAAAGATTATCTGTGCCAAATTTCATCAAAATCGGTCCAGTAGTTTATGCGTGAAAACCATACATACATACATACATACATACATACATACAAACCTTTCCTCTTTATAATATTAGTATAGATATAGCCGGGCGGCCGGCCGGTGCCGCCGCAAACGCTACGTCCCGCAATTTTTAAATCTATTATATCTTCGAAAATATTCACTTAAATCATACGATGTAAAGGGCCATATAGATCTATATTAAATGAACAATGTATTCAACTATTCAAGGTATTTAATTGGTTAAGGATTAATGCTGTATTGGTTAAAATCGCTTCGAAAATTAACCATTATTTGTCGTAAAAAGTAAATGACAAAAAAAAGTTATTGTGGGTTATCCATAAGAGATAGACATATACCACCGCGGACTTTTCTGTAGACCTTTTCAATGTGTATAATACTTAGTACATTATTTTGATAAAACTCGTAGGGTTCAGCCTGCTTTTGCAATGTAAGCGGAAAAAATGTAATTTTTTACGACATCACATTAGAAACCTCAAAAATAACAGTACTTCTCCACAATTTGATGGATGTTATTATACACATAAACCTTCCTCTTGAATCACTCTATCTATTAAAAAAACCGCATCAAAATCCGTTGCGTAGTTTCAAAGATTTAAGCGTACAAAGGGACATAGGGACAGAGAAAGCGACTTTGTTTTATACTATGTACCTAATGATATAATTTAATTGAATGTCAATTTAATTTAATCATTTTAAATCGAGGTATTTTTAATGGCTGTTGTGGATATTAATGACAAATATACTTATGATCCAGAGCTATTTTAATTTGAATATGACTTTAGCATTTGTAACAAAGGTAAAATATATTGCTTATTTGGAAATTGTAATAATTTACACCTGAAATCAAATAGGTAATATTATCTGAATTCAACTCAAGTGGATAACAGTATTGGTGTCCTTGTCAGCTGTATCGATCAAATAACCTACAAAGTAAAACTGACTCAAATGAGACATCAATTTATTATGCGAACAAATTGTTTTGCTGTCTTTATGATATTATGTACGAGTAAGTAGGTACAGGGATTAATAAGTTTATTTGTAATTATTGTGTTATTACCACGGGCAAGGCAATCAAATGCTAATTAAGTTTTTAATTATAACGATGTAATTTAAGGGAGATTGTAAAAAAACGTTGAAATGAAAATCGTGAAATGCCTCAATTAACAAAATACAAAACATATCTAGTATTAATTTACTATACAACAAATTATGATTTATGATATACTATAAATAATTCATTATTTTTATTTATTTTTAATTACAATAACTACAATTATTTCTCTTCTCTTTTCTTTTAAATAAATAATTTCATTACGTGTAGTGTGCTTTATTTACCATTCACACCCATTATTAATATGAATTTGTTTACTGTATACACATTCAATATGAATAAAATAAATATAAACAGGTTAATATACCTAATAATTAATAACTAAATTATTTGTGTAATATAACGATGATAACAATGTTCTACAGGCCAAGTATACTTAATAATTTTCAATTACCTTGACTTGTTTGTGGAAATGAACTTGTATTATCTCCAATAAAATATGATTGGTATTTTTAACATCTCTGGGGAATCAAAATTATTCTTTAACTAGCTGTTGCCCGCGACTTCGTCCGCGATAACGTCGTTTTTCGTCATTCGTCGTTTAAAAAAATACGTGACACTTTATTTTTGAATGTTCTTAATTGTCTCTTATAAAATTTAACTACATTAAAATTGAGTACTCTGATAAGAAAATCTTAAAATCGGAGGACATCGAAAATCTGAGGAAAACATGAATGAATGTGATTTAAATTCTACATTACTTAGTAATTCAAATAATAATCTAAATTAAATGTAGATTAACAGTTTGAGCGCACCATTATAGCATATGTACCTAAGTATTAAATTACGTTAGTTTACATAGTAATTTTACTAAAAACACGAAGAAAAAAATTAGCAGGTGTTATTATTAAATCGATCTTGAACCCAAAACTGTAGTTAAAAAATTTTTTGTCTGTTTGTCTGTATGTTTGTGCACGCTAATCTCAGAAACGGCTTATCCGATTTAGATGCGGTTTTCACTAATGTATTGTAGTAATCTTCATTTAACATTTAGTGTTCATTTCATGTCAATCGGTTCATAAATAAAAAAGTTATGACAATTTATAAGTAATCACGGCGAACATTTGCTAAGGCATTCTATTGTACACTGTACAGTGTACGATAAAACGTAATTTATCTGTTATACGCTACAGTTATTCCTTTACATGTCCAGATGATCATATCAAAATTCCCCAAGGGTTTGGGGGTAAGCTAAGGTAGTAGGGCGGGGGCGGGGTCAAATTAACATTATGCTTACTTCTAGGTAAATTTTCCACATAAAATGTCCTTTAAATTATGTCGTATTATATTTTTAACCCCCGACGCAAAAAGACGGGTGTTATGTGTTTGACCGCTATGTATTTCTGTGTGTGTGTGTGTGTCTGTCTATGGCACCGTAGCTGGCTAACAGGTTAACCGTAACTATACACTTTTGTTCGTCTAAACGGTTTAGTTACGTGCTCTCTCTCTCTCTCTCTCTCTCTTCAGCCTTTAGTTACGTGCGTGAGACAGGAAAGATCTAATTTGGATTTGTTGCTGGATTTGATAAAAACTGAGTATCGATTAAACTGATCAGTGGCTACACCATACATTATTATAAACATCCATTTAAGAAAGGAAGGAAATAGAATTTGCTCCTCTCCCCCCCCCCCCCCTGGTTCCTAAAAAATAATATGACATAATTTAAAAGAAATTTTACGTAGAATTAGTTAGGCATTTCTTTTTTGATTTTCGATATTATATACTAATCATAATTTTTAATTACAATATGTAGTAACTACATATTTGGTATAGGTTAGGCATTTCATTTCTTGATTTTCTTTAATAAGTTGGTACGTAAGGTTTTTTAGCTCAGTTTAGTAAGAAATTTTAATAACAATTCTTGTAATTATTTATGGTAGTACGTATTTACTCAATAATTGTATGTTAAGTAGTAATTCAGCATGGGCGTAGCCACGGTGGGGCTGGGTGGGGCGCTTACCCTGGCAGGTACCAATTGTGAAGAGGAGTGGGCGTGGGCGTGGGCGTTTGCGTGGGCGTGGGAGTGGGATATAGCGTGGTAGTGGGAGTGGGAGCATGAAAATAAAAAAAGACGGGTTGCACTCCGGGAGTGCCGGCAGAAGTGAAAACTTGATTATTAACGTTCAGCATGTTTGATATTTTGGAATGGTATCCGTCTTACGCATGGAATATAATGGCTAAAAAAAAAAAAAAAAAAAACACCCGTCTTACGCTTTTTCGATCAGGCCACGTGTCCTGACGCGAGTTTAAGATTTTATACCCAACGCCGCTAAAGAAGTTTTCACTTCAAAAATTATTGTTATCCCACCCTGAGCCCATGGTCATAGGTCCCATAGTCACTATTCCACGCGGACGAAGTCGCGGGCACAGCTAGTAGACAAATATAATCAGAAAGCTTTGAACTCCTAAGCTCAACCATAAAAGATAGACATTTATGATGTCGGGAGATATTTTTTAATTCGATGCCAACACCATCAGAAAAAAGGAAATATTTTAAATTGTGAAAAAAAAATATGATTTACACTATTAACACTATTTTAACATTAACACAAAATATAAGACTGTGAGTGTGTAAAAATAAATCCAGCTAGTTTCACATCACACTTATGTTTATAATAATTAGGTATACGACATGAAAATATAATAATTACCAAGCAATAACCATACAGATAAATACTGAACAAAAGTATTAACAGTCAAAGTATATTTTTACTAACAACATGTAAATGATGAAGGAATAATAATTATCAACGAACTAACCTTTTTGTATTATTGTTTATAAATATAAATTTATAAACAATAAATTTATAAAGAATAGAAAAAATTCGATCACTAAAGGATGCGGGTTCGAGTCCCGCCTCGTGATCGAATTTTTAAAACACGAAGATTTTTAAAAATGTAACCAATGAACACAATCAATATTAGATTAACTGTAATGGTGTCTAGTTTGACTTAAAATAATAAACATCTACCCTCACTTTTAAAAATGTAGTATATTCACACGAATTATAAGCGCACCTAGGGAAGGGAAGATATGGGTTAAAGAGTTAAATAAATGAATAACATAATTATATTTAAATTATTAATTTTTAACATTGTGTTCAGTAGTGTTAACATGTAAATTGATTTGATTTTTACGAAATCTCATAGATGGCGCTGTTTCAAATTTGTCTTTTTTATACTAATAAATTCATTAAACTGATTCTCTGCCCAAATTATGTAAATGACATAGTTTTTATTGTGTAAAGCTAGATAATAGCATGGCTTACCCGAAAGCGACATTTAAACATGAGTCTTTAGATTGTACGCTGTCGTAATACACGGAATACGTAAGAAAAATAAAGGTTCACAGCTCCTCCCCCGGAGGTGATAGCATGATAATATGTTTAAAAAAGCCTCACCCGACCTGTTAGTAATATTCATGCAAAATTTGAAGTCAATCTATGCAGTACTTTTCGAGATTAGCCTGGACAAACATACAGACAAATAGACAAACAGACAAACCGACAAACAGACAAACAGACAAAAATTCTAAAAACTATGTTTTTGGCTTCTATATCGATTATAGATCACGGCCCAAGTATTCTTTTAAAAAAATATTCAATGTACAGTTTTGACTTTCCTACGATTTTATTATATGTATATAGATATTACATTCCCCCAACAAAGTATTTTTCTCTCAATTTTCCTAGTAGGTATAATTAAATAACAAAAATTAATTTGACAGATGAACTTGCTATATTATTATGTATACTTAACAGAGTTTTATCGAAAACATAAATCTTTACATAAAAAGTACCTACGTATCTAATAATAAAAATTTTAGCGTGCCATAATTATTTGAGTGCATTATTTATTTTGTTTCTAACTGTTGAAAGATTTATTTACGATGTTTTAAAGTTATCAGGACAGTTCTTTGGCATATGGCATATGAATTAATTATACTTACAATATTAGGCGCTCATAACCTTGAGGATCACACAGTTTTGAAGAGATATAAGAACGCCCATCGTAACACAATCATCAACCACTGTGAAAGACTGCGATAACTGCAAATTACGTTCGACACAATCACAATATTGCATCGTTCGAGTACCACGTGAATTAAATGGACAAAAGTGATTTGCGACTCGCGTGAGTAGGTAATCCACACAGCTATCGCTGCTTTCAGTAGCTACGCTAATTACAACCTTACGCGGGAGACATAGCTCATACGTTCCACTTACTTAACCGTATTATACGTAGACACTCTAGTCTCCAGACCACATGAGTAGAAAGACGGAATCCGTCTTTCTACTCATGTGCTCCAGACTGCGTAAATTGATTTATATTTTCAAAAGTCTTACGCATGTTGCTGACAGAGAGGTGATAAAAATAGTATATTTTGCACTTTGTAATTCACTGATAGATTATTGTGTTACATCTTGGGGCGGTTGTGCAAAGTCACACCTTATTGAAGTTGAAAGAGCTCAACGTGCTATCCTTAAAGTGAGTGCTGGACTTCCATATCGTTTCCCCACGTTAGAGCTCTATAGAATGTGGGGTGTGCTTTCGGTTAGACAAACATTCATACTTCACACCATTATGAAGCAACATTCAAAGCTGGTATTTGACCCCACTTTACTCAAAAATAAGCGCCGTAATAACACAATTTGTTCATCTGCCACTTTTTCATCAACTCATTCACATCATTTCTTTTGCTTTATGGGACCCTTTCTTTATAATAAAATAAATAAGAAATTAAACATTTATCCCTTGAACAATTACAACTGCAAAAAGACAGTTTCTACTTTTTTAAAATCACTGGATTACCAAGAAACCGAAGACCTTCTTAAAGACCTCATTTAAAATTTCTGTGGGCTTATCTTTCTACTGCAAATTAAGAACACTTTATGTAAATTGATATAAACATATAATCACACCTACACATATGATTAATCACACAAACACATACACATGCGCACACACTTACTCACACACACACACACACACATGCGCTCACACACACTAGCATACTTGCACTAACACACTCACATTCATTTCACCTTTTAGATTTGGTAGGATTAAAATTAAAATATTTATTTTTTTTTTCTCTTTACTTTTTTGTATTAGTGTTTTTAAGGTAAAGTTGTCTTCTGATAACATTTGTAAAACTTTATGCATTTTGTAGGTACGTAAACTTGTGTATTCTCGTATGATATCCGCGAGGGGGGCTGGTGACCTGTACCTCAGACTTCTATGTAGTCTATTTCAGGCACCAGTTTTTCACAACGTTATCTTCTACTGTACATTGTGTAGTATTACTAAGTTTTTGTAACCTTTTAATGTTGTGAGAACCAAATAAAGACCATTTTTATTATTATTATTTATTATGTATCTCAATTCCATAATACTCGGGTACCATCATAAGGAAGGTACCCGGTCCTTTGGAAGGCTTACGTGGGGACACGGATCCAACACCCAGAGGCCCTTTCGAGAACTTTACTGTGTTGTGGGATTTTATTATAATATATGCTGTTACATATTTTGTAAAATTAAAGTGTAATACTGACATGATTTAAAAGAGCAACTATGGAGTTTCTTGCCCGTTCTTCTCCATAGATACTGCTTTCCGAATCGGTGTAAATGTTAACAATATGTAATGACGATTTAAAAGTGATTCTAGAAGAAGTTTTATTGAATAAATAAATGTTTGAGTTTGAGTTGAATTGATACACTTTTTTTTTGTGCTTTTGTAGAATTTTCCATTGGTTACAAAGTCTGGTCGTACATTATTATTTAAAATTTGCGTTTAGCTCTCACTACTAAGGTTTCTTCCATGTTCTTAGAATTACAGATTTTATAACTAAAATTATTTTGGAGTAATTATCTCATAATACTTGAAAATAATACCGAGATAAAGTATTTGAATTTAATAATGCTATATTTCAAATATTTAACATTATAAAATTTCCACAATTAAGTATAATAACCAATATGATATGATAAAAGTGGCATTTACACCATGAATAGGAAACTTAAATTATATTATATTCAATATCATTAAATTCGAAAGCGGTTCGATTCTTCAGCACAATTCCATAATGCATCGTGCAAGTACCTACTGCATACCTACGCTACACGTGTCGCCAAATGAACTCTATCTTCATTTAAAACACGTGAACCGTATAAATTACGTACCTAGGAAAGCTTTTACATTACTATCTTTAGATTTTTTCACATCAGCTCGTGATACATTATTTCACCGGCGAAAGAGTGATACAACGACAAACCGCTATTTGTCGTGGTGGGCCGGGCATAAATCACGCACCCCAGCGCAGACACGGTGGCACCTACGTATCGCATAACCGCGCATTTACATAGCACAAGCGTGCGACTCGATTTTACAGCTATCGTGATTCGTGAACGCATCAAATAAAGTTGACAAAGCTGACTAAACTGTTGTGGTTATAGCGTGAGGAACACATGCGAGGTTTACTATTCGACGTTTATTAGTTTTCACCTATAAAAGGTATCATAAACAAAATACATATTGGTACAAATAAAATGGAATGTCTTTCAATGAACGCCAGTTTCTGTTGTAATTCAATATCTAACAAATAAACAAATGTTTATCTACATAACTACATGTATTTATTTAATTGCGGAAATATTTAACTACCCTACATTTAATTATATTACTTACAAGTTTGTTTTACCTCATAATAATATCTATATGTAATTTTTGACCTTTCTTATAAAAAAATTAAGTTCAGTTCTATATTGTTAAAAACAAAATATTGTCTAAACTAGATCATTCTTCTTATTTTTGTTCAACATTATATTTTTATAATACGCCAATCGTTTCTTTAGAATACTAACTTCATATAGAATAGAAATAATGATTGAATTACTTATAAAAGGTAACGGTAAATCGCTTCAGCTCCCAACTGTAATCGCATACTTAACCTAGTCTAGGAGACCCCATTCTATAAAGTTATTCCATTAGGTATTTTATTGTTAGTAAACATGTTTACCTTGTCTTCGTACAGAGATTGTAATGAATATCTTCTTTCAGAGTCGATGTACCCAAGATTTGCTGAGCCAATACCAAATGTCACCGTCACTGTCGGCAGAGATGCTTTGTTGGCCTGCGTTGTTGACAATTTAAGAGGATTTAAGGTATGACTCTACTATGTTTTTAATACAAAATATAGAAAAGTCGATAGGAAAAATTAAACAAGGTCCCTGTTTACAAAATGAAATAAGAACCACGGTAACAATAGTAATAGAATTAGTTAATTTCATCATATAGACAAATGAGTATTGCACCTTACGTCTATATTATGAACAAGGAAAACTTAGTTATTGAAAAGTTAAACTATATTATATAGAAAAGACTCTTCAGAAGAAGACGAAAAGTTTTTCTTAAAAACTAAGTTGCAAAAATATTTCATGCGAATTTGTTTACAATTTTTGTTTGTTTCAGGTGGCTTGGGTACGTATGGATACCCAGACAATACTAAGCATCCACCACAACATCATAACGCAGAACCCGCGCATCAGCCTGTCGTACAACGACCACCGCTCGTGGTACCTGCACATCAAGAACGTGCAGGAGGTCGACCGCGGCTGGTACATGTGCCAGGTCAACACTGACCCCATGCGCTCCAGGAAGGGCTATTTACAAGTTGTAGGTTAGTTATATATTATGTACATATAAATACAAGGAGAAAAAGTAGAGTAATTTCAGTTAATTATTTATTTATCTTTAGATAGTAATGTGTATTATTAAATATATATACATATATTGAATAGTACAGAAGATATTCATTGTTGATTCAAGGAACATTTTAGCGTTTTTGACACTTTAGATAACATATTTCTTACCATACTTATTATAAAAAAAAAAAAATACTAAAAGATGCATTTCTCCAAATTGAATGAAGTCTTCACAAGGGTAATTAAATTTCATAGTTGAAACAACACTCACATCTAGTTAAGCAATTCCATGTAGCATCACCAAATGCCTCGCATGCAACCTAATTAGTTCTATATAGCGCGAGCGCCAGCGAACATTACTTGAAAAGCATTGATGTTGTTTGTTCCGTTAAATTATTGCACAATTCATCGCAACTTTAAACTCGTGATAATGAGGAATTGTCACTAACAAGTTCAACTGTATAATGATGCTAATTTGGCTTCATTAAAGCTTCATCCTTACGCTGTAATTTTATTTCCTGATTTCAGTATATTACAGTAGAAAATTACGTTTTACTAATTTAGATACTGTTTTCAGTCTGTTATTTATCTCGAAGTTTGCAACGCCAGTGTTGTCACTGATAGGCTAAATGAACCTATAATATTTAGCTAGTATAATTTCTGAGAAAATACTGTAAATGGTTAGAGGAATTGCAGTGTTGTACCGTTTGCTGATGGCCATAGTTGCATTATCAAAATCTTACTTGAAAATGAAATAAAAGTGGGTCTTGGCCTCTGAGACGAGAACTCTCCATCTTCCCCGGTCCTGAGCGGTTTCTTGCCAATTATTATTGGCTCGTAGTACGTGCAGGTCCACCTCTACTCGATCGCGCCAGCGATACTTAGGTCGTCCAACCGGCCGTCGGCCCAGGGGTCGCCCCAAGTATCCTATTCATTTCATCTAAATGTTCAAATACATTTATACCACGTTCCCGATAATTATGTAGTAAGATATAAAAAAAAAATATTTATATAATTTCAATTCAATACATTCTATTAATCAATATGATTTGACTATTCGCATAACAAATAATGCAGAATTTTACACGATATTGAAAAAGTTTGCGACCTGAGAGCCATTGCTCATATGTGACACAGTAGCATCATACGCAAAGTTAGTAAATTAAACATGAAATTAAACCCTATTCAATACATTGAATTGGGTTTTTTTTAATGAAATTTATTTTTTTGAATTGAAATAATTGAAATATTATGGCGTTACAACGCCATAATACTTCCTCTAGTTAATTAAGGGATCGAACAATTCGTACAGTGCCTCCATCAATCATCGACAACATGACGTCTACGGACATGGTGGTGCGGGAGGGAGCTGATGTAACCCTAGTGTGTCGGGCTTCCGGATATCCGGAGCCTTATGTGATGTGGAGACGGGAGGACGGCCAGGACTTTAACTATAATGGAGAATCAGGTATGCTCACAATCAATTTTCTGCTTTATTATATTTAAACTGTTTAAGGTGTGTGTGTATAAGAAGACGATAGAAAGAACGAAATGGCCTATTCTATACATGATTATTTATCATCTTATTTCAGCAATTACCCTAATAATAGCTTCGTAATAACAGAATAACGACGGTAAATTAAAACATAACAATTTGAGCAAATGTTGTTTTTCAAATAGCTTTAGAAAATTTTGTAGTCAATACAAATGCCCCAAACAATCCTATTTTATTTCAACTGCGATAACAACTGTTACGCCTCGTTTATTCTTTTTCATGTACCATAAACCTGAGCAAAACCGGTGTACAAATAAATACTTAAAACCAGACCAATAATAAATAAGGAGCCTTACATTTTGCTTTATGTCCGAATATAGCATTAATAATCAATTACCGTTGCGTTACTTGCATTGATAATTGTATTCAAACAAGTAGGTGAGAAGCTCATTAAATTGTAAACTCTGTTTACCAATCTATTCAAACCGATCAAGATGTTTCATTTTTTATAGCATAGATGTATATTTGTAATGAAGGAGAGGACCATTTAAACTAATTTTCAATTGATGTCGATAATTATGTCCCTGATTTTTTGCTCCTGCGACATATTAACTACTTATGTTTATTGCATTTTAACATATTTGCTTTAAATTTTATGAAGGTGTAAAATTTTAATTTGAAATCTAACATTTAATACTTATTTATACGACAATAGTACATATCTACATATCCATATTGACGTTAATAATATTATGCACACAATGTAATTAGATCTCTAATCGTCAAGATACCATTGCACCTGTATATCATTTTTCTCTCTTCAACAGTAAGCGTGGTTGACGGTGAAACACTCACGATAACGAAGGTGTCCCGATTACACATGGGAGCCTACTTATGTATAGCGTCTAATGGCGTGCCTCCTTCGATTAGTAAACGCGTCATGTTAATGGTTCAGTGTGAGTATTACCAAGCATTACACTAAGCCGAAGTTAAGCCCGAGTGGATTACTTTGAATACGTAAAGCTCGACTGCAGTAAGAATAGACTGAAACATCCATATTCCCTGTAGCGTTAGTAAACAGATTTGATGTGGAAACATAATATTCAGGGAGCAAATCTGTTGACTATTTAAGGAGCAGAGCTATTTCGAAATCATAACCTATACAAGAACCACTCATATGGTATATACTTTAATGGTTTAAATTGGATCAGATTTTTTCATTTGGAAAAATATGGACCGTAATTTTTTAACTTCAAATCTAATTCACGTATTTGGCAATCCCTAATACGTGTACGAATCTGTCAGCCGATTAAAGTTAGCTGCTATTTTTGGACTTTGTTGGTGGAAAATTTCAATTTAATATTTACAGCGAATTGAATTATGACCGTAAGCGGATTGCATAAAGCGTACAGAAATATAAGCCTTTGCCGTAGTTTTTTTCATTTTTAATGTTTAGTTTTAGCAAATAAATTACTGCAACGTAAGGATATATAATTTTATAACAAATACAGCAGAATATAATCTTCCTCGATTTGATGCGCTCGTAAGTCGCTCGTCACAAACATATGAAAGAACGGATACGATAATAAAATTAAAGAAATGGGTTGATAAAATCATCAATAGCTGAACATTAATACCTAGTTACGCATCCACCCCAACCCTCTGTATTAGGTTGAGCAATAGCCTTCCGCTGGCCTCAGCAAGACCACCGGAGAGTTCTTGCAATTTAGCATAAGCATTGCAGTTATTGAAAAACATTTGTTTCGCAATATTGTATCGATGGTACCATGTATGTAATTCTGGGCATTAACATTTGTGACTCCAAATCGTCCACTTGTTATAGTTAAGTAATTAAATAAGTTTAATTTTAATTTTATTTTATTTCTTTTTAAAAAAGTCAAATCGCTCCCGCAAAGTTTAACTGGCGCAGCCGGTAGGATAGCCATATAAGGTCTGCATGTCTAGAGGTCTTCAAAATTAGCCCTAGAACATTGCTATAAAGGCCGTGCTATCCTAAAAGAACCGAAATAAATTTGTTAAACGACCACGACGAGGACATGGGATCGACGATCGGTTGGTGAGTAAAACTTTTTGCCATCCTTTCTGATATATTCCCGTATCCTTTTCACGAGAGTGTAATTTTGACTTTTAACTATTTTTAACTGTTATTTTGGGATTGAACGTCTCGCATTATAACGGATCTGGTTTTGATATGAAATTCTATCAAATCAGTAATTAGTTAGTTATACGTAAGAAATATCGTATTTAATTCTAAGTAATTGTCTTGCATAAAACTCTGCACAGACTAATTAACTATAGAGTGTAACTGAATTAAAAGTTTTAAATTAGAAAATTAAATGATTTTTTGCATAAAGAAATATCAATATTAATTGATTTTATTGATCTCAAAATCGATCGTAATTCAATTAATAATTTTTATATTTTATATGTGATTTTATACCTAACTTCAAGTTTTAATTTTTATAGTAATTGATAACATATAATTTTTTTTTATTGTGCTATATTTTAAGAATTTTTATTATATTGTGTTTTAAATTGAAATTTGTGTGTGTGATTTTTATAATTCGAAATTATTGTAATTGGTTAAAGACTTCAGAACTTTAATTACTCTGTACTTATTTAACATGGAAAGCGTAAACGTGATAACAATTCCGAGTGATATGTTAAAGCTTATTCCTCTTTTTGGTGGAGACAAAAGAATTTTGAATCTATTCTTTCGGAAATGTGAATATATAATTAATAAATTTAGAGGACATGAAGAGCAGAATATTTACGTTTTACATGCTATAACTAGTAGATTAATAGGCGATGCCGCCGCGTTATTATCCGAGCGCGAAGATATTAATACTTGGCCCGCGCTAAAAGAATTGCTGGAACAACATTTTGGTGATCCGCGAACTGAGGATTGCATAAAAATCTCTCTCGAGTCCTGTAAAATAAAATCCGGGGAAAGTTATCTTGAATTTTGTAATAGGATACAGAATATTAGATCGTTACTAATATCGAAGGTTAATTTATCGGTAGATACGGAAATTAAACGCGCGAAAATTGCGATTTATAATCATACAGCCCTGAACGTTTTCTTGTATAATTTGCCCGAAAGCATGGTGCGAATTGTTAGACTGAAATCGCCTAATACATTAGAACAGGCTCTAGAAATTGTGTTGGAAGAAGTTAATTTTCACGAACAATATCAGTCGCGCAATCGTATCCATAATAATACAACGGTGCCCCAATTTTTACAAAATCCTCAACAAAGATTTAATTTTGGGATACCAAATGTACCTCAAAAATTTGGTTTTAAATTTATACCCCAACAACCGTTTAATAAAAATCCACAATTTGGTTATAAGCCACCGTTTAATAAAAACCCACAGTTCGGGTATAGGCCTTCATTCAATCAAAATCCACAATTTGGTTATAGGCCTACATTTAATCAAAACCCACAACTTGGTTATAGGCCCCCTCAAACTTTTGGTATGAAGCCACAGCATTTCGGTCAAGGACCTCCTCAAAATAACCGCTTTGAGTCTACTGACGTTTCCATGAGGACGGCACCCCCTCGACCACAAATAACTCAGCAAGGTTTTAGACTGAATGAAACCGACATACATAATGACAATTTACTATATGACAATTATTACTATGACTATAATCCTTACGACTATACGAATTACGAATACGATGAGAATGATATTTATATACCCACTGACGATACTGAAGACATTAATGTGCCTCCGTCTGATGAAGAAAATTTTCAAACGGAAGCCTCTACAAAGGAGAAATCATAGAATTAAATTGCGATCCAAATCTGAAATTTCCACACATTTATATTCCTGAACCTAATTCCAAATTTATGATTGATACTGGGAAGCAAAATTTTAACGCGGACGCTTTATCTAGAATTAGAGTTAACGCTACGCATTCCGATAATGAAAACGAATCTATAGTTGTTAATATAGGCGATAGAGACAATAGGCCAAGAACGCGTAACGACTCTAGTACAATTTCTATACCAGAACGCGATTCTAGTGAAACGATATCTATTCCTGACTCTGAAACTCTATCGGCGCTAAGTTCTCCTAGAACATGTGACTACCCAGTCAGGTCACCATCTGTAACGTCAAAATCGGATACAGTTCATTCAGCTAATATAGTAGAATCATCCGGTATACCTATATTACATGAAGCAATAGATACGAAACCAAATCAAATTTTAGTATATACGTGGTTTAAGAACGAAATGCAAGTTCACGACCTTTCACGTGAAAAGCAAAAAGTAAAGGATAGGAGAGGTGGTGAAGATCAAATCAGTCTCCCTTCAGGAAAAATTATATTTGCGAAAGACGTTAATAAGCGAAAAAGCAAGGATAAGCCGCGATTCCATAAAGCTAAGGTTATAGGTCAAGGTTCAAGGAACGTTATACCGATAGAGATTGGTAAAAGGAAGACTATGGTCCCTATTAAAAATTTAAAACGCCTTCCGCGTTGTGGTGTTGGCTGATAGTGATGAAGTCCGCGCTGGCCCTTCAACTACAACTTCTTCAACATAACCCGGGAATTTATCCTGTGAAAGAAGGGCAAGCATATCTCCAAACAGACTATTGGACTATAATTAAGGTTTTAAATTTAGATAAGATAAATGATGACTTAAATTTTATTATTAGCAAATACAGTGAATTCGATAGTTTAATTAATAAGAATATTTCATACTTACACGATTTTCAAGTGACAAAATATCACGCTGAATATATTCGCGACATAACGGTTCAGAAATACGAACAGTTAGTTCCACACAAACGCGTCAAGAGAGGTATCCTCAACCCTCTGGGTTCCTTAATTAAAATTATAACGGGAAATTTAGACTATAGTGACGCAATTAGATACGATAAACTTACAGCTAAACTTGAAAACAATCAGACTATCATTAGAAATAAAATTACCTTAATATCTAAAATGCTCGATAGTTTTATCAATTCTACTGAAGTCTTAAATCAAAATTCTAATATATTAGATAAGCGTTTAAAAATTGTAGAATCTATGATTAAGGAATTAGCATCTAAGGATAATCATTGGGTTTATACTACTTATGTTGTAAGCCTTTTAAATTTATTTGTTAGTAATTTTCGTTCTATTTTTATAAAATTAGGAGAAATAGAGACTGCTCTAGCATTTAGTAAAGTATCCATATTACATCAAAGTATTATTAATTCTACTGAGCTGTTGCAACATTTAATTCTTATATCTCAAACTGAAAATTTAGTGTTTAAAGCGAGTGAGGCAAATTTAGTAAAACTAGAAGAAACTATTAATGTTAAATCGTATATTAAACAAAACCAGATTACGTTCATAATGGAGGTTCCAATTACAGATAATTATACTTATAACTATTACAAATTATACTCTATACCTATGTACCGTGAATCCGATAGTAATACCGTTTCCATTTTTCCTAAATATCCTTACCTGTTGGCAAAGGGGATGAAATACTTACCGGTCGTAAAACTGTGCCGATCGCTCGCTGCTGGAGAACAATTCCTATGCGATGAACAAAATCAAACGCCATATCCTGAAACTACTTGCATAGAACAACTGCTTAAATTTGAAGGAAACCCAATGCACTGTGAACAACAGCTAATCAATATAGAGAATGTAAGAATTCAAAGAATCACACCTATAAGTTGGATACTTTTCTCAAAATACAGAAATACTCTGACTCAAATTTGCAATGGTGATGTCAGCAAATATCCTGTCGTGGGCACATACATAATGACCATCGACGAACCATGTAGCATCGAGATCCAGAATATAACGATTCGCCCTCACCAAGTAATCACTGAGAATGATCCTGTAGAACCAACAAAAATTATAGTTTTGCCGCAATCACCTGTGAATAGAACTCCAATATTATCCAGTACACGTGTACTCAATATGCGAGGCATCAACTTGGACGAAGTTAAATATATGTCAACGATATTAAAGCAATCAGTGTTCAGTGATAGTGAAATGGTTAACAGTGAAAGAAATTTTAGATTCAGTGCTACTTTAGGCTATACGTCTCTATTTTTAATCTTTGTACTTGTAATTCTATTTTTACTTTACTTACTTCGTTATAAGATATTAAATGTAACATGTCTGCGAAATCATCGGATAGTTATTAAAAATGAACAAACCGATAATTTCGCACTTAAGGAGGGAGGAGTTACGCATCCACCCCAACCCTCTGTATTAGGTTGAGCAATAGCCTTCCGCTGGCCTCAGCAAGACCACCGGAGAGTTCTTGCAATTTAGCATAAGCATTGCAGTTATTGAAAAACATTTGTTTCGCAATATTGTATCGATGGTACCATGTATGTAATTCTGGGCATTAACATTTGTGACTCCAAATCGTCCACTTGTTATAGTTAAGTAATTAAATAAGTTTAATTTTAATTTTATTTTATTTCTTTTTAAAAAAGTCAAATCGCTCCCGCAAAGTTTAACTACCTAGTATCTATATAGCTGTTTTCTTTATATTTACACAACAAATTCTAATGTTCCAGTCTATAAACTATAAAATATTAAATAATATAATATTTCGGGTTCTATTTCTGTACTAATTCCGTACTAATTCTGTACTACGTACTACGTTCTACGTTCTACGTTCTACGTTCCGTAATTTCTGTACTAATTCTGTATTGTGAACCGCCTCCGCAAGATTTCTTATAAGTTATATCACTTATAGCTACACCGTTTACGTCTCTTGCTATATCAATATAGGTCAAGGGTACGAACCCCGACAAACAGCATTCACCTTTTCTCGTAATTTTTAAAATTATTCATTAACAACACAATAATATGTGCATTCCAAGTGCATTCATAGCTACGAAATATTCATGTGATTAATAATAAGTCATCGTCTCTTCTTCTGTTTCTTCTTTTCAAATCAACGTGAGATGTTAATCACCATCTCGCTTTAGACTGAAATTTAAACTAATACCTTTGTCACAGTTCCGCCGATGTTATCAATACCAAATCAGTTGGAAGGCGCTTACCTAGGTCAGGATGTCACGTTAGAGTGCCACACTGAAGCCTATCCCTCCTCCATAAATTACTGGACAACAGACAGAGGAGATATGATTATATCCGGTAAGGTTCTTACTTATTTGCTTTTAATATTCATTTCAATTTAAAATTGTTATTGTTATTGTCATAAATGTTGCTAAGCTCAATGTTTCAAATTCAATGTTTGAAGTGTAAGAATTTTTAGGAAAAAATTTTAGTCAAATTCTTAAGAAAATTCGAATAAGAAAGCTTGCAAATTTTGTGGAAAATTTAAAATAAAATTATTTATTGGTACAATCTTGCTGTTTACATTAACGATTATATTATTGTAATTTGAATAATTATTGATCCCACATTCGTATTAACAATTCAATCTATACCACATAAAAATATAAAAGCCATAAGCCACCAGTTTTTATACACTTTATAAGAGTTATTTCACTTTTTTTCCATTACACGTCCCTAAAATTTATACACCTTTTATCGTATAGACTCGACGTCAAATTTGATTCGCAGTACTCCGCGGCACTCTAAAACATGACAAAAATGGCTGGCATTTTTATAGTCCAACGTACGTCCAACTAGTTTAATAGGGGTCAGTGTCTGAAATCAATTGTAAAATTTTGAAACTGCAGTCTATTTTACATAATTGAATTCTACGAAACAAGCGATTGCTAAAACGAACAAATACAATAGTGAAACATAGTATTTAGGTTATTGAAAGTCGTTCAAACGTAAGTAAGTTACAAAGAGAAAGTTTTCCAGTGATTCTTTGTAGCTGCTATAGTTTCCTGATAGAAATACGTGTTCGTTGAATCGATGCTAATGTTTTATCTGAATCTTAGATGAGATATTATCAGGAGAAATTATCCTGTTCTAACAGAACTGAAGCAATCTGTCGTCATTAAATAGGTACTAGACGTTTACATTGCTCGAAGCTTATACATAGTCTACGAGATCAGGAAAACTAATTCGTCACTCTAATTTATAATGAATATAAGAGCTCTACCTACAGATAGTTATGTCAGTATTGTCACTTCTAACTTTGAACTAATTTGAAAATCAATATAATTTGTAGAAATACAGACAGCCTAATACAATATTCATATCTATTTACTTGTATATATCAGCGTCAACACATTATTATAGACATCCATAAATAATAATACAAAACACACAACAACTTCGTAACAAGAAGAATAGATTCAAATCCAAACCCTTTTGTTTACATAACTAATACAAACATTAAGTAAATGCATGCATCGATAAAATCAAATCCTATTATTCACATTGTAATTAATCGGTACATAGCTACAAGACAGGATAGATAATAATACTTTCCAACAACAGAAACCATACATCATGTACGACTAAATAACATACGCTGCTGTCAAAATGTAACATTGTACGATTCTATCAATGATTTATTGCTCGATGATGAAAATAGTTTCCTTTGAAGGAAAGGTACTAGCTATACAATTGACCGTAAATTGAATTGAAGTAAAAGTTACTTTAATGCTTTTCTCCTATGATTTCTGTTCCAAATGACAGATAATATAATGTCGGTCCAAAATGATCCTTTTCCTAGAAACGATTGTTAATACTTTGAAGTGCTTTCATATTGAAACAAATTTATTGATATTTTATTTCTTCCAATATTTAAATTCTAAAGCGTACTTACGTCTGACCTTTGTAAAAATATATAAGAAAACTCATTTTAACGAAAACTAGATAGGTACTTACAAAAATAATGTACCTATTCCTTGTCGACAAACAATTGTTATTAAAAAATATAAATTACGCTGCAACAATTCCAATTATATAAATTTACATTAAAACTTTCACTTTTAACGTACAAGAAAAGTTGCTAAATAGGAGATTGTACCAATATCTTCCATAATCGTGGAACGCGCATTTGACTATGTAGTTGTTGAGAAAGCAACGTGTAATGGTGAACTTTTTACTTTGTAGCCGATGTCGCTCCCTTGCCTGCAGGGAAAAACGTATTTCGCAATTCAGAATTTTTGCCAAACGAAGTTTGTTGTAAAATTTTCATACTAATTCTATGTTATTTTTAGTCTTTCTAGCGATATTTGAAAAATACACGTGTTTTTGTATGAACTTTATGTAATGGAAATTAAACACATTTTTCTATGATTGGAACATATTGACGATTACCTTGTTTTTTTTTTATATGATACTACAGATCACTGAATTGTGAGTGGAATACGAAGTATAAACGTTAGCTTTAATAAACATTAAAGCTCACGTTTAATATAATAAAGATACAATTGAAGTTGTTTTTATAAAAGTTATCAAAAGTTGATAAAACCACGTCAATTTCGACGGCAAATTGTTTTCCTAATACAAAATAACGAACTTACAATTGTAAACAAATGCTCAGCTCTTGTAATTTAAGTAGAGATGGAAATTATAGGTGGGAAGTATGAAGCGATTCCTGTTGACAGCGGGTACAACAAGTTCATGATGCTCAAGATACGAAATATAACAAAAGAGGATTTCGGATTTTACAAGTGCATCGCTAAGAACTCTCTCGGAGAGACTGATGGGATCATTAAACTGGATGGTAAGATTTCGTATTCTGTTATTTTATTTATTGTTCAATGTAAATTATGTAAATGTGACTTGCTTTTGTGAAAACAGAGATTTATTAAGAAATACGAAGTAGATTTTATAAAAAGTTTCATAAAACCGAACCAATAAGAACAGAAAAGATCAGCTGTTATAGCCGAAGATATAAGATATAGATAATTGAATAATAAATCTGAGAACATAATTCAATTATAATTTAATATAATCCTTTATGACTTTATATTCCGATACACTTAAAAAATGTATTTAATAAATCAAGGTGTCAAAAAAGGATTTTTATGCTTGATACTAAACAACAAAAAATTGTTACAGAAATCCCAGCTCCACCATCTGCGTTCACAACAACGCAAAAATCTATATTAGACAATCAAACAATAAGAAAGAAAGGTAATATCTATGAAGATTATTGTGAAATGAATATCTGATTATAAAGTCTATTTTAATTCGAGTTATAACTTTGAACAGGTCAATTACAAATTCTTCAAACGAACGACGCTATTAGTTCAACTTTTCAAGGTGAGGCATTCGATGGGCAAATAAGAGATTTCGGTATGTATTAAATAAATATTTATTAATTGGTGACCTTGTAACTTTCTATAGAAATTCCTCAACCTTCGTCATCAAGTTAGCATTTGTCGTCAGTTCGATTCCCTTATTAAAACATAGTAAGCAGTCTCTTTCGGTCTATTAAAACAAATGTGTCTTTCTATAGATGACGTCAGTCTTTATTAAATCCTATTTAATGAATGAAAATTGCTACACAAATATAAACAATATTGATGGAAAAACATTATAAGTATCAACAGATCCTAAGACCGTGTTTTTTTATTTTCAGACTTCTACGAAAACTCGGCGTCATCACTAAAATTTTATAAAACATTTTTATTAATTTCACTATGTCACATGATGAATATAACAAGATATTTGATCTCTTGATGTTAATTTAGTAATTTTTGTGATATCATTCCTATGTGTATAACTTCATTATGCTGATCAGACAATAAATGATAATGTGACACGTCTGCAAGTTATTTATGTTTCTAACCATACTCATATTATATTAATAAAGTTATCTATTATCCTTTCGCATAAAGTGTTTATTACATTGGCGTTTTAATAGCGTATCCTATTTTGTGTATAATGTAGAGAAGCCGTAATGAATATAGTTCTGTGTTATACTATTCCTTATAGTTCAGAGTTTAGTTCTTTAACAAAGGCAAGTTTGTGTGTTGATATTTGAAATCACTGGCCTCTATTGCTGCTTATACATGCCTTGGACATTGGAATAAAGCAATTTGGCTATAGTGATTGTGGCGTTGATAGCTCATCTCTACGAGGTAATAACAATGAATATTCCGAAGTAATGACAAAGTAGTTCAGCGACTAACGTTTCTCCATATTAAACAGACATATTTTGTCAATATGGATGTCTACGACGCTAAAGAGCTGAGGCGCGGGGCAGCGGGGCGGCGTGCGTCTAGTGGCGGCGCAAGCGACGGCGGCGGGGAGGCGCGGGAGCGGGGTACCGCGGCTCGCGGCTCGACGGCCCGCGGCCGGCACCATAGAGGAATAATGTATAGCTGAGATAGAGTGGCTACTCAGTGGTAATAAGTGCATGTATGGAACGTGCTGCCATCTGCAACTTTGTAGGATAACTAATGCTTTATAGGGGTGTATATATATATAGCTATGCAGTATGCATATCGATATATAGCACCAGATATGGAGCGAAAGTATATTTACAAAAATATTACTAACACCACGAAAAGCGTCGTTTTCCTGACAACTTTCTTTTTGTGGAGTTAGTAATATTTTTGTAAACATACTCTCACTCCATAAGTTGCCTTGTAAGTTGAGTAAATAATAAATTTGCCAAAGTAATGAGGGCAACCAGGGCTGAGAATAAAAAACAATTTCTTTAGCGATATTCACGTTTATTGAATTGAGATTTATATACTATACAATTGCACTGCACTGAAATATCAAATAACTAAAGCTTTTGTTTTTAGCAGATTTAACTCAGTGTTCCGCGACACACTGATGTGCCGTGCGTGGTCATTAATAATTGGCTTGCCGCGGGAAAAGCTTCTCATTAAATGGAATAGAATGCATTTATTTCCAGGTGGGAAGAAATGATAGAAGCCTTTTCCATGATCACTTTTAATTTAATAATAAGCAATAATTATTTGATAAAAAATTGAATTGAATTTACGGTGCACCTCTAAAAATCCTGATTTCATAGGTGCACCATGCATGGAAAAAGTTTGTGGAACACTGAACTAGGACACAACATGGCTTATTATATTACTTATTTTCTATGGGTTTTATAATTATTATAATATAATTGAGCTGATTTCTTTATTTTATCCTCCCCATCATAAGCTAATTTGCCGTCTAATATTCTGTTAAGAGATCTGCACCAACTGAATATAATTAAGTTGATGGATGTATCCACAAAAGTTTCTTTAAATTTTTCTTTGTGGTTCATACAATCAATAAAATTAAAATCTATAAATAATTCGATAAAGGCTTTAATTCTTTCTTTTATATTTTTTTTGTAGCATTCACTATTCAGAAATGCAACTGTTGTTTCCTGTATTTCTTGGAAACACGCTATTAAGCAATCAGATGGGTAGCATAGCCATTGTTTATTTTTGTTGTATTCTTTTTGTCTTATATATCTATACTTGGCATCTTCCGGATTGCCCAATAGCGTGTTTTTACATGTTTTGCAACCTTTTACAATTTTTTGCAAACATTTTGACAGGGCCCACCCACATACATAAATTCTTTGATCAGCCCCTGTGTCTAACACAGTTCTGATGCCTTCAATCACTTCTAGGGGCTGATCAATTACAATATTTTGGGATTGTGATGGTGCTGAAATATTTTCTTTATAATTTATTAAAAAAGATATCGACTGTAAGCAATCATTTTGGTCTTCTTCGCAATTAGCGTTGACTGAATGATTGCTGCTGAAATTGTTCAGCAAGAGTGTTTTGTATGCACCCTCAAATCCCATACAATTAGGAGCCACATTACGGGCACCTAAACTTCTAATACTTCCGAAAAAGTTTTCGAGTGGGTCCTGGTTAAAGTGTCGCGTCAACATTGCATCAAAGGAATACTTTCGAAACAACAGTTGCCAGAGTGTCTTAAAACCTTCGATTGTCTTAATCAAGTTAGTAACAGTTGGTACAGACTTTTCTATTAGTTGGGAATTCTTTTTTAACACAAATTTTACTGTTTTCAGAACTTGCACAGCATCTAGCCATAGCTTGTGATGAGGAGAATTTCTTTTCACAGCAGCCCTGTAAATTTTTCCATTGGGCACTGAAAAACTAGATGCATTCAATGAATCAAATAATTTATCTATTAATAATACAAATGGAATCAAATTGGCACATTCTTCAGCAACACTTTGTCTGGCAACTAGATTGTCTGTTGCAACAGCCATGCTGTAGCTCAGTACTTGAGCGGCATTTTTTACTTTCATTTTCCTTATTTTATCCGGGTCTAAGTGTTCATTCGTTAATTTGGGCAAAAGACGCAACTCACCGTGCGACCTGTCCGCTTCAAATACTCGCTGGAAATATTCCCACTTAATGCTTTTTTGTTTATCTTCATGAATGTATTTTAGTTCTTTATTTATCAAATTGTTCCTTACCCCTTTAATTAAGTGGGGTGCATCATATAAAGGTATTATAACTTTTTTATTAATGTATAGAACATCATTTCGCCATTCCTTTTTTTCTTGGTAAAATATTTTTTTCGAGTCCAATAATAAACTGTTAATAGCACTAACATTTGGGGAACTTTGGTCGCACACGGTTGCAATAATTTCTAAACCTGATGCTTGCACTTTTGTTATAACGCTTTTCAAAATTTGTTTAAGCTTATCGCTTTTTAAAGTTTGCGTAAAGTAGTATGCAACAGGTTGTTTAAAATTTTTCTTTACCCCTTTAATCATGAACACTAAGACGTGATTGGCAAATTTGTCCGTCTTTTCGCCATCGCCGTAATTTTCAAATCCTACAAGATCGTCTGTGTAAACATTGTAATGAATTTGTGGTGATATCGACATTTCGTCGAATATCAATGTACACAGACGATCTTGAGGTAACATTTTTGTTACAGTATTTTTTAATTCTTGAAAAATTGTAAAATTTATGCCTGGCGACAATTTTACCTTAGACAACATTGCTTTTATTACTTTTTTCGAAGGTAATATAAAATGCTTACATAATAATTTGTAAGCCTTAGGGCTTTTTTTAAAAATCGACAAGGACAAAATTTTTTCCTCCTGAGTAAACCTGTGCCCCTTTTTCTTTTTTCTGCCTTCAACAAACTGCATTCGGCTAAATAATTTGGCCGATTCTGTCATATTTTTAGTCAATTTCTCAAAGTCCTTTTGAGTTGCCAGCTTTTTCTGCTGCTGAAGACGTGACTTCCACATCTTCACTTTTTGACGCAGTCTCCTAATATCATTCGTCTTCTTTCGCTCCTTTCTTGCGTGCGTGGCTTCTGCTTTCTTTAAAAGATATCTGAATGTTTGTTCTGAAATAAAAAAAAAAATAAGTATGAAAACTCAATCTTATAATAAGTAATGATTCTTTGTAAAGTAACTACTAAAAGTAATGGGTCAGAGAAAGAAGTATCTTCACTAATATTTACTAATATTATAATTATACAAATATACATGTATCATAGAAATGGGATGGGTAAGTCTTTCATTGAAGAAGTTACTGTTTGAAAGGGATATTGTTTGTAAGTCATAATCGAATGAATGGGTTATCCTACCCAGTCCCTGCTTTACAATATGTTCCGTAAAGGATGAGTCAAATTTATTTCAAGACACATAATATTTATACACTACCTGCATTCATTTTCCTTTTTGTAGACCGAGCAGGGTAGTTTTCATTTACTGTTAAACAAGTGCTTGCGGAAGACCCAGAAGGTATTGCAACAGTTTCTGAAGAAGAAGGACCTGGCAGGGCTTGGTTTGTGATGTCCATCAGAGTCCTACTTTGTAAATGTTCTCTTCGGGATCCACAGTAACTATGGTCAGTCTCTACAATACTTGCTATTGACTGCCGTATACCTGTAATGTAAAATTGCAACAGTATTATTATGTAACAATAAAGCCAACTAGACCACTGAATATTCTAAAGTTCTATACTGGTGCAAAATGGGGGCACATTCTTTTGATGGGGCCCTATCAGTAAAGATCGTCACAAATATTTCTGAGCTAGCGACTTCTTAGGCCTGGCCCTCTTGGGTCGGAGGCCTGTGGCATTTTGCCAGCCCTGCCACCCTATAATTATGTCATTGATCATGGCAGACTTAAAGAAGCAAAAAATAGTTCAAAAATATATCTAAAGAAATGAAAACAAGTTTTACTTACAATGCAATTTAATTGTCGGCACAGCTGACCAAATAAGACGACGTCCAGATATTTTAGTTGAAGGATCAAAATGTTGATCACAAATTCTTCTATTCTTGAATATCCGCATAGGATCATTTTCCTTGAGATAGTCACCAGCAGCTGATACCCAAGCAGCAAATAAGTCAGACCGCTTATTGGGATTTGGGAACTGGTGAAGTGGAACACCTCGCTCATCTGAAAACATCACATGTTCAATGTTCATGCCTCATCTTATTTTTATTATAACTTTGTTTAGTTAATAATAACTATATAAAATTCTTTTATGTATATACTAGAGGTCCGCCCCGGCTTCGCCCGTGGTACATATTTCGCAATAAAAGGTAGCCTATGTCCTTTCTCGGGTATCAAAATATCTCCATACCAAATTTCATGCAAATTGGTTCAGTAGTTTAGGCGTGATTGAGTAACAGACAGACAGACAGAGTTACTTTCGCATTTATAATATTAGTATGGATTTGGTATATGTTTATGTGTTACAGTGCTGAAGTATGTTAATTGAAAGATCATATATTAATGGTAGTGCCATATTTGAATAGGTTTTGCTTGCAGATTTGGTTATGATGATGCTTTTTGCACTGTCCAGTCATTTTATGCATTTGGGAATTTAAATCCTAGCCATGGTACACATGAATGAATGTATTGAATGGGGTGTTGAATTCAATCTACAATATGTTTACCACAAAAACGTGGTAAACAGCAAGTGCTCATGAAGCTTTGCTCGAAAGTAGTATTTTTACCCCAATTTGATATACCTATTAGCAATATTGAGTGATGGACTAATCACCTGCCACCCTAACAGTTGGGTATGTTGTTCTCACAACTAGCAGTGGTATCATGCATCATTAAGAAGCCAGAAGGAAACATTTCAGAGGAAAAATCCGGTTTACACAATAGTCGAAATGATTATGCTGCTTTGTAAATATTTTATTGTAATTTATAAGGTCCCAAGATACAGGCTCCGCCTAGTTTGGGACCTATCAGACAACAAGCGCTATTATAAATTGTAAAGTTTTAATAAATATTCTATTCTACTCTAAGTGCCCCCACTTCAATATTGACTTTGAGTTATTCATACTGTTGTGCTAATGGCACTCTCAAATCAAATTCTCATCTTGCAATAATAATACCCAACAACAGACTACGAGTCTACCTGTGCAAGCATGGCAATCCCAATTTGTAAACATATGAACGAATTTCTTAATCTGCGGTTCTATGATGCCAACAGCAGTTTATTACAGGCCAAATAACAAAACAAAAAAACTAAGTCTATTGCAGTTCCTTACTAATTTGGGTAACAAGGAAAATGAAGGTTTAATATTTACTTAATAACGCATTTTTATCGTTATTGTGTGTCGGTGTGATGCTACGCTATACAGTGCTAGGTTACACTCATTGTACGGAAAACCAGCCAGAGTATAGTGATTTCGACGCTTTAACAAGTTTATCGGTAAAAGTATCACTACATAAAATAATACATGAGGTTTACGCTGTATAAGCAATTAGTATTTATAATATTATAACTTACCTAAAGCGGCACACCGAAAAACGCAAAATCTCCTCCGTTGAAAACTCATGATCACAACGTTCACAACAGTTAACAACAATAAAACAAGTAACAAAAAAACAAAACAAAACTGAACCAAAACAAAAACTTAAAAGATAACCAGATATATTTAACAAAAACAAATGAGATAACCTCGAAATCGCATCAACGTCCGTCCGAACCGAAAGCCAGGAGAGTTGACAACTCTCAGCTATACATTATTCCTCTATGTTGACAACTATGGTTGACAATGCCAGTCGCGCATCATTACAAGATGGCGGCTTTTTTTTAATTTTAGTTATACCACTCACCGCCCGCGTCGCTGTCGTCTATGCGTTTACATGACAGTTCTGAGTGTGCCCCCCCTGGCCGGCACTCATCAAATCGCGAGCGTCGGCGACAGTCGTTTTCTTTGTTTATTTTAAATTATTAATACCTATGTACTTAAAGTTCGCATACATCTTTTTCTGTATTATCATAACGAAGTAATACATCATCAACCTCGAGCAAGTTGTTTTCTTTGTCCAATCCGAGACAAAATTGGCGACCGTGACAGGACGGCTGCAATCTTCAAGAACATTCGATCGCCGTGGCCGGGCGCAGCGGAATTTTCCATTGGAGGGCGTGGCCGTGTGCAGCGTTCTACGTGGACTCATAATCAGGGGAGTGCCTTTCCTTTTTTCATAATTATTTCCCTCTTCATTTTGTGTATAAGGTGTGTTTAATTTCAAGTAAGTGAAACTGCTATTGCCTAAAACCGCGATAAGTTACTTGCAGACATAATCATAATTTGCTAGTGCTTATACGGTACTTATACGTCACTTGATTTGATGTTTGGGTATTTATTTTGCTATTTATTTTTGCTATTTATATAAAATTGCACGACGCATAAGGGTTAGTCATCAAAATACGAGCCTTTTCTTGAGCATTTGTGCAATAAACATTTCACGTCATCATCCTACATAAAATAGTGTTTTCTTTCATTATAAACACTGGATATGATATTCAAAACATATTCTAATTACATAGCCCGTCTTCATTATACGTGTTAAATTAGAATAAATTTATTACGCCTTCAAGTCTCTCCATAAAATCAATCGCCGACGCTTGCGATTTGATGAGTCATACCAAGTCTCTCTGCAAACATGTATTCATAAAATAATTACCTACTTATTTACGTTAATATTGTTGGCACCCACAATTTAAAGCACTAGCCAATTTTTGTCTCGGATTGGACAAAGAAAACAACTTGCTCGAGGTTGATGATGTATTACTTCGTTATGATAATACAGAAAAAGATGTATGCGAACTTTAAGTACATAGGTATTAATAATTTAAAATAAACAAAGAAAACGACTGTCGCCGACGCTCGCGATTTGATGAGTGCCGGCCGCGGGCCGTCGAGCCGCGAGCCGCGGTACCCCGCTCCCGCGCCTCCCCGCCGCCGTCGCTTGCGCCGCCACTAGACGCACGCCGCCCCGCTGCCCCGCGCCTCAGCTCTTTAGCGTCGTAGACAATAGTTCATGTAATAAAGCGCTATTAATACTACAATACAAGATTTTTTTTTTGTTTGTTATTTTATGGTTATTGTGAATAATCTGATTTTAAATGTCAATAATTTTTTTTTTTTTTTTTTTTAAGGCACCCGCCATCACAGGGTGTTCGCGCCACCTCTGGAATATTGTCCAGAGACATTATTTTCATTTTTTATTTATTAACAAACACACAATTTACAGCCTAATAATAAATTAAAAATAAAATTATTACAAAATTAAAAATATTAAAATACTGGGTAAATAAAATAAATACAATAAATGCTACAAAAATTCAAACTATCCCTAATATCACAGAATCACATCACACGCCAATGTTTCGCTTATTGACTACTTCTACAATATATTTACAATATTTAAAGAAAGTATCCCTACACTTGTCCCCCAGGGCGGAAGGCAGATTCTCACCCGTCATCGCCATGCCCAATTTTTGCTCAATAGCATATCTATTACTTGCAAAAATTGGGCACTCGAGTAACAGCTAAGGAACCGTCTCCTCTACTCCGGGCTGACATAGACACGACGGGTTCTCCTTCAGCTTGAATCTGTTCAAGTAGAAGGCGAATCCGCCGTGACCAGTCAGTACTTGTGTGGTGTGGTGTGTGATGTCTATTTTTCCGACTACTTTGTATGCAGCAATGTCAATAATTTTGGTACGATCAGTGAAGGAAAGAAATCCTATTTTATACGCATCAGTTCATGATATACCTAGATATAGGTGATAGACTAGGCCTAGACGATCGAATTTTCTACATCGATTTTGTAAATTTTATTAAGCCTGGTGTAGATATAAATTATATTAGGTACTTATATACTTTTATTTAGATTTACTTGTTCTCGCACAATCTATCGATATATTAATTTTTGTAAAGTAGTGTTGTAAGTGTATGTTATTACAAGATATTTTTCGTTTTAGGGCTTGTAGATTTTACTATTTATTTAATTATTTACTTCGTTATTTTTTATTCTTTAGATGTTTTACAAATGATAAGTACTTATAAGCTGTATAAGTTAAATGCTGTTACGAATGAATCAATCTATAGTAACTCAAATGTAAATTAAAATAGAATACTTATTTTGTAACATTCTGCTATGAAAAGATTGCCAAAGAATATATGTGTTTAAATAAAAACATTGCTTTTACTTCGTGTTTTATTTTGTCGAACCTTTTCATTACGCTAAGTATAAATGTAAAGACCAATTCTTCTCCATTTTTCGAACACAGATAGTGTTGTATGTAAAATGGAAACCTTACTTTCTTTATAATATTAAAAATGCCAAAAAAGTATGTTTGTTTGTTTGTCTTTCTTCTACGACGCCGCGTAGCGCATTTTTATGGCATGATTTGTGGCTGAGAATGGGAGGCTAAAGAGAGGCTTCCGAAAGTTATAGAGAAGGTACCTACTTCTTACGGTGGTCAAAGATCTCATTCCGTGGGAATATCTTTTAATTATATAACTGAAAGAAATGAATACAATATCAGCAACAAAATTCGAATTTTTAACTTAACCATGTTATATAAAGAGGTCTCAAGTAAAATTCAATATAGCAAGCGCACCTATTCACGTAACATAACTGGCTAGCATGGCCATACTCCATAGTACGAGCAGGTATAACCCCAACCGCTATTTCATTAATATGTAACGAAGGCCAATCTCAGTGCAGCGCCCTTTATTGTCTCGATCAAATCAATACTGGCTGCTTACTCTATAATAGGACCATTAGCTAACCGTTACGAGCAATTATTACTAAGTGAATTAACACATATTAGCATGTTAATACACACACTATTACAATTGTTACTGTGGTAATGTTTTAAAATGTGGTAAACACAAAATTATGTTATATATAATTAGTATTAGATTATAATACAGGTGACTGGTGCAATAAAATCAACTTTTGTATTAGATATATGTAAAGTAAAGAACAAAATTGTGAGTACCCTAGGTATGTTGAAAGTTGATAGACTTTGAATTGTAATCAATGAAACATTTTTATTTTTTAATGATGATGATTTTTTTTAAGGTGAAGACGTCATAAAACATCAACTCAACAACAACAACAATCAACTCGTCTATAACGAATTACTGTAATTAAACTACTTAACTATATGGCTATTAATTAGAAACATGAATATCCTTTTATTTTATTTATTTGTATTTTAGGTATATGTTACGTGGATAATTACTTTTATCGCAGTTATAAACAAATACTAAAATGTATAATAGGTATAATAATTATTGAATACTCAATGCTAACCTAATTTTTTATTCGCATCCTTTTCGTTTTGGTACCTAATTATATTATATCTGTTTGGCGATGGTATTTTCGCACAAGTGACTCAACAGATTCGAATTATATTTTTTAATAGATAGATCATATCATATAGTGTCAATCAATGTATGTTTTATGTATCATCAGACAATTCATCGTGCATAAAACCTAAAGCGAATAAAACAGGTGAAACCACAGACTAATAATAATATACTACGTATACAAGTTTTATGCACTTATTTTTTAGTTATGTTCTTCAACCAAAGGTGCCATAAAGTAATTATTTAATGGAGTGTTTAATTTAAAAAATATTAATGTACTTATTCGTAATGAATTGAAATTATATTTATTGTATTATGTTGCTGTTGTGTGTTTTTAAAAAATGTAAAAAAAAATTATTAAAACAACTTTAAAATATGTTTTGTGTGCTTATTTTCTCTTGTTGAATGAATACAGATGAAAACCTACTATAAATGAGCAATTTATTTTTAAATGCAACCAAAATGTAAAATATGAAAACAAGATTTTCCTCATTTGTTTTTGTTTGAATTTTGAATTTTGAGCATTTGTAAATTAAGTATACCTTGTTTATGTATTAAGTATACCTAATTTGTTAGAATTTTGAGCATTTGTAAATTAATTATACCTTGATATTATATTCGAGGAAATTCATTCATTTTTCGTAAAAATATTCCACGAAATACGAACATTATTCTAATTAGCAATTTAGATTAGGTACACACACATATATAATATGTTGACATGTTGACGTGTTTGACATAAAAGGTCTGAAAGCATAGATATAAATATCTAACGTAATAATATTAATACACCTGATTCAACTATAAAATTGGAACGATAGCATGTTGTTCAATCATTGCTAAAATGTCTTCAAGTGATTTGTATGTGTATGGTGATCAAAATATACAAGTTCCAGCACATCTACACTTTGGAAAATATATCCTAGATCGTCTGAAACATGTACGAGACACCGTTGCTCTGGTTTGTGTATATCTTTAATTAATTAAACTGATAACTTGTTGAAAATTATTTGTACACAACAACAAAAATTATTTGTATAAAACAACAAATAATTATTCTTATCAAATAAACTGTGTTCGAATGTAAAACAGTGGTACATTATTATAAAACTACACAAATTCTTAATTACATTACTATAAAATAAGGTAATTTGATTTGAATGCAGAGAATTTCTCAGTAAGAATAATATACAAAGTAGAATGTTCACACGTTTCCTAACAGGTTAATGCAGAAAGCGGAGAACAGATTACATACAAGGAGCTCACACAACGCGCCGTGAACCTGGCGAGCGAGCTGATGAAGTTGGGGGTCGGGAGAGGGGACATTGTCGCACTGGGCACAGAAAAGCAATACCACTTATGATTTACAAAATGGCAAATGTGAGGCTTGTTACTTTTATGTACGGTTTTATAAACGTGCAACCTAAAATTAATCGTTCCTGGCATATAGGTACATAGCACAGAAGGTGGGAGGTATAATTTTATTTTGCTAATTGGTATTGTTTATAAGGGTTTTTATGAATCAATGACTGTGCTTTATGTATTATTACTAACACTGCGTCGTTATTAATAATGTGAGCATAACAAAGTTATAAATAAATAATAGTTAAAAAAAACTAAAAAACACGCTTTTTGCAAATTGAAAAATGGAATAATTTTATCAAATTAGTGTATTGTCATCGGTCCTCAATAAATCTACAAAGTTTGAACGAAATCTGGCCGTTTAAAGTGGGTCAAAATCGCGCCCAAAGAAGTCGGTTACAAACAAACATACAGGTGAAGCTAATAAAAAGCGTGTAAAAACATAATTTATGCTTCAATTATAATTTAGATAAAGTATATAGGCGTAATAGTTTTAGGTTTATAAATTTACACTTTAACCGATATGTTGATTCACTCTACCTTTTTAATTGATATTAGTTTAATGGTATTGTACATATCTTTCAAGAATAATACATTTTTGGCAATAGTTCATTCTCATATAAAATATTTCGTTATATGGTTATTCATGTATGATTTCATTTTGGTATACTTTATTTTCAGCCACATTGAAACATAAATTGTCAGTTGTTCAGCCCAACTACTTCATATATTCCAAACTATTTTATGAGAAATACAAGGATATTATATCAACATCTGAAACCATAAAAATATGTATGACATTTGACGATGAAATTAAAAATGTTCCATGCATAGAAACATTTATGAACAGTCACGTTGAAATTAAAGATTTTGAACCTGCTGAGGTAAAGGGACAAATTGATAGAGCCTTGATTTTTTACTCGTCAGGAACCACAGGTCTACCTAAAGGGGTGTGTTTTACGCATTTGAACTGTATTTTAAACACAATACCTTACAAGTAAGTAAAATAACTGGATGAGAGATAATATTTTAAATGCGGATTTGTAGGAGTAATAAAAAATAATAAGAACAATAATTTTAATTGTTTATTTTTTAGCTTGGACTATGGATCACTACAGAGGTTCTACATTTGTGGAGAATGGTATCATAGTTACGATGCTTTTTCAATGTACAAATATTTAAGCCTCGGAAAAACAATTGTATATGTAACAAATGTTACAGCCGAAAATTTACTCAAAAGTATAAATCAATATCAGGTAAGCGTAACTGTCATGTAGAATAATAATGCCCAACTTTCAGAATACGTTTATGATATATTTTGTGTAAGTATATCTATACCTAACTCTGGCAATACTCAAGAAAACACACCGATACAGTGTAGGACTGAGTCCTACACCTATAGTCACTGTATCATTGTCAATGATTATTAATGTTAGCAACACTTTCGCCTAATTCCACTAATAATAATTTAAATAAAAAAACAAATCGTAGTTAACCAGTAAAGTGCAAGTGATTTCATTTATTAATGAAAAAATCCTGAACCATGGCTTTGTCAAAAATAGATCGCGTGTCAGAGCGCTAACCTGACGCTGAGTTGTGTCGTAGTAGGTACTCTGAAGCGCGCTATGTACGCGTTCTATCTAGCAAAGCCTTAACAAGTGAGAGTAGGTAGTAGAAAACAGTATAATCCGTATTTTGTACCGACTTCAAAAAAGGAGGAGATTCTTAATTCGACTGTATTTTTTTACCTTATTACTTTCGTCTGACAACTTTGATGATTATTTTTTTAAATTTCTATTAGATACAATATGTTAGCAGTTTAGTTTTTATAGAATAAAATATTTTATCATTTTAATTGATGATTATTTTTTTAAATTTCTATTAGATACAACATGTTAGCGGTTTAGTTTCTATAGAATAAAAATATTTTATCATTTTAATTACCACCTAATTAGTGTTCTTAGAAATTCTACAAGATAAGTTCCCTAATACTAGTACTTGTTTTAAATGACTGTTAAAGGCAACTTCACAATGTCGTTAGCATTTATTGTAATCTTTAACAAATACGTCACAATACCTACTAGCCACTCGTTCCGGCTCCGCCTGTTCTTCGAGGATAATGTAGGATTCTTATGGTAAAAGATTTTTTTTAGTCGGTCCAGTAGTTTCGTAGCCGATTCAATTTAAATAAATATACAATCAAATCTTTCCTCTTTATAATATTAGTGTGGACAACCTATAAATTATTATTTTTTTCAGGTTGATAATATGGCAATGTTATACCCAAGTATTATTGATGCTTTATGTAAAGTTTGCGATACTGACCATTATTCGGAATCTTTGAAAGTTCTGTATAGCGTAGCAGCCCCTCTCCATCACAGAACTATCGAAAATATCAAAAAAAGGTAAACCTACTTCCATATCAGTATGAATTTGTAAATTTTTAATATAATTATGTTTGATAAATGATTTTTATATGTTTATCCGAAGAGTTGTAAAAAGCTCTTAAAATTGTCTCATTTGTAAAGCTATAAACTAAATATAAAAATTTATATTTATATATATTATCATGTGTAACACAAGTGATACAACATTATAACAACGTCATAATAAGCCACAACATAACGTAAAATTATTTATATTATGTTTTTTATCGAATTTCTTAGTTATTTTATTTTGCTCCTAGCTCCTATACTATAACGATTTCAGAGTTGCCCCCTTGGTAACATTATATTATACTTCGATGCCAATCCATTGGTACACATTTTATTCCTGTCGATTCTGGGTTTTTGGTTCATACATTTTTGGACATGTCCTTTGTATGAATTAATTATTCATTTTGAATAATGGAAGTTCACTTTAATACCGACAAAACAGGTTTAAGGACGCGTTTACGAATCTGACAAAAATACGCAGTTTTTCGGTGCATTTTGCGGCGAAATAGTACAAAACCAAATTTAACTAATAATTACCATAAATAGATTACTCCTTAATCTTTAAATGGTACTATATTTTAAGTCGAAAATTTTGGTTTATAATATTGAAAAAAATAATTTCCGTTGCCTCTTCACCCAAAATTGACAATATCGTGCTGAATAAACGAACATTTTTCTTGTATTTAATAAAACAAATTGATTTATTTAAAAATATTTTAAGTAAGTAGACATGTCTAACTCAAAAAGGTACTAGATAAAACTATCAAAATGTTACAAATAGGCTGAGAAAAAAATTAAAATCAAATCTTATTTTTTCACATATTTAGCTGTAACGCGTGATACTTATTGCATTGAAATAAGGGTTATTTTATTTGCCACTACCTTGAATTATTGCAACACAATTTGTAATGAAATATTTTAGTAATTTAGTCTGCGCTCAGCCGCCGTTGTGAGTAGACACTGTGACGCTTGTAAGCAGCTCCTCGTTTACGAAAAGATCGCTGTACGTATACAAAATAGTTGACATAGTCAAACTTGATCCTTCACGCATTCTGCACCGACAACCAAGGCACAACAAGGTAAGATTTTATTTATAGTATTTTATACTTATGGGATTATAAACTAGAGATAAACTACGATAACATGGCGCGCCCCTCCAAAATTCAAAACGTTTGAAAGTATTTGTGAAATTCATAATAAATAATATAATAATATAATATAATAATAAAAAATAATTTAATTATTATATTATTATAAATAATAATAATATAATATTATAAATAATAATTATATAATATTTAAATATTTGTATTTCACTACACACATTGAAACAGTAATTTGGAGGGGCGCGCCATGTTATCGTAGTTTATCTATACATATTTAGTTTCTGACTTGACGGAGTGACCTGCAGGTGTACTTCGAAGACTGCTACTGGAACTAATAGACGAGTAGAGCTAGGTATGCCGAGTTTGGGCTCGTTTTGTTAGTTATGTCGAGACCTTACCTCCGGACTTGATGGAGTGACCTGCAGGTGTACTTCGAAGACTGCTACTGGAACTAATAGACGAGTAAAGCTAGTTATGCCGAGTTTGGGCTCGTTTTGTTAGTTATGTTGAGACCTTGCCTCCGGACTTGATGGAGTGACCTGCAGGTGTACTTCGAAGACTGCTACTGGAACTAATAGACGAGTAGCGCTAGGTATGCCGAGTTTGGGTTCTTTTTGTTAGTTATGTTGAGACCTTACCTCCGGACTTGATGGAGTGACCTGCAGGTGTACTTCGAAGACTGCTACTGGAACTAATAGACGAGTAGAGCTAGGTATGCCGAGTTTGGGCTCGTTTTGTTAGTTATGTCGAGACCTTACCTCCGGACTTGATGGAGTGACCTGCAGGTGTACTTCGAAGACTGCTACTGGAACTAATAGACGAGTAGCGCTAGGTATGCCGAGTTTGGGCTCTTTTTGTTAGTTATGTTGAGACCTTACCTCCGGGCTTGATGGAGTGACCTGCAGGTGTACTTCGAAGACTGCTACTGGAACTAATAGACGAGTAGAGCTGGGTGTGCCGAGTTTGGGCTCGTTTTGTTGGTTACGTCGAGACCTTACCTCCGGACTTGATGGAGTGACCTGCAGGTGTACTTCGAAGACTGCTACTGGAACTAATAGACGAGTAGAGCTGGGTGTGCCGAGTTTGGGCTCGTTTTGTTAGTTATGTTGAGACCTTACCTCCGGACTTGATGGAGTGACCTGCAGGTGTACTTCGAAGACTGCTACTGGAACTAATAGACGAGTAGAGCTAGGTATGCCGAGTTTGGGCTCGTTTTGTTAGTTATGTCGAGACCTTACCTCCGGACTTGATGGAGTGACCTGCAGGTGTACTTCGAAGACTGCTACTGGAACTAATAGACGAGTAAAGCTAGTTATGCCGAGTTTGGGCTCGTTTTGTTAGTTATGTTGAGACCTTGCCTCCGGACTTGATGGAGTGACCTGCAGGTGTACTTCGAAGACTGCTACTGGAACTAATAGACGAGTAGCGCTACGTATGCCGAGTTTGGGTTCTTTTTGTTAGTTATGTTGAGACCTTACCTCTGGACTTGATGGAGTGACCTGCAGGTGTACTTCGAAGACTGCTACTGGAACTAATAGACGAGTAGAGCTAGGTATGCCGAGTTTGGGCTCGTTTTGTTAGTTATGTCGAGACCTTACCTCCGGACTTGATGGAGTGACCTGCAGGTGTACTTCGAAGACTGCTACTGGAACTAATAGACGAGTAGAGCTGGGTGTGCCGAGTTTGGGCTCGTTTTGTTAGTTATGTTGAGACCTTACCTCCGGACTTGATGGAGTGACCTGCAGGTGTACTTCGAAGACTACTACTGGAACTAATAGACGAGTAGAGCTGGGTGTGCCGAGTTTGGGCTCGTTTTGTTAGTTATGTCGAGACCTTACCTCCGGACTTGATGGAGTGACCTGCAGGTGTACTTCGAAGACTGCTACTGGAACTAATAGACGAGTAAAGCTAGTTATGCCGAGTTTGGGCTCGTTTTGTTAGTTATGTTGAGACCTTGCCTCCGGACTTGATGGAGTGACCTGCAGGTGTACTTCGAAGACTGCTACTGGAACTAATAGACGAGTAGCGCGACGACGACGACTATCATAGGCAACACGATGATAAAGAATGAAGAGTCCGAGTGCATCCCAGGCTGCAAAACGTAGTTCAATAATTTTTCTCTGGCACGTGTATGAAGTAAATAGGGAAGCGCTTGACCACAATCTCGCCTGATGTTAAGCTGAGATGTGGTCCAAGATGGAACGCGCTTCCCTAGAAGGTACCTGTTCACTCTACGCTTGAAGACCCCCATATTGTACTCGTCGGGGAACACAGATAGTAGTCTAATTATTGTTTTATTTTTATTCTATTTACCTATACCTATGTGTTATTCATCGAAATAAAATACTGTTTTATATATATCTATATTTATTTTGTATCATTGTATTCCATTCATTAAAGCCTAAATTAGTTCCGCGCTAGCGGTACAAAGTTCGCCGGGCCAGCTAGTAGTAATAATGGAAACTAAGAATTAATAAAAAAATATATTTTTGGTGAGAGACCAAACTTCACATAAACCATCTACTAAATTGTCCGGAAAAAGCCTTAACATTTTGTTTGGATAGGTGAGCCCTTTCTTGAGTTATAAAATGTTTCAGTATATTTGAACCTAAAAAGTTTTTGTAAGTACCTATCAGTAGTATATGCATGTACAAAATAAACGTTTTGTCTTTCTAGTTTTCGAAAACCCACTTACATTTGATACCACAAAAAAATTATATACTAACAAAACGAGCCCGAACTCGGCACACCTAGCTCTACTCGTCTATTAGTTCCAGTAGCAGTCTTCGAAATACACCTTCAGGTCACTCCATCAAGTCCGGAGGTAAGGTCTCAACATAACTAACAAAACGAGCCCAAACTCGGCATACCTAGCTCTAATCGTCTATTAGTTCCAGTAGCAGTCTTCGAAGTACACCTTCAGGTCACTCCATCAAGTCCGGAGGTAAGGTCTCAACATAACTAACAAAACGAGCCCAAACTCGGCATACCTAGCTCTAATCGTCTATTAGTTCCAGTAGCAGTCTTCGAAGTACACCTTCAGGTCACTCCATCAAGTCCGGAGGTAAGGTCTCAACATAACTAACAAAACGAGCCCAAACTCGGCATACCTAGCTCAAATCGTCTAGGAGTTCCAGTAGCAGTCTTCGAAGTACACCTTCAGGTCACTCCATCAAGTCCGGAGGTAAGGTCTCAACATAACTAACAAAACGAGCCCAAACTCGGCATACCTAGCTCTAATCGTCTATTAGTTCCAGTAGCAGTCTTCGAAGTACACCTTCAGGTCACTCCATCAAGTCCGGAGGTAAGGTCTCAACATAACTAACAAAACGAGCCCAAACTCGGCATACCTAGCTCAAATCGTCTAGTAGTTCCAGTAGCAGTCTTCGAAGTACACCTTCAGGTCACTCTATCTAGTCCGGAGGTAAGGTCTCAACATAACTAACAAAACGAGCCCAAACTCGGCATACCTAGCTCTAATCGTCTAGTAGTTCCAGTAGCAGTCTTCGAAGTACACCTTCAGGTCACTCTATCAAGTCCGGAGGTAAGGTCTCAACATAACTAACAAAACGAGCCCAAACTCGGCATACCTAGCTCTAATCGTCTAGTAGTTCCAGTAGCAGTCTTCGAAGTACACCTTCAGGTCACTCCATCAAGTCCGGAGGTAAGGTCTCAACATAACTAACAAAACGAGCCCAAACTCGGCATACCTAGCTCTAATCGTCTAGTAGTTCCAGTAGCAGTCTTCGAAGTACACCTTCAGGTCACTCCATCAAGTCCGGAGGTAAGGTCTCGACATAACTAACAAAACGAGCCTAAACTCGACACATCTAGTTCTACTCGTATAATAGTTCCAGAAGAATAATAGTTCCGAAGTACACTTTGGCATGTACTTGTTTACCAATCAATCACTGTCCCATGAAATTAGGTAAATGGTATCTACTTTTGTGACCATTCAACGTTACAAACAAATCAAAGTAAATTATAAAAAAAAAATATTGCAATAAAAATAAGTTCAATTATCAAGTCGTGTCAGTTTAGTCATAATTTCGTCGTTTCTCGCATTTCGCTGTGTGTGTGAGCCGTGCACGTGTAGTAGTAAGACTCAAAACTTAAAATTGATGCGCGTCAATTTGTAAATGCGTCCTTAAAAACTTGAAACAAGTATTTCAAGGTTATGGAATGACAGAATGTGGAGATATAACTTCAGAAAATTGGGGCACAAAAGGACCAAAGCCCGGCAGCGTCGGTGTGGCTTCACCTGGAATCGTTATAAAGGTAAACGATTAGCTTTCGTTTTTTTTAATTTATTTGCCTTTATTTGTCTTCTTGGTGCCTACACATACTGAAGGTACATGACCGATGTTTGGCATGATCACTGAAATTACGGTGTGTTATACCGTACTGCTGCTTAACCGCGGTACTTCGGCCGCGTACCTTCGGCATAGTGTGTTTAGACACTTACGCAAATGTTAAACATTGTTATATATTTTCAATCATTGGTTAAAATTTATCCGTCCAATAAAGTATTATAGTCCAGGATCCTTCGCCCATTTTTGCAAGTGATTACTATCAAGCTAATTTTCCGTGAGTAGCTTTATTTTGATGAGACGCCCAATAATTTCCTGTACGAAACTCTCGATTGTGGTAGCTAACAGAGGTAACAAGGATAAAATTTTTTGATTTGATGGTTCTCAAATATTTATTACGCAATTTGTAGGACAATACAGGTAAATTATCTTGGAGAAATTTTTGCGTTTGTAGTAGTGTATGGTCAGCAAATAAAAAAAAACAACATTTTATTTTTAGTTTTTATATATATATATATATATATATATATATATATATATATAGTATATAGTATATATATATATATATATATAGTATATAGTATATAGTATATATATATATATATATATATATATATATATATATATATATATATATATATAGTATATAGTATATATATATATATATATATATATATATATATATATATATATATATATACTATATACTATATCGAAAATCGATCGATGTGATAAAAAATTTTTGACCTAATTTTGTTGTTTAAGTATTTTTTACGTACTCAGCGTATGCAAAACTATAACCTCCTTTGAGCTTAGTATACCAACAGTGGGACACCCTGTATATATATATATATATTTGGGATTTTAAATTAAACTATATGTGTTTCGATATATGTTGCTTGAAACCTGAAGTGCTTCCATCTGACCAAGATTTTGAGAGGGTATGTGATGTATTTATATAAGTTTCGTCGGTGTAAACAATTGGTCGGCGTTGTTCACGATATTCAGCAATTTTCATCAAATAATTAATTTGCAAGTATCTAATTTCGTGTTTTTCCATAAGAAGTTTCCGGTTATCTTCTGTTTGCTTCCAATTAAAACCTAATGACATGATCACATGACGTGTTTTCGTAACGTGCTGACACAACCTTTATAATCGATATCTTCTTTCAATTTTGCGTGCAAAGTTTTCAAAGTCGGAACTTCTTTATTTGTGATGTGGAAGTCATGAATTGTTCTTCTGATAACTTGCTGATCAAAGTTATCGATTACTATTGTAGGTTTACGATTCGGTTTCTTTTTAGGAGATTTAAATGTTACTTCCTGATCTGAAGGACAACATTTGCTTTCTGATACTACCTTTCTGACGGATGCTATTGAAATTCCTGTTGATTTAGCAACTAATTGAGTGGGGGTCATAATACTGCTCGGGTTGTTATTACACTCATTTTCGAAATATTTGTACAAACAGTACAAAACTTCTTTAGTTTGAGAAGTCAAAGGCTTGCCTCGACCATGTTTTGACACTGGAGCCATTTTGAATTAACAATATAAAGTTACAACACTTACACACAAATTAAACCCTTCAACAAATATTATAACAATAATAACAAATAATAACAACAATCAACAAATACAAAATTTAACCTTCAACTGGTGACGTGCATATGAGTCACAGTATTGGAGAGGTGACGTCATTTTGACATATCAATATAAAGCCTTAAATACTGTAAATTATGTATAGCGGCCTGTGATAGCGGCAATGAAATAGGTCATGTTATGTAAAAGTAGGTTAGTTTGTTTCTAAAATAAAACACTTTTTTTACTTATTAAATGTAAAGTTAACTTTAATCATACACATGAGCTTAACATCAAATTTTGTTCTGTGTTTTGGTAGGCATGAGATCAATCAAAGTGAAATTTTAAAAACTTAAAACAGAAAAAAAATCAATCTTATTTTCTTATTAAAACTTAAGTTATTATTAAAAGAATATATTTAACAATTAAACTACGTAATAATTATAACTTTTGAATGAAATTTGTGCTTTATGTTCTAACGGTACCAAGCGACTGACAAAAGACTGCACGTGGCACCTGCGGACAGCGTAAACTGGTTTATTCTGGTTTTGTGCGTGTTTCCACTTTCCACTATCAAGTGACGATTTATTCATTTGTTTTGTTTCGTAATTATTATGGTCAAATATTAATAACGAAACAAATTATTATGGACACGATATTTTATTGTTTCACGGTAGTCGCCTTGTCGTTTGCTCAAGGACGTGAAATTGAATGATATATTTTTTTTTATAAAGTCAAAACCATTTTCTTCCAAATAAAAACTTGTTTTTATTGAAAACAAAAATCAGAGTGTTGCTAGGAATAAGTATAAAATTAAATAGTAATGTTAGGATATCGAAACATTTTTGTATAGGCCAGAACGATATAGTGGAAACGCGCTCTAAGATCTGAGTAATATACACACCACTACATATGCAAAAATTTCTCCAAGCTAATTTACCTGTATGTCTGTTGAATTATATATAAATATTAACTAAGTGAAAACAAAAAAATCAGCTGGTTAGTAATCATTTATGATGACCTCGTTATCGATACACATTGGAAAGAGGGGACTCTTTGATCAAACCATAGATTTTGTAGGACAAATATTTTTTCGATTAATTTAGATAATTATCTTGAGATTGAACAAAAAAAAATCAGTTAGTAATAAATATTTGAGAACCATCAAATCAAAATATTTTATCCTTGTTACCTCTGTTAGCTACCACAATCGAGATTTTCGTACATGAAATTATTGGGCGTCTCATCAAAATATAGCTACTCACGGAAAATTAGCTTGATAGTAATCACTTGCAAAAATGGGCGATGGATCCTGAACTATTACACGAACATTTTAAAATGTCACCTGTATACTGTCAAATACGGACAAATATAATATACTTTTGAAATGGTAGTTTAATACGTTATTCGATGAATAAGTTTTAACCAAGGATTGAAAAATCAGCCCTAAAGCAAATAAATATCAATATAATATTCAGTATTGCGTCATGTAACTACAGGTTACAGATCCTACAACTGGCAGAACACTTGGTCCAAATGAAAGAGGTGAAATACGAGTAAAAGGCCTCGTTATGAACGGTTACATAGGAATCGACCCTTCCACGTACTTGGATGAGGATGGCTTCCTTAAAACTGGCGATTTGGGATACTACGATGATGATAAATACTTTTATATCGTTGATAGGATTAAAGAAATCCTTCGTTATGATGGTGAACAGGTTAATCATAAATCATTTCAAATATTTTTTTTTTTGTTCAAAGATAATCTGTATAAATATAAAAAACATAAGAAGATGAAGTCAAAAGTAACTGAGAAAATTTTATCCAGCTCTTTTTTTACAAAAATATTGAATATCAAAAATATCCTTACATTGTTTAAATTATCAAAACGGGTAGGTATAATTAAAAAATAAGGTGTGTAATTTTTACTTACAATGTAGACTCTCTCTATAACTTATAGGTTTCACCATTAGAATTGGAATCAATACTACAGATGCACCCAGATGTGCTAGAAGTTGGCGTGGTCGGTAAACACAGTGAGAAACATGGCGATATGCCTACAGCATTTGTCGTAACAGTGCCTGGTGCTAAAGTCACTGAACAGGAATTGATCAATTATATGGTCGGTGAGGTAGGCATCAATATAGCAACTAAGTCAATATTCATAATATCATACGTTTTCATTGACTATTATAAAACAACTTTGACTTACAAAAAAATTTGTTTGTACACCTAACCTAAGTTAGTTAGTTAGTTAGTTCCTAGTTCCATATGAAATTTAATGTTTTATATTATTAAACTGAATATTATAGGGTAATAATATTTAGTGTTCCTGAAAACAGGTCTTAGATATTTCAAATTTGTCGGATAAATATCCTTCCATATAATAGGGAAGTAATTATTCTACATAATAATTACTTCCCTATTACATATACGAGCACGTAGAGATGTGTCCCAATTACCTTTAGAAAGTGCACACATAATTAAATTCAAATAATATTCTAAATATGATCCAATCAAACAGCTGGTCGTTCGATTTCTTTATGGTTCTTTATACGTATTATCAAAAGTTCTCAATCCACCATACATTTATGTACAAACATGTCAATTATTAATTACTAGATTTCCGCCCGCGGCTTCACCCGCGTTTTCAAAGGAATATAGTTCCCGTTCCCGTGGGATTTCCGGGATAAAACCTATCCTATGTGTTAATCCAAGTTACCCTCTATATGTGTGCTAAATTTCATTGTAATCAGTTCAGTAGAATTTGCGTGAAAGAGTAACAAACACACACACACACATCCTCACAAACTTTCGTATTATAATATTAGTAGGATTTGAATTTGAATGATCTTAATATTTCTCAGGTTGCACTTATATTTTTCCTCAGGTGCCGCCATACATGCATTTATCGGGTGGAGTGAAATTCGTTTCTAAACTGCCTAAAAATCCCCGGGGGAAAATTCTGCGCCGTGAATTAGGAAAACTGTTGAACAATGAAGGAAATTAAAATTTGTTCTCCGATCCACGAATTCGAATTCACAAAATAATTCGTTAAAATGGTAGTTTCACCATTTAGAATAATATGTACTCACTATATACCTACTAATGTGTAAATTATCTTTATAAATTAGGTTACTGACTACAACTAGTAACTACAACTAATTAATGTAATATCACAATAATATTATGTGCTAATTATTTTATGTTGATATTGTATTTTTATTGAAGTGTCTTTTATACAACATCGCCTTAGTAATTGTTGCCTTCTATTTTCTCAACAACCCAATTTCTACAACCTACTTCAATGAAATAAATGCATATAAAGCTATCTTATAATTTTAATTTTAAAGGAGAATGGCGAAATTGGGCCTAACTGTTACAGAAATTATAATATATTTCAAATTCATTATGTTAATTTTAACAATTATTTGTAAAATATTGACTTCTGATTCTATGGGAAAAAATCTGAAAAAAAAAGATAATTCGTTTACTACCGGTCTTATCAAGCAGAGATGTCAGTGTTGTCAGGAGTAAAATAGTCAAATATATAGATTAATACGAATGAATGTTTATTTTTCATTTATAGTTTTATTGAATTCAAATGCTATAAAAATCAGAAGCAAAACTTAACTTTTTTTAACACACATCTTAATTAATTTTATTTAGGTCATTCTATAAAATAAAAACATATTTTACTTAATCAATAATAATTATAACATTTTTATTTAGGTAGCTGGGCATTAATAAATGTCAAATTATTAATCATAATTATTGTGTCAGTGATGAGTGATTTGTTATATTTGTTGTTTGACTTTTGAGTGAAGTTTTAGTAACGTTATATTTTGGTTATATTCAAAATTGCCTTAATCGTCTATTTTTACTCTAAAGATATTATTTCAATTGATTAGTCTTATTATGAAAGCGAATCCTGATTCATCCATTTATAAAGATATAAGAAATGTGAAGAATTCGGTTATCAAAAATATTATCAAAAAGTATTGATGACTCAATACTTAAAGCGTTTGAAGCCCAAAATATATCAGTGAAACAAATTGCAAATAAATTTTCCGTTGAATTTTATAACTCTATAAAAAATATTATTCCAAACTGCACTGAACGCCTATTTAAAGAGTCATAAAATGTGCCGCCAAATGTATGTATGAGATTTTAAAAAACAACACACAATAGGGTCTCCAGTGTTATTAAAAATCTACACAATAAAAAAGTCCCGGCATAGATGGAATAAGAAATGTGGACGTTAAATATATATCAGAAAATCTTACTGTTGCTATAGTTAACCTAGTAACATCTCGGTCCAGACAGGTAAATTCCCTGATAAGCTAAAAGTAGGATTTATTCGACCACTTTTTAAAAAATGGACGCACGATGACCCCGTGAACTATAGGCCAATTACATATTTACTCTCGTCAATTGATAAAATAGTCGAAAAAGTTATTAGTGATCAAATACATAAATTTTATAACGATAATAATATAATCTCTACTAATCAATACGGCTTTCAATCTGGAAAAAGCACCAATGCCCTTCTATCAGACTTTACTGATACCGTAAACTTAAATCTGAACAAAAAAAACACATTCTGGTGCCATTTATTGATTTTTCCCGCGCCTTTGAAACCCTTGATCACGAGAAACTAATACATAGATTGGAGGATAGTGGATTGACCGGTACTTTACTGGCTTGGTGCAAAAGTTATCTGCAAAATCGCAACAACTTTGTCAGAATTGGTCCTACGTATAGTGATGCTACAAAGGGACAGCGCAGGGTTCTGTGCTGGGCCCCTTGCATTTCCTGGCATACGTGAATAAAATAGGAGAAGCAATAGAACACTCCAAGATATTTCAATTTGCTGACGACACATGCCTTTTAGTATCCCAATGTGGACACAGCGATGAATTTGCTTCAAGATGACTTCGATGACCTATGCAGATGGTGTCATGACTCATGATGCTGGATTGGCAATAAATTCACGCAAAACGAAATTAATGCATATCAAATCTCCCAACGTCAACGGTAATCTATATCAAAGTATAAAAAATCACACGCATAAGTGTATGCATTGTAAACCACGTGCGACAACTTGCGAATGTGAAACTGTTGACGCTGTTGACTCCTACACTTATTTAGGTGTAACAATCGATAACAGATTCAACTGGAGGATGCACATTGAAAAGGTGTGCAATAAACTTCGATCTTTCATGGCAATCTTGTATATTATTAAAAACAGATTACCATATAAAACAAGACTGTTGCTGTACAATGCTTTTGCTGATTCTATAATATTATACGGCCTAAGTAGCTATGGTAGGACTTATAAAACATATATGCACAGGATTCTGAACATACAAGTTCGAATTCTTAAAAAAATTGTGTCGCCGCAAATAAAAATAAAATTTAAAAATGACATACCTAAACTTTTCAAACATTGCAGTGTCCTGCCAATCTTAATATATATAAATCTCGTGTCACAATGTTTGTCCTCAATGGACTCCTAAACCACTTAACCAATTATAATAAAATTCGCACACCATGTGCAGTTCGATCCAACTTGAGAGATAGGATAGGTTTTATCCCAGAAATCCCACGGGAAAGGGAACTATGCGGGGTTTTCTCTGAAAACGCGAGCGAAGCCGCGGGCGGAAAGCAAGTTAATTATAAATTTGAATTTAAGTTGCTCAAAGAAAACTTCTTCAACACAAAATATCAAACACTAGCTTTCCAGCCGCAGCTTCGCCCGCGCAGTCATAGAAAAACCCGCATAGTTCCCGTTCCCTTGGGATTTCCGGGATAATACCTATCCTAATTCCCGGGGTAAAAAGTAGCCTATGTCCTTTCTCGGGTATCAAAATATCTCTATACCAAATTTCATGCAAATTGGTTCAGTAGTTAAGGCGTGATTGAGTAACAGACAGACAGACAGAGTTACTTTCGCATTTATAATATTAGTATGGATTATAGTAGAGCCATTAGACATAAGACATAGCCATTAGACATAGGCAACATTTGACAGTTCAACAAAATTCAACAATGTAACTTAAAACAATGTAAACAACGTTGACTTCCCGAATGAGTATATTCTTTTGCGGTGGAAGTCACACGCAAAATTGATAGATTATATTGAGTAACTTAATTTATCGGGAAAGTTCCAAACAAGCGTATGAAAATTGAAGATGAAGTTGTAATTGTATAGACAGAAGCATCGGAAAATTTGAGTTATACTTTTTAGGTTTCTCCATTAGAATTAGAAACAATTCTACAATTGCACCCAGATGTGCTTGATGTCGGTGTGGTCGGTATACATGATGAAGTACATGGCGATAAACCTACGGCAGTCTTCGATAAAGTATCTGGTTCTAAACTCACAGAACAGGATTTAATCAATTATATGGTTGCTGAGGTAGGCATCGATGATTTAAATTAATGATAAAACAACGACAAAAAGTCAAATATCGTCACTTTTTGCTATGCTAGTTTCCTTACTATGCCTCATTAATTGGAACATGGATGATATGGATATTAATTACCTAATTTTTTTTTTGTCAAGTCTCGTTCCTCGACTTTTTAATAGATATGGAAGCCTATAAATATTTATAAATATTCTTGAAGATAAGAACTTACATACTTACTTTACAGTTGTTACAAAAAGTAGTTTTTTTACAACTTTTAAAACGTAATGTGTTAATGGTATGAACTTTTTTTTTCAAGGTTCCGCCGTTTATTCATCTAGCGGGTGGCGTGAAATTCGTCACTAAACTGCCAAGAAATTGCTGGGGAAAATACTGCGACGTGAATTAAAGGAGCTCTTAAACAATTGAAAGCAGAACAGGAAAATATAATTTATTCCGTGATTTAGGAGTGACGTGAAAATCCTGAATAATCAAATAATCAAGCATGCATATAATCATAATCAGAACTCACATTTAAATTTCATCAAATATTGTATGTACACGTAATTAAATTAATTAAATATTATTTTTAAATTAAATTTTGTTTATAACAACAAATACAGTACGCAATTTTTTTATTTCTGTACCAAAAATATTTCTTGAAGACAATAATTCTGAATAGGTGCAAAGATCCATTCAAGAAAAAATCTGAGGTTATGTATTTATACAATGTATATTTTATATTATATTGAAGTCATTATCCTTTATTAAGTAATAGGTAGTTACTATTGAGTCAGTGACTATTGCCTAACTTGGGCAATGGGCAATTATAATGAAATTAGTAATAATAATTACAAACAATAATTACATGTCTCAGTAGAATACTACTGTAATATATGTACTCTAAGGTAGAATGTTAAAGGAATTCACGCGCATCAAACATTTCCTGGTAAATTTGGTATTGCGCACGTTTCCAAGTAATCAATAATAATTATGTACTTAAAGAATTGATTAATAGGTGTGTAATTAGGTTAATTATGTTAAGAAACTAGACGATTTCTCCTTGGAATTTGAATTAGTTTTTTTATGAAAATAATCTTTTAGAAGTTCATCTGAAAATTAACAGTTGTAAGAATAAGATTAAAATATATAAGGAATATCAACAATTATTGATTATTTTTCTTATTTTCTTTTTTAATTAAACCTCACATTTTGCGGTGGAAAAAATATTAACCAGAAAATTATTTTAAAGATAATTTTGAACTACCGAAACCAAACTACTCAGGGGAAATGTTGCAGTGCTGAAACTAATTAATATTGTGCAATGATAGCACATGAGTAGAAAGACGGAACAGAGACTAAGCTTCTTAAGAACGTGCAAAATTGTTACCTATTTTGGTAGGGTTGTCACAATAGGTTAAGACAAATTAAACAAAACTACCTACTACAACCCAACCTAGGTATGTACACACTTACAATACATACATACATACTTACAAATGCTAAACTTGTAATAATAATGAAAGGTAAAAACACACCATGTACAATTCTCATCTTATTAAAAAAGGACCTAATAAAATAAACGCAAGTAGGTACTGACTTGAAAAAGTAATAATCAAAATATTTACTCACCTATTGTACTCCCTGGGATAGTTGAAGTATGATATATTTTTAGTTTTTCTAGTATGATTCATACACACAGTACAATAAACAACCATTTTTAACAATAAAATATTACGTTTTATATTAAAATATTCAAACTTGCAAGTTGCAACTAATAAAACAAACAACGTGCGTCGTATCAACCCTGAGACTGTCCTCAGCCTGTGCAAGCGCAAACCGGTTTTTTCCAGAATCGCTGCGTACGCGACAAGCGGCCTGAGGTCACACACACATGCCCCGCGTACTTGTAGTAGTGCAATCGATTCGCGCGGTTGTTTGAAGCTTAGTCTCTGTTCCGTCTTTCTACTCATGTGATGATAGTGGGAAATGCCAGAACAACAAATCAGTGTTATCGCAGTATCGTAGACTTATATTGCACGTGTGTATCACAAACCCAACCGTGTTTACCTAAGATAATGAGTAGTCGTCACTACACGTTTTTTATAACAACGTCTTGTTATAAAATAAAACGGGAGCATGTTATTCAGCAATTGCTACAATGTCTTCAAGTGATTTGTATGTGTATGGTGATCGGAATATACAAGTTCCAGCGCATCTACACTTTGGCAAATATTTGCTAGATCGTCTGAGAAATGTACAGGACACCGATGCATTGGTTTGTATAATGTATAATTTTGTCATATATACACAAGTACATTCCCCAAAAGTAAGTTTTTGTAAAGGATGGCGATTGAATTGGAACACCCTGAACATAGTAGATAATTACGGTATTTTAAAATAACCTTTCTTACTTCTTCTCTAACTGAAGTACCGATAGGTAATTTGTACGTAAATAAATTTCATGGACAAACAAATAAGTAACTATTTAAATGTTTATTTTATTTTAAACTAAAAATGGTTTTACAAATAGAAGTATTTTTTGACATATCATTAAAAACATACATTGTACTTGTTTAAATATTGTAAGGACTTCTTTTATAGATAAATGCGGACAGTGGAGAACGGATTACATACAAGGAGCTCACACAATGCGCCGTGAACCTGGCGAGCGAGCTGATGAAGTTGGGGGTCGGGAGAGGGGACATTGTCGCACTGGGCACAGAAAAGCGCAATGAAATTGCACCGACCGTGCTGGCTGTACTATTGACGGGGGCTGCTTATTCTGCTTATGATGTACAGATTGGCAAATGTAAGATTCTTTATTAGTACTATTCACTAGGTATACAAATAGCTTCATTAAAATCGTGTGACGAGTTTTCGTGACGTACAAAAGTACAAATCTTTATTATGTTAACGCAGATTTAATAACTACAGATATACGTTACTTGTAATTGATTAAAAATATATGAACGCACATATTATAATATATTATATATTATCAGTCGTGTATATGTTCATACAATACCTCCAAGATGATTACAAAAAAACGATGCTCTTAAGTTGTTTTCATAATTTTCAGAAATTATAGTACAACAGCAATGTTATAAAATGAAAAAAAAAATGCTTTTTATAATATTATGCATTTTGTTATTGTAATAGCTACAATACAATAGATAGATTTGAAAATATAATATAGCGTTATATTTGATAAAAACATATTAGTTTGTTATTTTTAATTACATATTAATATATTATTATTTAGAGTCTTCCTTATCTTACCATTCAATGTAGAGATATTTGTAGGTACCTACATTTAGTTTGGTTTATGTTATCGTTTTTAAATTATAGCTTCAAAAGTCATTTAAATTACCTACATAATGTTCATTCAAATAAGTACATATTTACTCTTCATATCACGAAACACTATAAACAGTAAACACAACTAACTATAAACAATTCTATATTTAGTGAACATATCTACATGTAGATCTGATTATGTTATTTACGAAATATAATAAGGTACATAGTTCATGCACACCCACCAACACAACTACACACACATACAAGGCTTAAACACCAACATACAAACACGTATGTAGATAAAACAGATAAAACTGTGTCAATTTTATTTTTCATTCATTATTACTTTCTTTTTGTTGGAATTTCCTAGACACTCTATGGGAGAGAGCGCTGACTTCTAACATACTAATTTTTATCTAGTTTGGGAGTCCATTACCACAAAACGTCATTAAGAATTTTTATTTTGTTTGAAACTCATACGACAACATATTCCTACATATTATTATGCACAGATAATTTTTACTATTAATGTATGCATAAATAAGTGCTTTATTTTCAGCCTCATTGAAACACAAGTTGTCAGTTGCTCGTCCAAATTATTTTATATATTCCAAACTATTTTGGGAGAGATACAGCGATGTTTTATTAACATCTGATACCATTGAAAAGTGGATGACTTTCGACGATGGAATACAAAATGCTTCTTCTGTGAAAACGTTTATGAATAGTCATGTTGATATTGAATACTTTGAACCTACTGACGTAAAAGGACAGTCTGATGTAGCCTTAATATTGTACTCCTCGGGAACTACGGGACTACCGAAAGGAGTGCGTTTGACGCATTTAAACTGTATTCTAAACAGTACGCCGTACAAGTAAGTTAAATCATTTGATAGTTCGACAATTCGACAATAATATTATGATGTTAAAATGGCATTAAAAATTCGTCATCATCATCAGCTTACTGCTGGGATACGGACAACCTATGACGGATAGGCCATAATCCACCACACTGGCCAAGTACGGGTTGGCAGATGAAATATGTCCGTACTGTGATGCACTTTTGATTCTTCGACATTTAAAATTGGAATAAAATTACAAAAAATGTCGACTTACAAAGTTATAATGAAACATGGATATACAAAAATTTATAAAAGTACCTATGATCAATATTTTAATTCAATTATTTACTTTCAAGCCTGGATTATGGAACGATGCAGAGATTCTACACTTGTGGGGAATGGTATCACAATTACGATACTTTCTCAATGTACAAATATTTAAGTCTCGGAAAAACTATTGTGTATCTCACAAATATCACACCCAAAAATTTGGTGAAATGTATAAAACAATATAAGGTAAACATTTAATATATAACGTAAGCGGTCAAAATGGTATATTTTATCAAAATTTACAATTTTCTTTACGTGGAATATCGATATTTTGATATTTGGTGAACAGATTCGTACAAATCATTGTGAACAAACCATTCTATTTGGATTTTTTTTTTCTAAAAATAAATGAAATTTCTAGGAATAAAAAAGTATATCATCACTAACTTTTTATTTCAGATTGATATGGCAATGGTATTGCCAATCCTTATTTATGGATTGTGTAAAGTTTACGATACAGACTATCATTTGGAATCTTTGAAACTAATTTATAGCCGATCAGCACCTCTACATTATAGAACCATCGAAAATGTTAAACAAAGGTTCAATTTTCATTACACATATTACGTAATTTATTTATTATTTAATTCATATCTATGTTTAAGAGTACCTATGAAGCATCTCAGTAACTTACAAGTGCTTCTATTCCTTTCCTTAATAATTGTTTTATTTAGAACTTAAATTGTATTGTTATAATAAATGTTCTGTAATTTACTTAAAACAAATTTAATTTCTACCCAACTTAATATTAATATTTTTTTAATCGTTAGATACTATTAAGATATAGTATCGATACTATATTACCTTGGACAGGAAAATATGTTGGAAAATATAACCAATCAATACCAATTATAATTCAATTTAAATGATCGATAGATTTTTAAGAAATAGAATAGAGCAACTGTTAATATTATTTTTGTATTATTTTCGACGAAACAGATTCCCAAACTTGAAAGAAGTATTCCAAGGTTATGGAATGACGGAATGCGGAGAGCTAACTTCAGAAAATTGGGGCACAAAAGGACCAAAGCCTGGCAGTGTCGGTATGGCTTCCCCTGGAATTGTTTTAAAGGTAACGATTTTCTTTTCACCAACTTACTTTTATAAAACGTGTTTTCTTTTTTAGCGTTCTTTCAGATATAATAAATACTGTTTATATAACTATTTTACTTGTTACGTGTCTTATAATATATAATCTTTTATATCATAAGATATGATAAAAACATAAAGGAATTATAATAATTCATATTGATTCATATTTATATTACAACAGGTTACAGATCCCAATACTGGAAGAACCCTTGGCCCAAATGAAAGGGGTGAAATACGCGCCAAAGGTCCCGTACTTATGAAAGGCTACATCGGAATCGACCCTTCCACGTACTTGGATGAAGATGGCTTCCTTAAAACTGGCGATTTGGGATACTATGACGACGATACATACTTTTATATCGTTGATAGAATAAAAGAAATTCTATGTTACGATGGTGACCAGGTATAGTTTATTTTCCTCCAATATTTTTCTAGTTTTTGTCAGCTAAAATCTTGTATGCCATAGTATTCGAGTCGGTTTTCAGTTTCTCTTGTATTTTTTACAGGTTCCACCGTTAGAATTAGAAACAATACTACAGTTGCACCCAGATGTACTTGAAGTTGGTGTTGTCGGTAAACACAGTGAAGAGCATGGTGATATACCTACAGCATTTGTTGTAACAGTGCCTGGCTCTAAAGTCACTGAACAGGAATTGATCAATTATGTGGCTAGTGAGGTAGGCATCAATATAATAATTAGGTTAATATTCATAACACCATTGAATTTCATCGATAATAAAGCGATGTGACGTTCACGCTTAATTGGATTTACGAGTAATATATATCAATGCAACATATGGATTGGTACATTGTTTCTTGATATATAACTAATTGATCAATGATATTATACATACATTGGATACCGGCTTCCTACTCAATAATACGTAAGCAATGGTAGGTGAGATATAGCTTACTAGGAATTGTTAGTTATAAAATTTAAAAAGTTGAAAGCTCATATACAAATACATTCAAAGTATTTGCTTATGAGAGTTGAAGTTAAAGAGTTGAAGATTCCTGTGTAGGTATGTAACTTTTAACACGTATGTTAACAGAATTCATATTTTTCAAGGTTCCGCCATTTATGCAACTGGCGGCGGGTGGCGTGAAATTCATCACAAAACTGCCAAGAAATCCCCGGGGGAAAATTCTACGCCGTGAATTAAGGGAAATACTGAACAATTGAAGGAAATTAGTTTTTTTCTTTGATTCATACGCGACATGAAACTCAGATTTTTCACTTACGGAATGCAAATGTTTTATTTGTCGCGATGGGATATACACTGTGGATATACTTATGTAATAATAATTATTGTGAATTATATTTGTTTCAAAATAAATATGTTGTTTTTAAAGACTTTTCTTTCATTATATAGTCTCAACTCTCAACTAAGAAAGTCGTGCAAAAAAAAAACATAAAAGTTTCATTTTTTTACGATAATTTCAGATAGATAAAAAGTAATGAAGGTAATTAATATTAAACCGATATAACTCGCATGAATTAGGTACCTTTTTTATTACCATTTACTAACCAAATTGAATTTTATAGTTACATGGGGTAGGTATAATTAATTTTAGTGTGGGTAATTTGCATTACGATTAATACTTAATGGACATATTTAATTACCTTTTTAATAATTATTATATTTGCGAGAATGACGAATTTGATATAGAGATAAAAATTGTTAATGGCAAGTTTTCGTTTTACACAAGCATCAAGACAAAAAAAATAAAGAGGCCATTTATAAATTATTATTTGTCTATGTAAGCGGGAGCCAAGGACCAAAATGGACGAGAATACAAAAGCTACACGATGTTTTTCAATTTAACTGCATATAATCGACATCGCCACTGCTCCAAACGTTGAAGAAAATTGGATTGTGCAAAACAAAATTTTACAACTTGTTATATTATTATAGGATCTGTATTTATTTCAACGCAACCAAGCCTTTTCAGTAACTACCTTAAATTATTTTCACCATGATCAACCAAGTATTGTAATGCATAAATTGTAACATAAAAATGCGTCATGTTAACAACGTAAGTATGTGGTCATGCGCAACCAATTTACAGTGTGTACATTCAAATTATTATTGTTTAAAACATTTACTTCTCGTACTCACTTACCTTTTCATTCATCGTTAGGAAATGTCTTGTTTTCAATAGGCATATATTTTATTTACTAGCTTCCGCCCGCGACTCCGTCCGCGCGGATGTCCGTCTTCGCGTGGATGGTCTATTTCTCCATTTTGAGTAACTCTGACAATGACATCTTATAAAAAAAAAGAATCCACTGCGGGTAACGCAACGTGTGTTCGCGGTTCTACAGAACAACGTCTATGGATAAAACTGAAAAATTAAGATTTATTTTTTTTCCACGTATTTTTCCAGGATAAAAAGTATCCTATTTTATGCCCAGGATAATAAGGTATAATTAAACCAAGTTTCATCGAAATCGAACCGTTAGTTTCCACGTGATGTCAGCATATACAGACAGACAAAAAATTTTTTCGATCGATCCAGTAACACTATTTATTGCACGCCTCATAAGCGAAGCGTTGAGGTGGGTACTACTGTCACTTCGCGCAAAACATCTGATTTTTCAAACTTAAAATGTCTTTATGTATCATACATTGCACTTGTAAGATAATACATACACACACATATTAAGAAAAAACACTATTTTTAACGTTCATGATATTTTTGATGTCATTTTTGTTATTTAAACTAGTTAAAAAACAGTTTAAAAAAGTTCTGTCTTGGACGTCCGTGTGTCTGTATGTGCGGATCCTTTTTCTTGTTAACACGATAGCGACCGAAATACTTTACTAATCGAGTCTTTTTTTTTCTCTTACGCTTGAGTATGCTCAGGAATAGAACCCTTTCATTTTTCAGGGTCTGATTCGATGTGGTTTAATTGTTATTAAATAAACAAAAATAATAATTAATAAATAATTATTAAAAAAAAATTATGAGGCGTGCACTTTTGGATTTTCCAAATTATTTTTTCAATATTTTCAATGTACAGAATTGACCCTTCTACAGATTTATTATATTATGTATAGATAAATTGAATACATTTCCGAAGTTAAAAGTTACTGTAAGGTTAAGAAAATGCAGACAGGGGTGAAGGATGGACAAAGGAACTTTAGCCTGGTGGTAGCGTTGATATGGCTGCCCACATTATTATTTAAAAAAGTGAGTTTTTTTTAACATCATTCTCTCTAGGATCTAAGTATGTAGCTCCTTAAACATCTGCCGAAGTTAACGACAAAAAATAGTGTGCGGATTTTTTTTTTCAAATAAAACGTACGTTTAAGTTATATACATGTAAAACATATTATATACAGTTCTAATTTATGTAAGTGAACATACTTATTAAAAGTTATAGGTCATTATCGAAATGAATTCATGTTCATTGTCTCATTACACAACGGTTCAACGATCTATCGTCCCATAAACAAATTTTGACTTGGAGCCAAACAACACAAAAGGAAAGACTACATAGATTTATATGAATTTTATTCATAACATTTCTGGAAATATTTCAATTTATTTTTACATCATCTATCGTCATCGTCGGTCATTTGAACATAGGTAATCTTAAGGAGCTGAAGCATAAAAATAATTCTTAAGAAAGTTCAACTAAAAACGTATTGAATCGTTCGACGAAATGAAGAGGGTGAAATCTGTATTAAGGGCCTTGGTCTTATGAAGGGCTATTTAGGGATTGATCCTTCTCAATATTTCAACGAAGAGGGCTTTCTCAAAACTGTTGATGGGGGTACGATCATAATGACAAATACTTCTCATTTGATTCGTCATTGACAGAATTAAGGAAAACATATCGTATCTTCTATACGAGATAATATTATAGCTCCTTTATATTCCAACTTTTAATATGCATGTAGTTATAGAATATTCCGTAGAGGCTCCCTTAATTAGTATTCTAACACTCAGCTCACTCTCTAGAGTCTATAGAGTATCGGCAAAATCATGGTAGTTACACCTATAAATCAAGTTCGGTTATTTTACTTATATTAACAAGGAGAAAATATACATTCAATGTAAAAAAAAGTTGCCATTAATTTTTCACTTATAAACAACTTTGATACTCCATAATATTATAAATATATTATAGAAATTAATTAGTTAATATATTCAGTACATAGACATAGTAGGGTTCTCCCAAGTACATATTTTATTGATAAACCTGTGACGGCATAGCGATCCTTTCTTAATATGTATCCATTCCCTCGAAAATCTAAAATTAGTATTGTTGGGTTACTAAGGTAACAGTCCTAGTATCTAGTATATGGTAAGATTTATAATATATAATGGTCATGGCCATTTTTTTCACCTAAAGAATTAAATTTGTCTTTACTTCCACTTGATAGATAATTTTTATTTCTGTTATTAGTCTGATGCTGGTTGTGACTTTTGAAGAATTCTTACATTTATTTCAGTGACATTAATCCAATAATGGATCTGAATGTTTAAACACATTTTTGCTTGCGTTCATTTTCTAGAATCACTATTGTCATTGTTAAATATTGAATATTTTTAAATCACTACCTTGGTATAGTTATAATATGTTTTCTGTCATAATACTGAATTTTTAGACGGAATATTTTTAAGACATGGGTCTTAAAGGTGGTGAAATATTAATATCGAAACTGGCAAGGAACTCCAAGAGAAAAACTTTATCGTCACGAATTAAGGGAACCGTTGACTCAAAAGAGTTCTAATCTGGGGAATTTAACACCATGTTTAAATTAAACTTGAATTACTCCTTTGCTTGAAATACCCTAAAGTAATTTAATTGCTTTAGTATGATGTTGCGCTGTGTTCTGTCTTAAATTTACGAGCTTTAACAATCCTACTTAAATTATATACACTATTATATACACTACAATTGCTTAGTAATATTGAATATTTCAGGTGAAAATATAAAAGGGGATTGATACATTTTTAATATTTCAATATCGTTGTAATTGAACCTTTGACTCTTCAAATAAATCCAGTAGGCTATCTATTTGTTATGCTCCAACAAACAAAACAATAAAATTATAAAAATAGCCCTTCGTTTTATTATAGTTTCAATGGAACTTAAATGAATACACTTTTAAAAGATTTATAATCGTTCACATTAATTTATTTATAAAGGCATTGTACATTTCAGCTTTAAAATATGAAATTTAAGTTGTTACTGATACAGCCAGCATATTTCCGCTTAAAACTATTTTAGGAACGTTATATTATTATCTTGCAACTGCATTAAAAAGTTATCTGGTATGGTCCAGAATGTTCCATTTTGATGAATACTTGAACGCAATATAATGATGTTGAAATTTAGGAAGACGAAGTGAATCGCACACCAACAATATTCTTATATTGTTTTATTTTAAGATGGACATCTTTGTCAATTTAGAATTATAGAATTTAAACCTTCTTCTGCAAAAAACTTCTTTGTTCAATTTCTTATTAAGGCTTAAAACTTAAAAAATGTCTAGTTAGTCTAGTTCGTTATCTCACAAATAAAATATGAAATAAATACTGAGTAAATAAATAATGGCTTATAGCAATTTACTTAATGAGCTTCAAAGAACTATATAAAGTAATAAGAAGTTCGTCTGGAATCTTTAATTATTTAAATTTTTAGGCAATTTTCATTTAAGATTACTAATATCTACTGTTCACTTATTATTGAGAGTTATAGCCATATTTATACAATAATACAGTTACATAACTGATAACATATTTCGAATCGTCCATATCGCAATCACCATTTAGCCAAAGATTAATTATTACAAACAAAAAACATTACCCTTTCATCAATTGGGAAGTCGGGAACCTTGGAAATCTGCAAGTATTTCTTCGCAAGCCGCATCATGTTTAACTTTAGATAAAAAAAAATCTTGCAAATTAATCAGCGATTCACTTAAAATCGAATATCTAATCTAGGACCGTGACCTCTTAAAGGCTGTTCTTGTGTATTTGGCTAAAAGCCAGGCGCTTCCAGACCGGATAGAATGAATAGAGCTTTCATATTTTGATCGATATACACACTCCTCGACTACTATTATAAATATATGAAATCTAAGTCATTTATACTTTTAGATATGAAAAGATATTGGATTTGAATCGTTTTCCAGCTATATAGAGAAGAGGTTGCAAATCTTATTCATAAATAAATATATTATAGACTGAATAATTAATAACATGCCTACGTCTAAGCTAATAAATATGATCAAGACTTTCTAAAACCAGCTACGTAATTAAGTTTAGAGTTACAACTTACAAGTATCGTGCTACTTCATTGTTGTGCTGAAAACATAGACATGTAAATTAAGGATTTATTTATATGGATACTTTCATACTAGGTATACGTTATAATATAAGAATTAGGAATACAATAAAAACGGAACATGGAACTATTTGGCAACTAATATCCTAGATATTTAAAAGAGACACTCAGTTCAGAAAGGAGGTTTATTACAGCATTAAGCAGAGGTTCAACGAACTATCGCTCTAGAGAACAAGATTTGAATTGGAGCCAACTAACAACAACAATATGAAAAACACGGATACACGAAAAATTATCATAATAAGTGATTTACATTACATGCTTATTTATACAATATAGCTATTTAACTCATTGTAGGAATAACTATAGTAATATCATCATGGTCGTCATCAGATAATAAGATTTATAAAATATTAGAAACCTACTGACGACGCGGTTGGCGCAGTGGTAAAGTAACTGCCTACTGAGCCGACGGTCCCGGGTTCGATCCCCGGTCAGGGCAAATATTTGTGTGATGAACTCAATTATTTGTTCTTGGGTCTGGGTGTTATTATCTATATATGTATTTATTAAATATTATATTTATCGTCGCCTAGTACCTACCCACACCACAAGCCTTAATTGAGCTTACTGTGGGACTAGGTCGATTTGTGTAATAATGTCCTATAATATTTATTTAATATTTATTTATATTTACTATTTAATTTACTTTGTGACCCACATTGATAAATATAACACTTAGTAGATACATCGCATATTTTTCTCAGAGCTACAAGGAAAACAAAATAATAAAATTCATCAAATCTTTGTTAACAAGCGAAGTATCACTGTGTAACTTACGAGACTCCATAATATACTGAACATATATACGGATCTATAATCTGAAATAGCATCGCTGTGGGATTTCTGTATAGTGCATATGGAAATTTGAAGATTCAGGTTCCAATCCGCTCTTACGGGCTTGCATACTGTAATTAGACTAACACCTAGCACCGATCACCCTTGGTGCGGAAACTATGCCCAAGCATCTAAATAAATCAAGCTGTAGATGTGCTCTGAACATTTCTGGTCATAATATATAAATTATATAGTACAACAGCTTATCATCGTGTTTTGATTTGATTGCAGGATTTCGAAAAGCTTTAGATACTTGGCAGTTTATATGAAAAAAAATAAACATTATAAACTTATAAAAAAATATGAATTTCATTTTATTCTGACACTTAGTTTCCTTTATTATGGCAATAATAGCTTATTTTATTTTAATAGTGAGAAGGAAACATTGTTCTTGCTAGGAGTTATCGTGAAATAAAATAGTGAAATCGAAAAAAAACAGCTTATCTTCATAGTCTGTTAAATTGGTATCTATATAGGTAAATCCAAATCTATAATTCCATCCAGAGTTATAACAGTTTTTAGAATGAAAACAATTTTTATATCATTAAAATGTTAAACTCTTATTTCTTAGATGTAGAGAGTTCAAACTCGTCGAGTATAATATTATAATGATATTTTACGAGGGTTAAAATTTTGTTTCAGGTACCTCCATACATGCTGCTAAGAGGTGGTGTAATATTTACATCGAAACTGCCGAGAAACTCCCGCGGAATACTTTTGCGTCGCGAATTAAGGGAACTGTTGACTCGTTCAAAAGAGTTGTAATCTCGGGAATTTAACACGAAAGTGTACAGCTACAAATTACAGCTTAAAACATTTTAATTACATTAAGACTTTTGTTTATCCTTTGACTATCTTAAAATAATTTATGACCGTGCATTATGTATCATGTATTTATATCGTGCATATTTTGTCCATGCGCTGAATAATTTCAAGTTAAGTTTCACGAATATGAGGATGAAATTTTTGTTAAAATTTTCAACTAAAAGCAAACTATAGAATAACTGTAACAGCGAACCGTACAGAGAAAAGCAGACACTTACAAAGTTTTGCTTGAACACAGCCACCGAGCGAAGGAAAATAGATAAATCAGGAGTATTTTCATTGTTGACCTCGGGAACATCGCAGACTTCTTACACTGAATACTTATTCTTGTAAACAAAACTTTGTAATGATAATTTAATAGCTATAACAAATTTGTGGAATATTTAACGTTCAACATGGGAACTTAAATGTGATAAAGCTTTAACAAAATAGCATTTAAAATCGTAATAAAATTTGCATTGTCAATTTTTAAATGAAACTCCTTTAACATTTAAATTGACTGGTTTTACCTCGGAGCAATTTAGCTCGTAGCTCTTCCAGAGAGCGGTCCCTGCGGCCTGTAATAGGTTTCTTAAAGGAAAATCGAGTTAAATAGGCGTGATTTACTTAATTGCAATGATCCTTATTTCCAAGATTAAAGAAATGCGTTGGAAGGTTCAGGCACTCGATTGAGCTTGATTGCTAACAAAAAAGAAATAAATGATAATATCCGCGTAGCTATGTAGTGTAAATAAATGAACTTTTGCGATATTTCGTTCGGTACGAATTCGTTTAATTCTTGCGGGTAGGAAAATAGACGCCGACAACTTCATTTAATAGCTGGCACTTCGAAAATTGAATCGTTTAATCGTAGCCGTGTGGAGTGAGAAATCATTGGCAGCTCCAACTCGTAATTGTATTGGAGTACCTTTGATGTGTGGATCCCTTAGGCGGAGGGATTTTCTTACTCAATTTTCATCTTTGCTTGTCTTACTTAATATGGCTGTTAAACAACACTAACTATATTTGAAGTTACACGATTAATTACTGTTTGCGTTCATTTCACACACATCCGGTTAACAGTTAATGACATAGCGTTAGAAATATTTGATTGTAAACAAATGTTTGTATTATCTTTTGTTTTTTGATATATTTTACTTACCTGCATCTGAGTTAATTAACACATTAAATCCAGGTTTGATTAATTATAATTAAGTTTTTGTTGTAAGTGTAATTAATTTATAGTCACAAACACATTTGTAGCGTGTTTTAATTGAAAATTTATTTATGAAGCATAAATTTTATAAAAAATATACCTATCATAGATTTGTTTGAATTCACGAGATGTTTATTCAATAGCTTAAGTTCAATCAGTTGTTTGATTTTTATATTTTTTTCATAGCAACACTCTTAATCCTTATTCTACAATTATTTGTATGAATAACTCTATAAAGAAAGTTAGCTGAGAATAATGATTTCAAATTCCATTTCACAATCCAGCATAAATTAAAACATTCGATGAAGAATTTAACAAATGAATGTCCGTATAATTTAAAGTATTTTCGGTTTCTAGGCATTGTCTCAAGTTATGAATGGTAAGTGCCGTTCCAAGAGCAGCGTTTCATACAATATCGACGTTAAACTTAAACCAACTACAGAGTTATTGTTTAAGTTTCAGTGTAATTGGGCGTTTTGCCAAATTGTCACAACTTAAAAGTAAAACTGCATTAAAGTTTAAATAAAAAATATAACTAGCTTCCTTAGAGACAAACATCTACATCGTATAATCGTGTTTAAATAAATAACGTTTTTGAAGACATTAAGAATTGTATAATATTATTTCCTAATGAAATACGTACGCAGTTACAAAATTTTAGTCGAAATTTCCTTTATTACTTCGATAAATAACAGTTACGTTATTGGGATTCATTAGTAATGAGTTCTGTAGATTTTTAATGATTCCACAGATTTATTCGAGATAATATCTATCAAGTAATAAATTATAACCAAAATAAATAACAGTTTATAATGAAATGATTACAAATAATAAGGTTGGAATACACATTCATTTACTTCTACGAATAATAAGTTAATAAATTATCCAAAAATAAAAAATAATCTCTGATATTGAAATAAAACAGGTAAAAGAATAAATAATATGATAAATGAAGTCCAATATAATAAATTACTAGCGGTCTGCCCCGGCTTTGGATTTTCTCCCCGTAAAAGCTATCCTCGTACTTCAAGGAATATTACCTACATATTATAGATTTAACCAAATCGGTTCAGCCGTTCTCGAGTTACACGTATAGCGATTCATTTTGTAATCTTAACAGTTTGTGATTTATTGCAGTTTCTTTGAGAGAAATTGAAAAATGTTATTCTTAAACGGGAACTCTATGAAGAACTACTAAATACCCACCATTTACATGGAGAGCTTAATAATAGAGGGCTGAAATACAACGCAAAGCTCGGATACGGCTATAGATCATTATAAAAAGCAAACTCATATTACATTTTAAAATTCATATACATTTAGTACTTTCAAAACATTTTGAGCTTTCATTAACAAAAACTTTTCACGCTATATAATATGTATTATAAAACATAACTCTATAAATCAATGAATATCTACGCATCCAACATTTACACATATACCTAGAGATATACCTAGATTCAGCCTGTATATTTAAATAATATTTTCCCATTTTACACTGTCAAAACGTTCCTTTAGCCTATTTATCAGTCCATATTTAAAGTTATGTACCTACATAATTCAAACATTATTATTATTATAATAAACAAACTCCGTTAAAATTATGTAGAACCAACATAAAATCTAGTAAAACTTATTCCAAATTGTTCATTCAGGGCGATATTAATATTAATGAGCGACTGGAAGCAAGAAGCTGTGCATTCAAAGCGCCCCACGTAACTTATGAACGTTACGACTAATGAACCGTGAACAATGCAGCGACTAGAAATATTACTATGGCCAGCCATAAAATTGTTAACAATACAATACGGTCAGTCGATCGAGCTATTTTTCTAAAATACTGCACATAAAACTGACGCAAATATCTTCATCTTCCAGCTAATAAACTCATGGCACCGGTTCCTACAACTAGATAGCTTAATAAGTTTCCACAGATCGTTGACTAGAGGTGATCGATTAACACTTGAGAACTTTAAGTGCAGAGAAAGTTTGTCCGCTAAGTTAGAAGCGTTAAGTAAAACTAGGAAAGTCCCGCGACCACTAGAAGTCATCCATCAAATAATTCCGCCCTAACAAGCTCAATATTGTTCTTGCTTAATAGTTGCGTATAAACTAGCTTTAGCAAAATTCATTTATCCTTTGAAAACTCTGATAGAAATGTAAAGTGATGACAAAATATTATATTATTAAGACGGCAAAGTTCTTAATTTACGTTGATGCCGTTGGTACTTTAATAACACGTTGTCTTTAATTAATAACGAAGTTAAGATTGTACTAAGTAATTTAAATAAAACAAGTTTGTTACGAACATCTTTATGTTGCTTTATTATAAAAAAAATCATATATGTATTCAAAACATATTATATTTTCTTACTCTAAAGGTTTTCAAAGTATTTTTATATCGAATCTATTTATAATATTAGACTATACTGAATCCTCATAAGCGAATTCGTTGTCCAAAGGGCCTCTATCACAGTAAACTCAAAAGCGCCATAAAATCAGACAATTACCCGGTTAGTAAAACAACCGCCCCAATTCCTCCCGATAACCCTTGCGCTCCCCTCCTGTGCAGGGAACCCCATCCCTCTGAAATAAACTCTAAGAATAACATCATAAATAGCCTAAAGAATCAACCATAACTTTTCTTTAAATAATAACCAATACATGTATAACCAAACCCTTTACATTTTTTTATCATAAAACCATTTTGCGACATGAAAAAAAAACAAACAAATATTTAAATTTTCACATTTATAATATTAGTAAGGATTCATCAAAATTATGATCCTTTGCTTCGTTCAAGAATACCTACATTTCTCTATTACAAATTATCTCTATTTACAATAATAATTGGTGTCCCGTTTAAAATAGCAATGCATTGAATCCGAACCCAACGATTAGCGGCGGATGGTTACAATCTAGGTATCTGAACCGGTTTCAAATGCCTTTATAGTTTTATACTTACATGTAAATACAGCCCTAGGAAACACAAGAATACCATTGTATAATATTCTAATAATGCTGAAGATAATTTGACGGCATACACGTGAAACTAAAACCCAATTCTTGGTAATTACCAATTTCATATCCTTCATAGACTAGCTTAGCAAGGATCGCCGACGTTTTGACTCGATGTCCATTGTGTATACTTAGACGAGGGTCAGTGATTTATAGGAGCTCATTGACAACAAACGGCTTGCGGTTTGTTTGTCTTATGATTATATCCCTTATTAATAAGTGTACCTATAATTAATCTTACTAGCCTAGTTGGTAGCCAAGAAAAGAAACATAGGTAACTTCTTGTTCTTGTGGGATGTGGTTGTGTTTTAGCCTTTTTCCTATGATTTAATTTATTATTAGCTTATTGGAGCTCAGTTTTCTTCTTGTCTGTTACTATCAGGAGTAAATAATTATAGCCTGCGTTTATAGTTTTAAGAAAGGGTATCGGAAATGGATACCCCAAGAATTTCGTAACTATTATTTTGCGCAAGTTGCAAGATAAATAAATGAGTAGATTCAATCACTCATCAATAACATTATCATTTCAATCCAGGGTTACATTTCTGAAGAGATTATTGTATAAAATAGATAATTTAAATAATGTCTTACTAAACCAACTACCAACTATCTACGTTCGCGTTGTTTATAAAACGATTAGCGGACGATGCTGGAGCGTTGTATTTATTTACTAGAATAATAAATACAAAGATAGCCGCAAGGGACCGCCGTTCTGGGTTAAAGGCATATTGTGCAACTAGCATGTAGTTTCATCTCGCCGGTAATTAATTGGATTACAGAGCCTTTCCCATTATACGAGATGGAGGCTATTTAGTGAATGGATTTTGTACGCGTGACAGCGTAAAATCGGTTTGTAGTCGGGTTAATAAATATGTATTCATTAAATTGGACAATTTTTAAATACTTAACTTTTCAGTTTTAATGCTTTAATTAATATCAATTTGGACGCAGCTACTATGAAAAACGTGCTTTATCATTATTTACATTTGTTCTCTTTTATATTCAGTTTAAGTACGTATTTTCGGGTGGCTATTAATTAATTATTCAATTATCTGTTATACGCGGTTGAGTTCATTGTTCTACGCCGTAGACCGTTCGAAGATAATTTTGTGAATTGACAGAAAAAACAGAAACTGTAATTGGTCTTCAATTCTACACTTCGTACAATTCATTAACAAATCGCTTTATTCGGTACTTAAAGTATTTTCCAAAATGGTCTCATCATAACACCGTTATACTCCCTAGACGCTACGGAGACCTTCCAAATGAGTCCATTATTTCATTCTGTGAAATGGAGTGGCAGTGAAATAGGGCGAAGGGCGAATAAACTGGCTACTGGAAATGAAGACGCCCGTTTGTTCATAACCAGCTCGTTAATTCCATTATTGCAAGTCAGAAGAGCGAAGAAAACTGGTAACAGATGTGCCACTTGACTCGTGAATCCTACCATCTTGATAAACTCCACCAAATTTTACAGCTTCAAATATATTTCTTTTATAATCGCCTTTGTTTTATTTCAATCTTGTGTGAATAATTTTTAACGTTCCTTTTAATTCCATTCCATTTAATTTTTTTTAGGAGAGACGTGATTTTTTGTGTGTCGTTAGAGCATTTCCATTTCACAAATACTTTAACTTATATATTATAACAGCTTATTTTTAGCACAATAATGATTTCTTAACGTTTTAACGACTTACATTAAGGTGGAACTTATGTAAGGATATAATCCTGGTTTTTTGTTTCATTAACAATATGGGGCTATGTTTGTTTTATCTTTTACTTATCAAGTAGTCAATTTAGACACGTATCATACTTAACTATGTCCTAGATCTATCGTATATCTAGAACTACCCGAGGGCCTGAAGGCCATCAATTTGCGGTGAGGTCATGAGGTCAGAACAGGCAATGACTGAGGCATAATTTGTTAGCATAGACGATTTATACAATGAACTATCTCGCCTTATGGTCACATAGAACCCTTAAATCCGTATCAAACGTGACCTTTGGGATATACGACTTTGTAACCGATTTATTTTAGTTTTGTAAGTCAAACCACGAAGGACAAATTGTTACAGTCAAATCACGCTATGGTATAAACGAATAGTTTCATGAGAGCACCATAATGTATTGAGAGTATACCCAATACTCATTAGTATGATAAAAATAAACAGATAGAAAGTGTTTACCAGGAAATCTGTAGGTTGTGTAGAAGCTTATTTATTTCGAGTCGTCCAAGACCATTGCTTATATTGTTTTCCCTTCTTACAGTAAATAATACGTTATGTAATAGGAGGAGAGAGTATTGTCGTATTTATTTATCCATCATTATTCCACATACTGTTTCTTCTTCATTGAGCTGTGCAACTCGGGCTAAAAGAAAACAATTATACGATAATTTAGGAGGTTGTAGCCAACTAATCACCAGCTATTGTAGGACACAGTGAGTAATGGCTAAAACTCGATACAATCTACACTAATTGCTTGTGTACGTTTAACAGATGAAATCTAATTACAACCGTAGCGTTTTTTATGTTAATTTAATGTTTTCATGTTTCCGGAGTAGATGAACTGCTTCGAGATTACTTTGGTGCAATTAGCATAAAATTATTTTTCGTGTTCTGACGCTTATTTTTTTGTTTGTCGCCAACGGAATTCTGCTGGTTTCATAATATCATTCAATAAACCTAAAGGATTCGAAGAACTAAAGTTATTAATAGATATAAATAAAAAGTTGCGGTTATAAAAAGTGATATCTTCATTCTTAGATTCTTCATTATTATTACGCAAAATAATTTTATTGTTATGTCATGTTTTATTTTTAGCTCACAACAGTTTGAAAGTTTAACAGTCTACAAGCAACAAGGCTAAACCGTGACAATATCACAAAAAAAACTTTAAATTAAGCGCGTCACAGTTCGTTATAAACTTTTATAAATAGTTTCTGTATATAAAACCTTATCACATTCAAGCACGCACGAAGTATGCAAAACCTCGGCAGCATTTAGTCAGACGTCGGATGTTCCCAAATGCACGCGATCCTTTACATAAAGAACGACTTTCCACATTATACCTCGGAAAATAATACACACAAAATTAGATCATAAGTATATACCCTTAAATATCTCTTTTCAGATTATGAAATATCATTGAGCATTCACTATGAACAAATCACAATGAAACCTCATGAATTGCATCGTGCCAAAACATATACTATTTAAATATGAATCACTCATAGGCTCGTATACTATGGTTGTATAATAGGGTTGTATACTATGGTTGTATAGACCATAGTATACAACCCTAACTTTATTGACTGATTGTGTCAATACCTTGGGGTATCAATTATTATAGCGTTATGGAACTTGGTTGATCATAATATTTTAACGATATATATGGAAATTCAAATCTATAAGCCCAAACTTCAAATAGGTAAACCTACTTCAGGTTATTTGGTAAATAATTTTCAGGATCCACGGATACTTAATTATATGGACACGCATTATACATTCAGAATCATAAGCAAATCCTCTTACAGAACCAGCACCACTCAATGAAACATAAATCCGTGAGACGAGGGTCCTTGAGTACAACAATATCTGGATGAGCCAATTAATTTCGATCTTGGGGTCTACCCTTAATCTGATGGTCACTCACGCCCAAAACTTGTAATTGAATTTCAGTTTTGGATTATTCAGCAACTGCCTTACATTATAATATTATCACGCTGTAACTCAAAGGATTGCCTTAATATTGTTAGCTAAACTCTTTGACAAACTTTTCCCAACGTCCATTAAAAAGGCCTGAGAACGAAAATTAATAAATTACGTTTTTAAAATGAGATTGAAATATAACTAAGAGCTACGACAAATTTTATTCACCTAAATCTGTAGTTATCAACGTAATAGACTACAAGCCGGCATAGGAAAAAAATATGGGTCAAATGAACCACCAGGGGACATATCTAGAACGATAGAAGAGCATAAAATAATAAGATTCATCACTATGCCATATACTAGGTAAGAACAATTTCGAAGGCGAGATCAACAGGCGGATACAGCTGGGTTGGGCGGCATTTGGTAAACTCCGTCGAGTCTTTTTGTCGCCACTACCACAATGCCTTAAGACCAAGGTTTTTAATCAGTGCGTCCTACCAGTTATGACCTACGGAGCCGAGACGTGGACACTGACAGTACGACTGGTCCACCAACTTAAAGTCACTCAGCGTGCTATGGAGAGAGCTATGCTCGGTATTTCTCTGAGGGACCAAGTCCGGAACGAAGTAATTCGCCAGAGAACGAAAGTTACCGACATAGCTCAACGGATTAGCATGCTGAAGTGGCAGTGGGCCGGTCATATGTGCCGCAGAACGGACAACCGCTGGGGCACACATGTACTAGAGTGGAGACCGCGGCTCGGTAAACGTAGCGTAGGACGCCCTGCTACACGGTGGAGTGACGACATCCGCAGGGTTGCTGGTCAAAACTGGCGACAACGAGCGAACGACCGGGCTCAGTGGCGTGCCATGACTGAGGCCTATGTCCAGCAGTGGACAAGTGTAGGCTGACCATGATGATGATGATGATGATGATCACTATGCCGTCACTTGTAAGCTGTCCAACTGAGTGCAGATGAGAATTCAAAAGTAAGGGTAGACTCGGTAAATTTTGGTCATATATTTTTGTACGGCATTCTTAACCATCGATAGATCCATTAAAAATAATAAGAAACCGCTCAGTGCCGTACAAAAATGGTGGTCCACAAAGTCGGAATTTTTATTTAATTTCCGAGAGTTACCGGGGGTAAATTTGGTCATTTGACCATGTACGGCATCTGTGTCATACTATTTCTATACTGCTTTTAATCCATTATTCCGCAACGCCGTACAAAAATCATGGGGACAAGGGGAAAAAATCGAGAGTTGCAATCCCCTCTCTTTCCCCACTCCAGGGGGTCATTTGACACAACACGAAATAAATTTATTTTTAAAGTATTTTATGCATAGATAATATTTTTTCATGTGCCGTACATTTTCGTTGGTTCAAAGGGGAAAAATCTGAAAAAGAAAAAATCCATATAACGAAATGTTTGCTTTATATTTTGATAATAAAATATAAATATACATTAATATTAAGAAGATCGAGGTGGTTAATTATCACCTTGGAAAGTCGGAGTCAGGTGGAATGGACTCCGTTAAATTGATGAACTAATAAAGAAGCTATGAACGAAAAGATGTGAATTATAAGCAATTAGCCCATGAATACAGGTAAAGTCACAAGCAAATGCTAGTAATATATACATATTCAACATGGTCAAATGACCAAATTTACCCCCGGTAAATCTCGGAAATTAAATAAAAATTCCGACTTTGTGGACCACCATTTTTGTACGGCACTGAGCGGTTTCTTATTATTTTTAATGGATCTATCGATGGTTAAGAATGCCGTACAAAAATATATGACCAAACTTTACCGAGTCTACCTGTACTTTTGAATTCTCATCTGCACTCAGTTGGACAGCTTACAAGTGACGGCATAGTGATGAATCTTATTATTTTATGCTCTTCTATCGTTCTAGATATGTCCCCTGGTGGTTCAATTGACCCATATTTTTTTCCTATGCCGGCTTGTAGTCTATAACAAAAGCGAATTTATACTTTTTTGGCGAAATTCGCGGTATAATCAAAATGTAGGTATTAGAATTTAGAGGATTAAAATAAATATGAATATAGCATTAAAAGGATAATATAAGAAATGTTTTTTATGATTTTATGATGTTTTTGATCTTTGAGAAATTAATGTTTCATAAGACACATCCTTCGCATGCTAAATTTATTTTTAGGAAAAGCATTTGTTTTCCTTCACTACAAGTCCATTTAAAGTTGTTTAAAATTTTCTTCTTCTTACTTGCAATGTACTTACATAATATTATATTAAACAATATATTTGGGGGCAAACAAGAGTAACGTTCATACTTAAAATGTACATTTTAACGTCCTTTACTAAGAAAAATGATATTCAAGATAGCTATATAAAACAAGTAGGTATATCTAGTTAGATCGAAGGCTATAAATGATATTGATTCAAACATAGTGTTAAATTAGATTTGATATTACGGTTACCCATCCGATCACGTCTATCGTTTATGTGAAATCGATTCGAACGTTTTATTTGACATTCCGGCGAATTTAATGGCCTCGAAGATGACTGGCCGAAAGCAATAAACGAAAGTAACTATTCCTTACATATTATTAGCAGATAAAATGTTTATCTCTTTAGCTAGGATATAGAGCAATAACAAACATTGTTCTTTCCAACGTTATATTATATTAATAAATATACAACCTATACAGTACCTAAATCTGCTTATAAACAAGCAATGCTAAATAATAATTCAAAATAATGTGTAAAATTATTTAAATTGAAACAACAAAAAAGTATATAACTGAACTTCCGAAAGAGGTCAATCATGTCGTCCGATTCCACATATGAGATTTAAGTAATTCAATATTCAGATAAAATACCATCAAGAGATTCCAAATTTATTCACTGAATATAAAAAATTAATCAGTCCTCACACTCATCTGATGTCAATTGTGCGAAATACCAATTACAGTCATTTAATTGAACCGTGGCAGCCAAACAAAGATTCAATAATTAAAACTATGGATTGAAAATAACATAACCGAGGTGAAATAATTTTAATTGTTGTACAAATAAACCGTTGTCGCTTATTTACAATTATTAGCTGTTACTCGCGGCTTCGGTCGTATTCAGAAATATATAAATTAATCACGGCTTGTTGGTTCAACAACGATTACTAAAAAGGACGGACCGAAATTCTGTTTATAAATCTTCATTGCCTAAAGGATTTGAGGGTACATTTGAAAACTAAAAAAGCTGCTTCTATATTATAAAATTTTATAGCGAACGGGACACGCTTGGATCATCTGGATGAGCTGTTTATCTGTAGTACAATATAAAATAACACTCGGTAATAGTCCACGAATTATAAAATGGAATGTTCTTTTTTAGAAAATAAATTTTAATATTCTTCCATAATCTATCTCCATAATCTATCAGTTGCTATGACAATGTACTTTGACAAAAATTAATTAAGAAATTTTAATAAACTACACAGTATCAATTTAATGAATTTGATTTATTTGTTTTCTTTTTAAGGACACTTCAGTTACTCTTTTAAATATTAATTATGATTTCCTTAATTTTACCTATTCTTGAAAATATATGCCTACATGAAGGAAGCAGAGCAGTATTAACAATTGAACATAAAAAAATATAACAATACAAAACATGAAGAACTTTCAACCTTATCAATTGTGTTATAGAGGGAATTTCCTCTATATATACTTTTTCAGGGTAGAGTGTAGAAGCAATGATTTAGATTTTGACTCTATAATATTTTGATGAATGATAAAAGTAATTTGACTCTGCATCCATATGTTATTAATTATTTTTGTTTTTGGATCAAGTTCAAGCCAAAATCAAAGGTTTAGAATACTGAATTATAATCTTCAAAACTCCCTTACCTAAATCAGAGGCCACAGCATACATTGCATTATTAATTCTCAACCGCTACCAATTACCATGCATAGAATATCATAATCCAATTAAGTCTATTATTATATGTTATTATGGAATTACACCTCAGTATACCCGACATTATGTTCAAGTATTTACTTCCGGATATATAATATATTAATATATCTAGTTGGATACTAAGGTTGGATAACATAAACATAACTGTCAATGTTTATTCTTTTCGTAATAAACGTACAGTTTACTCGACGTAATGTGTATTCTTTATGTTCCTTGAAATTGTACAATATAATAAAGTATGGTATTGTTTTCTAGATAAAGCAATATCTCAATTCAATAAGGTGGGTAGTTTGATAAATAATTCAATAAGTTGTAACATGTAAGTGGCACTCGCGCGTAACGATCGCCGAGAGAGCTTGCGGGAAATCTGCTCGCACCGTCCCGTGCTCAGGGAAATTTTATCTTACACGACATTAATATATAATTTCCCCTTTACTTGATTATTTTTCATAATGGTACTTACTCTACGTTGTATTTTCTTTATGAGAATAGTGATTTAAGGAATCTCTTTCGAGTATCTGTGGAAGGTTTAGTATAAAACAACTGGGAAACCTCCAATTACTATTAAATCATCTTGATTGAGTCGGCTCAATCTTGAATATCTTGAATGAAATCTAATAAATAAAACAAATCTATGGTAAATTGCAAACGAGATCGTATGACTTTAGAGGTGTTATCGTTTAATTAAGTAATTTGAAGTATGAGTGGTAGAGGCTTGGAGTTCAAATGAAACAACCGTTCGGTTATAAGTTGTATTCAAGACTGTCTTACAAACAGGTGCACACAATATAACATAATATAACATTAAGCTACATATACTTCATATAGGTACTTCACCTTCGGGGGTGAAAGAAAAAAAAAAGAGAAAAAAAAATGTTTTTTCTGCGTAAGAACTACTTTGTTCTATGCTTATGTACTATATTTATCTTATTCTAAGTAACATACTTTTTTGTTCTATCCTTATGTACTATATCTAATTTTCCTTTCTTTTCAATCTTAACATTTACTCCCATATCTTCTACAACTTTATAAGGTCCATCATAAACACAGTCAAGTTTACGAGAGTTTTCTTTTTTAACTAAAATTAAGTCATTTTCATTATAAGATACAGGGTTACATTTTAAATCATAATAATCCTTTCTTTTTTCCTTACATTCTAATAAATTCTTTCTTGCATCTCGTAATGCAATTTGCAATTTATATCTTAAATCTAAACAATAATCATCAGCATTATAAAGAGGATCTACATTTTTATCTAAATTATTGGGTAAACGACATTTTCTACCGAAAACAAGTTCAAAAGGTGTGTATTTAGTTTGCGTGTTAACACAAGTATTATAACTAAAACACCAAAATGGTAGCCAATGTGACCAAGAATAACTACTATTCGTACAATAAGTTCTTAAAAATACACCTAAATGCTTATGAGCTATTTCGAGAGAACCAATCGATTGATGGTGGTATGCTGTCGATGTCAGTTTTTCTATCTTTAATAAACTACACACTTGTTCCATTACCTGGAAAACAAATTCCGTACCCCTATCTGTAGCTATAGATTTGGGAACACCGAATCTAAGTATAAAATTACTTACTAAAGCATGAGCTACAGTCACTGCTTCTTTGTTAGGTAGAGGATATGCTTCTATATACTTGGTTAACTCACATTGGAGAGTAAAAATATAACAATTACCTAACTCATCTCTATCTAAGGGACCAACTAGGTCAAGAAAAATTTTCTCGAACGCTGTCGTTGCTGTTGTAGTAATACTTAACGGCTGTTTAGTATACTTACTTTGCTTCATTTTTTGACACATTTCACACTTGCTTACATATTTACGAATATCTAAATCGAGTCCTGGCCAGTAATATTTTCTTTTTATGTTATTCGCCATTCTAGTCATTCCAGCGTGTCCACTTGTGGGCAACAAATGAGTCATTTAATATGAATTGCTTTACCTTATCATCAAAAATTCTTTCAACTCCTTTTAAAATACATATACGGGGCCCGTTCCATTTTTTTAAAGATTTTATCTCACTACATATTCCTTTTATAAATTCTTCATTTTTATCATCTTTTACTATGCATAGTTCTTTAACTTTTATCCTTTCGCAAAACTCTTTAAGCTTAGTTGCAAATTCGGCTCGCGAGAAATGCAATCTAAAGCTTAAATTAACAAATAATACCATTTTATTCTCGACATACACAAAACAATCTTTCTCTTCTATCTTTATGTTTCCTTTCTTAATTTTTCTTATAATATCTCCTTCCACTAGCTTCATCTCTTTAGAATCACTCGGCTGTCTTAATAATTCCACGACCCGTGGTTGATCAGGCCACGCGTCAGTGTCTTTACCAAGCGCAGTTTGTTCTTTCATACTATTCTCTTCCATCCGTCTCTTTTGTGTTCTAGTTGTTACTGCTAAAACCTGTTCTGTCGCACTCTTTAATTCATCTGATGTTATAACCACTCTTGACAATGCATCTGCGATAACATTGTCTTTGCCTCTTACATACACTATCTTAAAATCATACTCCTCAAGTATTAACCGATATTTTATTAGCCTACTAGATGGGTCTCTGACACCAAATAAATAAATTAATGGTTTGTGGTCTGTCATAATTGTGAATTTTCTACCAAAGAGATAGGGCCTAAAATACTTTACTGCCCAAACTAAAGCGGTTAATTCTTTCTGAATAACGGGATAATTTTTTTCGGCTTTATTTAACGGTCTACTCGCATATGCTACTGGTTTCATATTCCCATTACATAATACGGCTCCCACAGCCATATCAGACGCATCGGTTTGTAAAATGAATTCGTTTGAATCAGAAAAATCAGGGTATTGTAATATCGGTGGAGTCATTAGTAAGTTTTCAAATAATCAAACGCATTTTGACACTCAGAATCCCAAACAAAAGTTTCATCTTTTCTTAATAAGCGATTTAAAAGTATGACAATAGTCGCAAAATTTGGTACAAATTTCCTATAATAATTACAGAAAGCAACAAACCGTCTAACTTCATCTGCATTTTGTGGGACTGGATATTTTTCTAAAATTTTTGTCTTTTCAGGGTCAGGAGACACTCCTTCTGCTGAGACTAAATGACCTAAATATAATATTTCTTTTTTGAGGAATTGACACTTAGCTGGGTTTAATTTTAAATTTGCCTTTCTTAATCTTTCAAATACATCTATCAAATTTTGATTATGCATTGTCAGCGATCGTCCAAATATAATCAGATCATCTAAATAAATAAAACACTTCTCAAAAGCTTAACCTGACATCGCTATCGACATAACTCTACTAAATGCACTACATGAAGTTTTAAGTCCCATCGGTAATCGTTTTAATTGGTAATGTCCTGTATTCGTTGAAAATGCCGTGTACTTTCTGCTCTCAGAATTTAATTTCACTTGATAATAGCCTTGTTGTAAATCTAAATGAGTAAAATATATCGAACCTGCCAAAGAATCCAGTATATCAGTAATGTTAGGCAACGGAAATTTATCATCGACAATATTTTCATTAAGTTTCCTAAAATCAATTACCAAACGCTACTTTTTAGTGCCGTCAGATTTTTTTGGAACTAGCAAAATAGGGCTAGACCATTCACTAGTGGATTCTTCGATTATATCATTCTGAAGCATTTTGTTTATTTGATTATTTACTTCAGGTTTTAAAGATTGAGGCAGCCTATACGGTTTAGTATGAATAGGATTAATGTTGTTTTTTAATTTTATCGAGTGTTCACAGATATTGGTAGTTTCTAATTTATCTCCTGGCAAGAAGAAAATGTCAGAATATTTGGTACATATTTTTTCAATTGACTCCCTCTCTTCCTTATTCAAATTTTGTAAATTAATTAAAGACAACAAAGTACTGGCTCTTTTATGATTACTTTCACACGAACTAAATTTTAATATGTTATAGTCATTTAGCGATTCAACATCGAAATGTAAATTGTCTAATCTAACCTCTTCTTCTCCAGTATTTAAAATCTTAATAGGGATTCTTTTATTTTTAGGTCGAGCAATAGCTCCAGCTAAAAACACATCTTTCTTAATCTCTTTGGCACTCACAAAACAATCACCTTCCATATCCTTGTTTAAATAAACATAATGAATAGTTTTACTTCGAGGAGGTATTACTAAAGAGTTACTGTATTCGACTTTGTTGTGAATTGGTAATGTAAATGAGAATGGCGAATGCTAAAGGAGAATGGCGAAACTGGGCCTAACAAAATTAGGGCCTTACAGAAATCATAATATATTTAAAATTCATTATGTTATTTTTAATAATTCTTGGTAAAATATTGACTTCTGATTCTATGGGAAAACAAATGTTTGAAAAAAAAGATAATGTGTTCACTAACGGCATTGTTATTTAGATTTCTATGACTACCGGTCTTATCAAGCAGAGATTGTCAGTGCTGTCAGGAGTAAAATAGTCGATATATCGATTAAAACGAATGAATATTTATTTTCATTTTTAGTTTTATATAAAATTCAAATGCTTTATAAATCAGAAATATAAGTTAACTGCGTTACATATTTTATTTTTAACTTTTTAGCACGCTATTTATTTAGGTAATTTTATACATTTTTACTCATGGCGGCCGCACTTTGTAAGAATATTTCTGAAATGTAGCTGGCCGCTTCAATTTTAATTACAATGTCATGTTTGTCGTTTGACTTTTGACATTTGATTGAGGTTTCGTGGTTAACTTATTTTCTTCATCTTTATCGACTTTCGCTACGTATTACGGACACTGACGATCTCTGTTATTACTACCAACCAACGCTTGCACACCGGACTTTGATTACCTGCCTTTACGACTCACTACTGCTACCCTACCTGGACACCGACTTTGCATCCGATTTTTCATTTACAAATATGAACTGCATCAACTGTGGTATTAATGCTAATCGTAACAATGCTATACGTATGCATTTGTTACAAGATAACGCAATAATATCAATTATACAAGGGTGGGCTGCTCCTCTAACGGTTAGTGGATTAGTATTATCTAAGGTATTTAGTACTAGCTATTGAAATCAAACAAAAACGTAAACACACATTGTTTTATATATATACTAGCGGTCCACCCCGGCTTCGCCCGTGGTACCTACATGTTTAAACTATCCTATCTCTCAAGTTGGATCGAACTCCACATGGTGTGCGAATTTTATTATAATCGGTTAAGTGGTTTAGAAGTCCATTGAGGACAAACATTGTGACACGAGATTTATATATTATATTAATATATATATTCACTTTCTTTTGTCCAATTGTAATATTAATTCTTTATTTGTAGATCACTCACTCTGATCACATATGTGATGCATGCTGGAAACTTGCAAATGATTCTTTGAGGATTGAAAATCATGAAGATGACACTGTAACTCTGGGTCATCAACGTGTATGCATTTATTGTGGACGTTCTGTATTGCGCACACGGTTTCATTTACTAAGAACTGATTCTCAACGCGATCAAAGAATTAGAGCAGTGATATTAGAGTGGATATTACCTCGTCATTTAAGTTATTGAGTGTTTTGATAATATTTTAAGTAAAAAGTTGCCAATAATCTTCTTTTTAAATCTCAAAGTAAAAATGAAAGGTGTTTTAACAAAGTATTTCTTTACAGATTGGAAATAGAGCAACATATCTATGTCATTCTTGCTGGGTGAGGGCTCTCATAGGAAGGGAAGCAATAACAGTTTATTATTGTAATTGTTTAGTAGGAAGAAGAACTGTAGGTTGCTGCTGTCACGTTATGTGCATAATTTGGTACCTTAGCTGGGCAAGGTATCAACCAGATTTAATGCCGCCAGCACAGTTTCTGGATGATGTGTTAATTGTTTATGATGATAATGATGAATAAACGATTTATGAAAAAACGTGTTTTATTTTATATATAAGTATACCTACGATGTTTTGGTAGGTACTCTAAAAGAATAAAAGTTCGATCCAATATCTCTATTACCTAACTGTTCTTCTGTTACACTCTTTATCTAAATAATGTATATTATAGGATATAAACTTACCTCTACTTAGAAAGAAACAAAGCTATTCATTGAACTCGAGCAAACCTAACCTCAATTTTAGTGACGTTACATGCTCAATATCTCTGCTATCCCATAGAACAGATCTTTAATTGTTATATTTATAGAATCTGTATATTTTTATCTATTTAACCCCACATAAATCATCAGTGTAACGATCAGGCCCAAAGTTCTATGGGAGTTCGCCATTCTCCTTTATCTTCTACTTGCAACGTCAACAAATTTTTCCCTAAATCTATGCTTGCATTATATTTAGTCATAAAATCAATTCCCAGTATACCATCAACTGCAATAGGTAAGTTTTTAAAAACGTAAAAATTATTTTGAAATCTATTTCTTTCAATGTCGTGTATCTCTAAATGTACATAGCCAGGTGATTTAATTTTTCCACCAATTCCATTCACTTCTAACTGATCATAAAAGATTTGACACCCCTTTGGTAACACCTCTTCCCTAATAACAGATATGGACGCTCCAGTATCCAATAATAAAACATATTTTTGTTCATTTCTATAAAAATTTACAAATTTGGCTGAGCTTTTACATGCAAAAATAAAATTATTCATCACGAAAAAACTGGTTCATGCTTTCTTTAGATTTACTTTGTTCCGAATTGCAAGAAGCCTGGGCATTGGCGTTTTGGGGGATGGTAAACAAATTCCCACGATTTTGTACTCCCCGCCTGTCATATCCACGGCGGTTATAATGACCTCTACCGCGTGGAGTATATTGAAAAGGCCTCGAATACCCTTGATATCTGGGCGTATTGCTGCGATAATTATTATTATAATTATTTTGATATTTACCCCAGTTGCTATTATAAGTGTAATGCCCTTGACCACGGGGCTGGCCTCTGCCCTGTCCCCGAAAATACGAACGATTATTATAGTACGTACCTCTTGTAGAAGTCATCTTCATTACCTCGGCTGGCCTGGATGTAGACGATCTACACTCGTCCTTCGCAGCCTGGATTGCATCCTTCAGCGATTAGTAGTTTCGCGCTGTAATGATAGTACTGACCTTCTCGTTTTTCAAACCACCTGCAAATTTTTTTACAACCATTTTTTCATTAATCGGTTTCAACACGTTCATTTTAGTTACGTCACCATCAGCCTGTGAAATATTTAAATCAGCTAAAAGTTTTTCAAGTTGTGTACCGTATTCGTCGATAGACTTAAAACCCTGGTTCAAGGATTGTATCTGATCCTGTATAGCAGTAAAAGATTTTGTAGTCAGTAATTTCCTACGAAAATCCTGTAACATATCCGTAACAGTCGTATAATCACTGTTCACCCGTAGCTTAGCATTTTCAGATAATCTACCTTTTAAAATAAATTTAATTAATAAGGACTGACCCTTTCTATTTAGCATGTCAGCATACATTTCTACAGCATCAATCAATCGTTTCGTTGTATTTTCCTTATCGTCTAAAACTGGTAATTAACCACATGCAGTTTTTAAATCAAATTCCATTTTGAACAACTTTTATCTAAAATATTTATATCTACTTATATATACCCTTTATAAGATATCGCCTAATTTCTTTTAATTTATAATAATTTTTAAGTGTTAAATCGGCCATAACTAACTAAAACCATACCTTAAAAATTAAAGATACAAACTAAGTAGACTCAATACAAAGCAAGTAGCATCATATTTCATTCACTTACAATATTACAATTAATTCTATCTAATTCGAAGCTCAGTTACATACGCTACGATAGCATTCTGCTGACGCTTCATAGCGTATCGCATGTCGACTGGACTTCCACGAACTGTTTATTACATTTTTAAACACGATATATTTAAAATATTTTTTTATATGTCCAATGTTCTTTTGTTTTAAAATTTATTTATTATAGATTAAGTAATTATATTTTTACTTTTAACTGCACTATTTTTCACACTTAAACCTCATAGATCACAATTTCACACCACAACGCAAACCGCACCATATTTTAGATTACAACCGGTATATTTAATTTATTTGGGGGAAAGGGACACTTCAAACTGCTGCTTCTTCCCGTTCAGGATCGCGCCTGCCTGACACCCGTAGACGCATTCTTCGCACCTTTTATGGCCAATTTTGATTTCCTTATGTTCTCTTTTATGTCTCGTTTTCATTTTGGTTTTTCGATGCTAATTTATTTGCGAAATACTATTTCGCGTTTTGGACGACAAGTATGTTATAATAATCATTTTGTTTAAAACTAGTGCGACAAGGCACATTGGCATGCGGCTATTCAGCACTTTTCGCCCGGTGTCCGGCGACGCCATAGAAATCTAAATAACAAGACACATAGAAGTGCTATAATGTCATAATTCGTATGAAAACCGCTGTCGCCAAAATCAACACATTTAAACCGATAGCTAAACAATACACACAAGTAAACTATGCCTTTTATTGGACAACTTGATTTGAGTGAAAACTAACTTAAATATTAAATTAAGCTTTTTAATATGTATCCTAACGCACGAATTTACGGTTTATTTTAGAATAACATCCCTAAGTATATGAGACGTTTTGTTTCTTTTTGCTCCAATAAGGTTGAAACTGTGTCATTCATTGTTATTTCGATTACTATGGTGACACTCGTAATACTTGTAAATATTCTATAATTTTAAGGAAAAACGGCATTATTTCTAAAAAAAAATATTTACCGATGAAATATTATTCCTTTATTAGTATAATTACAACTTGTGGAAGAATTTCCGCAATGGGAAATGCTGAAACACACCATGTTTACACACATACGTCTCCATAGCAACTGAACTGTGACGAACACACTGGTGATGTGAAAGTCACCTGCTTGGCGACAAGGTCACGCGCGCTTACGACTTCTAGTGTCTTGTTATTTAGATTTCTATGGGCGACGCACTATCATTTTCTACGAACTGGCAGGGTCGCCATGAGGTATGGGTGGTAGAGGCTTGGAGTTCAAATGAAACAACCTTTCGGTTATAAGTTGTATTCAAGACTGTCTTACAAACAGGTGCACACAATATAATATAATATAACATTAAGCTACATATACTTCATATAGGTACTTCAAATTATTTATGACGATTTTAAGTAGGTACATAATATTATATCGATATCACACGGAATTGTAATCATACTGTATTCTAGATATTATATCACACTGAGGTTTTCTGCGTGAAAAAGAGATGGGATTAAAATTTCAAGGGTTATTTTCTTGGAATCGGCTCTGAGATTCTATCAATCTAATAAATTATTAAAAGGAAGAGAGAGGCGTCCTATGTCACGCGTTACTATTATATCTAGGCTCCCTCTCCCACACAATTTATAGAATCAATAAACTGCGTCCATATTTTTTCTATGAAGTTTATTATTGTTTGTTTAGTACATTTAATACATTTCTTGGAATAATATTACATAAAAAACACAAATCATATTATCTACTCCTACTTAAAAATGTTGTAAGCAACAAAGAACGTATTTATTACAAAAAGCAGTAGGCAATATTGACAAATATTGATTGGTACTTACGTACAAACGTGATTAGGTACTTATAGAGAATCTAGATTGCTTACATAATAACAAAAATATCACTGATTATGAATTCCCAAGCGTCAAGGCTTTCAGTAGGTACATATAGGCAAACAAAATTAGTTGACTAATGTCAATATTTACACAAACAAGGACAGTCTACAAGACAAATTAGTTTTGTTAGGTAATTACACACACGTGTGCATCCGAAGGATGTCATTACGGGACGCGTATCGTTATTTACCGAAACAATGTAAACATACTCACATCCCACCTATTGTTACCCGATATTACTAATTCAGTGCACTTATTACGGAATTAGTTCCTCGTTTCAATGTTATTCAACTAAGTTCGGATTATCCCATGTGCCGATATACGTAATTTAGTGGAAAAGGTTGCGACCCCGCTAGTTTGTATTACCCCGACAGTGATATAGGGTATTAAGTTCCCTTCCCTTCCTCCCTTAACGCCTAAACAAGACAGAACCTTTCTACGTATCGCCCTTACAGGGTTAATAATTTAAGAGACTAAGCGGGGGAAGCTTTCACTCTATTTCGTCTCAAATTGGTTGTTGTTTCCTTTAATATATTAAGTAATTCGGTTATTTCCTTTTAAATATCGTAAAAGTATTTAAAATACACCTCTACCTACTTTTTTATTTTATATTTTTCTATAACGCTGTATATGTACTTATATTGATAATGATTTAATAATATATCGATTGTCCATATCAAATACTATACTATTAACACAATATAGAGCCGTATATCACAATGAAATAACCCACAACAATAAAGTTTAAAATACGCACGTAATTAAATTGAAATCATAACATCTTTAAGCTTGAACAAAAGCTTATCCAATTTAATTTTAAACTAGTTTATAGTAAAAATATAAACTTAGCTTCTTAGCTTTCAATTATTGTTTAGAAAATCAAGCACCGTTCCTTCATCCTTGTTAATTGGGAAATATATTCTACGTAATCCTTTCAAAGGATATATCCAATTCTGACTCATGATTAAAGGCATCAGTCATAACTTCGCATACATTCGACTAATAAGTAAATAAAGTTGCTCTATACGTATGGTTAACGAAGTGAAAGCCGATTTGCAAATTCGATAAGTTAGGTGAAATCGCGTGGACACGTCCCAAATAAAGCCCGCTTTGATCCTATTAACGCACGGCTAACGGCTGGGATCTTGTGACACTGCTACGGGTTGATCCCTGTATGATCCCACCAAAGGATTTACTCCATTTCACTTATGTCCATCTCATTTTTTCAATCGAATTAAAAACAAGCTGCTGTCACTGTGTGGGCGCTTAATCCCAACAGTCATTTATTTTATCGATTAACTGTCCTGTCGTATTAAAAACTGATAGAGTGGAGAACGTATAAAGGATAATTCATTTATTTGCCGATTGATTTATTGTGATATTAATTGATGTAACGGCCACTACAATATTATGCATTATTAAACCTTAATTGTCAACTGGCTGACCTAAATAAGACTTAGAGATCGATATAAACGGTAAAGATCCTTTAAAACATAATATACATTACCTATTACCTACTACTATAGTGAAAGTTAAAATTTCATCTTATTGGCTATATCTAGACATAACAATATAAACTTTTCAAATTGTAACATTAATTTCATCTTCAATTAAAATTTATTAAAATAACTTAACCGTATTAAGTGAAATCCCAAAACTGTTTTAATTAGCCTCTACATAAAGAGAATTGATATTATTTTTACTAAATTCTAACAATGAAAATAGAATTGTGAGCTTGTGGCTGTCTTGCGGTAAATAAATATTTCACCATATTGACACGGAGGATTATCTACGAGGATACGATAAATCCCTGGTGTAAGGATGTCCCATTTTTTGACAAAACATACTCGACTCCAACTTCGATATCAAATTCCATTATTTTATACATAGTTAACGAAAACAGAATATGAACAGCAATTTTATGTTTTAAATTATTTTCAACACTCCAGCGCGATTTATTTTGTACATTTTGTATAAATTGCACCGTCATTGAACAATAATGGATATCCATTATAACGTTACGGGGTTTGTACCTTAAATAAATTTGTTGGCAGATAATGAATCACGTTAATTCAATGCCTTAATGAAGTATCTCTTCACATTGCGATCAAATCGTTATGTTAATTTCCATTGGTATTATATATTATGTAATTGTAAACTTATTATGCGAGCATGCCAATTTTATTGATATTTTTCACGACAATCGTAATAAAATCCGCAACCTACTTAAAGGAATTATCTTAATTTTGTTTATTTTTTTCTTCTTTGTGTTCCACTTAGTGACTTGACTTAAAAATCATGTTGTGTTATCCTGTAATTGTTTGTCACAATTGTCATTTTTTTTATTATATTATGCACCCTAGCTTTAAGTATTGTTGTGACTGATGTTGGATGACCTAAATAAATAAAATAAAAATAAAAATATAGTTCGTATGAACATTGAATTAAAAGCATAACTTAATTTATGTAGCCTTTTATAACAACAATATATAATGTACCTAAAACCGCTACAAACTGCTTTAAAAGAGGTTAATAAATATTTATAAAATATAGTTATTGATGACATACATTTATCCTTATAATTATCACAACTAATACGAAATATGATAAATAAAATTATGAAGTATATAATAAGGTTTGTATTTCATATTTTCACAGTAATATTTCTCTTAATAAATAACTCACTTTGACTAATTTTATTTGTATCTGCATTTAAAGCGGCAAATAAAAGCTAAAGGAAAATACAAACAAGTAAACCGACTAAGAATATATATTAAGTTTTGTATAGTTAACGCATCAAACTACAATTCCCATTGTTGAAACATCGAATCGAGATTAATCTAGACGATACGGAAACAAACCAACAACTCAATTACTTTTGAAATTAGTTCTGAGGCGTTACCTTCCTTCGTACTAATAAACGGAAAACTATGCAGGTAATACGGAAGTATCTGAGAGAAATAAGAAACTCTTTGCATAAACTGGGATCTTGACAATTATTTGTGTTTGTACCTATATATATTTTTATATTATTTTATCGAGCAGATTTTTGACTACCTATTGTTTTGTCTCATGTTAAGAAATCCGTTTGGTTTCTTAGAGAAATTTTCTTGTACGATAACCAATTCAGTAAACAATGCTCTAACAGTTATTTAACATAATGGAATAATACCTGATAACATTCCATAAAATCGATTGAACCTATTAATAGAACAAGGACAACAAAAGGAAACGTTTACCGTCGTAGATTGGTCGTTAGATACATTATTGCTCTAAGATAGCTATTATCGTATATTATGTATGGTATATTATTAAGTAAATATAATAATAAGACAGAAAAAACAACGTTTCTGAGCAGTGGCACGAGAAACTGAGGTGATATATCAAAGATCCGGAGAAATAACGTCACAACTGCATATTTTTTTTTAAATTATTGAGTTAAAATTATGTAATATGTATGTATATATTATATACCTACAACCAGACCTTCTGGATTAAGATAATAACCATAGAGATCTAGAGAGATGCCAATCGCTTGCGCTGTGTACGAAACCTGGTGTCTCATTACAAATTTACGCACACAACAGTAAACAAAATAAAAACAATACTTCGCGTTGTGTGCGTGTCATCACACAAAAATTTGAGAGCGACTATTCGTTCGCACACTAGATTGTAAGTGACGTACGTATACAGCACCACTACAGCCGCAAGGTATGCGTTTATGATAGGGATTGCTTGTCGATAAAATGAGAAACGTTAAAATTAAAACAATTTATAGGCAATACAGTAACTAGGTAGAAATGGACACCTTGATGGTAGCATTCATGGTGATGAAGTCCATAAAGCATTGCCTATTGACTTATTGTAAAGTAAAATAAGTATGAAATAAGTGACTTCTTTTTTTAATCCATGTATAATAATTACTAGATATAAAATTATTGCTCGAGTACCTATCAAATAATAATAATACAATCAGATATTAAGCTAATAGTAATACATTATGATATAAAAATAAGGTAGTAAGGTAGTAAAAATCCGAATCTTATCGACATGGACACACTCGATTCGCATCCTTAACTAACGACCGCGAGCAGCGCCCGTACTACACGATTGTTAGCTTTAGTATGTTCATTATACACTGCGGTATTCGAACTCCGCGTTTGAATAGAGTCACGTACAGAAGAAGCATTGTAAACTATTTACATAAATTATTGTGACTGTCGTTCTGTCACATAATATAAAAGATAAGAAACCAAGAAATCACTCTACGTAATATTGTTTTTGAAATTTTAGTAAGAAAATCGTATAATTTTCAGTACTTACCGATGGTATGTGATTCCATTTGACTTAAAGATGCTGGTTTCACTTCGGTTTTTACAAACTTTAACGGAACAACACGGCATTGTCAAATAATACCCGGCCGACGGTCGAACGTCAACTGAATGCAACAAACAGCATGTGTTCTTTTTTTGGGCATATTGCTGCGACACCGGCCCCGCCCCCTAACCATATCTCCCTTTAGTTTCTGTGATCTGTGATAATAACTGTTCAAAAAATCTATGTATTATAGTTGTAGGTATTATAAAATCTTTTATATAATATGTACCTATCTATCATCTACTAATGCTTAAATCGGCACCCTCACACAAAAAGTGCAGAGTGTAAGTCAAATTCTCTTATTTTTTATGCCTTTTACCTGAAAACAAATCATTTTTATTTGTCAGATTAAAATTTGTCTTGTATTTTCTATAAAATTGAAACAGACAGTAATAAAAACTTTTAATCTAAATGTAAATTACATCTTAGTTGATTACTGAAACTACTAACAAAACACTAGACAGACAATAAAATTTCATTACGTCATTTGCAGAAGACACATTGTTGCATTTTACATGAATTTTAAACGAAAAGAAACTGCGTTCTTGTAACACAATGTTTATAAAATAAATTAATGAATTAATAAAAAAATAAGCGACGAAATTGACATGTCTGTCGATACCGTAGAAACGAAAAATAAACGATTAGATTAAGTATTTATGTAGAGTTAGCTAGATTACCGTCAATATAAGTACCTAGATCAAAAGAAAGCTCAACAAATTATAGCACATAAAATCGCTATACCTTAGGTAAGTTACAAATTCACTTAATTAAATAGAAAACCGCCATTATTATAATTACTATTTTAACAATAGAAGTACATTATTTTTAAAATATGTTAGGTCACTACACCATTCGAACCTTATCTTTGAGGGCTATTCAAAATATGATGTTGTACCAAGAATGTAATAAAGGAGCTAATTATATAGGAGCTTGTGGCGGCAGCTCATTTCTTATGCATTCAGCGCCGCCTTAATGCCTTCATTACCAGTTTAAAGTATTAAGCAAACTTTGAAGCCTGAAGCCGTCTCGCTGAGATTTGTTTAAGTGGTCGGGAATTTTATGAAACAGCGAATAGAATACATGAATATGAAAGTAAAATTGTCCCAAAACCGTGTTTAATTAAGGTAATTAAATTAATCAATGCGTATTTTGCTTATTAACAATGGCTAAGTTTAATTCGATTTATAAAATGCACCCAAACAGCGTTTTGTTTTATTTCCTTGCTCAACTCAATTTTTTAAGATTATCAAATACTGATCCTGGTTCACGAAAACTACTGGGTACCTATATGTATATATTATGAATGTAATTAATTAATTGTTATCGTATTGTTACTGTGTATTGTTAGGTAATTCAAATTTGACAATACCACGATAATGAGAAGAAACATTTTCTCATTCCTTATAGCTAGAAAAATGTTATAGTAAAAATTAGGCTTATCCCCGTGGGAGACTAAAGTAATAGAGACGGACATTTATGGTATTTACAACATAATTCATATCTTCGACATAAAATTCTGCGATGCGAAATTACGTTTTATTCCCTTTGTTCTCGATTAATATTTTTTTGAACTAAAATTCTCTAGTGGTCGCCGTTCACACACAACCATTTCATTTTTCGCAAAAAAACGTGTGGAATTTCATCCGTTGTATTTATTTGCTTTGCTAGATATGTTTATGTTCGTACTTTTTTGAATGGCTGTACATTCGGAAAATATATACCTATTGTATTTCAATATTTTTTAAACTTATTGCTAAAGGTCTTATCATCTGCACTCACTCAATGAATTCTATGCCTAAGTTTTGATGATGATGATGAACAATATTTACTAATATTATTAAATCAAAGTCAATTAGCGAGCCGCAAATTAGTAATATAATATGAATTTAAGTTCATAGAATGGAAATAATAGGTACGTTACCTCAATTCGCAAATGAAGACTGACAACATTGATATTGAATATTAATTGTAACGATTAACAAGTTCGTATTGTTCACTCCTGTTATTCAGGAACAAGGCTTTGTTGTTAGAAGGTAATGGTTTCAGTTAATTTGTGTGCGAAGTTTAATGACACCATAAGAAGCAAAATTGTGCCTTCAAAGGGAGTTTTTCGCACCCTTCGTACAATTATCAGGAACTCCATTAAGGCTTATTAGGTAATTGCCATAAATCGACAATATTTTACAGAATAAACGCGATATTTATGGAAGAAATTTTATAGGAGAATAGGATACTTAATCATTACTTAAAGTGGGTCTTTCCTTTATAATGTACGTGAAGAGTCAAGAGAGAATAAATAATTCTTATTTCTTACTCTTTGAACTATTGTAAATGTGAAATCTTGTCATATTTAGTTTATCGTTAGATCACCACTACACACTACACAGGCCTTAATATATGTACCCATTACTACGACTTTTTTCATTTTAGGCAATGACTTCAATGCTGGATACTTTATCCAAAACTGTCGTAAATCTACATTCATACGTAAGAACAAAGTATAACGCCCGCTTAATACGCAAAAAGTGACTGCGAAGGAACTTGGTTTTCGGTGCGCTTTCGTGTAATTTATGTATGACGGCGCAAATGCCAATTTATTGCTGAGTAATGGCACCGTTTGGAGATCTGCAAATGGGCTAGCCGGGTAAGAAGAGAAATGGTTCGAAACGTACGCTCCTAAATGTATTTATAATTTATTCATCGGCTGATACAAATCCGAATTGTTATTACAGGATTGTTTCTAAAATTACCGCGCGAAATCTGTATTTGAATGGGAAATAAATGGCGGGGTGAGTGTGGAAGTATAATGCTAAACAATTTACTCGAGATTCAATTGCTCTCGGTTGGAGGAGGATGGTTGTGTCGGGACTAGTTTGAATTTAATTGATTCATAATATCCAAAAGTAATGTTTAACAAACTATGTAATAAAAGGAGAATATAAGATAACGATAGTGCAGTGGTGGCTCAGTGGTGAGGACCTCGGACTTCAAATCGATAGGTCGGGGGTTCGAGAGACCAGGCGAGCGCGCAATTTATCTACGCATGTTGATAAAATCACCACTGCTCGAACAGTGAAGGAAAACATCGTGAGGAAACCGACATGTCAAAGAAGCTGCAGCAGATAATTAAGCATGGTGACCGTTTATAATTATAGTGTTTTATAAATAAATAAACTTTATAAATCTAAAAAAAACTCATTAATGTTAAAAGTTTTCCATGTAACTGTACAAATAAATTTAGACGGTTATTAGATAGAGCGTACAAGCCCTATCATGTGTAATGACGAGGTTCCACGTGCAGTGTCTTTTAATGGTAATTGCGTAAAAATCTTGCTCGTCGTGATTCGCCTTGATATCTGGAGTAAAAATAAAACGTTTGATTTACAAGTTTATTTGCGGTCCCAGATTGCGAGCGCTTAATACTTATTTGTAGATAGCAAAAGTCAAGAAGCAATTTATTCAGTAAAACGAAATTTCAAATTTTAATAGACAGGTCTTGTTACTTCACAACGAGATTCGTTTCTTTGAACCGATGGACGATTGCAAATTGCTTTTTCGACGATTTTGCTACACTTTTTTAAGTGTTGTACAAGAATACTCAAATTAATGAACTGATAAAGTGTGACTTTGATGAAAAATATTATGACAATTTTTTGACGCTATTCATCTGTTATGTTCCTGGTACCTACTTGATAGAATATATACGTAGACGTATAAAACATAAGTAATTATTATTAGAAGCATCCTTGATGCATAGTAAAATACGTAAACTATTGTTTCCAAAACTTATTCTTCTAACACTGTGAATATTAAAGTGAAACTTTTATTACATCGTCTCAAACTTTTTGGTCTGTGTAGCGCATGTCGCGTGACGGTCGGCTGCCGAGTAGGTATAAAGCAGTGTTCGGAAAGTTTCACTTTTACCGTGGTTTCATAAAACCACACAACATTTTTTTGTTTTTAATCTAATGGGTTTTACATTGATTGGACGTGAATATAGCGTAAGATAACTAATTTAGAATGTCTTCTTCCTTGATGTTATTTAAAGATGCGGTTAGGAGTTAGGACGGCATAACAGGCAAATATAAAAGTTATAGTTATGGTAAATACACAACAATACAGAACGTTTATTACTTAAACGCTCAATTTTCAAAAGTAAAATCCAGTATTAATTAAATTAATTAACAAATTACTCTTATGCCGCAATGATCATAGCGCTGATGCTGACTTTGTTACTTACAATGGTGAGACAATGAATCGCGTTTAATCTAACTTTTCTTTTTCCTTCCTAAGCTAACAGAAAGAATTGCCACACCCTCACAAGGAAACACGACAGTCCTTAATTAATTAGCGAGCGTTTCTTTATTGTGACGAACTCTCAAAGACGTTTGTCGAAATATCGCTCCTTTCAAACAAATTACATTTATAACAATAAATAATTGACAATGTTATTAAATATCTGAACCTTGTAACATATAAGGCAATTAAAGAATACTGTTTATTGGATTTACAATATTACGAGGAAGAAAAGTTTTTGTGAGGGTGGAAATTTTCATAACCTTTACTCAAAATATTACCCATATACCTATATTTTATAAACGTAGTCTACATAACCGGATAAAAGTTCGGTCAGAGCAAAGCCACAAATATTTGTTTCTCCGAGAGCCCTTGTGTTTCCTTAAAATTGGGTTGAAATATTATCTACTTACGTACCTACCCTTTTCATGTGAAAAGAACAGAAATGTTTCTGTACTATGTTTTTAATAATAAATTGAGAACTATAATAGTAGCATCGATTACTTACTGTTAATATGTGGATATAGATACAAATTTCAGTTAGTAAGTATAAAGTTAAATTTGTGCATAAAAATGGCCTATAGAGCAGGCTCCAAGGAGATGTTCGTTTGCAAAAATAGCGGACCTAAATCTGACTTCTGATATATATTGTATAGATCCCAGACATCCTATAGACAGATGTTGCCAACCAGTTTTGTGGTCCTCCTCCCCCCACCCCGGTAAACAATGGACTATTGTTAATTATTTAAAATAATAATTTAAAAAATATATTCATGAGTTTTCAATCTAAAGTGGTTTAAAGTTAACTCAAAAATGGAGCATTTTCGTAAATTTTCTAAAAAATCTTAGAGAAAGTGTAAGAAATATTATAGTATGCTATATATTCGTGATCTACTCAATAAGCTCTTTCATTTGATACCCCACACGGCATGTTTTGGAAATTTTTATTTTTTTCTTTGTATGCCATATTTAATTACCGGGGTGGGGAGAGGGGGACCACAAAACTGGTTGGCAACATCTGTCTATAGGATGTCTGGGATCTATACTATATATATCAGAAGTCAGATTTAGGTCCGCTATTTTTGCAAACGAAACTCCACTGAGAGTCCGGTCTACTACTGCGTAAAATAATAAAAATTCAACATTTTTTAATTAATCCATTTTGTAGGTATTCTCTACTTCATTGAACACGTGCAAATAAACGTTTCAGAGCAATCTATCTTCAACTTTTGCGTTTCTTTTAAAAATCCATTAAAAGTATGTAAGAGGTACCTACCTATCCTAATACATCTATTGAAAGCAATAGCTTTACCTTAGCGCAGGGTGCCTATTCTGCGTAATGGTATTTGGAATTGTTGTTTGTTTTTATCTCATTGTGGTTATTTTGTGGTGCATGTTTTAATAACTTATACACAAAAACTACTTGGATATCCATTCATATTATTGTGCAAATTGGTAACATGTAACCATGATTAAAATTAAAGTTACCTACCTACATATTATATCTAGATTCTAGACTATTAATATCTTTTCCGGAAATATTCCATTGCCACAGTAAGCTTCAAAATGGCTAAGAACATTGTTTTCTATACATAATCTGATATAATTATGTAAAATCACAGTGTAGCTACTGCATCTATCTACTACTAATTATAATCTACTAGCGACCCGCCCCGGCTTCGCACGGGTGCAATGCTGATCCTAAATACACTACAGAAAAACTGTGAACGTTGTACTACGTGACCAAGCCAACTAGACCCTTTTAAACTGTGACGTCACCCGCCCATGTCTCGGGTACAGATAGCAAAAAAAAAATATTAATAATATCACTGTTCGCTCTCCGCTATGAATAGTCTTATTTTTCCCCATTTCGAGGGCTGTCTATGAATAACAACACAGTAAAAACTTAAACAAATAACAACAAAAAACTTAACAGTCAACAACAAGCTTTAACGATTAATAATAAAAAGTACAGAAATAACTAGCGATGCGAAACGTACGAATGCGTCGATGCTGCGAACCGTACTAAGGCGAACGCGGTACCTGAGGCGGTAAGCGGGCGGGGAGGCCGCATTCCACCCGAGCGTCTAGTTGGCTTGGTCGAATAATATATAAAAACATAGCGGCCCGCTCCGGCTTCGCACGGGTATAAAATATATAGCCGGGCGGCCGGCCGGTGCCGCCGCAAACGCTACGTCCCGCAATTTTTAAATCTGTAATATCTTCGAAAATATTCACTTAAATCATACGGTGTAAAGGGCCATATAGATCTATATTAAATGAACAATGTATTCAAGGTATTTAATTGGTTAAGGATTAATGCTGTATTGGTTAAAATCGCTTCGAAAATTAGCCATTATTTGTCGTAAAAAGTAAATGACAAAAAAAAGTTATTGTGGGTTATCCATAAGAGATAGACATATACCACCGCGGACTTTTCTGTAGACCTTTTCAATGTGTATAATACTTAGTACATTATTTTGATAAAACTCGTAGGGTTCAGCCTGCGTTTGCAATGTAAGCGGAAAAAATGTAATTTTTTACGACATCACATTAGAAACCTCAAAAATAACAGTACTTCTCCACTATTTGATGGATGTTATTATACATATAAACCTTCCTCTTGAATCACTCTATCTATTAAAAAAAACTGCATCAAAATCCGTTGCGTAGTTTCAAAGATTTAAGCGTACAAAGGGACATAGGGACATAGGGACATAGGGACATAGGGACAGAGAAAGCGACTATGTTTTATACTATGTAGTGATTTATACCTAACTAACTAGCTGCTTCATCAAATTTAAAAAAATTCTTACAAAGCATGGACCAATATACGTGTCGTGGCGATATCGTACATTTGCTCATTTCATGAAATGATTGGCCATTTCACGAAATGGTCGCATTTCGTGAAATGGCCAATTTAGTTTGGCCACATCATGATGTGGCTTGAGCAGATCAATGATAAGAAATCGTTTCACGATATGGCCAACTAAACGCGCGGTTTTTTCATGAAATGATCAAAATTATTTGATCATATCGTAAAATAGTTACGCTTTAGAGGCGCTGCAAGCTCTGTGTTTATGTGATAACATGGCGGCCGCTGGCGAAAATTTAATTATTCGCAGTTAAAAACTTGATAATTCGTGAAGAATGGAAAATGTGGATATCTTATATGTATTGAAGAAAAAATGCGTCTTAAATAAAATAATTTAAGACGCATTTTTTCTTTTAGGATATATATTTATATATCCTACTATATTATTATAATTGTTTGTTTTTTAAAAAGCGATCCGCTTCTGCCACTCGCCGGCCGCTGCCGCGGCACGCTCGCTTTGCTCGCTCGGCTCGTGCGTTGTTTATCAAAGTCTAACCTAACCTAACCTAACTGTTTTCTATTACAAAAACGATTCGCTTCTGGCATTCGCAGGCCGCTGCCGCGGCACTAACTTAAATGACATTAAACAAGTTTTTCTATTCTGAATTTTTTAAATATTTTATGGACTCTTTATATTTTATACGATCTGGCCAAATGTGGATGACCAAATCGTGAAACGTTGACGATTTAACGATCTGATCAAACTATGTTGGCCATTTCATGAAATGCGACCATTTCGTGAAATGATCGATCATATCATGAAATGAGCAAATCTACGATATGGCCACGACATACGCAAGGTCTACTAGAGTATATTGGTCCATGGTACAAAGAGTTATTATTACATCGCATTCATTTTCCAATAAGTGAACGATGCTATGAATAATATTAAATTTCCAATAATTTTAATATCTAGTAAATTACCTTCTTTTGCCCTATATAAAATAATTACCTCTATGAGTGCCTTATAGTTACCTTACCTTTAGGTCCTAATAAATATAGAGAAAGTGGCCTTAAAGTGATGCACAATAATATTATAAACATTAAATATATTTACACATATACCTATGGCTATCTAATAATACTAACTAAAACATCAAAACATATAGGTAATTATTGTATCGTATCGTAATTATTTTATTACATTGTGCGAAGGATTGGTGATAATTATCAGGTATCTAGGTGGAGTAGTAGGTAGTATCCACACACTCATGTCCAGTGTCACACATAATCAATTTTATTTTACTTTTATTCATAGATTGATAAGTAAAGTACCTGCATGGTAAAATGGACGTGCTTGAAACTCCTGTCAGTGACGAATGTGGCTGCAACGCACGTGATCGTTTACATGAATGGAGTACATCAATATCCTCATGGCTTAATGACCTCAGAATGGAGTCTTAAATCGATGATCACTAGGAAGGCATTCACAACTCTCGTTTACTTGAGATAATGTAAACGTATTTTGTTGTGAATTAAGATTAATCGTTGTGTTGAATAGGCAATATTTTTATATATTTCTATGTTGTATGTTATGTTATTATCTATATTTATTTGAATATAAAGCTGAAGATTTTTTTTTTTTTATTTGAACGCGCTAATCACAGGAACTAATTGAAGCAACAGTGATGCGTTCAATAGGTCATTTATTGAGGTAGACTATACGCTACACATAATATTATTATAATATAACAACATCGATAGTGAAAAATCATACGCACACCGCATCCGGCCCTGATAATAAACTCCTACGTATGCGCGCATAGGTAGGAGTTTATTATTATTATAAAGGAGTAAATAGTTATTAAACTAGAAAATACTTATTTTTTTAACATTAGGAATATTTAATTTAAGAAAAATAAGCAAACAAGTCACATGTTTTCAAAGGGAGGCACAGGCAGTCTTTTTGCGGAGTAAGTGCGGAAGACGAAGCGTATCAAGCAATTTAAAAGTAAGAAATCTGCAAGAGCTTTAATTAAAGTTGATCAAAGCACTCTACGGAATCAAAGGTGGCGTAACGTTCGTTTTCACAATGAAATTAAAGCGGCCATTGACAATAAAATTAATTTAAAAGAACTACCTACCAGTGTTGTTACGTAGTATTTCAGGGTGATCTATAGTAGGTCCCAAGACTAATTTTTCAACAGATACCTTCATCAGCTCGAACGTTACACAGGAAATATAACTACAAAAGAATAACCTTTTAAAGTGAAACTTTTATTACATCGTCTCAAACTTTTTGGTCTGTTTAGCGCATGTCGCGTGACGGTCGGCTGCCGAGTAGGTATAAAGCAGTGTTCGGAAAGTTTCACTTTTACCGTGGTTTCATAAAACCACACAACATTTTTTTAAAATTGTAGCTAGTCTCAATCGCATACAGTAGTTTTATTAAATCTAAATAAATAATTAGATAATCTTTATCTTCATCGTCTCCATGTACCGTCATATCAATGGTAACTCGCTTAAAGCTAGTAGCTATATGCGACTTTGAGGATAGTAGGATTATCCATGAAAGCGTTTCTTTATTTTGCTCTTGCGATTACAGAAAAAAAATTATTTCATTTTTTAATCGCATATTTTAAGAGAAATTAAATAAAAACGATAAATGTGATGATGACGTCATACATACGGAGGAATAAAAATGCGCCTTAGCCTAATTTAAAAAAAAACTATCACTGACATTTACAGGGTATGGCATGGGTCAAATTTCATATTAATGTCATTTTTGTGAATTATTCAACGTGACATTGGCAAAATTGTGGCAACGCAGCACTGCCATTTATAAAATAAATTGAATTGAATTGAATTATTCATGTAAACAATTTTTTAAATCGTGTTATTGTGTTTTGGTTTTCTAATTTAATTTCATTAGCGTGATGTTTGTTTGATTGGAGTTGGACCAATTCATTTATATTATACAAATAGTGCCTATAGTGTTCATAATTTTCTTGAAATAAAAGACTTTGTTTACTTAATAAAAGTTGTATTTATTTAACACTTTCCAACGTTTTTGGGATAGTATATTTGTTTCCCAGAAATTTTCAGCACTCCTTAACAAATCCTGCATAAAGTCATCATCATCAGTATTTGTGAATAAGTTTCTTGTGTTTAAAATTTGGATCAGCAAATAACAAATAACAATATTAACAAAGCTTGACGAATCAAAGTGACAAATGTGCCAAAATGTCAACTGTCAAGATTTTTTTAAATTTAAACTAGGTATGTGGCAAAGGAAAAAATGTATTCCTCCGTATGTATGACGTCATTTGGCGCTTACGACATTTTAGAATGAGATGATTTTAAAACTCAAAAAGATGAATGAAAACTTCCATATTTAGAAAAAGCAAAAAATACGTGTATCATAATTTTTGATCTAGTTTTCATTAAAATAAAAAAATAAGTAGCTTAAAATTTTGAAATGTTGTCAATTATAGGTAGGTAAAGGAAACTTCATGAGGAAACCGGCGTATCATGTTACATCCGCCAAATGTGGCCAGCGAATTATCCAAAGAGTAGTAGGTATAATAATTCTGTGTCCCGACAGCCGGAACAAATATGGATATAGGCATTTTATTGTTATTTTTAAATATGTGCAATTTTGCTATCAATATAACTTTACAAAAAGCAGCAGTGGCAGCAAAATTGTCATAAAATTGCCATATACTAAAAATTCTATTTACATTTGACACCTGTCGGCTGTCATATCATTTGACAAATCACTATATTTGACATTTGAATTCTGAATGAAAGCAGCATGATGATTTTATTTACTAAAATATTTTTGATTGGTTTTAATGTAAACGTAAAGAGGCATATTAACTATTAATTAATAATATTGCAAGGATACGTACACATAAATATATAATATAAGATATTCTAATTCAAGGGTAAGCAAATCGACCAAACCGAACATTAAAACGGTCTAACGTTGTTCTTGTGTTAAAATTTAGCTACATAGCTACTTAATTATTTTTTATGAGTGTATAAAATAAATAATTTCCATCTAGATTGTCATTAAAACAAAATGATTGAAAAAATGCTTTTAACCCTAACCTAGCCTCTAATAATGCCTCCAAAAAAGTATTCGTTATGGCAATAAAGTTTTTTTATGATTTATTAATTATTGAATAAAATAGATAATAACTTTTACATTATTATCTATTTAATATTTACTCTATTATACTAAAAGAGCAAGCAATATGTTAATTATATTTTTAATTTCAGCTTAAAATGGAACAATCAATCTTAGAAAATTATGATCAGGCATCATTAATTATAAGAAGAATTCTAGACAGATGTAGATATGAAAAACAACTGGGTTATCTGATAAATCCCATAAGGGATCATTATTCAAGAACAGCATACTATACTGGACGCTCTGTGGAATTTTTGAAAAAGGTTGATACTAAGTCGATTGAATACCAAAACATCAGACATAAGTATAGTGAACATGGCTATCTAATATTAAAAGCAATAAGTAAAGTATTATTAAAAAATAAATTACCTGTATTCAACAATTCATATCCTACATATATTAATATTTGTTTGTCTGATACTATTGAACCATTAAAAGGACAACAATTCAAAGACATGCTTGAAATAATGGGCATCACATTAAACAAACTTAAGGACAATGGATTGATGCTTTTAGAAAATCCAAAGAACACATTTGAAAGATATAAGTACTTGTCTAAAGCTTTACAATACAGAAATACAGAAAAACACTTCTATTATTTAGATGAGAGATATATTGATGAGAAATTACAATTTGAGAAACCCTGGCTTAGAGACACACTGCCTGATGCTTCTAGCAACTTAAATGAGGAAGTTTCTTCTGGATGTATGTATTATTACATGGTTTCTATAGTTGGATATGTAAGTGGTCTATTCTGTTCTTCAGCATCAGATGCTAGCTTTCAAAAATGGCTAATTGAGATTGCAATACCTAAACTGAAACCAAAAAGTGTTATCGTTATGGACCGAAGTTGCTATCAAAAACTTTTTGAACAAACTATTACAAGATTTGATTCTAGGCAGGAAATGATAGAGTGGTTACAAGACAAACAAGTACCATACAACTCATCAATGCGCAAGGCAGAACTCTATGACTTAATAAGGAATACAACAGGAATAAAAAAATACACAAACACATATCATTTAGTTAGAGCTTTCGGTCATGACATTTTATGTTTGCCTTCTATACATTTAAAATTATCTCTTGCGGATACAACATGGACTATGTTCAAAGATGTGGTGTGGCCTTGTGATAGATCAATTGGAAATATAAAGAATTGCGTTTTATCAAACATATCATCCATTCCAGTGTCTGAATGGGAGAAACAAGAATTAAACATTATCAATAGAGAAAAAGACATATTTAGTACAGACTTAGCTGTAGAAAACTATCTTGAAACAAATTGTATAAAAAACGAAAAATCTGTTAAAAAAATGTGTGATTGCAACGAATTTTGTTTTTAACCAGCAATCTTGAAATGTTGGGAGTCTTTGATAAGTATTCGATAATGCCACATCTATGGAACTCATAAACACAGTTAATTTGTGCTAGTTATTGTAGTAAACTTTGTACATAGCAAAAAACATGAATAAATATTTTTTAAAGAATTCCATTGTTTTTCATGGCATGCGGATTGATTGAAAATAAATTAATATGAAAAATGTACCTTCACATATTATCATAATACAGATTTAATTTGTTAGGCTTTTGAGCCTTTGTGAAATTTGTGCTGCCTGGCTTTGGCCAGTGCAGCACAAATTTCGCGATGTGGCTCTTTTTCTGTGACCACAACGCATTGTGAACTATTTTTCGCTCAATCTGTGCTTTTGGTTATTAAGCATAACATAGATTAAAAACTTAAAAATTTACACAAAGACAATCTCTCTTAATCATCTAATTTCTGCAATTTTCTTGATTATGAATTTATTGATGATGGCGTCTACTGTGTAATACTGTGGTAATACGTAGGTACATTAGTAGCGGGTGTAGTGGTATATGTAAGAACTTATTTATTTAATTGATAAAAAATAGTGGGTAGCTGATATCATAATAGGAATCTTTTCAAACAGTTCCAAGTAATATTATTTCTTTTAACCTAACTACATAGTTATCTCTCTAAATCTCTCTAAATGGACGATGCTACATTAAAGTATTTTTTTGAAGTGAAACTTCTTTAGGTGTCATGGCAATACCGTCACGTTATGAAATAAGGTGACTATTGTTGTATCTTTGAATCTTGCAAAAGAAGTTTCACTTCTGACAAGTATGCTCGGCACAAACCACAGTACCTACACACGTTCTTTTTTTTAATTTGACAGGTCACATTCGTCGTTTTAATAAACTCCTCATCTTGTATTAATTATTACATAGGTACTTTCATATCATATTACATCATACGTCTTGTATAAAAATACCTATATAATTTTTTTTTATAACATTCCTAACTAGTTACATAGTAAAAAAAAGCAGTTAGAATCGCCGGAAAAAATTGCATTTAAAACGCTTTTCATCAATAATCATGTAATACGTTGCTATTTCTAAAGTAATCTTAATACCCACCTTGTTACGTCTTTCAGCTGCGAGGTAAGAAAAATATAAGAAACGAGCTGCACATTTATTTTTCAGAGAACGTAACTAAATCCCTCTGAGGCCCGTACCTTGTGGAACCACTTGCAACCCTCAGTCGTTAAACCGCAATTTCAGAATCTCGGCTTTATCTCCTGGCTCTACACATGGATTCTTATAAAATATAAGAGGCGATTAGTATTCGAAAAAACAACAATTTTTCTGTTCAATACTTACGAGCATAATATTAGGAAGTAGGAATGTAAATTCATTTTTAGAAATTCATTCAATGTAGAACTAAGTAACTGGTAGTTAACTAAGAAGTTTATTTCTAAAATAATATTTTATATTAAATTTACTTAAGTAAGTAGTTAGTTAGTTACCTGGGCCTGGTTATAAGTAAAAAGTAGTTAATATACTTTCGCATTAATTAACATAAACATTTGTAGCATATTTATTAAAACTCAAACTCTACTTAGCTTTTGCTTAGTGATTAATTGCTACCTGGTCTTCAGAAAGGTTACTTATACATATAAATTTGTATTCAAATCTAAAGCTATAAAAATGATTGGCTTAAATTAAAATCAAAGCATAAAGTTACGTTAATGCTTAGCAGTACCTAGCCGCAGGGATATTTTGCATCATGTTTTTATTAAGAAGAAATGTATTTGAAATATGTATATTTTTAACGGTGGGAAATATAGTTTATATTTTTAAAACATGTAACATAATGCTCATATAGTTAGTTAATTTAAATTTATTTTTAGGTGTTTTGGTTCTGGCTTATGAGTTTAGGCGAAGGGAAAGGAGGGAGAACTGGTGAGTAATGTAAAGTAGGTACTTATTAATATATTTTATGTTTCGCCTGGATCCACGCTTTTGTGGATTAGCTCACAAAATGTGATATCTAACTTCAAGAAAGAAACGTCATGACTAAGAAGTCAACAAAGCTAAAACCAATAAAACCTAAGTTTTATATGAAGTTTCCGTAATCCGGTATCACTAACATAGCAAACGCTCATGAGCGGTAGCAATACCTATTGTCCTAGAATCGAGTGATCACTATTTTTCGTTGAAAAAAATCTGTGTAGTTTAGATATGTTATTTATTATATAAATTTACTAATAAGCAATATGCAATCTATATTTTAAATTGTTACGAGAAGGATAAACGGAAAATGGCTTTTTGAAATTTCAGTCAACATTAAATTAGGACTTGATATTATTCCAAGAACCAATGGAAATCCTTCATTGCGAATACGCGAATTTAAAGGTAATATTACATTACCTGCTAATTCATGCACAAAAATCCTTAAAAGTATATGGATGTTCCGTGTTCGTTATTCCAAATTTATAACAATTTTAGGTCCGAAAATTGACAGCTTGAGAAAATTTGGAAACAAAATTAACAACTCCCAGATATCAATTAGAGCCGATTCTACATCTGTTGAATCTGATGACAATAAAGAAGCTGATAAAGACGAGAAATTAGCTGATGAATCAGATAATATTGATGATGTGGCTGAGAGTTCTGGTAAGCATTTTACACATACATTGCCATTATATTGCAATGTACATAGGATACAGTGCAATATAATGGCAACCGTAAATAACTCTATCATATCTATTTAAAAAAAATGATTTACTATATTTTCTTCTTTAACTACTTACTTTTATTTGTAGACTCTGAAGATAGAGCGCATAGAAGCACTAAGGGTATAAATCCTGAAGAATTTGAGCCAGAACGTGAGTATTTGATAATAATACCTAATAATATAGCCTTTTTCGAATAAAATTAATTTCAAGAAGCAAAAGTACCAATGCTTAATAAATACATAGGACCATAGGTAATTCATTTCTGTTTTCAGGAATACCTACAGGAATTCATGGCCGCGGAAGAGAATCGGACAGTGATTCGGGTACAAATTAGTTACAATTATTAGATTGTTATTAAAAAAAATCATTTTCTTATTTTATTTTTGTGGCAATTAGTTATGTAGCTAATTAACTAATAAGTGATTACATTTTTTTTTTCAGGTGGAAAATAAAACAATTGAATTAAATATGGTTATAAAATAGTTATGTAGTTTGTTTTATTTAAAATTTCCAGCCAGTTCCTATATTGTTACATTTTAGCCAAAGTAGCTTATTACCATTTTTTTTTTTTGTAAATTTTATTCTATTGCAAAATCCAAGATTGCCGCCACAAAACCCGGGTTCGGGTCGGGGAGGTTTTTCTATAGGTGAGTGCCTATCTACCTATCATAGAAATCTAAATAACGTGTCTTGTTATTTAGATTTCTATGGTAAGTATTATGTACATTTGCTGATAACGTTTGATACTTATGTCAAGTTAGCGTTAGCTACTATATTAAACTTTTGTAGCCAAGTCCATATTTTTTCCAGCATGGTCTTTGGTTGTAGGTAGACAATATGACACACTAAGAAATTAAGTAAAGAAGTACTACCTACTTCATCATAATTCATAATAGATTAGGTACCTACCTACACAATTTATATGCATACATACATTATAATGTTAGTTCATACGATACATTATGATATCGCAAACCTACCATAATACTTAGATAATAATATTAAAATCTTTAGTACTTTACTTGACAAGTAAAATATAATCAAAGCCTTCAACAACATTTTTGCAATTTAGATTTAAATAATCCATACTAATATTATAATTAATACGAAAGTAACTCTATCTGTCTGTCTGTTACTCAATCACGATTCACGCCTAAACTACTGAACCAATTTTCATGAAATTTGGTATGGAGATTTTTTGATACCCGAGAAAGGACATAGGCTGCTTTTTATCCCGGTAAAATGACACAATCCCGGAAATTCCACGTGAATGGAAACTGCGGGTTTTTCTTTGACTGCGCGGGCGAAGCCGCGGGCGGAAACCTAGTATTCTATATATTAACGTTTCAAAAATACCGTGGTATACCGAAGTATGTAGGATTTGCGGAACAAAAGAAATCTTATTGAATTTCATATCCTTTCGTGCTGAAATAGTCCGATATTCAATATTCATTAACTTTGACTGTTGCTATTCAATTATTAAAGTGTTTGAAATTCAATTAAACTTCCGTGATCACCTTCTGCTTGGTATGGTGATAGTAATATCGGCTTCAATTTAAGTCAAATTAAAATGAATTTGAAGTGAAACTTCTTTATCGGGGTTGGAAAAAAATTTAGTGTAACAATTTTCGTTACGTGTGACATTTTTCCGTTACGCGCCATCTTTTTCTTATCCCTACCTACCTAAATATATTGCTTTATTATATGGGGATGAGAAAGTGTAGGTAACTGTTTCAAAATATCGATCAAACCCCTTTTTTTAGAATTGGGTTGTAAATTCCACAGACATCTATATTCACTTTATAGAGGTACTGTTCATTTTTAGTAAAGTGAACATTATATTTCCTTGTCAATAAAAATATAATTATACTTTTTTAAAAAAGGCCAGTACTTGAAAAAGAAGCCACTTCTTCTATACTTTTTCTCTACGTCCTTCCATACAAAAAGCTTACGTCTTCGCTGCCATGAAGAAGAAAAAAAAAGATGTCTTGGTAATATGTCAATGTCCTCCGAATGTCAAACGTCAATAACGTCATTGTCATATTTTGTCAATTGCCCTTGTCAAATGTCAATTACTAAAAACTTTATTTACAACTACAGGGAAGTAAATTCATTTTTGTATATCGTTTCTAATTAATGCATACTAATTTTAAGTCACAATTAAGAATGTTGTAGTTTAAAATGTGCAATCCTGATTCATAATATAAAATAAAATTTGAATTATTCTTATGTCGCTTTACATAGAAATAGTAATATTTACAAAGTTATACTTAAAGTTTTATTAAAATGGAAGGTGGTGAGTGGAGAAACAATATTATAAACCAACTACGGGCTCGAAACAAAAGAGAGACTGCAGCATTTCAAGATATTTTCACATTTCGTAAGTAACATAACCTTTGAAATTGATATTCATGTTGCGTTTATAATAATTGTCGAATATTCAGTCACATGTTTACAATTAACGTCAATATTTATTGTAGTAGTAGATTACTTTCTCGGAAGTGAGATAATATATGAATAGTGACAATATGAAGAATGTGAGTGAGATTGTTAATTATTCATTATTGTTTACTAATTTTAATTTTCAGAAAGCAGATTATTTGATAATGTGAACACCCTTAAAATTGAAAACTTACAGCTAACTCTCGTCAATGAGAGAATAAGATATTCTAATACAGAAAGTGTTTCATCTGGAGGAGGTTTGTGTTAAATTATTGGAATAATAATGAATCATAAATACAGAAAACATTAAATGATATTTATCATAATCATTGATTTTAGGTGCAATTAATGAGAAGATTCAAGCATTAGAACAAAAGATATTAAATCAGCAGGAAGAGCTAACATCATTGCACAGGAGGAGGGGTGAAAGCGCACAGCAAATTATTAATCTTAATGCAAAAGTTCATGATTTAGAGAAAAGTTTGCAAGCTAAAGATATTGTGTAAGTATTCAGTCAATACAAACCAAAGAAATATGCACAATAATATTTTTTTAATATCAAAACAATATGAATATTGTTTCCATAATAGGAATTCTTTTTATCAATGTTCTCATGTACAGAAATGTCAATAGTTAAATAAATAGACAAAAGCAATTAGTAATACTTTAAACAATTAGCAATCCTTATTCATTTTGTCTATTATTTGTACTATAATACTAAGTACTACTGTACTATACTAATTAAGGTTTATTTTTGTGTTTATGATTGAATAATTACTTTTGTTCTATTAAAATTGAATTCAATTGATCGTCAAAATGCTATTTATAGAAATTATTTCAAAAAAATTATGAAATGAGTTTGTTTAATTACTTGTTTGTGTTTGGTTGTCGTGGAAAAATTATGAACGCTTAAGTGATTAATCTCAACAGCAGAGTTCAAAATCCATACTAATATTATAAATGTGAAAGTAACTCTGTCTGTCTGTCTGTTACTCAATCACGCCTAAACTACTGAACCAATTTGCATGAAATTTGGTATGGAGATATTTTGATACCCGAGAAAGGTCATAGGCTACCTTTTATTGCGAAATATGTACCACGGGCGAAGCCGGGGCGGACCTCTAGTTATGAATAAATATCTCATTATTTTATCTAATCTCATCCAACTTTATAGTGTCAATTAAGATTTTACTACAAAATGTGAATATTACCCTAAAACACACATTTTCTATACATTTTTGAAAGTGTGACTGTTTTTTTTTTCTAAGAGATCTGTATAATGCAAAATAATTGTCTCAATCCTTTAAATGCTTTTAAATAATTTGATTTTCATGAAGTAATACTAATAATTCATAGGACAATAATCAAAAACATGAGTACTGTATGTATGTTATAGATGAATAACAAGTACATGTCATAAATCTTAAATAAATATTAAATCTTATATTGGGGAATAACTTCCCAATATGTTGAAATGACATCATTTACATATTTGAACCAATCAAGTGACCAAATTAAGAGTGCAAGGTCATTCAGTTGAATATATTGTTGTCCATTTTATATTCCTTTGTGTTGTTGATGATCTACTTTTTACCTCTTATTCAAGGTCCAATGTCTAATGTAACCTTTGACTGCAATAATATTTTTAAGATTATAAGAATCTTTAAGTATATATATATGTATGTGTGTTATATATATGTAGTAGTACCCTGAATGAATTTATTTCTCGCAATTTATTATTAATTGTACAAATAATGGCAAAATAAAATTCAATATGATGTACCTAACAAGACTGAGTCAATCAACTTTAAAATTAACATTATTATTATTCATTAAAAAAAAATTGGTTGTCTGTAAAGTCGGTTTACTGACGATAGTTGAACGTGACAACGTCTTAAGGCCGATTGTGCTTCTTTGTTGCTCGTTCCGCGCTCTCGCTTGCACTTCAAGCCTTACGGAACGCCTCAGAGCGAGGTAACGGTTTTTTCGTGCGTGCAGCTGGCTCTATCGAATTATAAGACGTTGTCACGTCAAAAGAAGACTTCACAGATATGTAACATTGTTAAATGAAATTAGTTATTTATTTAAGGTTGATTGCAAAACATTCATACTATTAAAGATCCTATCCTACTATTATTATAAATGCGAAAGTTTGTGAGAATGTGTATGTGTGTGTTTGTTACTCTTTCACGCAAATACTACTGAACCGATTACAATGACATTAAGCACACATATAGAGGGTAACTTGGATTAACACATAGGATAGGTTTTATCCATTGAGTTACATGTACTACGTACTAGAGAGGACATCGCTACTACACTTTTTTAACACGAGTTAGAGTCAATCGTCTCAAACTCAATTTTTATTTGTTACATTGATTGGTTTTAATTGATAAGTTTATTCATATTTTTTTAATAACTTACTTACTTACTCCTCTGGCGCTGAAACCCCAAAGTGGGTCTTGGCCTCTGAGACGAGAACTCTCCATCTTCCCCGGTCCTGAGCGGTCTCTTGCCAATTATTATTGGCTCGTAGCACGCGCAGGTCCGCCTCTACTCGATCGCGCCAGCGATACTTAGGTCGTCCAACCGGCCGTCGGCCCAGGGGTCGCCCCAAGTATGCCCTCTTGAGTCCTCGTTCCTCACCCATTCTTTCTACATGACCGAGCCAACGGAGCCGTTGTGCTTTTATTTCTCCAAGTATATTTGGCTCGGCCATTAGTTTTTCTAGTTCGGCATTTGTTCGGACTCTCCAGCTTCCATCCTCTCGTCTGGTGGGACCAAAGATCTTGTGAAGAAGCTTTCTTTCGGTGACTAAAAGCTTGCGTTCTTCAATCTGGGTCAGGGTCCAGGCTTCACACCCATACATAAGTATTGGTCTTATGACCGTTTTGTATATACGCAATTTGGTGTTTTTGCTCAGAAGCCTGGACGCGAGCACCTTATGCAAGGCTGCACCACATTTCAGGGTATTTTGGATACGGATATTAATTTCTTCCTCCCTGGAATGTGAGTCAGTTATAGTGCAACCCAGATATTTGAAACTAGCAACTCCTTTGTACGTCGTATCTCCAGCCTGTAGGTCTTGGCGTTGAGCTCGTGTATCTCTATAACGCTTCATGTGGAGATATTCCGTTTTGTTGGCATTGATTTTTAGTCCAACCTTTTCCGCTTCTTCTTTCAAGATACTCGCGTCGCTCACTTCATCGCGGGTTTCACCTAACAATGCGAGGTCATCAGCATACCCAATCACCTTATGCTTTCCATTCAGTGACACTCCCCAATCCAATGCAAGCATTTTACGCAGGATATATTCCAGTACTAAATTGAATAGCACAGGTGACAGGGAATCACCTTGTTTTAATCCGGTGAACACCGCGAAGCCTTCTGTGAGTTCTTTACCTACCCTTACATGCATGCTACTCTCCCCAATAGCCACCTTTATTAGATCCACCAGTTTGATTGGGATACCAAGCTCCTTTAAGATAGCAAACAGGGCGCCCCTATCAATGCTATCGTATGCCTTCTCGAAGTCCACAAATAGCGCGTGCATGCTCTGAGAATATTCCCACCTCTTTTCCATTATCTGTTTGATAAGGAAAATCTGGTCGATCGTACTTCGGTTCCGACGAAACCCACACTGATAGTCACTGAGAATTCTTTCCGCGTAAGGTTCCAGTCGATCTAGCAGTATGTACGAAAAGATCTTATACGCTGTTGGCAACAGAGCAATCCCGCGGTAGTTGCTACACTTTTTCTTGCTACCCTTCTTGTGGACTGGGCATATTATTCCCGTATTCCAATCTTTCGGCTGTATCTGTTCATCCCATATCTTTCTGAGGATTTCATATAACTTGGATTGCACCACCGCTCCACTTTGCTTCCACACTTCAGAAGGCACGCCGTCAATACCTGGTGCTTTGTTATTTTTCAGCCGCATAATTGCCTTGTGCACTTCTGCGAATGTGGGAGGGGGTACATCTTCGTAATTGTCATCCTTCTCCCTGATGATTCCGGCTTGAGGAGGTGGGCAGTTGAGTAGGCTCTGGAAGTAATCTCGCCATGCCATCTTAATATCCTCGCTGTCGGTGATGAGGTCCCCATTGACGTCCTCCAGCATTTGTGTAGTGGGTTGATAACCTTTTTTTGTGGTTTTCACTTCCTTGTAAAATTTCCTCGATTCACCAGCGCGTATAAAAGTCTCCATATTTTGTATGAGGCCATCGAGATGCTGTCTTTTGGCTCTGCGGATCGCTTTCTTTAGCTGTGAGCCGCATTCCATGTACTTTACGTTCCATTGCCTGTCCTGCTCTGCCAAGATCTTATAATGTCTTTTTTCTACCATTTTGCCTTCACACTCTTGGTTCCACCACTTCCTTTGCTTTTTCCTTTTGACTTTCCCTAAAACTTTAAATCCAATTTCTTTTGTGGTATTCTTTATTTTATCCCATACATTGTCAATGCTTTCCGTAGTATCTAAATCTTTGAATCTATTGCTTAACTCTAATTGAAATGTTTGTTTTATAACCTGTGTTTTTAAATTATCTACATCAATCCTTTCGTCTGCCTTTGGTATGTGTTTTCTTACTGATCTAATTCTAAACTTAAGTTTAATTCCTAACATGTAGTGATCACTGTCACAATCTGCTCCGCGAAAGGTTCTAACATCCTCGATGGTCCTTTTGTGACGCTCATCAATCGCTACGTGATCGATCTGGTTAATGGTGTGTCCATCTGGGGATCGCCAAGTTCCCTTATAAATGTCCTTGTGCGGAAACATAGTGCTTTTGATCACCATAGCTTTGGCTGAAGCAAAACTTATGAGTCTTAACCCATTATCGTTTGAGTTTGCATGTTTGCTATGTAGTCCGATTGTGGGGACATAAATCGTCTCTTGTCCAACTTTGGCATTAAAATCCCCCAGTACTATTTTAATATCGTAGCTCGGTAGTTGGTCGTATAGTAGTTCAAGCTGTTCGTAAAACTGATCCTTGGTTTCGTCTACCGCTAATTCTGTTGGAGCGTATACGTTTACCAAGGATATATTAGCAAATTGACCTTTGAGGCGTAGTACTGATATTCGGTCGGATATACCATCGTAACGAATGACATTATGGATGAAATCTTTGGCGACTATGAATCCAGTACCGTGTGTATGGTGTCCAGCGTCATTACCGCTATAAAATAATATCGCGTTGTCGTCAATATTGCACTCCCCTTTGCCCGGCCATCTTACTTCTTGGAGCGCAGCTACTTTTATATTGTATCTGAGCAACTCACAATTTACCTGGTAGACGGCACCAGGCCGAAACAGAGAGCGAACATTCCATGTAGCTAATCGTAAGTCCTTTAAACCATGCCTTAAGTCGTCGTTTTTGGGATCGGATTTTCTATTTCTCGTACTCAGTTTCGTAACATAAAGATTTTTACGTGGGAGGGGTGTTAACCCGCCGCACAACCCCCATATTGCTGGAGGACCACACCCATCGTTGGTCAGCGAGTCCCTCGGACTTAGCCGGTAGCGTAGCTAGGCTGTACTACCGACCATCCCCCCATCCGCCACCCGGGGGACGCTCCCCTACGCCGCGAGGGCCAGCGCGAGGTTTTTTTAATAAGATAAACAATATTTATTTGTTACATTAATTTATAAGAAATAAAAAGCAGAATATCTACAAAGTGTATGACTCCCTAGCCGCCCCGCGCCGCCGCCCTTGTCGCACAGATTTTGTTCGTGGTGCCCTCTCTAATAATACCTCAATGGTTTTATCCCGAAAATTCCACGGGAACGGGAACTATGCAGGTTTTTCTTTGAAAACGCGGGTGAAGCCGTGGGCGGAAAGCTAGTTACAAATAAAGGTTAGACTTAATATTTTATTGACAACCAAATTCATTTATTATTTTTTCAGAATTTCAGAAAATACGGCTTTAATAGCATCGCTTAGAGCAGAAATTCAAATGTATGAAACAAATATGGCTGAACTACAAGGTCTTAATCAAGTACTGCGAGATGAACATCAAGCATTGCAAATAGCGTTTGCAGCCATTGAAGACAAGTTAAGAAAAGCACAGGTATATTCTTATAAGGTTTTCTATAATAAAATTGAAAATTTAGTAATTTCTAATAAGAATCATATAAGCTGATCCAACTAAGAATAGGAAATTCAATGAACTGTACATAATAATGGGTAAAAAATGTCATTTGAGAAATACTTTTTCCAATTGCCTGATGCCTCTGCCATGGTACTGAATTATCCTATTCTAAGTTTTATCCCAAAGTACACAAATAAAGAAGCAACTTTAGTTTGTTAAAAAAAAACATCATCGTTCTTACGGTCTTCCGTAGAAACTGATTTTTTTTTAATTCTGATTATTTATTTATTTGAATAATATGAATGACAAAATTTATATAATAAATTGGTTATCTATAATAATATACACATTTAATTCTTAGCAATTTCAAATAAAAATATAGCAAATTAGTTACCAAGCCAAAAATAGTATGAAACTATAAATTATAGAAACTTACGGATTGTTTATACTAGAAAGAATATTTTTGGCATTGTTATATGTTTACAAAATCACGGCCGACGCAAATGCGAACTTTAAGAAAATAATACTAAAAAAATGAAAGCATTGTTAAGACTAGAATATACAAACCTATGAGCGAGGTTTCACTAAGAATAATGTTAGAATGAACGTTTCGTGCGCGCAACGAATCCGTTTTACGTTGCTTTACTACGTGTACTCATACTTGAAAACTATTCCACTGGAACTTCAAATTTTTATTGCATCACTGAAATGATGGCGATGTGCCAAGGCAATTCGAGGTTTTGTCCAGTATATCTAGTATGATTCTTATTTTAATTCATATTTATGTATTTGATTTCCTTGGCGTGTTGCGTATCTCAGAAGAAAACTATTATTATAGTTAACTAGTTCATCCTTAGCTGAGTGTAGGTTATATTCTATTCAATAAAATTAAGTTGATCTATTCTTTTGATGTTACGTTTTATAAATAACGGTCGAATAATAAAAATCAGCAGTGAGATAGACTTCCCTTTTAATACTTAAGAATATTATAAATACGGAAGTGTGTTTGTTTGTCTTTCTTTCACATCACAACAGAGCGAATTTATAGTATGATTGTTGTTTGGAGATAGCGAGGCTCTAGATGGTAACATTAAGCTATTTTTGACCCGTAATGAAACATATATTTCAGATGGGATGGATTTCCCTTGACTACGCGGGTGGAGCCGCGGGCAGAAATATAGTTAATAAATTTAGTGAATAAATATTGCTTCTTTCTAATACATAAAAGATAATACATTAATAGTTAAGGTTTGGTACTTTATGATCATCGTCTAAGTAATGAAAGCGATTACATTAAAACATTAACTAATACAGTTCCGGTCGTAAACATCACCCTGTAGATTTTATGAGTCTCATGTGATTACTGGTATACGTAAAATGTTTACGCCTATATCTTCTATATTATCACATTCACAGTTCAGTTGAAAATTTAGCATCGTGTGGGCCTAAGTGTTTATTTCTTTTAGTCCGTGTTTCTTGTGAAGTGCGATTGATTTACACTTCGTAACATTGAGAAAAGATTCTTATGCTGTTGATTAGAGATTTATCTCTTTCAAATGTTTAGAAAAGTACTGTGAATTGGCATGTTTGCATGTTTTTTGATCAAGTTTAGCGACCGCGAATACAAAACATTGTTTTTTTCTTTTATTTCAGGATGAAAATCGATCTCTTGTTGAAAGACTTATCAAATATAAAGCGAAAGATGCAGATAAAATGAATGAAGAAAATGAACACTTCCTCAAGTAAGTATTCTATTACTTGCTACTTCAAATAAAGTATAATTTTTTCATTGCATGTTTTTATTGATTTTGTTTGGAGTTATACATTTTGAATAATTTCAAAAGAAATTCAAAATTTTTATGCTGTTTAAATAATATGATTTTTTCATAAAAAAATATTTTATGTTATTATCGGCTTTATCAAAATTTGTAATGAGCTAAATTTTCACTACTTCATTGAGTAATTGGCAGCGGACTTCTCTATCCAAAACTGCTCCTATCATCTAGGGGAAAGTTCTGCACGTAGCATATTTGTGACTTATTGAGACGCTTAAGTAATACCACTAATGTATACTACGTAGTTAATTGGCTTCACCGTGTAAATGAGACTGCACTTAACGTTTTGTGTTACAAATTTTATGTTCACAAACTTTGTGTTACAATGCGTAGTGTATGTGTAGTACGGGATTATGCGTGTGTCACGCGGTTGAGAACGCTTGCATAGAACATGATGATTTGTTTGCTTCTTTTTGTTTAATTTCTTCAACAGGTCAAGCAACCCTACCGCGTTTTTGATCAACACATTTGGTAGAGTTAGTTTCGGGTGAGTGTGACATAACGTGAATGAGGATTTGGTGGTATGAAGGCAATGTGGCGTTCAATAAATATTTTACTTCTTCATTGCGATTACTCATATATATGTCTTAACTGCACTCTGAAACTGACTCATTTTTCAATCTCTTATTTGACGTGTTTTGATTGTATGGAAATGAAATCAATTGTACTTCCGTAACTTGTTCCTGCATTTTATCTATTTGGATTTGTTTTGTTTGTTATTGGTTTGAAATTAAATCGAATGGCTATCTTTTCAATAATTGTTTCCGCTCTCTTACCTGTTATTATGGCGCATTACTAATTGTGTTACAAATTTACAATCATGCATTATGTGGACATTTGGTCGAAAACATTTTTCGGTTTCTGGATATGGTATTCAAAATTATTTAAGTGAAGTTATAAATCGAACTAAAATTTTCAATGACATTGTTAACATCCATTACAATTTTATACTGTAACCAATAATTACATAGTTTTATGGGCGGTTTGCACCACCACTTGATTTGTATAAGTTTGCCACTTTCGACCGGTTAATTCCATTTGAAATAAGTCTACATTTTATTGTATAAAATGAAGAGGACGATTGCATATATTTCTGCAAACTTTCTTTGCAAGTCAATAAATTGATTGACGCATGTTAAATTGTATGATTTGGAAATATAAAATACATATGCGATAGTCCTTCCGGCGCTGTCCAATAATTATGTGAAGCTCTCAGAGAGGAGTAGAGCCAAGTCAGATTTAACCTTAGTTAAAATCTACCTCGGAAATATCTAGTATTTTTTATCCCCTAAATTTAGTCTATAATATTTAGCACCTCACATAATTAATGGAACTAATGAATACCTACTAACATAAATGAAGATAAAATAAAATAGCATCTCTATTTATAAGTGAACCCTTGACATAAAAATTATAAATATAATATAAAGCTGAAGAGTTTGTTTGTTTGTTTGTTTGTTTGTTTGTTTGAACGCGCTAATCTCGGGAACTACTGGTCCGATTTGAAAAATTCTTTCGGTGTTAGATAGCCCATTTATCGAGGAAGGTTATAGGCTATATATCATCACACTACGACCAACAGGGGTGGAGCCACGGGGGTGAAACCGCGCGGAGCAGCTAGTTATAAATATAATCAAATACATCATAGTCTTAAGTATATCCTAACGGTACCTTGGAAGCTAATAATATTTTTGTGTCGAGTGTAACGGTGAATGAAAAGTTTCAAATCCAAATGGAGTATTTTTATATAACATTATCATTTACCAAATATATTATGATTGCTGTAAATAAATGATTTGATGCCTGGTTTGTACTAACGTAAGTTTTAAGTTTGGTTTCAAAGAACTTATTGCGAATTGATTGTGTATATATTATTATGTTTCGGAGATGTTGCATGTTGCATACACTTTGCATGGAATGGAATGCGTATGCATAAGGAAATTGGAAAATATTTGTAACCATTTTTTATATATCTTATGTATTTTTTGAAGACAGCGGCACGGGGTCTCATGGTAGCATAGAAAATATTGAAAAAGAAGCTTGTAAAAATGCTTTAGCGAAGCTTGGAGCAAGCTCATGGTTTGGCCTTAGTGGCGTAACAATGCTATCTGAATTTACTTTACACTCAAAAGAACAAATATGCCTATTAAATAATGATTTGTTACGCCTGGGATGGATTATAAAGGGTATTTGTTTTTCAGGAAAAAGAGTGACAAAGTACGAAAGGAATTAGAAGAAGCAGCAAGGGAAGGTGGGAGTAGGAGTAGTGCGGGTTCGGGAGGCAGCGCGGACGATAAAATAATGGACTCGATGCCTTACTACGCGACCACACTTCCATCTAAAGTAGCTTTAAGATTCGTAAGTAATTAAATTATTTCATTTAGATATGAGACTCGAGAAGTTGTTACAATAAAAGTTATTGCTCTGATGTAAATAATAGCCTACTTTTTCACAAACTAAGAATAAGATATGAAACTATATTACTACATATTTTAAAACAAAATCCGATGCCGCGTCTGTCTGTTAGTTTGCTAGCGATAAAGTCAAAAACAACTGCACGAATTTTCATTCTGCTTTTACCTATATTGCGATAGCATGATTCCTTGAAGAAGGTTTTAGTAAACAAAAAATTTGTTAAGTTTAAGACAATGCGAAGGTATGCTAGTTAAGAATATATGAATGATTCATCAATCACTTTCATATTTATAATAGGATGCACATGATGGAGAGGTAAATGCAGTAAAATGGAGTCCGACCGATAGAATAGTGGCTACTGGAGGTGCAGATAGAAAAGTTAAATTGTGGGATGTGTCCAAATGTAAGTATTATAAAAATATTTAAATTTATTGAAAAATATATCGTACTATCTTTTTCGACTTAATAATTAAATATAAAGTGCTAGGTACAAGGATATTTTGGCACGTGGCGGAATTCGGAACTAATGCTATCATTCTTATTAGGATAAAATTAAAGGATTAGCTTAACGTTTTCGTTCCTAATTTCCCTGTAATGAAGAAGTTTTCTTTATCGGCATAGCTTATTTCAAATTCACGCCTCTCTGGCAGTATCATCCAATCCAATTGATCAGGCGCTTCATTTAAAACGAAAAGTGTGCTTAATTTAAGATTTTAAAGCAAGTTTGAACGATACCGTTATTAAAATAATTAATAAAAAATACGCTTAAACTCATTACATTATTGTTAAGTGTACGAAGTTTGAATTAAATCTGTCCATTTAATAGGGTCAAAATGGATTCTTAAAACGTCTATTACATACATAACTATTAACTACCTAATAAAATTGTGTTAAAAATTAATTCATTATCCACAGTAGGTACATGCGAAAATCGAGGCACGCTGGTCGGTTCGAACGCGGGCGTCATGTCTGTGGACTTCGACTCAACGGGCGCGTACATAGTGGGCGCGTCCAACGACTTCGCGAGCCGCGTGTGGACGGTCGGCGATCAGCGGTTGAGGGTGAGCTGACTTTTTTTTTACTCGATTTTTGGCGCGAATTTTTCTTGACGTGACAACGTCTTATAATTCGATAAAGCCGGCTGCACGCACGAAAAAACATGACTCATGCGGCGTTACCTCGCTCTGAGGCGTTCCATGTAAGGCTTGAAGTGCAAGCGAGAGCGCGGAACGAGCGACAAATAAACACAATCGGACGTTGTCACGTTCAACTATCGTCAGTAAACCGACTTTACAGACAACCATTTTTTTTTTGAGGGATTATTTCTTAGATTTTCTAGAATTGTGTTGCATTTGGGGTTTAAAATTTTTAATCGACTTCAAAAAAATAAAAAAAAAAAAATATTTATCATGTAGTATTTTTGTTTGATTTTTTGTGATTGTTTGATTTTCAAGAATTGTGTTGCGTTTGAGGTTTAAAATTTAGGCAATAAATACATAAAGCAAAATTTAGCAACAAAACCGAAGCTAAGCCTAAGATAAAAATCTATCGCCTGTTATTATTGTAATTAATAAATATGTAATTACGTGTTAAAACACAATTAAATCTTTCTAGAGATTTGACACTTAATTAATATCCATATGGAAGTCCAGCACTACAAATTTAATATGCTTACTTAATATGTTCGTTTTATTATCATTATTTACCTCGGAAATGTATTATAATGGATTAAGTATGAACTATTTACACCTATCTCTATAAAAAAAAAATTAGCACGCAATATATTTGAAGAGTAGGCAATGCTTGTGTTTGTGTACGTATTAAATAAAAATTGTCCATAGATATTAGATGCGGCTTGTTAAATATTTACTACCAATGTATTTCTCGGTTTTTAGATTTATCTATTCGAAATCGAGAAATAACGTTTGCATAATAAAGTAGAAGTTTGATACCGCAGAAAAGATAAGAGATTAGAATGGAAATAGTTCCTGATTTGTATAGAACGCGTGTCACCGATTTTCTCCCAGGAAATTTTAACCCCACTAAATCAATTGTAACTGAATTGCAATGAATGCTCTACATTGTGCGATCGCTCGCTTAGAATAAAATGGTTCCTGTATGCATTGCAAGCAATGTATAAATTTCAATTGTATATGATGTTATTTTTGGCAACATACATATTTTTGACATAATATGCTAACATATTGACTGACCGGTTAGCTTGGTTGGTAGTGACCCTGCCTTTCGAGCCATAGGTCGTGGATTCGAGTACCCAGGGCAAATATTTGTGTGGTGAACATCGATGTTTGCTCTGTTTCTGGCTGTTAATTATCTATGTAAGTATATATTTGGTGTGTGCCTAGACTAACGTATTTTTCTGTGCTCTCAAAAATAATTGTATATTTAATATTGAAAGTGTTTAATAAGTGTGAATTTATGGCTGAGTGAGATCTGTACCTACCAGCAACATATTTCCTTTAGTTATTTTATAAAACTATTCACATCATTCAAATATTAATCAACCACTAAGTCACAATGGATTCAATCAAGCAATCACTGACAGAGATGACTGAATTATTCACCTCAAAGATGGCAGAGTTTGAAAAAAACCTACATGGAACTGCTCCAACTACACCTAATTCAAATGTTGTGTCTTCTGAATTTTATGAATTCCGTTCTTTTGTGATGACCTCGCTGAAGACCTTGCATGCACAAGTTGAGTTACTTTTTAAAATATCAGACCAGCAGGAAACTCGTTCACGCCGCAAAATGCTACTTGTACATGGAGTTACCGAGGAGAGCAAAGAAGACACCGCTGCATTGGTCGCTAAAGTACTTGCCGACCGACTCCAAAAACCTGATATAGTGCCAGAATGCTTTAGTCGATGTCATCGCTTAGGTCGTGTCAATACTGATAAGCCCCGGCCTATTGTGGTAAAATTTAAAAGTATGCCTATGAGGGATCATGTATGGTTCTCTAAAACCTGCTTCAAGAACACTGGCATTACTATATCTGTGTATCTCACAAAGGCCAGGCATGACATTTTTATGGCTGCACGGAAGAAGTTCGGTATTCCAAGATGTTGGACTCTTGAGGGGAGTATCATCATCCGGACCACTGACGGTGTTCGCCACCGAGTCATTTCACCCGAAGAACTAGATCAAATCGCTTGTGATAGCACGGAGGGATCTGTTGCTGCATTGAGTAACGCTAAGGACAACAAGGGTACAGTCGCCTCTCGACCCAAGCGTCTTAAAAAGTGATTTTTTATTTGATTTCTGTGGACTCTGTAAGGTTATACCACCCATATGTACCATTTTTCCTTTTAACTCATTCTTTTTATTTTAGCTCATGACCTGTTTATCTCATTCATTTAAATATTTTTTCTTAATCTGTGGTATTATACCTGATAATAAACTTTTTTTTACCCTCTTTCACGTAAAAGTTCATAATTTTGATCACTTTTGACTTTCCTTTATTTCAATGTAATGTCAATTCAATGTTTTGATTGTGAAATGTCATTATGTCAGACATACAATGTTTTAGTGGTTGTCATTTCTGTCAATGTTGCCACTTATGAATTTGTGAATTTTGTCGTTCCGTTCTATGTTCTTATTTATTAATTATTTTGAAGTGTGCTTTACAACATTCCTTCTAGTGCTGCTGGCGGGTATAGGAAAATTACTTGTCATACATATTTATATAATATTTTATTTTTATACACATATTTATTTTCTCTAGTATCTTTTAAATATTTTTATTTATTTATTTTGTAAAATTATAATATACAACTATAGCTTTAATTAGTGACAGCGATTGCAGTGATTCCTTTTATAGTCTTAACAGTACCTGTAACAGTTTGAATGATAGTTTCCTGAGCACTGATTATATTCCTATTGATAAAGCGCTTGCTTCGGTATTCTCCAATCTATCTAAAAATTTCAATGCTATCCATTTAAATGCCCAAAGTATTCCGGCTCATTTCAATGATTTACTTGCATCATTTACCAATACTCCTATCCACGCTCTTCTTATATCTGAAACATGGCTCAAACCCTGTCTTTCTTCCACTACCTATTCTCTTCCTGGCTTCAACTTAATACGTAACGACCGCATTGGCCGAGGTGGGGGTGGTGTAGCTATTTACCTACGTGATAATATACCTTTCTCCATCATAAGCACATCTCCCCAGCCACCGCCGGATGATGCGGCCGAGTACATCCTTCTAGAAATAATCCTATCCAATTCAAAATTCCTGTTAGGTGTATTCTATGTTCCTTCTCTCCTTATAAATTATTTCCCTACTTTTGAAAAAACTTTAGAAAAGCTACGTCCACTCTACGACCACGTGTTAATTATGGGTGATTTCAATACATGCCTTTTGAAAAATGACTCACGTAGTAGAAAACTTTCCTCTATTGTATCCTCCTGTGACTTAAATTTACTTCCTCTTAATCCTACCCATTTTGCTCCTGGCTGTAATCCTTCTCTCCTTGACTTAATCATTGTTTCTTCCACTGACCATGTTTCAAAACACGGACAATGCTCCGCTGATGCCTTCTCCTATCACGATCTTATCTTCCTTTCATATCTTCTACGTCCTCCTAAGAAGAAGCACAAGGTTATGCTGCAGCGAAATTTTCGTGGGATGGATGTCGAGCCTCTGCTTGAAGATGCTAGGAAAATAGATTGGTCTCCTGTTTTCTCGTTTGATACAGTTGACTCTAAAGTTCAAGCATTCAATTCACTTGTAATAAGGTTATTTGACACGCATGCACCCATCAGGTCGATCAAAATTAAACATGCTCCTGCTCCCTGGCTTACCGATGAACTAAAATCTATAGTTCACAGGAAAAACCTAGCCAAAGCCAGGTTCAAAATTAACAACTCGGACGTCAATAGGGAGAAGTATAAAACCCTCCGCAATCGCTGCAATATGATGTGTAGAGATGCACAACGACGCCACATTCATAAATCTGTTGAGAACGGCAACACAGCAAATACTTGGAAATTTCTTAAATCTCTTGGGGTCGGTAAGTCATCTAATGATACTGTTCCGCTTAGTACTAATATTAACTTACTAAATAAACATTTCACTTCTTCCGTTGCTCCTTTAGATAGTAATACCAAACTTAATACTATTAACTTTCTTTCCTCTTTGCCGACTCCCAATATTCCACCGTTCAATTTCGCACCTTTCACTGACAGTGATATTAAGAAGAACATATTATCCATTGCTTCGAATGCGATGGGCTGTGACAGTATTGGCCGAGCTATGATTTTACCTATCCTTGACATAGTCACTCCTATCATTTCACATATCCTTAATTTCTCTATATCATCCGCTAGTTTCCCTCAAGTATGGAAGGATTCTCATATTATCCCTCTCCCTAAAAAGAACAATCCTTCCTGCTTTTCCGACTATCGCCCGATATCCATTCTCCCCTTCCTTTCTAAAATTCTCGAGAAATTGGTGCAGCAGCAGCTGTGCTCTTTTCTAACGAGAAACTCCCTCCTCGATCCTCTCCAATCCGGCTTCAGAGCTGGACATAGCACGGTCACTGCTCTTGTCAAGGTCACAGATGATATTCGCCTTGCAATGGATAATAAACAGCTAACAATTCTCACTCTTCTAGATTTCTCTAATGCTTTCAACACTGTTAATTTTGACATCTTGTTAGCTGTGCTTGGTTCTCTTAATATATCTCCTGCAGTGTTGGATTGGTTTCGTAGCTACTTGCAAGGACGTCGGCAGTGTATCCGTGTTGATAATACGTATTCTTCTTGGTGTGATGTTACTGCTGGCGTTCCTCAAGGCGGCGTGTTGTCACCTCTCCTTTTCAGTATATTCATCAATTCCATAACTTCTAATATATCTTCTCTCTACCATCTATATGCAGACGATCTTCAGATTTACAGGCATTCTAATATTGAGAGTCTAGAACAAGAAATAAGATGTATGAATGATGACCTTAGTAGCATTGTAAGCTGGACTCATAAATATGGACTGAAAATAAATCCAAGCAAAACCCAAGCAATAATAATCGGCAGCCCGTATTTCATCGCCAGGGTGTCTGTTGCAGATTTACCTAAGATTTTGATTGAGGGGGTTCAAGTACCTTACAGTCCTACTGTCAAGAATCTTGGTATTACTCTCGACCAAACCCTGTCCTGGACAGAGCATATTAAACTTGTTAGTCGTAAGATTTTTGGTGTTGCTGCAATGCTAAGGCGTTTGCGCAATTTTTTGCCCATATCCACGAAAATTTTGCTTGCACAATCTTTGCTTCTTCCTATCCTCGACTATGCTGATGCAAGCTACTTAGACCTTACTGAGGAGCAATTAAACAAATTAGAACGCCTTCAAAATTTTGCGATAAGATTTATTTTTGGTCTTCGCAAGTTCGACCATATCTCAGACTTCCGCTCACAACTCAGATGGCTTCCTATCCGCCTTCGCCGGAATACGCATCTCCTGTCCCTCCTATACTCAATCCTTTTCGATCCCAGAACTCCTTCCTACTTAAAAAAGAGATTTGTATTTATGGGCTCATCTCATGAATGTAATTTGCGCTCCTCTAACAATCTTACGCTTTGTATGCCTGCTCACATCTCCAAATTTTATGATTCATCTTTTACCGTGCAAGCCGTAAGATTGTGGAACTCCCTACCAACCGCAATAAAGCAAGCGCAAACTCTGAATAGTTTTAAAGCTGTAATTAAAAAATATTATCTGTCCTCTTAGTCATTCTGTATCTGTTCTGTTTTACCTTTTTCTCTACTTGAAATTTTATATATCCTCTTCTGCACGTTTTTCTTTCTTTCTTATGTTATATAATTTTATTATATATATTATAATTTTATACCTTTACCTATATCTATTATATTTATGTGTATTCACTTCTTGTAATGCACTATCTACCTTTTCAATCTTTTCATTTTCCTATATCCCAAGGTTGCCTGGAAGAAATCGCTTCAAAGCGATAAGGCCGCCAATTTGTACGGTGAAGATTCCTTCTGTATGAAATTGTATTTAATATCTGTGCATTGTACAATAAAGTGTTTTATTATTATTATTATATTTATTTTTGGTGGTAAAAACCTCGCCCATTTCTGGGGAAATACGCTAAAGTAGCGGGCTTTTGGCCAAAGCAACTTTAGGGGGTATATAAAAGTACATATACGTATATATATATTATATATTCAGTCTATAGATAGGAATTTCCTTACAATCCTACAGGTATTTAGTATGACTGCTTTCTGTAGCAGAGCGTATGTGAGAGGGTGTAAGTTAAGATTTTTCAGACTGGTGTGTAGAGTTTTGGGGATGACGCCTGTACTAGAAATAATAATAGGGATAGTTTTAACGGTGTGTACCTGCCACTGGGTTTTGAGTTCTATTGATAAATCTGTATATTTTGATAGTTTATTTGTGTGGGTGGAACTAAGATTATGTGTGTTCGGGATTGCTATGTCTATTAAATATATAGTTTTATTTTTCTTATCATGAAATGTTATGTCTGGTCGATTATGGTGTACAGTATTATCGGTCAGTATTGTTCTGTCCCAATACATCTTGAAGTCCGGTGAGTCTAAAATGATTTGTGGGGTGTATTTATAGTATGGTGTTTTTTCTGTAATGAGTTTGTGTTTGTATGCAAGTGTCTGGTGTACTATAGCTGCTACCTGGTCGTGTCTGTGTTTATAGTCAGATTGTGTGATGGATGAGCATGCGCCTGTTATGTGCTGGATTGTTTCAGGTTGTTTATGACAGTGTCGGCAGTGATCGCTACTAGTACTATCACGTATGATGTATTTTCTATAATTTTTTGTGTCAATTACCTGGTCTTGGATAGCCAACATAAATCCTTCTGTTTCGGGAAACAGTTCACCTTGTTTCAACCATGCGTTTGATGCAATTTTATCAACGACGGGGTTGGTTAGATCAAGACGATGCCGGCCGTGAAGGGATTTTGTCGTCCAAACGTCTATTTTCTGTTGTTTGGAGGTTATATTAATTTGTTTAGTATGGTCTGCAAGTGTGAGTGGTGTGAATGAGTCGGTTTGGCAAATGGCGTTGTGTAAAGGTGATTGATTAGAGCGCTTGTGAAAGAAAGTTCGGAGTAGTATGAGCTGTTTATTATGGAGATTCTTGATGTCGATGAGACCTCTTCCTCCTTCACATTTAGGTAAGGTTAATCTTTGTATACATGATCTAGGGTGGTGCTTCCTGTGCTTAGTCATTGTGGTGTTGATAATTCTTTGAAGTGTTGCAAGTTCGGTTTGGTTCCATCGAATGATTCCAAAAGAGTATGTTAATATGGGTATGGCAAACGTGTTAATAGCCTTAATTGTATTCCTTGCGTTGAGTTGGGTATGAAGTATCTTATGAAGTCTGTTCTTAAAACTTTGTTGAAGTAGCTTTTTGATTTCTTTATGGTGGATTTCTTGTGACTGAGTATAACCTAAATATTTATATCCTTCCACAGGGTCTACTGTATCTATTATTTCGTGACTTGGTAGTTCATAAGGAGCCTGTTCTACGACACCTTTGTTGATAGATTGAATTTTGCATTTATTTATACCAAATTCCATGCGGATATCATTTGAGAAGTTCTGTGTGATGGTGGCAAGTGTATGGATATCATCTGATGTGCCTGCAAAGAGTTTTATATCATCCATATACATGAGGTGAGAAAGAGTTGTATGTTGGGTGTTGTGTTTAATTTCGAATCCTATACATTGTCTATTGAGCATATGTGAGAGTGGGTTAAGAGCTAGGCAGAACCATAAGGGACTCAATGAGTCTCCCTGGAAAATACCTCTTTTAATTGAGATGACATCAGTTTCGGTAGTTTTTTGAGAATTGTGTATTTTTAGTTTAGTGTTCCAATTACGCATAATATTTTCTAAAAAGTGAACAATTGTGTGATTGATTTTGTAATGTTTCAAAATGTATATCAGCCATGAGTGTGGTACGGAATCGAAAGCTTTTTTATAGTCGATGTACATGGTATAGATGCTACGTTTTTGTCTGAGTGCTTGTACAGGTAAATTAGCTTGGAGAAATTTTTGCGTTTGTAGTAGTGTATGGTCAGCAAATAAAATAAAACAACATTTTATTTTTAGTTTTTATTTGATATATATAAGGGATTTTAAATTAAACAATATGTGTTTCTCCTCTGAAAACGATGAGACTTTATTTTAATATTTGCACATTTAACATACGTATAACTTTTACATTAACAATGTTACTAAAATGAAAAATTTACTAACCTGAAAAAGAAACGACATTTAAAGTTTAATTCTTTAGTTTGAGAAGTCAAACGTGAAAAAAAAAATTTTGCAGTTTTTCGGCGGTATGGCGACCATTTGGAATCGTCCGAAAAGTATGGCATGGCGATTTTCGTAAATGGCTGCACGACGATGGTTACCTGTGCAAAAGTTAGCCTGGTACAAATGGTTGAATTGTTTTTTTTAAATCAACACATTCGCGTCGGTATGGCGGGCTGTAAGTCACACCGGAAAAGTATGGCATGACACTACCGCCTACTTCTTTTTTATGGGCTATCGGTAAATTCTAAAATTTTTGTGTTACAAATTGTTTGACTTCGCTATTTTTCCGACGAGTTCGACTAACGCCCACGCGACTAAGCCGCCGGTACCAGTGTTCACACCATCGTTTTTCTTTTTGTCATTGCGTACTAAGACCCCTGTAGAACCGCCATCCTGTTACAAATGACTCGAAATTTTGTGTCAATATCTCCCGGTCTATACGTAATAATTATAATTTTTGAATGAAATGTGTGCTTTATGTTCTAACGGTACCAAACGACTGCACGTGGCACCTGCGGACAGCGTAAACTGGTTTATTCTGTTTTTGTGCGTGTTTCCACTTTCCACTATCAAGTGACGATTTATTTATTTGTTTTGTTTCGTAATTATTATGGTCAAATATTAATTATGAAACAAATTATTATGGACACGATATTTTATTGTTTCACGGTAGTCGTCTTGTCGTTTGCTCTAGGACGTGAAATTGAATGATATATTTTTTTTTATAAAGTCAAAACCATATTCTTTCAAATAAAAACTTGTTTTTATTGAAAACAAAAGTGTTGCTAGGAATAAGTATAAAATTAAATAGTAATGTTAGGATATCGAAACATTTTTGTATAGGCCAGAACGATATAGTGGAAACGCGCTCTAAGATCTGAGTAATATACACACCACTACATATGCAAAAATTTCTCCAAGCTAATTTACCTGTATTGATGCTACTGAATCGATGGTTAATTGCTCTTTACAGCCCTGGCTGTTTTTGCGACATCCTTTCTGTTCTTCTGCCATAATGTTGTGCTCATGTATGTGTTTATAGATAGACTCACTTAAGCATGCAGTAATTATTTTATATATATTCTGTAAGCAAGTGATGGGGCGATATTTGGAGGGGTTTTCAGAATCTGATAGATCTTTTGGTAGCATATATGTTAAACCTTGTGTGATGTAATATGGCAGTAAATCGGGTGATAGAATGAATGTGTTGATATGTTTAAGTAACAGTTCATGCGTACATGTGAGTTTTTTGTACCAGAAATTGTGTATATTATCTGTACCTGTGGCTTTCCAGTTGTGGGATCGCTCTATGACACTTTTTAAAAGATCTATCTGAATTTGTTCAAATTCCATATCTGGGACATGATTCAATATTTCTTTATCTTCGTCCATCCACTGGTTATGTCGGTGTTCAATAGGTTGAGACCAAATATTTGACCAATATGTTTGTAGTGATTCAGGTGTTGGCGGAATACAGTTATTGTCGTGGGAATTATTGGGTTGTGAAAGTTTTCTATAAAATAGTTTTTCATTATTACAGAATTGTTTATTTTGAGTTTTTCTAATTGTTGTCTCCTTATATCTTCTTAATCGATTTGCTAGGGTAATAAGTTTTTGTTTCAGGGTGTCTAGAAAGTGTGTAATATCGGTGTTTTCGGATTCATGTTGGGAATGTATTTTGTATGTTTGTTTAATCCTAGTTATATGTTTGTCTAAGTTTGGAGACCGAACGCCTTTAACATATTCGTTAAGTCTACCTATGTTTGCTCTCAGATCTTTAATTCTGCCTTCTAGTCTTCTTTGCCACCATGGGATTCTCTGTTGTTTACTACATGTTACTTCATCTTCTATAATTCTAGCACCAATAAACTTAGCCGAGGTGAAGGCAGCACTGTATATTAATGTCTGTATTGTGTTAAAGTCTACTTCGGATTTCAGTAGTTTTGGAAGTATTTCATTGTTGATGTAGTTTACAGTAGATGATAATTTTTTTGAAGGTTTAAGTTTAGGAATATACGGCCGCTTTGTAGGATCTGAGTCTTTAAATCTAGTATAAATGTCTGTAAATAGTTCTTCTAATTGTTTAGTTAATTCTGAAGGAAGCTTTAGTGAATCTTGGGTAGTTTGTGTAGTAGCAGGGATTTGTTCACTAGTGAATGTTTGTGTCACTTGAGAGGTCTGATAGTTATAACTTAATTGCGTTGCATCGATTGTAGTATTTTCGTCTGAAAGTTGTAATATCGTAGTGCTCAGCTCATTTTTGATTTCTTCTCTTATTGTGTTTAATTTATCAGTAGATAAAAGCTTGTTATGGACGATGGATCTGCGTTGGTCTGCTATTCTTTGCACTGAAAGGTGTGCGATTGAAGGGCACTTAGAGATTACATCTTGATGCAGTAGAGGCCTATATGTAGTTAGATCGGTTTCAAGTTTTGTTAAACGGTAATAACTTCTCATAATTTCTTCATTTAGTTTATCTGTCCATCTGATTCTACGTGATTGGGTGTAGTCTGTAATATTATTCTGATCTGATGCTGTTGTATTTTGCAATAAAGCTCTAACTTCCTCTTTAATATTATGGATTTCTTGGTTTGTAAGGAAACCACGTTGGACAATGGCACGGCGTTGGTCCCCTATTCTTTGTTTTCCTACCTCAGCCATGTCAGGAAATTCTAATATAAAACGTGCATGTAATGGTGTGAGGTATGATTTTGTGTTTATTTCAAGGTCTGTGAGGATGAAATAATGGCGCATGATGAAAATATTCATTTCTCTAGACCACGTTTTACGTGTGCGCCGTCCATCTAGGGCGGGCGCAGTAACTTTAGCTGAAATAGCCTCCTGCGCAACATCCCCGATGGATTGTGATGATGACGTAGATGATGAATGGGGTGATCTAAATTGTTGGGTTGATGAAATGGATTGTGGTGATGAGTTGACAGATGATATCACTGATGACGGTGGTGAATAACATGATGATGATTCATCATGTATTGACTGTATTGCAACAGTATGAGACTGGGCAATTAGCGATACGTTGCCCCCCCCAGAGTACGAAGGGCAGCCCGGGCTCGTAGGCCCGGGGCGGGATTCTCCATCGTTTTTAACTTTGGTACCCGCCTGGGGTAATATTCTACTTCTTAGGCGCATCGCATATTACACATACATTTTTTTTTTTTTTTAAACATTTACACAATATAACTAATATATATATTATATGGTATAAAATATAAATGACGAAAGAATAATGATGAACAAAGAATGATAATAAATAGATGCGATATAAGATTATAGATATAAAGATAGGCTAGAGAACGACATAATATTATAATATTTAAACAGTTTTAAATATTGAGCTATACTGGGGAAGAAAAGGAAGATATTATGAAAGAAAAATGTTCTTGGCCTGTGACTGGACCAGGAGCATTGGTTGTATCCTTCTTAGTCTGGCCTCTCACCCTAAACCTGTCCGGCATGAGTAACTCTACCGACTTAGCTCTAGCGTTCATTGAAGCGCGCAAGCCCCACCACGACGACAACGTAGGGATACGACGGGGGGTTATTATTATTATTATTATTTAAAATTAGGTATGTACGTTTATCAGCCATCTGGTTTCCATAACACAAGCGAAAAGCTTTTCGCTTGCTAAGCTTAGCATGGGATCAGATCGTGCCGTATGTGAATAATGTCCTAAAATATGTATTTATTAATTATCTAGGTACATATATGAAAAAGCGCATAACATGAGCGGCGGGTAACCCCGCTCACAAGGTCCTTCTAACCTATTTTATCTATTCTATGGGTGAGACAATTTTCTGAACCAGTCATTACAAAGCCGTCAATAATAAGGTAAAGCTACTTACAAAGAAGTTCATTTACTACTTTCCACTTATATACTTAACGCTTTGTATTTTAATTACGGATTTTATCAGTACTTAACATTATTAGTCGAAACGTTTCTAGGAAAAAATATTCTTGAACATTTTAATGTAACCAAAACTTTATTTTTACATTTCCACCAATGTCTTTAGTCTAACTAATATGTAATTTAGTTGATGTTTAAGTGAATAAGTGAAGTAAATAAGTACTTTTAAAAGCCAAACAGGATAAAGCAATTGACTATTCTCACAACACTGACCTTTTTTCATAATTATAGCCTAAGTATACGGGATACAATGTAACCCGTTTGTTAGAAAACACTACATTTATCCGCCCACGGGCAATTTTTTGCTGACAACAAATTACGTTATTACATTCATCTCGACCGTTTAATGTAAGTCTATGATTTTGCAAAATGATGGCTCAATTTGATGGAGTTCTCTTAACGAAAATGTTATTCTGTATCGAAATTGCAACCACAAAAAAGATTGGCGATTCCGTCGGAATAACAATAAGAGCAATATTACGTCAGGATGATATTGTCTAGAACGGGAGGCGGGGTCACGAGCACGATCCCTATTAGCGGGTTGTTAGCGCGCGTCGGCGCGTCGTGATCCCGCAAGATCACTTCCGGACGTTTCACAACAATATTCAACCCCACTTCTATCCTATATTATTGTTATTCTTACATCTATTACAAACAATATTTATTACTCACGAATTCTTATATCTTAATTTAAGCGGTCCTGCGCACCGCGGTTACCGTACGCCGAGCCGGTGAAACTCAAGTCCGACAGAAAACAATATTCAAATTGGATTCAATAACAAATCGATTGTATCAACGTTTACAATATGTATTAGGGTGATTGATCGGGTTGTCCCGGCTGTGCCTTACCTGTTTAATCCCGTTTTGCAAATAAGGAACTGTCAGTCAAGCACTAGTAAATGATAATGCGGTTCAATAACCGTGACAAATGAACCCGGAGCCACCCACTGTGTGGACACTGACTCACGTGATCGTAAAATTTCGCGGGAAAACTATAGATAGTTAAAGGTTATTATTTCAAATAGCATGATCCGCCCATTCGTTAAGAGAATTAACAGGAAGTTATAAAACTGGAAGCGCTCACAGAAAATAATAGGCCAATGCATTTTTATTGTAGGGATTATACGTTTAAATTAAAAGCCTGTTGTCTCAACAAGACAGTTAAATGACTGCAGATTAATGATTAACTGTAATTGTACTGAAGAAACAAGTAACAATTAAATTAGATGAGATAAGTAAATACTGTATTTTATAAAATGTTTTCACATATTTGTAGTGGTTGTCGATTAAAATCGAGGCAGGTATTTACCTGATAACAATGATTAAGCAATCGTATTGAATACTTTCACCTTATAGGAATTATAGTACACACTAAACGCTTTATGTTAAACCATCATAGGAATGCCCATTCCAGGTGTATAAAATTACAGTTTCCGTGTTTGATTTCGCATCGGGGTCTGCGTGACCACGATCGCTCAGGATGATTCTGATGCAAACACAAATTACACAACGAATTCCCGTAACCGAGAGCGAGTAATCGCCATAATAATAAGCCAAAATCGATCGTACATCGTGAACGCACAGCCACGCCGCTACATTCCGTGGTGATTTACAATCTGCTAACAGATTTGTTGATTCGCCCTCGGCATTGCCACTATCAATTTTTGTCATTACCTAGCTACCGACTTGCATTGCCAATGCTCTGTGTTTTCTCTTCGTACATTGTATGTTGGAACGTTAATTTCAGAGAGAATTCCTCTCATCATGACGAGATAGCGGGCTATCAAACAGTAAAATCAGACGCTGCTAATTCCATTGAACTGCACCGTGTTCTTAACTGATGAAAGAAATTAAACGGGCTGAATGTATAATGTAACGTTTTATGTGGCTTTTAAGGTATGTGTGAAATTCATTCAAATGCACGTTATTCGGTACCGTTCGCGTTGTGCTGTAATATTAAACATTTAAAGAATTTAAAACATTTATAAATTCATTTAGTGTGTATCTTTATGTTAACATTTACTTTAGCCGAGCAAATAAAATACATAAATGCAGAAATCGATGTCCCATCGCTGATAAGATGCTATCGCATGGAATAAATTCCCTCTATAATAGAACAGAGGTTCAAACATTAGAAACCGAGAAAAGTCATGAAGGGTATTGTCCACGGCCATTATGTGCGACCTCATTTTTCTTCCCGGAGAAAGTGTGTGCTAGTTCATATTGAAAAGTTAAAGAGCCACGTATTTACCACAACAATAGCATCGTTTTGAAACTAAAAGTACTACCAAATACCAAATACCGCATCTCTTTGATTTACCTACCTGTAGTCTGAATACCTAAGTAACATCTAAAATGACAGTTGAACACGATGATAAATGTTTCGCATTCGATTATGCAAAGTCATGCGGTTAAACAATGAAATTGTTTTGATAAACACGATTGTCCATGTTCCCGGCCATAAAGCATCTTTTCACTATGCTTTCATTGTATTTTCGTTTTCTACGCACTCTCTCTTGTTAAGACATGATGTTTTCCATATTGATAAATTAGCAGACATCATATTATAGCGAAGCGATTTCGATCACTTGCAGTGGCTTGACCAATATACATTTCATTGAGCTTTGTTAGCAAATGCATGAAACAAATATCTCTTATTTGAAAGACTGAATCACATTCACTGATATATGTTACAAAAAGATCTCTCTAGAAGAAACTATATCTTGATTTGAACTACGTATAACATTTTTTAAAGTTTCTATTACACATTTCTAAAAGAGTCATTTTTATTTACATAAAAGCTATTTGCGCATCATTGCGTTTCATAAACACAGCTTTTATTTTAAGCTCTTACTCACGCAAAATAACTATGTTTAAACATAATTTTACTATGAAAGCCTATCTCATAAAATTATTCATATATAACATTTCTAACATAATGTAGTTATAATTTCTTGTACCTATCTATTATTATATCATAATGTTATATCTTTATTCATAGATACAATTGGGTTCGTCAAAAATTTACCTCTTTTAGGAAATATTTCACAGTAAAATAAGTGTATATATTAAAAGTTTCACCTTCAGGTTGTTTTTTTTTTGTTATTTTTGTAGGAAAGGGACAAATATATGAAATAAAAACCAAAATCGATTGAACAAACTTTATGTAACCCTATCGAGGTATATTATAAGTAAAACTTTGTAGGAACTGTAAGAACGAAATTATTAACTGTATTGCATACATAATATGATACAATAATGGTACTAAAGCTTATCTAATACCATTTATATAGGTAATGAAATTACAACTCATAGCCCATTTTTCATCAAAATTGGTCTATTATCTATCCGATAACTATAAAATATTCTAAGTTATAAACTTCTCGATGATAACTTTCCATATAATGTCAAATAAAATCTCTAAACGATTCGGAACCCTGTGGTGAAAATGCTCAGGTTTATGTTCCATTTACGCATTCCTTATAATCATTGATATAAAGAAAACTATGAAAATGTTAATAAATATCCTCAACATAAAATACATGCGACGTAATTTGAAAACGTTATGCTATAATAATATGCTGAACAGGACATGCTCTTAGCTAGTCCCATTGAAATAACGTATGTAATCTCGTTCCTCATTTTATTAGTACCAAGCTGGTTGTAATATTTCATCTAATCCGATACGCCGGTCGTTAGATATAATCTAATTATTTATTGAATGGAATCGGAAGAATATATCAAAATGGTTGGTTTTGATAAAATTCAATGATATTCACGACCGCGTTGGTGCTCAAGGACGTCGTAGAGCACATTCTATAAATCCTTATTTGGTAATCTTCTGAATTATAATGTTTTAAGTTTGTGTATGCCGTCGGTAATCTGACATGTCATGAAGGTCTGACTGACAGGATCGTTTCGTGCGCTTTTTTTTTCTTTCTTCGTCTCTCGTTTATTTAAAGTCCCTCTGCCTATAATTTCATAAATATTTCATGTTTTATGGACATCTTCATCGTTCATGTAATTTTGAATGCAGTTTTATGTTTTATTGTTATTGGTTATGGTTACTACACTGGGCTTTGCTTGTGATATTTAATTGCACAGTTGTAAGGACTTATACGCTATTGTTGTAAGCTACATTACACCATCCGCTCCATACAATGGAGCAGTATAAATTATACCTTTATTACATATATTTAAAGCTATTCGTTTTGTATATGCTCGTTGGTAATAATTGAATGGTTAAAATAAGTTCACTTTGTTTTTATTTCTACATCAAGGAGCTTTTCATAGATACCAAAGAGGCAATATGCATTTTTATTTCCTACCAACTTTATTAGACTTAGTTTATTATATTATATGCATTTCTTATATTGAAGCTCTGTATGAACTTTTCTGAACATGAAATCTTTTTCTTAATTTCAAATAACTTTTATTATGTACACTAAGCGTTGTTAGATTATTAATTTATAGATATTTAAGAATCAGAAAATAAATAGGTATAAAATGTTTGAGAATTCCATAGATAGGTATGTACACCTAGGCTTTGATCGTTATATTTATTCCTGCGTTATTATGAAACTGGCATTTACACTATCTATAGTTTGCATATAATTTCCTTTTAGCTTTAAATATAACATTCTTAATATTATCGGGAGACATTTTATAACAAGAGTTCATGCTTCACCGAGAAAGCTTAATTAATACAAAGAGTAATTTGTTAATTCCTGCTGGGTCTTATCATTTGATGTTGGATAGTTAAATATAGAAAGATAAGGTAATAAGGTCTAGCTTTCTGCCCGCGGCTTCGCCCGCTTTGTCTGAAACCTAATAAATTATATACTAAAACCTTCCTCGAGAACCACTCCATCTACTAAAAAAACCGCTTCAAAATCGTTGTTTTAAGATTTAAGCATACATAGGGACAGAGAAAGCGACTTTGTTTTATACTATGTAGTGAAGAATGCAGAACATTAGGTATGGTATGTATGCTCTGCATCATGAGCTTTAATGGATCTCTCGCGACACGTGTCGGCGGTCGCGTGCCGACTGATCTTATCGCAAGCACGAATGCCGACGAGGTGTGCCCCTACACACGTGATTGTTTCACGTACGCAGGGCTGCTTAGTGATGTTTTCAATTATTTTTGTACATTTGAAATGTAAGAAATTGTGGAAATGGATAGCGCTAATAATAATTTAGCAAAGGTTGCAATTTTGAGGAAGTCTACTCAACGATGCAAAAAAGGATTGGACTTAGAGCATTTAATGTTTTCTTTGTTAGAATTTCATAAAATATAAATAATATTGTGAATAGAGTGCTCGGTTTTGTTTTAGCAACCAATTAATTATTTTTTCTGGAATTTACTGTAAGTGTCCTCTTTGGCAAATTTGTGAAAGAGAAATGTGAATAGCGTTCTAATATTAATTCACTTACATAATTTATTAACTTCAGCAGAGTTTGATATAAATTTTTATTTAAAGAAATAGAGTGGCAACCATAAAAGTAAACTTAGATTTGATCTCGTAGATGCGTCTATCGCGAACTTGTCAAATTGCTTGACCGCTTTCAAGCTTGTTATCACATTCTTTTGAAAACAAGAATTTTGTGCAAGACTCAATTGCACGTGTCTTATCTGAGGAAATCTAAATATGAAGTTTTTTTTTGTTTTGTAAAATATTTGTGTCAGCAAGAAAAAAAACGTAAATTTAAAATTTAATCTTTTAGGGTTAAGTTTTTATAATGTAATTTAAAATGCATAGTTACCTACTTTTAAAATTCACATCTATTTCTTTAAATAACTTATTAAAACTTTGCTAGTGATATCCGCTAACTGCTTAAACTCATCGCAGCAATACTTGCTTTTTCCAATGTTCTTAGTTTCGTACAAAACCCTTTTTTATTTTATTTTGTTACAATAAAACAATTGCCTGAGATGCAATTTTTAATATAATATTTCGTCTTTCCAACAAATAACCCACTATTGCATTAAAAAATAATTCATTAGTCACGCTTACTTATTGAATGATTAAAATATGTAAGTGTATAGATTTTTATATTTTTGGTAAGGCCCTTGTGAGTTATCACAGGTTTCTGAATTTGGTTTGTAATGATGTTTAATACTGTCATCAGAATATATTCATTGAAAAGAAAATATTGATTTTCTATTCGATAGGTATTGAATTACTAAAAAGGATTTCATGCTTCAGATAGTTCAGGTAGGTGTTAAGAAAAAATAAAATATGGTTGTTATATTTTATAATTTTTATTTCACTGTAGGTAATTCGACAATTTTGGATGGTTGAAGTTGGTACTTATTTAAATTTTTAAACAAATTCTTAATAAGGCACTATGTCCATAAAATACTCTCGGTTTACTATAATATAAAAATAGCACATGTTTTTATAAGCAACTATTCGTTTACATTACGATGTATACTATAGGTATAATTCGAAATCGATCATAAATTACGTAAAAAAGAAACTATTCCTAGGTTGAATAAATTACGATTTCGGAACGATTGTCTATACATCGTTTCTTGACTTGGTCGCATCATTGATGTATCTACTTAAAAGGTACAGAAATGTTATTCTCGACTTAAACTATTGTTAGGTCACTCTTACTCTACTTTGAAAAATATGGTACAATACGTTAATCGATCATCCGCGAGGACGTTCGCACGTAAAGTGAACAAATGAGCGACATAATCTCGATAACGACTACGACCATTGTCCCGCTTCCGACCGCAGAGACGGGGACAAGCAAGCGTACACACTCACGTCATACACGCAAACAATCATGCAATACGTCACGTCTTTCATTCATCATCAATCACTAACGCTTAAGTGATCGTCCCCGTCTCTGTGTCGTGCAAATCCGTGGCTATATTCGAAATGACATAGAAAGCGGAAATGCACTACCATTAAGAACCGCTATCAAAGTCCTCCGCTCATTAAAAGATTACACTTTTAGAGCCAAGACTCGACGGGGGTATTTAAACTACGAAATATACTACTATTGCAAACGTTCGTTACGTCGACATTCTTAAATCTATTCAGAAGTGCCTCTGGTGCGCTCGGGAAAAACTAGCATCATAAACTTTGCAAAGAGATGAGGGAGCGTTGGGGCCTGGCAATAATTCTGCTGCTTTGGCAGCCGCACGTCTCCGTTGCCAACTGCATGTCCATGCAGCCAGTACGACTAGTTGTGCTGCAATAAAAGCGGCAGCTGCTAACATGGCTCCAGCAGCATTGACGCATGTTACGTCAGTTTCGCGAACATAGACAGAATCTTCAGTTACGTTCTTAGCGCGTTGTTTGTCGAAACCGAATTTGTCTGTTATTTGAATTGTTTGTACAAGGAGCATATTATCAGTGGGCGCAGCAGGGGTAGAACGTCTCTTCCTACGGCCGTATGACATGACTGATCTCAACTCATTCGGTCCACCGTCACATTGAACAGGTTCACATTTCGGCATACACGGTGTTACCAAGGCACGGAATTGGACAACTTCTGATGATGGGAACTTGAAGGCATCGAAGTTCGATAGAAGAATCTGTAAACAAAAACAATATATGATTTTCCAGTAACGAAGAAATAATAATGTGAAAATAAATGATGAACACTATCTAAATAAGGTACCTTTCCACTTGCAGTTGATTTAAACAGTGGTCCCATAATGAAATGATCAGTGGGGCAACCGTCGCTGTCAATGAGTGTGATTTCACTTGAGTCAACGCCATCCATAGCGACAAGCTCACGAACGAAGATTTCGAACGGTGAATTCGGATCCATGATTTCAAATTTGAGAGCCTAAAATTAAATAAAGTTATTAATATAATGTTATCAATTCATATATAAATGTTTTTTCATAATATATTTTAAAAATAATTACCAAGGGATCACCGACTTCAGCAGACGCAATGGTATCATCACCACTTCTATCGGTAATTTTCATCGCTACATTCGGTGACTCAACAATGACCTCCTCAGATAGACCAGTCTTAATGTCTCCTTGAATTCCGAGATCGACTTCATTTGCAACGGTTTTATTTGTCAAATCATACTGACAAGTCACAGCTAATCCGAGATCAGAAGAGGTGACGATCGTGTCGTGATGCTGGATTACTACGTCATTTAAATACCTGCAACAAAATAATCGACATTAATCCTACCGATATTTAACTAATGTATAATGAAGAAACAAGTATTAAAGATTTTTTATGTTAATTACCTGCCAAGACCGTTTTGCTTAACATTGCACTCGATGTTATTGTAACCCATATGCAATTCGAATTCCAAACTTTGTTTAACATCCACGACACAAGAGTTTGGACTTCCTTTAGCGTATATCTTGCCGTCGAACAGTTTTGACGTTTGAATTTTGGCAACCATGTCACCAGCACGGCAATCAATGGATACGTTATAGCAGGAAGATAATTCGTATGTGGCTGCCTCGGGTACTTCCAAATAAGGATCCTGTGGGATAATAAAGACATTAATTACCATCATTTTAATGATGTCTAAGATTTAACTAGTCAATTTTGTATCTACAAACCTGGATGTCAGCAAGAGTAGCTTTAGAGTGATGAGATAACCGGCACACGTGATCGCCAGTATCACCATGATCGTATGAATGGCAACGGAAGGGTGAATTCAAACACAGCTCACGACATTCTTCTATTGTTTGCACGTCTTGATATACAGAGTCGACAGTCTTGAGAATACGTCCATTCATCTTTTTGAACTCGCACAGTTTAGTTGGCTCCTCAACGCAGTTGTTTTCTAAGTAGTCGGTATCTGTGTAAAAATATTATTTATTTTGAAATGTTTATCTATAAATTTATTTTTATATTATAATGTAAAAAATATTGAACTACACTTCATTAAGTACGCACCTTCATTCGGTTGAAAAGCGTTGGTGCCTCCGAGAGTAATACGATCCATGTTTGAAAGAACGCACTCGCCTGTTTTGTTGTTATAGTTCGCCGATCTGTAACGAAGTAATACGTGCTATAAAAGGTGTTCTATTCTTTTTGTATCGCCGTGTGAACTTTCTCAGACTTAACCTCATCCAGTGACACCTTTTACGCTCTTATACTTAAATCGTCTTTATCTATAGATGTGGATTATGAGGTAGGCTTATACTACACGGAAATGCTATAATTAAATTCAATTAGCTATAGCAACAAAAAGGTAATTGTATAATGTTATACCTTTTAACATTTTAAAGAAAGCATTAGAAAAAGCTAAGGCATGTTTGTAACTAAGCGATGTTAAAATTCAAATCGAATGTCAGTTAATCATACTACTAGCAGTTTATCATGTAAGGAACGATTCAGATGCATATGAACTGGTTTTATTACAAGTCGCTTCACGATGTAACTTATGTAACTGTGACCTCTTTGGCCTTTATTACTTTATAGTGACCACCCACACAAGGACAATATTATCTTTGTTCATCTGTATCAATATTTTCTCTTGATTTACAATCGATCTTTATCGTGTGACCCTCGCACTAACCTGTGCCAATACATCCTTATAAAGGATCGCCTCAAACACACGCTTTATCTTCTCCACTTGAACGTGATTAACTTTAAAAATAAAAAGCTAAGTTTGTTCCCATCCAGCATTTGAAAACTTTTAGCAGCGAAGTAAATTTGTAGTTACTTTATTCTATGCATACTACAACATGATAACATAGAAATGTTCGTTACAAGATTCTTAAGTTCAAATAAATAGTAGACGTGATAGAACAGAGGGTTGGCATTTATGAATTCAGAGCATAAATTCTTATGATGAGATGTAGGTCTTTCAATAAGTTAAAGAGGAGAGTTCAGTTTATCGCTTATTGTATTGTGAAAGTAGGAAGCGATAGGGCAGTCCTCTCCCACACTGAGGCGCGAAGCCTCCGCGCCCGCGAAAACGAATATTTGTCGTGACTGTCAAATCGCGATGAGCTCCGCCCTGCAGTTCGCTGCTTGACTCAATAGAGTTAAAATTCTATTCAAGATACACCTGTCTAACAAAATTGCGCAACCGTAATTTAATACGTTCGATAAAATCGTAAACAGATTATGCTATATTGCCTATAGTGCACTTGAAAATAGTAGCAATGTTTTAAATGGGATTTAGTTTTGTAATTATATTTTAAACCAAAAACTAAATTATTGCCACAAATTATTTAATTGACGAATAACAGTAATTCTATTTATTATCTCGCATTCGGTCTAAAGCATTTCCTAGTATTTGCGCTTTAAAGCATTTCCTTTAAGTAAATGATCACTATAAAATCCGCAGTTTCTCCTTATAAAACTCAGATGAGCAAATTTTATTGGTATCAAACGACCAGTTAAGTGGGGTAATAAGATTTCCGATGATCTTGGTTGCTTTAAAACTAAAATAAACTAGGGACATGGTAGCGTGCTCGTAAAACAGATTTATGGGTGTACTTGATTGTGATCATGTGCTTTGCCATTATATATAGCGATATATCTAATAAATACATTCACTCATTTCCTTGTTTCCTGTATAATTTTAATCAAAGCATAACATCAATACTCTCATTAAATATGAAATAAGGGCAGTATTTAATTAGAAACACGCAATAGCTAGATAACTTGAAAGGCTAGAAATAAGGAATATATTTCTTCAGGAATGCATGGAGATTAAATATGATTATCAGTTATAACGAATTACAGAGCAAAAAGAACTTTGAATTTGTTACGATGTATAAATCAACATAGCAAATGTTACTACATAAACATCTTTAATGTTATATTTTCTTGTACCAATAACGGTTTAATGCAGAATCTAATACGATTTATTAATAGAAAACGATTTGAAATGTTAAACCGCGTCAATTAATTAAAAGTAAAATATGCAAAGTAAACTACATTCACTGCACTGAGATTAATTAACGAATGCAGATCGACTGGTTCTGAGTAAATATTTAACTGCTTTAAAATGTATGAGTATACTTTTAATGTATGTTACACCTACTAAATTATTATCAGTAAACAAAGTTTATCTTTATAATAATAAAATCTGAATCTAACCATAGGAATGTAGCAATATTCCAATTTATCACTATAACCACAATAATAGCAAGGAAACGGTTTCTGGCTTATTGAATTGAATCCGCTTCAGAAACAACACAATATAAATCTTACTTATTCGCAGAATCTAAATATTTTCACTTCCTCGTTGAAGGGAATACAAATAAGTAACAGTATTTCAATGAAGATGTTATGACCTTTTGTATAGGATTGTAATCCAAGAAAAGGGGGGAAAATTATTCTTCTTCCTTTCACAAGAATCCAATGATATTGCTATATTATGATCTTAACGGGGCATTTAAAGCATTTAAACAATTTCCCATGAGAAATATCAATAATATCAATAAGATCGATTTTACACAAGCATTATTTACCTACCTCTTCTATATATATTTTTTTACTATGTTTGGTGTATGGAAAATAGTAGGTAATAAATTGAAATTACCTGCAAATGAATTCATTTTCGCCCAGGCAAAGGTCGAGGCACATTTGTCTTGAACTGACGGTGTGTGTCTTCTTGCCTTTTCCCTTGAGATGGTAGCCGCGTACACGATCAAAACACCAGGCGCGCTCGCACGGTCTCACACCCATACATGATTTTTGAGCGTAGATTGTAAATACGGGAAATTGGGACTTGGTCAATGCTCCTAAAACAGAAAAATGTGAAATTATATAATTTAAAAAAAAATATAAATATCATGATTCAGCGTTTTAAATACATTAATGGTTTCGTAGTCAGTAGTCAATTATTTTCTTGTAGGTAAGAAAATCAATAATAAGAATTTGAAAAGTTTACAAGTTTACATTTTGTGTTGCTAATATTTAATAGTGGTTATTATATTCATATTTAATAATATGGATCATTACCGGGTAATTGGTCTGCATCAGAGCTGAAAAGCACACACAAGCCAGTTTCGTAGTTGACTGCGCGACACGTGTCGTTGGACTGGCATTGCTCCAAGCAATCGGTTAACATAAGAGTGCCGGGGATGTCATCCAAAATGTGTGATGGTGCTGAGAAAACGTACCTGTCCACGAAAAAATACATTTAGCAATCAAGCATACATTTTTAATAGTATTTCCATTTAAGAATTATAGTCAATTTACCCAGTGACTAGTTCAAATCCAATCATTTCAGAATCGCATTCTTCCAATGAATTTGCAGGAGCTGATGGAGCAGAGATTCCACTTGGTGCAGAGGGTGGGATACCAGCGGCCGTCTCTGGCACTGGGGCAGGTTCTTGTGGCTCTGGTTGCTCTTGAGGTTCTTGTGGTTCATCGGCTTCTTCGAGTTCGTCTTCAGGCTTTTCGGGAGGTGGTGCAGCTGGACTCTTGTAATCTTGTGGGGCTTCTACAACGGAGGGTTCGGGAGATTCTGATTCTACGGCGAGATTGTCTTGAGGTGGAGCATCGGCCGCCGTTCTCAAAGTCCCTTCAAACTTTTTTTGTGCCGCGACGGCGCACACTAGAATCGCTAAACTAATGAAAATCCGCATTGTTCCGCTGGTCACACGCCGTGGCAACATCTGTAACAAGTGTAAAAAAATACGTTAATCCTCAATAAAATTTAATCACCTCTATGATAAGGATTAGTTCCAATTTTATAACACAAAAATCTTAATTTAAATTCTGCACATTCTGATGAGCTTTTTGTATGGACTTTTTTCTCAGAATTGTTGTTTAGTCTAATTAAGACACATTTATTATTCTCTATCCCGGCCTTAACTGTGAGAATGAATGTAAAACAATTACGATCTCAATCAGAGGGCGTTAACTTTATAATTGTCTTTAAAAGTAATTAGAGCTGAAATGCGCCGTAATTGTTAAATTCGTCGCGGTAACTGCAAAGTGCTCAAATTACATATTATTTTATAACATCCGAAAGGAGTTAACTGTACATTTAGAAACGGGCGTAAGCTTTCACATACGATAATTAATTAGAATATCTATAATAAGTGGCCTAGATTGTTTGTTTCGTATGATTGTTTTAATTATCACTCGTTTGAATGGTAATTGCTCAAGAGTCAATCCAAAAAAGCAATAACCCATTAGTTGAAAATTGTGAAGAGCTTATTAGAGCAGTTTTTTGTGAAGATCGAATATACGGGTGCTGTTAGGTTACGCTCACGCTCTTCGCACAATGTAGTAACGGTTCTTATTTAAGTGTCGTCCACTCCATGGTCAACGGTATTGGATTATAAAAAAATCCTATATGTTCTTGACAATGGATAGGAGATTGCACATTTAATTGGATAAAATGGCATTGATTGTATCTATCATTACCGACTAATTACTACTGACTCAGTTACTCTGGATAAGAATAGGAAACGTGTACAATCGTGTATTCACTACTTATTGCCATTTTTTGCTCGTGTAGGATAATACATACCAACCTCAAAATAAGTGATAATACATTTTATAGAAAAAATATAGTTATATTAATTCACAGATCATTATTTTTTGACCTGAACTTTTACTTCTAAAAAATGTAGAACTCGAATTTTGCCGAAATTGAATTACAAGTGAGTTAAAATGCCTTCAACGACACAAAAAATGCAGTTTTCAGTTGTAACATGCTCGATAAATCGATTTCATTGTATTCATTGTTGACTACCAATAACGAGCTTCTACTTAAGTTACTAAAAAGTAGCGGTATTATTATACATATATATATATATATATATATATATATATATATATATATATATATATATATATATATATATATATATATATATATATATATATATATTGAAATATATGTATTTATTTTGTTGAGGTACTTTGTACAGAAATAATAATTGTAAGTGATACGCAAATAAATTATAAGGATATAATAAAAGATCTTAGATCATTAAGTAATGGATAACACTCACAGGCGCTTCCCCTTTTGCCGAGGTATAAGATTATTCGAATCGAAAAGTCTTATGCTTTCATAAAAACTATTTGCGTAATCGATTACAAACACTCTGCGTATTCGTAAAACATCGAAAGGACGTCTGCGAGTGCTCCGCTAAAATGCCGTTTTGTGCTGTCAAGTCTTGCAGAAACAAGTCAAACACATCAAGTATTAAAAAAGATGGAATAACCTTTCATTTGTAAGTATTTTTTTATTTTTTTTACGTAAATATCAATTTAAATGCAATTTCTAATAATCGTCGATGTATCGTTTAGCGATATGATCAAGACAAATAATCGAGTCATGTGTTTACTCGATCATTGATGCGGCTTCACGAGACTATCATGGAAAGAAAGTATACAAATTTAATCTTTATGAACTAAGAGATAAAGTTGAATTTAAAACGCGATATTGAATCGCATTCCCCACGAGACTATAAAGCGATGTAGCGAGACTATCTTGAAGAGAAAATATACAAATTTAATCTTTATGAACTAAGCGATAAAGTTGAATTTAGAACGCGATATTGAACCGCACTCCCCACGAGACTATAAAGTGATGTAGCGAGACTATCTTGAAGAGAAATTCAAATTTAATCTTTATGAACTTAGTGATAGAGTTGAATTTAAAAACTCGTCGCTTAAAAGGTCGTAAATTTTTACGACTTTCTTAGTGACGGACTGCTTTTAACTTGAACGTCGATAAAAAAATATTTTTCTAAGTATAATTTGAAATGAGATGAGAATTAATCTTTATTATATTAAAATTTTACACAACTACATAAAAAGGAGTATAATGTTTATTTTGTAAGTCTTGTATATATTTATTAAAATTTACCTACGCTCGGTTACTTTTAACTGGCAGAACATTTTAATGGTACGGAACCCTTCGTGTGCGAGTCCGACTCGCACTTTTTTGTAATGTTAATCTTGTAACCTTTCTATTATGTAATCTATACTAATATTATAAAGCTGAAGAGTTTGTTTGTTTGTTTGTTTGTTTGAACGCGCTATTCTCGGGAACTACTGGTCCGATTTGAAAAATTCTTTCGGTGTTAGATAGCCCATTTATCGAGGAAGGTTATAGGCTATATATCATCACGCTACGACCAACAGGAGTGGAGCCACGGGGGTGAAACCGCGCGGAGCAGCTAGTTTGTTTATATGTATGTATTAATATTGCGTATATTTCAGATTTACAAAAAATCCTGCTTTAAGGCTAAGGTGGATTGAATGCTGTGGGAGAAAATCAGAATGGACACCTCGGTACAGAAACAATAAAAATTTCTGTACCGATATTTATTTTATTGAATATAATATGTGATGTGTTGAATAAATACATATTCAAATACAAATAAAATGGCGTTTTATTGTTTTTTCGTATGCATATAATAATGATGAAAACGTTACAAATGACCTGTGTAGTATTTTTTATGAATATAATATTAATGTTATTTCTAATTTCAACAAAATTATTATTTTTGTAATATCGATATGGTTACATCCCTTTAGAGCGATTGTATTATTACGTATATGTACAGAGATTTTTCTGTGTAATCGATGTATGTGTGCAAAAACATGCTAGTCTGTCAATTTTGTAATAGTTTGAGTTTGTAAAGACACAAATTATTTTTGTGAATGTGTGATTGTGTTTCAAAGTGTGAGTTACCCTCCCCGCACCAAAATCGGCAGAAAGTTTAGTTAGAACATTTGCCAGCGTGCTCCATCCATTACTTAATGATCTAAGTAAAAGATAAAACGTTAGTCAACAGTCATCGCAATTGTCATCTAAATGTAAATTAATAGTTGATTGATGGCACTTATCGAGTTCGAGAGTTTGTCGATACCTCGCGTGTCTCGAGCCATCTACGGATTTCTACATAAAAAACTTTTTGCTTAAGCAGCATTTATTTTTAGTATTCTAATGGCGTTTAATTACTAGTATAAATTTAATTTATATACAACACTCCGTTAGAAAATTATTCATCGCAGCAATAAACACTTGCATAAGTGTCTCGTATAACGGGTTCATGTTTGCAATATATCTCATTTAATTAGAAAAATAAAAATGGCTGATAAATAGGTTGCAATAACGTTAATAATAATAAACTTAACGCCCCTGTAGAAGTGGGTGGCATTATGGCATTCAACTGAATTACTGTAGATGCAAAACATAGTAAAAACATGATTGTTTGCCCTATTTCCACATAACCCGTGACTGCTATGAAGATGGCTTTATGAGAGCAATATTGTACATTTCAGTTAGACATGGTGTGGGCTTAAACGATGAAACACGATTGACGCACCCGAGGTATTTACTTGAATCAGGAGCGCTCCTCTATTAATCGTTATATAACTTACACTTCATAAAACATCAAATGTAGTAATCCATATTTCCATTTTTAGCTTTAATATGTAGGTAATCAAGCTATAAGTTGAAATCATTTATGAAATTAAATATTAGCTTTAATTTTATCACATTTTCCGAATTTAGTCAATTGGTAATTCAACTAAAATTCGAACAATTCCAATTTTGGAAGGCGGTCGACGGCCGAGTGGTATTTTCGGCGCTGTCTCATAAAATTAGAGATACTTCATACAAGCCCACGCAAATACATGAACCGTGGTCGCCGCGAGCAAAACTGGTAATTTATATGTATTTGTATTCAATAACAGAAATTATAGTAAGGCTTGCAAGCTATCTAACGTCTATTAGAGAGACCCTTAAAGGGTTTTTACCAGAGCTATTGTATTCCTATGTCGGATATCACTTGCGAATGTGTGCTAGCCCCGAGCCGTGATCAGATGGGGTCAGCGCATTCAATGAGGCGGATGCCTCCAACCTGCTATTTACGTTTCACCATACTTGTACTGGTTGGCACACTATGGATATCGGCTGTGATTTCTTGCTCGTAGACCTTTAAAGACCTCATTTTGTGTGTGCCAATTTGTTGTAATCTAGTTTAGTTTATGGGAATCGAATATTTTATGTTCCGGATGTGTTGCAGTTTAAGTAGTTTAAGCTGTCGTTTCGAGGAGTATACCTATGCTTAATATTAAAAGTGTGATCTGGCATGTTTATTACTTAAGGAATAATAACTTCAATCTACTTTTATGGATAATCTAGAAAATCGCTCGAAGCATTTACTACGACTATAACAGTAGCAAAACATATTTAACATAAATCTGTGCTCGAAATTAAACTAACTTCATTAGTATAACTAAACGGGTTACTGGCCGATTAAGGAAAGCTGGCATCTTCACAGTACTCACACATATGCAATTTTACTATAGAGTATGTTCAAAAATAAATGCGACTCTAGTTTAATTATTGTAGACTTGAATTGTAAAATGAGTGCGTTGTAGATAAATATAATTATGAAAGCTCTCATAATTTATATGTAAAATTACAATTTAAAAGTAACTCAATCTATGAACTTAATTATTTATTCTCATAATCAATTGTAATATAGTATTGATAATCATTCAATTATCAAATAATAATTAAATTTCATGTCATATTCAATCATAACGATATAAACAATACAAATAACACGTGCGCTCACTCACAAGAAACAATACAAGCGAAACCCTAGCACGTAAGAGATAAGGCTACATTACAATAAAAGCTGTATTGTTCAGCTATGTATGAACATTTTAACTTACGGCGTTTACATTTTGTTTACAAAACTTATTAAAATGATTACATAATTAATTAACCTGGGTAAAGTAAAAAAATATTCTTATCCGCGTGCCGCGAAGTATCTCGTCGAATATAGTTAGTAGTAGATATACCTAACGTCTTTGTTTAAATTACATCACCCTGTATTTATAAACAATTGCAACATAAAAACAATAATTGTCCCCTTCACCCTCATAAGCTAGTCTGCGCGCGAGAGAGACAGACAGACTTTTCATGATGCGTATGCAGTATGACGTCACGCCGCGCGCGTCTTCACAGACACTACACATGTGCAATGTTTAAATGTGTTGACGTTCCAGCTCTTCTTAATCGGCCAATATTAATATTTGCTTTACAGATTGCATCGCCGACATTTGTACGGCTTAATTCACCTGATAAACTAGGCGTGTCTAAATATAACCATTTACATCAACAGTAGCAATGTCTAACTTATTTACATTGAATGAAACTTTGTTGCGCTGACATAATGGAATTGTGAGTTCCCGCCTTTATAATGTTTGAATTGCCGAAGACAGATGTAAGACATAATAAACAGATTTAACTTATAAGATTTTAAATGTGTAGTATTTTAATAGTTGTCATATTATTTTGTGGAATTACCTATTTAAAGATATCAAATATTTTAAGCACTCCAAATTCCAGATTTCATAAGCTTTAATTATGTTCTCGATCCTTCGATGTTATTTAACATATCGTGTATAAAATATACCATCCGTTTACTCTATAATCTCCGTTTTCTCTGTCGTATGTCATGATAAGTCGCCTCATTACCCTAAGAAGCTTATGCATAATGAATGTGTTATAAATACCGCGCATGCTTGGTAATTTAATGATCATAAGAAACGTCTGTAGCATGTTTACCCTCGATAATCTCTGGTCGGGTCAGTGGGTTGATCACGGCATCACGGGTCGCTTCGGTGCCGGCTTAAGACGCTTTATGAACTCCATCGCGATTTCTCCTTTCCTGATCAATGTATCACTATCGCCTGCTACCGCCTACGTGGTTCGACTCGCACGATTAATTTAAACTGTTCAATTAAGATAAGCTGAAACAACTAACATGGCTCTCTAATATGTCTTGTAAACGATCAGTGGATTTATGTCCCGGTGTTACATTGTAAAGTAAATATCAGCACCCTTTTTTATTATAGTAAATTGGAAACGGTAAAAATCATTAATTTCGCATAAAGACTTTATCCATTATGTTGTTAACTTTTAAAAAGCGTTAACACAATTAAATATTTAACGATTATCGACGAAAGCTCTCGTGCATGCAATTTAACAACAGTGCGTATCGCAATTCTAACTCTACTATCAATAGAGTCGAAAGGTTACGGCCAATTTTTCTACTAACGACCAGTACAACACAAAGTGTACAATCACAAATGACCACTGTAAAAACCTGTCTTGTTTTCTCCGCGATTAATCCCGCTAACTCATTCAAGTAGTAGATTCTAAGTGCTATAATTTCGTATTGTTCATGGCGGCCATAATAGAAACTAGGTTTTCGGTGCACAGTGCATCCGTCTTCTGTGTCGCTTTCTTTGAATTCACTCACGCCGATTAACCTCTTCGTTTTCTTTGCACTTGTTTGACCGGTGCTTCATAGTTCGTATGACATAGATTGACCACAACGTAACAAAGTTTCATAATAAAAAATGTAAAATGAACTCGTGATGAATGTTCCAGTCTTGTGGTCGCTTGGTGCATTATCGACTGCGACATCACAATTTGTTTTTATTTTTGCAGCTACTTTTATGTTTTGTACAATTACGTTTATTTTCTGCCCTTTGATTAACCGAGACAGACGTAATAACGACGTTTATTTTTTATTACTTCACTCATTCTTTTCCTGTTAAGAATGCAGTGCAGAAGAAAGTTGTTAGACTATCATTTTGTAATTTTCACTGTCTTTCATATGGAATCTTTTTCAAAATCCTCGACAGCGCAGCGTATCAAAATATAATTTACAATCTTATTATCTTTCTTTCTCTTTTAAACATAAATCGTTATAAACCTCTGGTATCTACTTCAAAGATAATTACAGTGTGAAAATGTTCACCCCGAAGATATATTTCACACAGTTGATTTATTCATTATGAAAATAAAGCTCACATAAGAACTGACAGTAAACACTTTTATGTGATTGACGTTGCACGCCGCGGCACCTTAAGGCTTTCTGCAGAAGAAATTACGTGATATATTTTATAAACTATTACAGTTTCAACGTTGTGTGGAAGTTGCAACGATTTTCACTTTGAATGAAATAAAGCAATAAACGTTTATAATGGAAGCGCTTACGTGCCTCCGGCGGCGCGTTCAGTAAGCTGCACGTAGACATTTTATTTATACATTGCAATGGGAAATCAGAAATATTTCATTGTATAACAGGATGAACGTAAATGATACTCAATTTATTACATGTAATAGTCGTGGCTGTCCTACACATTAAATCTTATTTGTTAAACGTCGATACTTTAGCTATGATACTATTTTAATTTGACAGAACTAAGCATTTCCCGATAATTTGTATGGAGGAATAAATCATAATTGTATTTGAAATATTGTATCATAACGTATGTTTAATATTCTGGTATGTAAGAAGCACGCATTCATGTAAAATATAACGTAGATAAATAAGAAAATAGTGCGCATTATAATTAACAGACGTCGCACACATTAGACAGGAACAACAGAGGAGCAGCCGCAGGCATCTCAATTGCTCGCTGAAGCCAGTCGTAGTATAACACTTGAGTGATATTTCAAAGTGCGTTGTAAAACGTCACATACGTAAGTTGAGCGGGCATTTATTACCGCTAATGGTTTTATATTGCTCGACTCGTAAAATCGCGGATGTAGCTCGATGTCTAACCGCTGGCAAGGCGATTGATTTGTGAGCATGTCCCACTTTGATTAACCGAACGCGAATTTTGGTTTTTAATTAACTTGCCAATCAAAAACAATATTAACCTTGTTCTGTGGGTGTGTATTCTTTTGAATGATTGCAAGTTTTTCAGTTATTTGAGTATGAAGGAGTTCAGAACAACTTTCTGTTAATTAAATTAGGCTTCAGACATTTGAGACGTGTTGTCGAATTTCTTTAAGGTAATGACACGGTCTGCTTAGCCGGTGGGATACTTGTGCCTAGAGTTCGTGTTATAACGGAAACATCAATCATCGGTAATTTGATTTCTATGCTCAATTATTGCGTCCGCGGAGGTCGGGCCAAACACAGCAACTATTACTGATTCTCGTCAATATGGAAATCTATGCCTAATAAACTCACTACACAGATATATTCATTACAATGTAAGCAATATATGATTTAAGCTCCAATAATGTAACAGTTCTCGGATATCTCATTACAGTATTCGTCAATTGGGCTCATTATATCCCAGAAGTAGGCTTTGAAAATGATTCGTTCTAAATTATAGCACACGAACTTGTCTATACTGAAAGAACGGAATAGAGTGATTGAATGCAACACAAAAATTGCATCATTATCACGCAAAGTAAACATTGATCACTTAATCACGTAACAATTATGGAAGTGTGTATGTATATGCTCTATTGCGCTTGATAGTGACCCCGATGTCCAATAAAGCATCTATAGATCGGAAAACGGTAACAGTTACCCGGTAGAAGCGATTCTGAGCCTCGTCACGTGACAACTGTCACGAAATCCATTGAAATAGTGATCCACGCTCGATACAGTCGTGCAGAACTGTTATGAAAAGAGCTAATTGTATTACTGTTGTGGTCCGTGCCTATTGTTTTGTGGATATGCTTGTTTGAGTCGGCGTATAGTTTTATTAAAATATCTTATGAGAATGAAAATTTTGCTTTTAATTTTAAAAAATGACATTTAAAGAAGTGTTTTATAAGCTTTAAATATTTTAAATCGCATTACCATTAAGTTGCTGTATTCATGCATATAATGCATACAAATCAACTTTTATGAGCGCTTAGTTCCGAGATCCTAAATCTTACATTACGTACGAGAATTCACAAATGATGGCAATAAAGATATAGCATAATGATTGTTATGATAAATGTCATATAATAAAACACCGTGACGGACGGTAGGCGCTTCGCAGCTCGATAATCACAAGTGGCGCATGACACAGCACGCGCAACGGTAACGACCGCCGCGGGTGACGTTCCCCACACCGCACATGGTAGCGATCTTTTAGACAACGATCTTAAACACTCGTCAGATGCTAATATTCCACGTTTATTTCTCTATCCATCATCCGTGACAAACGCCGACGGGTGCATATCTTACACCTGTGTATCTCGCGACTCATAACAATGACTGACGACGGGTCCTCTTGTTTAAATCACCATCGTATATCAGAGTGGTGGGAACGCTCCGACCGATTGTCGAGTTTGTATGTGACGTTTGTAAAGCTTTCAAGTAAAGTAGTACAGTAACGGTAGGCACTGTTCCGATTTATACACGACTATGGTTCACCTCTCCGTAAACCTCAGGTATCCAAATCAACAGAACGTAGCAAATTCGAATTCTTCAACGATTTTTCCTCTTATTTGAAAGACACGCGCCACAATGGTACCGAGGAAATCTTCAATTTATCGAGCATTTCAAGAATTACGGTTATTTTTATGCTAACCTACATTAAGTTTTTGTTCACATCGATGTGGTTTATGATTTCTAGGACAATTTTAAAGTCAGCCCCTGTATATTTTTACATTTAAAGTTTTTTATAATTCATCGTGACCAGTATTTACTATTTACGAAGCATAACTTTGAAAAAACTACAGTTTGTTAGAATTTAATTCAATACAACAATTTGTAAAGAAGTCGACATGAAGTTTATAACGTTAATTGAGCTTTGTCAATGATTGAGTGAGCGTTTAAGTAAACATATTATGCTGGGGGATGTATCCTTGTGTTGTATTACTTCATCTTGCATGGAGTGTCGACCGCAAGGAATCCACTGCCTGCTGTAATGACAGCAACCCGTACGTGATAAATTCGATTTACAGGTTTGTTTCAATCTTCCGCAGCCGCGGCGTTGCCAGCGGCAAATTGCATTGCGGCTTTACCGGTGTCCACAGAAATCAAATCCCAATGATTATTGGGTGCGTTGGACGACGCCTGCACGCTTACATGCTGTATCGATAGGATCAAATTCACAACTAACTAGTATGATCATCGGTCATAGATAACGGAATATAACGCATACATCCGCTGCACATACTCAATGTTTCATTGCTACGCAGTGTAGCCACTTTGTAAATTATATTAACGGTTATCTTAATTCAATATTTAAAGAATGCACATTCATCATATCGAGTGATGAAATAAACTATGCTCACTACCTAGAGTTGCAACATAAAGTATTATTATTTGAAGATTTAAATCTTCACCGATCATTACGCAACATTCTTAGATCAGCGCAGAGTACATTTATCATTTGTAAATATTTCATTGACACAATCAATAATATCGGTATTTAAGCAACCGTTACGTTCAATTTTAAATAACTCAAAGTATACGACGAGAAAGCTGTTTGGTGCATAAAAACATATCAGTAAAAAGTAGCATTGACATCGATTAGAAATTTATATTTTTTGATAGTCCGAGTTTATTTTGAATAGTATCATTTTGGTTTCTTCCATGCAATTCATTGAGTCTGCACCGTGGTCTATATTTGTCCAAGAAGTACTTACTAGCCGTACTTTCTTTTGCTCCACATTTGTAGAAATTATGTAACATGGTCGTGTTGGTGGTAACTAATACGTAAGAGTGAATACCCCGTGTGTAAGGTACGTTCGACCGGTCTTTTCTAACGGATCTCTAAACTCATTATCGAACAAGTAATCATCCAAAGTACCCATGAACCTCACGTTCGACACCAATGCTATATTACTTATTTAATCTTATGAATGAATCGAATGAATCGGCGCCTGTTTACTTAGTGAAACCCAATCGCAAGCGTTGTACGACCTTAATTGGTTACTTATTTAAAGTATCGACTGTAGATATGATAAGGAAGAATAAATTATACCTAATAGTAATTACATTAACGCCGACTTATGTAATTATTAATTAACTTAATATGTCTTATCACATTGTAAGAGTTGCCTCTCCACTGATATGCCTATAAAGATTTATGAAAGCATTAGCTTTTTTTAAATTAAATAATTAAAAAAGAAGTATCAACAAGCAAATATGTAGGGCTACAAGGTTCCGTAGCTAGAAGCCCCCGCCTACTGACTCGCCGCCATTGTTCTACTCGACTCCATCGCCCCCGGCTTATTGCTGGCAATTCCAATTAAAATTTGCTTTATTATCCACCTATCTATTTTCTAATGAAGGAGTTTTGTATCATAAGTCCGGTCCGAGGTACACCAGTCGTGCTTTATGAACCGATTGTTAGAAGCAACACAATGCTAATAAAACTCACGCGAAAGCTAATTATATGTATGACCATATTGAATTTCGAAAAGTAATAGATAAGCATAGGAAATAACTGATTCTTGATTTAATTATTTTATCGTAGTAACTCAGGCCCCGGAACCACAGACACAATAGAAAATCTATTGTGTCTGGGACCGATCGGGCCGCTTGGGGCTCAATGGGTTAAAAAGTACAAAATTCTTCTATCAGTTTGTCTTGACTTTCGAAACTTTTCTTTTTCATGTCGAATTTAATTCAATGGCTACTTCATTAAGCAGACAGGGCATCCAATTTGTTATATCTATCTACTTCCATATATCCCCGAGTTTTCCTCTTCCTAGAATGTAACATATAGACATAAACAGCAATCATAAGTTTATTGTCCCCACCGATACTCCGTTAGGCAAGTCCTCAACGGTTTTGCACGCACCATGCAAATGCTAGCGAAGTCTCCGACGATCGTCGTCACATTAAGCTAATATGTAATTGATTGGTTTCCCGGTGCACTCCTGTCCCACTGATGGTGGATGCAAAAACACTAATGTCATAAACTTATAACGGAGACCTTGCGGTTCCGGCATATTCCTCAAGCTGCGGTTTTATCGACGTTTATTCTATTATTTTATCGTGAATGCCAAATGTATTCTCAGACTGTTCGATGTTACTTAATACCAAACTATACATTTTTATGCCTTCCGGGATTGACGAATGTATTAACAAGAATATGGATTAGTTTCGCTAGTTTATCAAATAACCGAGTTAACGACTTATTTTAAGTTATAATTTGATTGATGCCAAAACATAAAGTGGGACGATTTGATGTAATGAGATAATGACCTGTGATGTTAAACTGTTTATTGATCCACTACTGAACTAAATTAAAAGTCTATCACTCATGTCATGTATTTATCTCACGTTGTTATATACTGTCAATCATTTTGATGAAATAATTAGTTGGACAAAAAATACCGCTTCATACAATAAATGGCTTTGTTTTTTTTTTTAATATGCATCTTAATTAGAACAATGTTTTAGTTAATTTGATAAAAGATAGAGTCATAAAACGACGAATGATTTTTTGGAACAAGATGATCTATTTTACTTGATAGTTTTGATTTATAATATTTAAATCAATAGTTTACATTGTAATGTATTTTCAAGGTAAATTAGGAGCAACAATTTAATGGAATAGAAATAGTTAATAAGTATATAAGAAGTTTTCATCTTCTATTTGGGTTTCACAAATCAAGTATCAAGTTGCAAGCGTATAAAGTCAAAATACATTAATTATATCGTCGTGTCATCTCGCGCCTCCCGTTATCGGCAATTGATCAAACGTTTGCTCCATTTGAGAGCATCATATCGCGATTCATCGTGATGTAGAACTATCGACCGAACAAACTAGGTAACTGATTTTTTCCGGCGCCTTTTCATTCGCCTACAATTTATTTTATTGACATGATATGTGTTGATTGTTTTAAAGACCCACTGACCCATATTTTTATTGAATTGATATTTAAAGATACAAGTAAACCGCTCTGTCACGAGGTGAGTGTGAAAATTAAAGCTCGGTTTACCGGAACAAACTCGCGGTAATTTATGTGGAGCAATGTATTGCGGCCACACGATGAGACGCGAAACGATGCCGGCGAATCCCGTTGTGACGGACGCTATTACCGCCTACAATTCCGCGCACGCGTAGAAAAACCGACCTCTACAGAGATGTCGCGGGATGATAACATTGGATGGACACTTGACACTACGCCTGCTCGCTAACCAACCATATCTTTATTTCGAATCGCACTCTTCCTGCGAATACCCAATTAGGTACACTCACAAATGTCGCCGACACAAAGTCAAATTCGAATGCGCTTCATCTTTGCATGCGATAGAGCGAGGCGCAAGTTTTCAAACGTCTTCACTATCGTAAAACACTCTGCTGTATAAACACGACGACCATTATATACTCGGAGACTGGACGGTACGTGCATTTTTAATGTCGCATTATGTCTACCAGTATAGCAAAACACGTTTAATGCTAGATATGTGATAACAATTCTGCGTTTGTCTACCGACACACATTTCTCTTCTGGCCGTTAGACAATTTACACACTTGACATGTTTTAACTCTTAAGGATCTTTTATTTTAAATTGGTTGGTACCCACGGGAAAGGTAATTTCTAAGTAATAGAAAATAAATAACGGCCTAGCAGTATTATGTGCATTTCACTGTTCTACGTGTTTTATATGCGCATAAAAGTTCAATTAACTATAAAACTAAATAACTATACATAAAATTACGCTGATAGGACACTTTATTTACATTAATTCAACACTATTTCAGCACCTTTGTGAAAGCTTTAAAAGCTTATAGTTAACTGAATATAATCGTATAACAATTTATTACTATTATCATCAAGGAATTTATCTTAGCGCTGCCGCGATCTCGGGCAAACGGCAACATAACGATTGGTCACTGAGCAAATCTCTACGACTGCGTTTCCGCCACGTTGATTAGTTGCAGAATCATAGATGATCATAATGACTGTACATTCATTTCTTACTATGTCTAAGCTCAATGAAGCTTATTTAGAAAAGCAAAGTTAATACTCATCCCGATGCTGAACTATAGCAAAGAGGATAATACCGATCTGCACTATAATGGGCAAATGAGATAAGACATACCTGACCGAACGCGCTCGCTACTATAATGAGAGGGTTAAAGGTAAGATAGTATCGGCCAGCGAATCTCAGAGGAGTCGCTTCCCATTGTCAATTAAAAGCCCTTGGCGCAGATTGCGACCGATCGCCTATTGCCTGTACTATACGAGTATTGTTTCCTGATACCTCCCGGTGCCCGAAGGTGGTTAATGTGCAACGTTTCCTGTATAGCCGGTCCGCATTAAACGAGCCCTCATTGTTGGCGGTCGCTAAATTAACATAAAATCTATTTAGATTTGAATCATAACTCGATCATTGGAGTGCAATCCGGAAACAATAATATACTGACTGATTGAATCTCCATCGGCAATCTAAATCACTCCTGGTTGAGATTACGTCCCTATACATCTGTGCAATAGGCATTGCCTTATTGTTGTCTATTTTAGATTCATTGGTGTCTGTCTACCGCATCGATTTGGTTCTTTCCGCATTTGCGCCCACTTTGCCGTGAATTGCTAAGAATCTGATTACAAAATTTACTACATCCGTTTATCGATTACTATTCTTGGCTAGACTATAAATAAGGTGTATAATTTAAATTTATGGTTACTTAAAGAATTTTAATGCTATCTAACATTTCCTATTTAACTACAACTAGGTACTAACTCAAAACAAGAATGCTTTTGTGTGCTTTTCTCTCTCTTTTTACACTCAATAAACATGTATTACTTGTCTTCTATTAACATCAATTAACATTAAACAGTATAAAACGTGAGATTTTACTAAACGATCATGTTAAATTATTTATGAGATCGATCTATTTGTAATAGAAATTTAGATCAACAGCTGTTCTGTCGATTTAATTCCGTAATTTGTGTTTTTTTTTAAGTTGAAAGTACATACCTACTTTTAATAAATTATTTATTTACCCCTTGAGAACTTCGACACACATGTCAAGCTGTCTCATTATAAATAAAAATTCTATACGACCATTGTTCTGTATTCTCGTGCATTTTAAAGAATATTCGTTGTTTCAAATGGAAAGATTTTCCTTTCAATTACAGATATCGCGTGCTACTTTTATCTCAAGAGCCATCGTTTATCTTTCGCATACATTGTTTCACGTGTCCACGTCAAGAGACGTTTAAAATGTGCCAAGAAAAAATGCTTTATTTACCCCACTAAGTAATATCGATACCATCTCACTGACAGTTCAATAGGATTATCTTTACTTTTAAAAGATTTTACATTGCACGTATGCTGTGTGGTTTTGAAGTAAAAAAATTTAATGGTAGAAAAAAAGTCGGCGTCTGGGCTAATTAATATTAATGAGCCGTGATTATAGGTGTGTAGTAGCGTACGTCTCTCGTATGTGGGTCAGGTTCGGTAAAACGGTAAAAGTAACAGGATGACATAAAACTGGTTTCGTAATTTGGGTGCAACAATCGGGACGAACTTGTATTATGGGATCCTGTACAAGTATTCCAGTAATACGGTTCTGGGAAGCGCGAGTTATGTCGAAACCTTTGGATATTCGCACGTGTGAATTTGTATGCTAAAATGTTTCGACGATAGTTGTGTTAGCGTATACTTGTGATGTTTTCTTCGTTTGATTGAATTTACCGTTCTAGTTCGGTTTTTTAACTTTAGCGTATACTTGGAAAATTGTATTAATAAATTTTTTCCGTATTTACATAAAACAGAGACTAATTCAGATTTTAAAGTTATGATATTTGTATTTTGCAGTATGCAGTAAGTCTTTTAAATCACACAAATTTCAACATAATTTATGTATCTCTATCTTTACTAATTGCCGTGTATATTTCTACGGTACACGTAATTACTCTGCATCATTAACAGTCATTACATCGTATCAAATAAGATCTACCATGTCTATTTGTTATATCCAAGACGGAAATTACACTTAAAACACTCAAGCCGTACGAAATATATAACTGTATCTCAATCCGTTTTTCACTTCGTTGACTTAATGGCCCTCATTTTATGAATCATTTCGACATAATTTGACACCACTATAATATGATAACATTATTCAATTTTTTACCGTATGATGAGCGATGACTCTACTTAGCTGCTAACATCGTAGGCAGTGCTTTATCCTCCTCGGCGATTTATATTATTGTTACACTTATTTTAAGTATTCAATAACTTATACTAGAACCATAGGCCATTCAGACGCAACATGTTATTTTCCGAACATTTGCTTTAAGTGCTTCCTCAACGGCTAATAAGACATAATGACGTGTTATTTCTGAAGATTCACGAATTCCGATCGTCAAGAGTAAGGTGCGCGGGGTTACTGACCTGAGAACACTTCAAGCGCTACCCGTAACTGCCGCCCGTCCTGTTGAACAAAGAAATATCTATTGTTAATTAAACACTTTGCACATGGTCCTGCTAAAGATACATTATGGCCTCTTATTTCATACAAAGTGTTACAATGTTCACTTGAGTTTGGACAAAAGAGATTTGACGGAAGTTTCATAATAGACCGGGAGATATTGACACAAAATTTCGAGTCATTTGTAACAGGATGGCGGTTCTACAGGGTTCTTAGTACGCAATGACAAAAAGAAAAATGATGGTGTGAACGCTGGTACCGGCGGCTTAGTCGCGTGGGCGTTAGTCGAACTCGTCGGAAAATAGCGAAAGTCAAACGATTTGTAACAGTATGGCACTTATTTTTCCTGTAAGTTTGAGGATCAACGAATATAAATACAAAATTTCAAAGATCTAGGTGTTGGAAATCTTCACTTATATAAATTAATAATAAATTAATTTTTCAAGTATGACAGCACTTTTTCCCCCTACTAGAAGTATGGCAAATATAATAATGGTCACATTTTATCAAATACTCTCCAAAAATCCAAATGCAATACTGGTACAAAAAGTTTGGCGAAATAAAAATTATTTGCAGATTTTCGGCGGTATGGCGACCATTTGAAATCGTCCGAAAAGTATGGCATGGCGATTTTCGTAAATGGCTGCACGACGATGGTTACCTGTGCAAAAGTTAGCCTGGTACAAATGGTTGAATAATTGTTTTATTTAAATCAACACATTCGCGTCGGTATGGCGGGCTGTAAGTCACACCGGAAAAGTATGGCATGATACTACCGCCTACTTCTTTTTTATGGGCTATCGGTAAATTTTAAAATTTTTGTGTTACAAATCGTTTGACTTTCGCTATTTTTCCGACGAGTTCGACTAACGCCCACGCGACTAAGCCACCGGTACCAGCGTTCACACCATCATTTTTCTTTTTGTCATTGCGTACTAAGACCCCTGTAGAACCGCCATCCTGTTACAAATGACTCGAAATTTTGTGTCAATATCTCCCGGTCTATAAGGGTTATATCAGATAAGTAGATGCCATAAGTCATACAGATATTAAGATTACATGTGACTAGTGATCAAACAAATATACAAAGCAATTGCTATCTTAAGGTTAACTGTTTAACGGGTATGACCATGTTTACGACATCTCGATGATTGTTATGGCGGATAAACACGACTCAGTATTATGTAAGTCGTTGAAATGTAACAGATATTCGCTAGAACGTACGAATGCCATTACATGTAATAGTATTCGGAATTGGAGAGTACAATTCAGTTAACAAGTTCTAGGTAAATTGCTATGATTGAATGAATGAGGTGATTTTGCAATAGTTTATCTCATGTATCACGAAATTTTCTTCATATTCAACAAAAAATATAAATAAATGAATGACAATAAGACTTTTACAATGTGTTTCATTACATAAGTCTTAAATAAGGTATGTTACGAAAAATACGTAAGGTCCCTTCTTAAAAGTAATTCTGTAAACAGTTATTGTATAATAAAGCTGCGTTTTGAACATTAAAATTACGTTGAGTAGTCGTTTGGGTAATTTACATTTAACAGTATCTTACCACTGTCTCTACGTACGACAGCTGAATTAAAAAGTATTTAGAACGGTATTAAAATTAGGGTATTATATGCCTTATTTGTATGCTTAACTTGCGAGTGATCTCTTGATAAACTAACCTCATGCAGATCGCATAATTCGATTGAAACTGTAATACAACCAACAAATGTATCAACATCTTTTGCGCATAGATTAAAATTAATCATAGTTACTGTTACTGTTAAGATAATTCTGGCGCAGCTTCGTTAAGAATTTAGGACGTATATATAAAAGATGCATATAATATTCAAATCAAAATGACACACATACATATTTCCAGTTGGTTTACTTAATGATACGTGAAATTAAGAAACGCGTGGGTATGTATTTGATTGACTGCATAACTAGCAGACAGTTACTCGTTGGATAAAAAACTCAACAAATAAAAGCTTCACAAATCAACAACATTCAAAGTATTTGAATGTGAACCGTGGTGTTACCGTAATCCGTTGTTACAACATAACAATTGTTATACGAATCAAATTCTCCGACTTCCTATCGTGGTAAGTTTTTATGCATTAATTATGTGGAACGAGAAGTTAATCACTTTGAAGAGATATAATAAAGGAACTTTTTCACATATATAAAAGCTTTATTTCTTGTTGAGATGTTGAATTCTTATGGTTTGTTATAATTATGCCATTCATCTATAGTTTAAATTTTGTTATACCTTAGGAATATATCCAAATTTTCTAAAAATAACTGATTTCTTTTTCTGCATCTAACTTTGCAGTCAAGCTACTACTTATCTACCCATCTGTCAATGTCACGAAATATCTGCCGATTTTCTCACGTGAGCAATTCGAGGAAGTGTTTCTATCGCAATTACCTACCTACGTAAAGAAGCCATTACCGAAGGCTTCCACGGCCCTTCCGATATAAACTGAGCTGCTTTAGTAGTTTAATCTTGGCTGTAAATTCGTATTAGATAACAAGTACCGAGATCGAACACGCGTGCACACGCATGATTCGTGCCTTTTATCTCGTTAATCTGATGTTACTTCAACGTGCTATCTTATTGGCGTTTAATGTACGAGAATGTAAACGAAGGTGTTCGTTCGAGGAAGGTCGTGTATGTATAACGAAAGCTGTATACGTATTTGTTTACCGACATCCTTTCGTACCTTTCCGAGAAGCGATATCGGGTCGATAACCTATGAGTACAAATATTGACTTAACACAGACTGTTTTATGCTCTTTTCACGAAATATAAACATAGGTTACGGCGTTTTGTTAATAATTTATAGCGTAAAATGAAACTAGCTATAAATAGTTAATCTTTCTATTACTATCGACAATTTAGCTTCTAAATTACTCAGCACCTGTAATCCGTTATTGGAATCGAGTATCTATCGACACCTCCTAGAAATACTGTCTCTCCCACGCGGTGCAACGTTATCACGTCTTCGAGATCAACGTCGTACATCCAAGCCGTCTCCCTTGACTGTTACTAAAAACTTGGCAATAACTTAGGAATATGTCCTAAGCTTTTACAGCTTTGTGCGCTATGGAAATGTGCATGCAAAGCACGTTTTGAACAATAGAGAAATAAAGCATGTTCCATTTCCACCTCTGCTTTATTCGTATGGAAACATACTGCCTAAAAGAGATTATCTCACCAAATATCGGTTTGGTTTACATACTGTGAAGGCGTCCTGGCCGCGTTTAAGGTGAACGAACGGAATAAAAAGTGATCATTCAAAATCTATATTGAGTGTAATTCGATTAATTTTTTTCATACGACCATCGACCCGCTGTGCCACACTGAATTACACTATTTTTCGTACCGTGCCCATGTACGTGATTTCATCCGCCTTTTATCAATGTCGTTCCGCTGAAATGAAATTTCTAAGAAGATTTTACACCATTCAATACGTGACAATGTTATGATTAATAATAATTATTTTGATACTGAATTTCTTTTTAAGATTATTCGCTCGTTGTTTTAACCACAGTTTTACTTGTTATTTTATTTATAAAAAGTGTGGTAATAAATTGCTAAGTACAGCTATTTTTCATCACCGTAAAGCGTGAAATCCGATTCAGGATACCTACAGCAGATTAACTACGGGGCTACGAAATGGCATAGAATCGTAAAAAGTATCTGAGTATTTTTTGTTACAAAGAAAAAACAAAATGCAAAATGGTATTGAGTAATACATTGTTCATTGTTCACGTTCTTATATGTAATATCCATAATATAACAGTGGCGGACTAACTGTAAAAGGTCGTTATTGTATACATTACATCGAAAGCCCTCGCTGCATCAAAAATTCCGGCGTCATTCACCTACACCTGACAGCTTCCACGGTACAATTTCCTGTTCCAACCGCATTCTGCTCTCCAAAACCACATTGAACAAAAACAAATTGGCCGACTCCAACTTCATAGGTAAATGAGCATAAAGAAAGTAAATATTTAATACTATCTACTACAGTCATAGATCCTATCCGTCTTGTATTGGTGTCATTTAAATATCAGTGACATTCAGCGTGTTAGTTGACGAGAGATTCTTTTATTCTCTTAAATGCAAAACTGTTTCGGCTCTTGTTCGAAATCCTTCCATGACAGCCACTATAATTATGTGTAAATGTGGAAGTCCATAAAGCGTTCTTTGTGTTTGTCATAAATATTTATGAGAAAATAGTTATTTGGCGTATACTTTCTGTTCGGAGGATACGCATTCTATTGTTACTCTAATTGAATAAGGTAGGTGCAAAGTTGTTCCAGTCTAGCTATTCCATGGGTGCATTAATTTATGCCATTGACTCCATTTTTATTTCTAATCGATAATTCCCTAAATATTCGTCTGATTATTATATAATGATGTATAAGTAAGATAGTAATCCTACTTTCTCTTAACTAGTTTCTTGAGGCCACTATAAGAAAGTAAAACCCCGCTATGTTGGCGCTCGATGACTCGCCCCGTGTCCTGTTGACACACAAATTGCCATGATAAATTATTCTGGAATATCAACAGGCTCTTTTATTTCTATACACAATTTTACTGTCATGTGTTGTAGCTACAGATGAATTATGTGTTCATTGTCAATGGGCAATTTAATAAGAACTTGTGCGCAATAAATATAACAGTAGTGTACGTATAATTTAAGTGGCGACATATTTTGCGCATAACCACTTTTGGAATTTAGTTGCATGCAGTCCTAATGGGGTCCGTAAACATCAAATGGCCTTAAAAGCAGTAGAATTTACTATAGAAAAACTGATAGCAGTTGTTCGATGAGTACTTCGACACAACGATCCTAATACTTTATTCCACCGTATGTGGAACGCGGGAACAGTTCACTTATAGCCACTTGTTATCAAGTTGTTTGGACCTGCCCTCTGCCCTCATCGCTGCACCATTTGCAACTGACACTAAGTTACAACGAATAATTACTGAGATTATTTTCAATCAGTTCCAAAAAGTTTTGAGTAAAAATTTTCAATCTTCACAATTTATCAGATCATTTTTTGATATTAATTGGGATTTATCATTTCATGAGCAATTGAATCGAGCCAGGTATCATGGTATCATGTAACGTGTTGTTCGCAGGTATGTAACAGCATTGACACACTTTCTGAGATTCTTGCAAAGGGTCCTCGGCGACTATCACGTTTCCCATGTTAAGAATGGTTTATTGAAGTCATGATGTGACCTTAACATTGTATTTTACGATTGTCTCGTCACCAGTCCGAGCACTGACATTTCAATAGGGAAGGTGAGCATGGGTCGCGGCGTGAGACGAGGCACGATGTGCTATACTATACCAAATGGTCACAAAGGTAAAGTTTCCGCAACGCTTTCAAAGACATGTGCATTCCTCATATTCGTAATGACTTATTTCCCCATACCGACGGTAAATGCGGAGGATTAAATGTTAGAGCGGTTGTCTATCTCTACAATTTATTACCGCAAGGCATTCATTTAGCAAACGGCCATCAATAAAGTCTCGAAAGCATTTAGTTGAATTTCACGAATTGGAGCCGGAAGCTTATCGGCGTCGAGTGTTGACTTGAATTTGCATCTAGTATTTTCTAGTCGTTATGTCGATTGTAGGTGCTCACGATTTAACGCTGGTATTAATGCATTATTCAAGGGTTTTCATTAGACTGTCACTATCGGCGCGGGGAATCGCGCTCTCGTTAAAATGTACGGATGGCATGACGGCCGATCGTATTGGGCCAGCCGAGCGGGCACGCGAACACATATCACTGCGACTCAAACCGCTGTTAAACCTATTTGTACTTCACATTCTCTCCTAAGGGTGACAACTTGAAACTCCAACTATTTCATTTATCTTTATTTTACTTAAAATTATTTCCGTTATACAGGATATTTGAACATTACATTCACAGTATGCAACAAGTCATAAATTTAAACAATTTTGTATGAAGCTATAAAATATTAGCGGTTCGTTTAGGTCTTTAGAAATCATTCTAGTGTTGTCAATGCGATGTATGAATAAGCGCTAAATATTTCATGTCATTTTATTAAGTGTTTGCTATGGATGCGATCTTCATTTATCATAAAACGTCACGTTGAATAATGCAATCTGTTTGTATGAAAGCCTCCGAAGCCTGTGTAATAACAAGGGTCATATTTAAATCAGGTTGCAGTTCAACTTGTTTATGAAACTTGCGACACCTAGTCTTGTGGACTTGTTTTTCAACCCAACGTATGAGGTATTTACGGATACGGTTTACATTCTGCAATATCGAGCACACATGAACATCCCGTTTGTTAACGACATTGCAATGTGGATGCGTGCCCCAAATATCTTTATGATTCTCCTAGAATTCCTCGTAATTTCAACACCAAAACTGTTGCAGTTTTAATTTTAAGAATGAGAGAGCTAGTAAAATAAATAACAACCTACTTAAATTAATAGGCTTCGTATCTTGAATTTTTCTGTTATCAGTTTATATTAAAATTTTACAGCCCGCTGTCACTATAGCTAGCTTTATGTATTGTTTAAAATCACATTCAATTAGAAGAGACATTTTGTTCAATGATTCAGATTTTATTTAGCCATTTAGCCTAAGGGCTAAACGCTCATACAACATAGACACGCACGCCGTTATCATGATCGACACCGACATTCGAGACAGCTGATGTTTATATCAACGCCTCAAACTTGATGATTCAATTTACCAAATGAACCATTTCTATGTATATCGTTGTAATAAATCTTTACAATGTACAATTAATGTTAGGAATGCGGTTTCTTTATTACCATTGCATATAAGATTGAGAACATTTGATAATTTCTTTCTAGATGTCATACGTAGATACTAAATAAAATATTCCTGTCATACTCGAAAAGTTATTCTTGCGCCGCACACTATATTCTACTGCCATATAAATCGCATCGGGGCCAAGATTACCGCAGGAATGCCCTGACAAATACTTTCAGTTCGCTGCAATAAGAATCGATATCTACGTAAAGAAATTCCTTCTCGCCTTCGACGCTCATGTAAACAAAGACGATGACCGGGTTAATCTTGAATGGCAAATGTGCGTAGAGTTTCGCCGAGGAAAAATATGCCATTGAGGCGAGCGGCGTGCGTGCGCTGGATAACGGTCACCGCGAGCCGAATAAGTGGTTTAACGTCGTACGTAGAATGATAATGTTCACAGTCTTGAGTTGTCACGCGATTCGACGGCTGCTTTAGTATCTGACGCCTTTCAAGGCCCACTTTCTAACCTTGTGTCCACATTACGAGTAAAAGTGCATGCACATCCCGGGTCATGATTTAAATACTCTTGCTTTGCAATCACGCAGCTATCTCGGCGTAGTGTGCATTGAATTATTAATGTATACCAGGGTCCAGGAGAGTTTTAATTTATAACTGTCGTACTAAGTCTCGTTTCGTTATAAATACAGGATACATCCAAAGATTACGTCAGTTTATTTCGTTTGCGGTATACTTTCTCGGGAGCTCGATTGGATCCAAAAAGCTTTATTGCTGCAGGCTCGCTCACGATTCGGTCTCTTCTCTTTATCGCCTCCTTCAAAAGCGGTATGATCTTAGAGGCATTTTAATAACTTCCACTGGCAACGGTGTACTTAATGGATACAGCATGCAAATTCCTGTATCCGTAGTCCGTACTATACCGTTACACTGATATCAGTAACAAAGCGCGCCGCAAAATAAAACCAATAATCGCGGGAAATCCGATTGCGCCGCGAGCGTTCGGTGGCTAGCGAATACAAGATACATTTGCTCATGGATTAAAGAACACCTACTTTAAATAAATTTATTCAGGAAGTATTTAATTCAACAACTCGCTCTTCGACTGGATTCTATTTACGTTTAGAAAAACTTGTACAAGGTATGAGGAAAGTGCTGCTTCGAGTTCTTGCTATGAATCCTGTTGTCGATCCAAAGAGGGTAAAGTAAGTTCAAGTCGTGTCAATGTATCGTATAGTGAAGATGTTTCCTTTCGCGATATGTCAGGTGCTTTCTCCGTTGCGCTTCTCCACTGTGACATGCACTCTTCCTTTCTAATTTGCTAATGATTACTTTGCGTGTGTCTGATTATACAAGGAATTAATTAATTTAAACAGCCCTCTTTGACCTTTCGAGCCCTCCCCCTCTAGCCTGTCTTACTAATGCACATGAACCTAAACTTTATCTTAGATAGAAATAATTTAATTTTAAGACGTTAAACATTATCTACGAATTTAAAACTAAGTTGAATATTTCCATCCCTAAAATGTAAATAAAACGTTTAGGAATGTTCTTAAACTAAAGCAAACAATGGAGCTTTTTGCTAATTTTCAATTTACAAGACGCTCCATCTATCTATGCCAACTTTTATTTCAAAATGAGATGAAGATTTTTTACCTTAACGTAAATCGACGACAACCTCGACAAAAACCGTAGTAGAAAATCTAATAGAGTTGTGGCAGCGCAGACATTTTTGCTATTTTTGTTGCTTTTTAGTTTCACCCGCGAAGCATCTTAACGTCCGGGAATCTAAGAGTCGAGACCGAGCAACCTGACATTACGGTAATAACATAGAACGTCGACTCTATTATTATTCTTGTGCTTTCTTACGTCCAAATGCTTCTTTTTTAATATTATTTGTCATTTATGGTGCATCCAAGCTACCATTACGCAACACTCGCCGGTTATTGAACTGCTTTGTGCAAAAAATACATTTCCTTACATAATTAACAACACTAATAACATGTTAATTCGTATTGCATAATGTTAATGAGATAACAATTACAAGAACATGCATGTATTATTGACTGTGTACTATTTATGTATGCAATCGATGTCCAAATATGTCAATTGATTATAGGAGCATACGTTATGCGCTTATTAAAATACAGATCAGATTTCAAACTGGAAACCTATCTTGATAAAAAAGAATACCGTATTGTAAATCGATTAAAGTCCATCGATATCTATGAGCATTACGCATTACATTATTGTCCGTTCAGTGGACGTGTTGCATAATTACAAGCGAGGATGGTAGCGTCGACGCGTCATGTTAGCTATTCTAGTTCACGTGAGCGATATTTATTGTAATTACGTCCCTTCGATGCGTTATTATCGATGAGATGTGCGCAGTGCGCACGCTCATCGAGATACCGCCTGTTCGCTCGCGATTGTGTTTTGTTCAACATTTTTGATTGATGAAGGATAGCAGATTAGATAGAATGTTGTATAAAAATAAACCTAAATCTATCTAGTTCAGTTTACAGAAGAAGGAAAATAACAACTCCTTTACTTTCCTTAAGGTTACTCTTAAGATTATAAAGACATGATTTAAGACTATTTGAAGCCATTTCCCCGAAAACTATTACGTACGTTCAAAACAATAGGCTTCGTCCTTTATCTACAAATAGGTATAATTGACAGCGGTGAAAATTATTGTACCATACAGAAAACGAGGAGAACGCTTTCGACACGAGCTAATAGTTGCCGATAGCGTTCGATTGGGCAGTCAGGTGATTCTGTTTGTGCTGTATCGTGGCCGGAATCGTAACTTCTTCCCACATAATTGGCGCGTGGGCAGAAGGTCAGGATTGCGCGCCGCCCACCGGTGACGCCTGATTATACAATCTCGTCTAACGCTTCGACTGATTGATATACCTAGCGTCCAAAAATAGCGTAGACTCTAATTAATAATAATCGTTTATATATTTTAATTAGCCCTTGAGATGATCGTGTACGTTGTATATTATAGGTACGCTTTATAGCTTTCGAGGAAAATTTTCTAAATACCTAATGCATTACTCATGTCTTATGAAATTTTCCGGCGATGTTTACTTTATTTATTTTGTATTGATGGTGCAAAAACCGATAATATGTTTTGCAAAAGGTAAAATAAATATTTTGAAAACGAATATAAACAAAGCTTAACGGTTAATCGAAGATATCGTCTTTGTTTACATAACTAACATTAATGCTAAAAGCACGCACAATTACCGCTGTCATTAGATAAGTATCAAGCGCTAAGGTGCCCTCGATAGCCTGAGAATCGAGCCCTTCGCGACAGCCGACAATATCTTAAGACAATATTCATTAACGATAACTGGCACTTGTTATGCGAGACGAAAGCTTTCCCCCACGCCTCATTAATTGCACATTGTTGCTACTATTGAGATCCATTAAACAGATAATATAAATTAACTCCAACTTCTCACTTTCCACACTACTAGGCTTTAACCTACCCGAGTAATCAATAAAATAATCTTTTATAGTAATTGGCCAAGTTAATATCTCGATAAATCCACTTGTCCGCTATGTTGGCCAACGCATTGTTTGCAACGTTGGAAATAATTACGTCGTTAATAAATAACAATTAATAAATTTTATCTGTATAGTGAAAATCTTATTATTTTTACTATAACATAAAGATTCGAAATAACTTTTTTATTTCCAATATAAACAGAAGTTAGAAATTCTAATGTTTATGCACGTCGTCTTTTTGTAGAACCTCCACTGTAATTTAGTTCTCGCGGCAGCACAAACCGCTCTAGACAATTATTCCAAGCTTATAATTCACTTTCTCGTTTGTAATACAGGCGATGAATACCCTAAGGGCGACAAAACGTCGCTCGGGTGGTACAATGTTAAATAAAAATAACTGCTATTTTAAAGTGAGAGTTCGCTATTTGTAAGTCCATTTCGTACTTATCTGTGAACGCAATCACGGTCACTATGAATAACAACAGTAAAGCACTTCCTCTATCGCGGGCTATGGCTGGCGATATAGTCGACGCTAATTGACAAAATGCGGTTGGGAGCAGTGTTGAGACTGATTTATGCGCGCACAAATCGCTAGTCAATTTGCATTGGATCTGTGTAAAGCGCCCACTAGCCACTCGTTACCGCGACACACGCTACTGCAACCAATCGTCACGACTGAGCCCGGAATGTTATCGCTAACTGTTTTCGACAATGAACACAAACTTCATTAAGCGCGCCTCGTATATCCTAGCGCAGACGCGAAAAGACTATTTAATCCTGACTTAATGATGCATCAACGACGCGTTGACTCCTAACACTCCCGTTTAATTAATTAGGCAAATTAATGTAATTAAAACAATTAGACAGCTATTTCTTAAGCCGATATAAAAACTCTACATGACATATAGGTTTATTTATATGCCGTGGAAGGACATGAAAACAACCGGAACGCATTTCTTAAGAAACACGTCAAGCTCAATAAAACCTGTACCGGTCCTACAAAAAGTTATCGTTAGATATATAAGTACGATGCATTCATTGTCTGCACATTCACAGATCATTTGCAGCGACAGTTATTTTAAAGTGCAAAAGTAAAGAAGGAGTCGTACAATAGTAGTACAGAGATAACCATTGCGGTGTAAAATAGCGACGCTCGCGAGTAAATGACATTCCACATTCATAGCACGCCGAATAGGCGACAAACGTGCGACATATTTGGGTCACATGCTCTTAGTAATAAACTGAGAAATTTAAAGTCGTCGAGCTTCACCGCAACATATCTGAACGGCCAAGCAGCTACTTAATAATTTATTGGTTGTTTCAACCTGCGGTCATACAAATACCTGTCAAGGGTGGATGACGCGGGATGCATTCACGAAAAGGTCAGTGATCACATTATTTAGTTATTAATTTGAGTTCAAAAATCTTTACACGTATTTGGATGTTATTGTGATAAATATGGCATTCTTGCATTATTTACGATGTAAAATGTATTTATACAATGAGGAGAAAAAAGTAAGCGTAAATTCTTTGCAAATCCAAGGCATCTGTTGTGACGTGTGATTCACATAATTATCGCATTCATTAATGCAAATACGCATTATCGACTCTTCCGGATGCGTAAGAGTGTGAGAAAATATTAATTTTATGTAAATACGAACGATCCTACGTCCGTGTAGTAACATTTAATCTATCGGTACTTAATAGCCGCTCAAACATAAACAATAATTACATAGACTTGTAACTAGCACTTTAAATATCTATTGAATTTACTATTACCTAATTAAGACTCTCTCACACTTATCACGTTGAACAAACGAAAGGTTCTCTTGAAGCAGGTTATCAGCATAAACGATGCATTATTTATCCCATAGAGCTAATTACAGCTTCTAAGGCTAAATAATGGGTCGGAGTAAATTATAATTAATTATAATTAAACCGGCGAAATGAGCCACATTCCTCATTAGCATGATTTCTCTTTAAATAATTACATTTACACGCGTCGTACATTCAAAATCACTCTAAGCTGTGTATTTACAACACCTTATTATCGACGAGTAAACGAGCGGCGGTCAATATCTTCAATGCTGGATGAGTCACACAGTATAAGTTGAATGGCAGTTATCGATAAGAATTATCAATTGCGAGTTCCACCGGCTGTTTTTCGCCGAGAAGTCGATCGCGACCGCAATCAATGGCTCGCATTGTGATCGTTGACGCCTGTACACATGCACTATAGTGCAGGTTGCATAATGCCTCTGCCGTGGGAGCGGGCTACAGGCGAGCCGTTATGCGACGCACGCTACCAGTACCGTTCCATTAGTGATTTTATTAGACGATTCGCGTGTATCGCTGGTAATCAATTTGAGAGCGATCTATGTAGCTTACCCTACTTGCGATGTATGGCAGAGCATAAAACGCCTCACTATCGAGTCCTCTATTTAAGCTCACACCGCGATGCCATTTCACAGGCTAATGCTTAGCTTAGCGAATATACATTAGTTCAGCCTTTTATCTGCCTCGCACAGTATATCACCGATGTTATGCTTTTCATATCAGATCTTCAATATGTATAATACGCTTCTTATAGTCATAAATATGAATGTAAATAAATAACGACATCGATAGCACCCGGATCCTAATTTAAATAAACATTAAACGCTCCTTTCTTCTTATGGCATGTTTCCAAAAATATACGATACTTTTGGTCATGGAACCGTGTCAGTGAGTCATCAGAGGCGCCCACGCAATTCACTCCTTAAATTTTTCTAACATAATTCATCTGCCTGTATTTGGTGTCATGTCTTCCTAAACTGAAATATTTCGCCGCGGATAGACTTTAAGAAATGTGGAACAATTAACGGTTGTTTGTTAGCATTGGGAGATTGGAACCTAGTTTAGCTAAGTTTTTATGCAGATTTAGTGATGAATAGTTTACGTTAGTGTTAGTGTCACGAAATGTTCTAAATGGTGTCGCGTCACTACGACGTATCGACACGACTATCAACTCATTTGGCTCTCGATTGCATTTTTTGCAAAAATGATCTTGTTGAAGTGGAATTTTATTAATGCTTAAATAACGAACAATCTCATTAATATCCTTTTCGTATATTATCCTTATAATTAAATAACTGCTTCATTTAATACGATAAAAACACGGATCGATATCAACATATGGAAAACTAGTTTTTAAATCAACATTGAGTATGGCATAAACGAAGACAATACTCATATAACGTTACTCCACGTCGCACAGGAATTTATACTAATCTTGTATCAAGTTTATTTTATAGCGATGGAAATTATTAGCTTTAATTCATTTAAAGCTGCGCAGTGACACAAACACACATGATTTATACTTTGTTTATTCCGCACGGTGGCCATTGTGCGCGCACCTGCCTCCACCTGTACGAAATGCTTTCCGCGCAGTAAATGCCTGCCTACCGTCTGGCTATGCGACTGTTGTCTCCCAACTAGAAAATCGGGAAACCTGCCACCGGACGTAATGAATTTAGCATGCCTTCACATATCAAAAATGTATTCGCATACAATGTCTAGCATTGTTTGTGTAATGCAAATCAGTCTTTAGTAATACCACGTAATCGTCGTCATAGTATATTTGTTTCATTGTTATTATCAATTCATATTATAGGTATGTATACAAGGCAGTAAAATTATGTGAGAATTTGATTTGACCTAATAAAGACCGCTTTGAAGCTCGAAATTATTTCTCTCATTATAATTCCACCGTAGCTCACACGGATACATCCCGAAGAGTGTGAGCCTTTTTATTATTTAAGGAACTTTCTAATGAAAGTCAATGAATAAGCACAATTATTTTTTTCTATCCAATCGATCAGACTCAGCTGCCGCTTGTAGAGGCTGTTGTCAAAATGTCTGGATGTTATAGTAGCTTGGAGGAGGTCGTTTACCCGCTGAGTGTAATTAAAATCCTTCATGGAAACCGCGCCTGATGGAATCCGTCCTGACCTCGAGCACGACCGCGCCGCCCTTTAAACATTACTTTATAAATAGGGAGCAACCAGAATGAGCTTCCACCACACTGACGTTGTTCAATAAATACACAATCTACTGCCCATAAATTTGACAAAAAACTATTTTACGTTCATTTTCTAAATAATCATTTAAAGTCAATAAAACCATTATAACATAAACGAGGACGTTTACGTTACAAATTCGAGAGTGAAAAAACTGCTACTAAATATATTTAAATTATACGCTGGCCGATATCAATGTAACTGTAAAGTCGCTAATAACAAGAATCGATGAATTTTAATGCGACGTCAATCAACGTGGTACCTCGAAGAAGGCACGGCTTTATAAAAATAACGTTGGAACCAGGCACTACTTCCTCTGACTTTTGATCATACATACTAAAAAGGTACGCCATAGTAAGAAAGTTCCGTGTGCCGTCCGACGTAGTAGAAATAATATATTATCGGGTCGTTTATTATTTTGTAACGACGAACATTTTATTAGATTATGTTCGATGTAAACAATTCGTGTTCAATTCACCGACATGATCGCTTAATGCGTTCACTATAATGCGACTCGCCATGTAGTGACAAGTTCATCAGCCTCTTAATCGATATTTCCAATGCACTTATCGGGAAATCGGAACGAAGTCTTGCCTTGTACTCGATAGTACTAAGAGTAGCGTGTCACCGATGCGCGGGCGGTCACGAACACTCCATTCTCGAGTGACCTCTTAATTATAATCTGTGCACCGGCAAAGAGGTCAGGCGGACCCATCAATACGAAAGCCCTAGTAACTCCGGCGAATATGCAGCGTTTAACCGTGAAGTTTCATATTGTTTTTGCGTGTACGTGTCAACGAGAAAGCAATAATTGTCGAGTTTACTTAATAACTGCGTTTCAAATTATTTAAACTCGGTGTATTTATGTTACTTTCACACCGTTTCTATACTGGCTGACTAGTAAATTATAATATTTAAATTAAATATTTTTACAAATGTTTATCGTCATTGTCGGCGCAACTTCCAACGCGTTTTGAATGCCGCTATGCACTCAATAAGATATTTATAAATTGCGGGTTTGAAGCGAACTGTACCTCTTCCTAGTGCACGGAATAGCTATTAATAACATATCATAGATTACAGAGAAATACGATCAACGTCTACAGAGAGACTACATTACGTTCGTATGTCTCAATTTACTACGTTCAAAGCGATCTTGCGCTAATGGTGACCCGAGTCGTGGATATCGGCTCGTTTGTACACTATGGAGTGTTTACTGACATTATACTTGTGTACAATCATCAGTAAGTACCTGTTGCGATGCCCAAGTTCACCCACTGAGATTTGTAAACGAGGTTAATGTTCTCAGTTTGGGCGCCGCGCCTTATAGTTTAAGGAATTATAGGTGTGAGATAGAGTAGGTACAAAAGTCAAGTCGTACGTCGGTAGTCATTTGGATTTATAGCTTTATAGTCAACTATCAAGTGTCGAATAGATAAATGCTTCTAGCTGTTACTACATAGTTAATACGTATTTTGAATTGCGTTTAAATACTTCCGCATTTATTTATATTTATGGAATAATTCTATATCGCGTGACTATAAATAAAATTTTAAATTCAAGTTTATAAAACAACCTAGCTACCAAAAATGTATATAATAGCTATGAAAGAAAATGTACATGCGATTTTTTCATTTGGAATATAGTAGATATCCGCGATTTATAATTGTGAATACCTATTTATAATTCTTCTTATATTTTTTCTAGTAAATTCAAAGTTTTATAATAATAAAAAAAATGTTGTATCAGTTACAAAACTAACACAGTTTTAAAAATTTTGGCAAAACTTTGTTCTAAGCTTTTATACCGGATACTATTGTAGTACCAATATGCAAATGTATTTTTTATGTAACATATAAAACTAACATAAGCGAATAAAATCAAAGAAATTAATATGTCTTAAAGAGATGACTATACAGCAAAAATTCCTGTAACTCTAGTTTTGTTAAATTCACTACAGACAAAAACGTCGACTTCTTTTTACTATCAAGAGAAATTTTATAGAGGACTTTGACTTCATAAAAATGCACTATCAATAAAGCTACGGCCTCCATCTAAAATAAGAGAAAAATAATTTATGTGCTTGCAAAAAACGCGTTTAATAGTTTACACTTTACGACTCTCCTCCGATCTAGATTATAAGACAATTTTATATCGTATTTTTATTTTGTATATTATCATAATTTATGTAAGAACGGTAATGCACGCTGTGACCTAGCGCTCGTTGAAGTCTTTTAGTTCAACCTAAAGATACCAAGATGTCTCTACGTTAATGCTTCCATATATTAATTAAAACATTTCTTTTAATTGCCTTGCTCTGTAAATGGTGTCGCTTGAGGATGTGTTCTATTTTTATTTTACTTTCGATAAAATCGCGAATATGTAAATATTGTTTTATAGACTCTGAAGAGAGATATTGCAATGTTGTATTTATAAGTATTGCATTTATTTATCCAGTTGAATTTAATCTGTAAATAAGTTTATTATTTCTAAGAAGTTCTTATTTTCTGAATACAATAAGTTTTTGCAATTCATCTAGGTTTTTGCGCAAAAAATTAATTATTTTTAAGATAGACGATGCGGATCTGAACACAAGCCATCATACGTTTTGCGCTTGCGCATCGAAGCTTATCGCTCATAGTGAAGACAAGTGCTCCGATTGCAAAAACCTTCCGATGGGCACCAACCCTAACGGGACAACATAACATCTCGTCATATTTCAACGATAAATGTAACATTTATGAGATGCAATAAATCTAGAAAATAAATAATTGTGATTTATAGCTTTTGCGGAATGTTTTTCGCAATTAATTTTATTTCGTAACGGTTAGTACTATGAAAATTATTGAATATCTAATATAATTTTTTTATTACTTATTTATTTAATAAGAAAATAAATTTTTTAATAGAAAAATATCGTATTTTATTTCTTATCTAGAACGTCGTCAACTTGCGTTTATTATTGAATTCCTATGAAATCATTACATGAAGATTAATACAGTTTGCGTGATAAATCGTCGTTATTTATACAATTGTTCATTTGCTATCCGCTGCGTGTTCAAAGTTCATGACATACTCTCTTTATAGCTTATTAATATCGGCTTATCGATGCATTTTTCACAGGTTGTTCCCCTTTGGAAGCAAGTTTAGCCCTATACTGATTTTTATTTTTAATTACAACAACGCACAAATATGAGATAAGCCTCTTAATTATCTCATACCAAAGCAGAAATTGTGGCGTCCTTACGCAGCCACTGGAACCAACATTTATAGACCAGTTATTGAACAGGATATACCGGCCAACCACAGGATAAAACTAAATACTATTTCGTTTGGATATATTTTTAATTAATACCAATTTTTTACGCCGGTAATTAAAAACGAAATAGTACCGAACGCATTCGTTTCAGCAATGGTACGTACCTTCAGAGAGGCTTGTAAAAACAAAAGGGGTTTCAGGGTCGATCTTCACGTTCAAGTTCAAACAAATTCAACACCCAGTTCATGAACTTTTCACTGTTCGTATATCACAGGCGGGCGCACAGTCCTCGGGGATGACACGAGCTGCGAGTCGTGTCGCGGCCACTCTCGACGAGACACTGAACTTGCTGGAGTGCGTCCCAACGGTTATAACATAACACGTCTGACGTAACCTTAACCTTGCAAGAAGAAGAGGAACGAGCCGCCGAAGGACGGAGAGAGAGAGCGATAACCCGAGAGAAAGGGAGAGACAGTTCTGAACGTCGCGGGTCCGAGCGGCGGCCGCTCTGTGCGCCAATGTAAACCTACCAAACACACGTGCACGTCCCCCTCTGGAAATTTAAATTAAATGTATTAATTAAATTTTTTTATACATTAATGAAAGAAAAGCTCGTCGCGAAATACTTAAAATGAACTATCGATGAAAGTAAATATCAGTTTGGAAAATGCATTTCGCTTTCAAGTAGGTCGCACATCGACGTTACTACAAATCGGCATATTTACTCCAAAGAATCGTTTATGCAGATAACCCCTACTTTCTATGGGTCACAAGGACACGGTTGATTATTCGCTATTTTATGGTAAAACCTCGCACGCTCTTTAAATGCAAGTCTCTAATATAGCTTTCACTTGTATTGGATTTACTATGAGATGTTTACATTTTATTGAAATATCTTCCTGTATAATTTAAGTGTTGTTTCTCAGTATGGTGTTATTACTTCATCGGCAATTGATTAAATCACGAAGGCATATTCCCAAGATTATGCAGCGCTATATAATTAGTTCCGACCATCGAGCTTCCCGTCTTACGTTTATTTATAATAATACCAATGAGAAGCGAATCACTACAAAGTATAAACCCCCTACTGCCTCTGACTATCTGAACGTAGTAAGCTTAGAAACAAATTTACTGACTTTGTGTAATTTTCGCTTGTGCTTAAAAGTAATGAAGAATAAAAGGAAACAACTAATAAACTTAAATTAAAAGGGTTCTTTGTGAAGCTTTAAAATACACTTCAGCCTCTAAGCTGCAATCCTAAAATAACTATATTCTTGACTATACTTTCATGTGCTAGTTTCAAACTAGCCTATTATATCATTTGTACGATTAAATATGTGAATAAGAAATAAGCATTGAATCATAATAATATATGCAAACAGACGAATGAAACGAAATGTAGGTAATTCCTTTTATTTTGTACGCAAACATTCAGAGTACGTCGGTAATGTTTGAATGGTTTGTAAAGTCCAAACAATAGAATAATCTGTTTAAGTTCAACGAACATGGATAATTGATTTCAATGGCATAGCATCGCCCCCATTGATGCGAGAAATAAAAAGCCAAGATATATTTTTAGACAAAACTTTCAACTATTCGACTTCGCAAATGACCCATAGTGTTCTTTTTAAATCCTATTAATAAACGTGAAAGTTTAAACGTTTATTACTCATTCACCTTAAATGGTAAGTGGTGTTTTTGGAAAAAGTTTGGCACACAAATGATTTATAACCGATTACTGCTAATGCATACAGAATATTTTTTTCCCTCTCTCAGCTCGGATATATCAATATTGAAAGCTATGTAAATGTTGAAAATGTTGTAAAATAGAACGTATTGAAATAATAAATATAATTCTCTAATCATGAGTAAAGAATATCATCAATCATACAATATGAGATATCTCAAGCGTTGCATAATATATTCAACGAGGTCTCGCAAAGTTAATAAAGATTTCTCAGAGCGGAATAAAGACTAAAAATAGGTACCACTTTTCCAAATATTAATATGTCCTAACAAGTAAAATTTTATTGATGTACAGAACATTTATTATAAATTATACCTGTTTCCTTATCTCTTATTTTTATAGTAAAATTAGGAAGTAATTTTTCACTCTTCAACTCATAGAATGAGCATGGTTATTAATTATTTCAAATAAATCATTGCTAGTTCGCATCAACTATGATAAAGTAAAAAAATATAAGCAACTCTTTATAAATTACGATATAAATAGTAATAATGACAGCTAGATAAGAATTCACGTCGTATTTTCTCACGAAATAATTGCTTACATAGCGCCAGTATACATTACAACAGTAGATTAGAGTATAAACTATTGTTTGAGATATTGAAAGCGGCGATGATAAAGCGGACCTCAGATATTACTATTAGAACTACTAGTTTTACGAGCTGCGAGCTTGTTCGTAATGTTCGGAGAGAATAATATTAACTGCATTTGTTCCTTATCGATTGAAATATGTTGAAGCTTTTAAGAAAAACAAAACAGTAATCTACGTACGTGATCTTGTTATTCGTACAATTGATAAAGTGATCTTACTATCGTACGATTTTTCTTACAAAATAGCGTTAAAAATAAACTTTCGTCGATACTTATAACTAGTGGTCGTCGTTGCCTACTTTTTCGATCAGAGATATTTAACTTGCATGCAGTACCCATCATGTTATTTAGTGTCAATTACCAATCGTAAGCTCCTTAGTAGGTACAGCCTCAGCACGAATCGGAACCGCTACTTAGGCCCCAAGTTCAAATCCTCGCCTGCACTCCTAACCTTTATTGGGCCCGTTAGTATTTCTATCGGCCGTTTCTATCAATCCGAGCCGTATTTCCATACATAATATTCTCCAGTCGATTTGTACATTAAATTCTATTCAAGATTTACTAGACGTTTGACTAGCCTGTTTTGAACGTAGTTATTGCAAATATTCAATACTATCATAGCCTGTAAGGAAAGTTGGACATGACGTTGCAATGAAATATTTTAACATATCTGATTGTTGATTTGTTTGTAAGGTCTTTTGTTAAACTCTACTGTGGATAGCAATGGATTATATCAACGTATAGCCGTATTGTTATTGAAGGAATTGGACTTTGCTACGAAATATGTGACTTGGCTGCTTTGTATTGTTTTTGTTTTATTAAAGCAATATAATTATACTAATGTGTGAGTTAAATAATCACAGAGATAAAAGCAAATAAAATTATGATTATTAAAAGGCCTTGTTAAGTGTTTATTACAATATTTTTTTTATCTGTTTAGACTTTGAAAACCTTTCGTATTATATTAATACCTACGTAGTACTTTGCTTCAAATAAAATTGTTATTTGCGTTATTATGAATTTGTACATGTTGTAAAAAATTACAATATTCATACATTTCTTTTTATCATGATCGAATAAATCGAGAATGTCCACCCATAGTATTACATTGTAGAGATGTAAATGAACTAACTGAAAAGTGAGATGCATGATGTGACAGATTTTAACGGATAACATATGCGAGAAACCAGATTGCACACGATCCGGTGATATGGTAAAAAGAACATTAAAAAAGCGGAAGCGGCGAAGCACATGTAATTCAAGCTACACGTATAAACGTCTAAATGCATTTATAGCCCATTACAGCACCAGGATGAGAGAAATTTCTAATGGCTATAAGCCTTCGTATCGTCCTGATTGGAGCCAGCTCGACACGATCAAGGGAGCGAAGAAATCTCGAATTAGAGCAGTAATTTTAAAGCATACGATTGCTTCGGTATTTGCGATTGCATCGTAGAGAAATACTTTAATAAAACCACGGTGTAAGAACTAGTGTTAGAGGATGCAATGACTCTATACTTTCCCGTCCTTCGGTTTTACTTTTTGCAATGCTTAGAGAATTTCACTTATCTGCGTCCATTTATCAGTACTTTATAAAATACTAAGTGTAGGTTTATGTTTAAATTGTATGCAATATTTCTAGAAACATTAAAAATGAGTAGATGGCTATAATCAATATTCAAGCGGCTGATATATTAAGTGGTCGCATGTTTTTACTTTTTCAGCATATTGTATTAATGTAAATCTTACATTCATCAGCATTAACCCATTAATGTTCCCACTGACTTTCTCATGAGGGTTTATTTATCTATATTATAACTAATGGTTAATATATACTCAGTGTTATGCTGTAGGTATTTATTACAATTACATAACACTAGCAAAATTAAATTTATAATAAAAATAATGTGAATTTTAGAGACATTTTGAAGTCGACATTTAGAATCGTGTACATTTATTATATAGATTTCATATCTAGTACACGTACACTATACACTGTAAAGTCGTACCCGTGTATTTAAACTTATTCTATGCAATAAATGCTAGTGGTTTATTCCCTTCGTTCTTAACGTACGATAATAGTAATGCGTGCTACATTGCAGTCTTGGGCTACTAAGTTGACCACATCTAACTAAAAAAAAAGCTCCACACAATATTAATGCTTTATGTTTGTTTTATGTCCGCTCTCTATTTCCTCGGTGCAATTCTCTCTTCACACGCTCCAGACCTCATTGAAATCGACTGCAGGTTTTTTAGCACCATCCGACAAATGTGGAAATAAGGGAGATTTGATATGGAAATGGGAAGAGTAATCATTATCTTTGAAATGAAATAAGAATCAAATATATAAAATGTATATTCTCAAAATTAATGATACGTTTTTTGTTTAGAACATACACTCTTGAACTCATCAATCTTTCTCGACCCCAACTTGTCGTAATTAGATGTATGTTCACTATTAATTGATATACTTGAATTACTTGTGCGTGTTTAAATGATAATAAAAAACGAATCGAGAAGAGCTTTTTTATGCGGAACGTCTCGGTTGCTGTTTTCGATTTATTAATTTTATAATGAAAGTTTAATTAAATCGAGAATTTTGTATCTAGAAATGCATCTCTTATGTTTAAATTAAAGTAAACCGGAAAGCAAATAAAGCCCCTCGAATCCCGTAATTGAATTTCAGCGTTTAAAGTATGTTGGATGTGTATCACAGACGTGTGATTAGGGGCAATTAGGTTAGAAGTAGGCTTCAACACGGCCACGATACGCAAAGAATAGCTACGCGCGTTCATTACACGTAATTGCGACGTAATTATCGGCTATTGAAGCGATGTGCGGTGGCGGTGTCTAAGGTGGCCACATTCCCTTTTGTTTTCCATTATCTATCAAACTACAAACGATGTTTAAATTGATCGATACAATTACATCTGCTTTGACCGCTTGGGCAATATCGATTGCTTCTTAAGATTTATAAGATAACATTTAATTGTGTCACTCTCAAATAATAAATCAAAGTTGGTTAATTTTATGTAGAAATGTCGTTATTCCATGTCAGATTATAAAAAAGGTGTAAAAACATGTGCGAAATAAATTAATATTTTAAGTCAGGTTGAAAAATTATGTTCCTTCACCATAATTATTAAATCATCGCGGAAAGCGTATTATAATATATTTTTACTGTTTACACCGGTATTTGAAGCAGTCCGTTATAACTTATAGCTTTACAACGAAATCAAAACTGTTAACAAGAACGTATTAACGCCAGTCGACATTACTCGTCATGAGTTTATTTATGCTGTTTACGAGAATCCAATCATTTGTTTTCTCATAAATAGTAAGAAAGTTATAAAGCTTCTGATACAGAAGCCGTACAGTGTAATTTTAGTTAGGGGCAATTAGGAATCCACGGCGTTGATCATGCCAAAGGTATAGTTACAGCTAATGCGTACAGCTAATGCGAGATATTACGGCGTACAGTGCAGGAACTTTATTGCGTTCGTACACATGTATTCCAATTCAGACATAAATTCAACTTCACCGTTATGTAAGTAAATCAACGCAATTAATTAAATATTGTTATCAACGCATAATTTATGTTTTATACTACCTGTTCGACCCGGTACACCATAGTCATAACTTAGGATTGGTGTATATTTTGATTGAGTTATTGGAGAGTTGAAGATTCATTAATTTTAAAGACCTGCACTTGATGTATTTTAGAAAATAATTAATATTTTGTTTTGTTCGATTATAACATTTTTACACATGCAAATTAGTAAATTAATCGATTTAATTCACTAAAATTGCCAGGATAAGCAAATGGATTCTTTTCATATAAGACTGTTGGAATAAAATCTAAGAGCACGAAATGTTCGATGGACAGAATTTATTGTAATAAAGAGAGATTTAATTTAATTTTAATTGTAGAAATTCATCAAACGGCTTTAAAATCATTAGTTTGAAACAATGTATAATAGAAATCGTTTACTTTAAATCAAGCTGCAACTACATAGTAAGGTGTAAGCAATCTTGTCTTATGAATATCGAGACACGATGCCATTAACACATTACTGATATTTAAACGAAATCATTTATAAATACATAAACGTACGATAAAATTAGCTATGTATATGTATACCACATTACTTATTTTTCTTCTAAACACATACGCATCTACACACGCAATCTTTAATTATTAAACCATAATTACTTCATTGAACATATTTAACGATGTGTTTATAATATTATTACGTTTTGTCGATAAACATTAAGCCAGCTTATCATAATGATGGCAATATGTATGAGAACTAATCGCGAACTAATAATGTATATTATCGTTCCATCATTGTAAAAGGCTCTCTTAAAACAAATGAAGGGCACGCGCAACTAATAAACTATGGAAGCGTAATGTGCAATAATTTAACTTTACGTCACGAAACTGACACAAAACGTTGATTGTTTTCCCATAGTGCATGGAGGAATAATGCTTTATTGTAATTGCTCATAAGGGTGCTTTTTATGTTATAGCTCAAAAATATCTACTATGGACTACGCTTTTAAATACAGATGAAAAAATAGAAATATATCTTCAGTTAAATTTTTGAAGGCAGAAACATTATTTTCAAAGATTCAACGAAATTTCATTGAACAATATGATTTAGTATTAAAACGTACTAAGATAGTCACTTGACTGTCACTTGACCAATCACTTAATTATTCCTTTTGAATGAATATTTCTTAATATATCCATTCCATCCATTTATAATCTCGATCGTATTCTTTGTATTATTTAATACACAATGCCAGTTTAGTTACATATTAATATACTCCTTTATGCATCCAATTTAACTAAATACTCTACATCTAATAAAAGAACTCGTAAAATAGATTAACTTTTCGTTTCAACGCTACGTGTATTTTTAATTTACTGGGTTAGTAAGGGCTCCAATTCTTGACGCGGTATTTAAGCTATCATCATGGATATTTATCTCTATTGCATGTTTCAATAAATTGTAGCGGTAAATTGAAAATAATCGCCACCATAATAGAGAAACTTATACAGCAATAAAGATCGCATATTACAACCGACCATTATAACCGCCGCACCAGACGTGCTTGTGTACTGAAAAGAAATATCTCGTTTATATGTAAATTTATTTCGTACATACAGTACCCGTTTTAGAGTCAATTTTCACGGTATCTCTCGAGCATCCTCATTAAATGCAGACTGATGTACACAAATATCGTCGTTAGTTCGCACTCGAGAAATCTATGTTTCCATTCTGTGCATTTGACACGCCTGCATTTACGAGGAATGTTAAAAATCGCCTGATATTAAGTAACTAATGCCACAAAACATTCTCCCAATAATTAAATTCTTTAGTGGTACTTAAATTTAAATGACAACATTACTGTTTACGATAATGTAGATGAAATTGAAAAACAGCATCCGGATTCATAAAATCTGTTTTAATTAGCTCTAGTGTTTCTTTGCAATTTAATAAGTAAAAAGTTTAAGTGCATTACCTAACTTTTTTTTTCTTAATAACCTTATTGGGGGATACGAAGGACGTAGATTTAAATAATCATTTCGTTTTCTAGTAAAAAGTAAACATAAAAATACAAATTTTTCACGTATCTAGGGAAAGAAACTTTAACAAGATCAAATAAAATCCTGTTGAAAGTTTTGTTAGTCATCGCGGACGTAGGCAAGGAAGCACATATCAATTTTACTTTTTCCGCAGCTGCCTTATGATATTCGTCTCACGAACCGGGCCGCACGTGCCAACTGCCGGCTCGCACGACGCTGCCTCTATATCGCATCTTATTATTACGTTACAAAACACCAATCTCTTGCTGTGTTAATTAATTAAATTAGCAATTTTAGAAATTAGTTGATTCAAATTATTCTTAAGTATTAATGCTTTCTGATTGTTTAACGTTTTTCGTTAAACACGTTATTATAATAAAACTTTTAATGATTCATCGTTCTTCATAACATTAAACAAGGTTTATAATGGATATTCTTAATTGAAAATTATTAAATTAATCATCGTAAAATATAAATAATTATGTCTAATCAGTGGAAGTCCTTGTCAAGAATTGTATATAAAATATCGTCATCATATTATATATTTCTGAAATTAAAATGAAGACGAGTCTAGAGATGAATGGCCAATTGACCCTTAGGAATTTTAACGGCGTATTGCTTGTGATGAAATAAAAGACGCGAATGTTTAGTGCGGCCAGTTAAGTAACAGAATTAATTAGGAAAGTTGTACACAGAATAATTTTCATTAATTTTAACACGCGCGCCTTGCTCCCCCAAGAATTTGCACGCTATATATATGAGACCCAATTACCATATACATGTATACTAGGCGTTATATTACAGTGAAATAGTGCCCCTACGCGCCCGTCTAAACATTCAGTTGACATTCACCTTACCTTAAATTAAGATTAAGTTTTGATGTGAAATCCGTGGGCTGATTGCACAGACAATACAATTACAGTTATATCAGAATCTGTGAAGCTTAACTTTTGATATTTCCTCCTCTAGCCTGGACACATGCTTGTGTATTCAGAATATTTGTTATTGTTTCACAGAGGACGTGTTTAAAATGTAGCCCAGTTTCTAGTTTTTATCAGTGTTTATATTTGGCACGTAGAATTTATTTTTAACGTAAAAATGTTACTAAGTTTAAGTATGTATAAATATGCGCACGTTTACAGATAATATGCTATTTGATACAACAATAGATACGTAACGCTTATTGTAAAATTGTTCCTGTAATCTAGGATACACATAAATTTCATACGATATTGACAAGTCGTATAATAAATGTTATTGAATTTAATAAGTTCTCGATTACATTTATTATGTTTGGTTACTAAGGTTCTGTAGCAGATACTTAATATACAATTATTCGATTATCGTTAAATACAAGTTATACAAGTTAAATACAAGACTATGATTAAATAAGTCATATTTCATTACCGTTAGCACAGAATAATAAGGCGTTAGTTTGAATAATTAGTAACTGTATATTCAAGGGTGGTCAACTATTAGATATGCTTTGATAAAAAGTTCATTATTTTAGTGGAAGAAAGCTTCGGCACAAATTGGCCAGATCACATTGAGGAAGCTACCCCACTCCCACAGAATATCGGCGACAAATAGTAGCATGTGTATGCTACTGTGTTTGGTAGATGAGTAATGAAGCCGGAAGCCCATCCTTTTCCTTACCCAGTCCCTTCCTTTAATTCCCTCGCCAATCATCTCCTTTATTGCTTATCTTTTAAAGTCGACAGTCGCTTGGCGGTTGTAACACTTACCGTCAAATAACCCACCAACTACTTTGACATATAAATATTATCATGTGCCAACCATGACATAAAAATATTATCAAGTGCCAACCATGACATAAAAATATTATCAAGTGCCAATTTTGAATTATTGTTATCAATAATGACTTTGTCTTATATTTTCTGACAACTTAATTCCGATGCATTACAATATTCCGTGAAGAGGCTGTCATGTATAACTGTTATTATTAAAGATACCATACTTTAATACTCCGATTTATTTCCAGTTTTATCTTCAAGGGATTTCCGCTCTGCTATCGTTTCTTTTAATACTCATCAATGTCATAAGCAATAAGTATGTTGCATTTAAAAATTGTTCTTTTTTTCAGGTAAGTGACTCCGACAAATGTGAATCGTGTTGCAGTTTTATTGTAAGACACTTTTAATAATTTTCATTTTTTATGTGGTGCATGAAGCTTATAAGCTGAAACAAGAGAAGAGCATTAGACGCGTTATATTGATAACTTGATAGCAGTTGGTAATCTTTCTTATTAATTTGTATTCTTCGGGATCTATTGTTGCATTTTGTTGTGTTATTCTGTATAAAGTGAAATTTACATTAATCTTTTAATGTGTAGTTGGTCAAATTTTAAGTTAATTTATCTAATATTCTATATTATCATTTATCACTATTCTTTTGTCACCTTATATTAACAAAGAATATAAGTTAAATAATGCTTAGGTGCTGTGATAATAGCGTTAGAGTCAACAGCGCGGCAAAATGATTTATCACGATTGTAACGATGGAGATATGATCCGAGGTGTGATAGTTGCCATTCTCACGGCTCGCTGTTTCATTTGTTTAATATGACATTTTCTGTACGCGGACGCGTGTTGAAGTAACACGTACCGTTAGTGGTCGGACACTAACACACTGGATCAGACAAATTCACTCCACTTTCCATTTTTCACTGGCCATTTTCTTGAACAGACGTCTTAAGTGCAGGTGATTCGCGGAACGAAATGTAGAGCACCAAGGCTGCTGCGTCCATAGCCTTTTTTTTGGCCTCCTATAAATAATGTCAATAGCTCGCTGCATCTCAGATAAGTTTTCTTTTGTATCTTCTTCAATAGTGTGCCTTAAAGCTGTCAATTGGTTAGGATATGCCCATTTATTTGTGAATATGGTATGATTCAATTCAACCGGTTTTCGACGCTTGACATTCAGTGGCGCCGTGGGCCTAATATATGTTTTCTTAAAATAGTATATTATTCAGTATTATACAACGAAAGACATTAAACTGCGATATTATACACTTACGTGTAATTACACTTTCGGACGTAATATACTTTTTCTGATTACTTTTATGCCTTCAAATTATTAGAATCAAATGCGTTTCTGAGCGACGAAGATATCTAATGGGCAATGGCGTCAATCCTATTAAATAGATATCGTCGAATCGACGGGCGGTTAAAGTTATTGATGTTCCCACAGATTATGTGTGCTCTGACTTGTAAGATATAATTTTATCATTTTCACTTTTACATAAAATACCTATATCTAGATTCAATACCAAGTAAAGCGTCGTGTGAACATTATTTCTCACAGTGACAATGGTAGCACAGTTGACACTAATCCGCGAACACTCGAGTGTGACACCAAAATAAAAGAAAGCGTGACGTATCGCAGGACAGGCGCCAGCTGCATATGGTAAAAACGTTCGGATGCCGTAAAATCAAACGTACATAGCCCAGGCAGATATTTAAGACCGCAAAAAAACTACGAGTACACAGGTTATTTTCGACTTGACATTAATATTATGCGCTCTGAAATTTACATGAAGCTGTTACCGCCGTGCTGCAAAAAGTAACACTTACGCATTGGCTTTCTCGCAAACATTTGCGTAGTAGCTATCTCAATATCTTTTAATAAAAAAGCGAAAGGATACTCATTTACTTGACCCAAAATCTCGCAGGCATTTATGAATATGAAATTTCTGGAAATATAGAGTATAGAGAATATGGCTTTCTCACAAACATTTGCGTAGTAGCTATCTCAATATCTTTTAATAAAAAAGCGAAAGGATACTCATTTACTTGACCCAAAATCTCGCAGGCATTTATGAATATGAAATTTCTGGAAATATAGAGTATAGAGAATAGGTAAACTTACAATGGTCAATGTAAGTTAAGCTCTTACAAGAACAAGTAGCAAGCTCGCCCAAAATTCATTATTTGTTTTCAACTAGAAATCAAAATAATCTATCTGGTGTTTTTCAAAAGTACAGATATATATTAACATTTCCTTTTTTTTGGCCTAATAGTGGATAAAATTCTAAAAAAGAAGTATATTTTATTAATAAATAGCGCTATTAATTAATAAGATGTGATATTGTAAGCTCATTGAAACCTATTCGTTTTAGATCTAACTGTGCAAATTGCAATATATTTAATAAGAGATTCAATGTACTGATACAATGTATCCTATTAAAGTTTATATGTTTATAACGTTATCGCGCGAAAACGGTTAAACGGATAATAGAATTTGATACTCCACTTTATTGATGATATATCTCATCTCCATATTTAAAACGATCAAGTTAAAATCCGGGAAGGTCGACTAGCTTTAATATATAATGGGTAATGTTTTCTATTTAATAAATGATTACTATAAAATAGCTATACTACCGGGTAATTTAGATAAATAATGTCAAAAGTACCTACTTTAAACATTATTTATCAAAATTAAACTTAAGCATAAAGCAGCAGCTATTTCTACAATACGGTCACGTATAATCATAAAATAATATCAACTAAGATGTTTAATACAAAAATATTGTTTGTATTCATAAGCCTACAAGCCCACATACACATATAGAGACGGACTTTTATGATCTCACTCACCTACATGTTGGAATATATTTTAGTCTTAGAGAAACCTCTACGTTTATGTGCATGTCCTTTTAAATAGAAACTTTTAATTATTCACTATTGATAATGAATGTTTTAAGAATCAAACTAGTTACTAGGATATGCTATTTGTTTATGTTATCACTGTTTTTGTTTTATTTAAACGGTGAAACAAGCACGCGTCTATAAAAAAAAATTAATTACCTACTACAACTGGTATGATACTGCCAAAGAAATATGGAAGTAATATGTACAGCGATTATTATCGGTTCTTTACGTATTAATTATTTGTGTTATTTGCCCAAAGCGCCAATTACAAAGAATTATATAATATTTTCGCTATCGAAACCTATCCTTCAAGGGGTTTATCTATGTGATTACATCATCGCCCTAGGCTCACTAATGTGATCGGATTTAAACAGATACAAATGCATTAAGTATAGAGATAGGTATTAAATCAGCAAGATTATTCGAATCATTTTGTTTCTTTTAAGTTGCAACTAACCATAACCTGCTACTTAGTACAATGCATTTATGAACCATTTACAAACCCAATTTATTGAGGCGTTTCGTTTAACAACCACATTAACAGTTTTCAATCATGCAACAAAACTATACTCATACAGTTTATTTACTGTGTAAATGCCTTGTTATTGAGTCATTAAGGCTGTATATTTTTGCAAAACTATCTGCATCTTACTCTTAGTATATAAATGGTGATTTCATCTATACATTCTGACTTGTATCATAGAATATAAAATACTCTAACGTGACCTTGTATTGTGGTCAATTATCGAAAAGTTTGCCAACGATTCAGAAGACTAATTCACAAGCGTGTTTGCTTAAAATTATTCATAGCATATCAGCATCGGTTTCTGAAACATTTATCAACATTTTGGGATTTTCTATGTTTGAATAATTATCACAACATCATAACGAAATTGTGTTATTATTTTTTGAGTGAATAAATTATATCGTCACAAATCACATAGTTATTTGAGAGGTGTCAATTAGATCTTTTTAATAAATAGTAAATAGAAATGTGCGTAGGTCGATCGTTTAAATTTGTTGCGCAAGTCACAAGTGTATAAGATAACAGTGAAATGAGATTGCCCCATAATAATTATTGTCCAAGTTCAAGTCTTATAATCCAAGAGCGAAATAATTTTTTTGTTGAGTATGTGAACAAGTTAATAATTCTTAAACAATTACTGTAATAATAATTATAATTATAGCTCGGCATATATCTATAAAGCTGTAATTTTATAAATGCCCACATTAACCTACATACACAGTTTATATATTTGAGTGACAAACACGCGTGAAACCGCAAGATATTGCCCTTAATTTGCTAATAAGTTTTCATTTTTATTTTTTTATCCATATCTGATAAGTGAATCAAAGCGTTATTAATTTTGCTCCGTCCCCTTTTTACTTAATTTGAAACTCAATGACATTATTAAAGCATGCACATACATTTTAATGATTTTTATTTAGTTCTCTTAAAAATAAATAATCATTTGGCCTCGGCTAATTGCAAGTGTTTAAAAATTCTTAGAGTCGTAAACGATACTCTCATGCTTTATTCGTTTCTTTTTGAAGCCATAAAATCTAGAAATAGAAGTGTCGTTTTACAGCGTTTAAAAAACTTATTTTATTTATCTGTCTACTTGCTTTATCTTTACGAACGTTCTTTTTTAAAATACAGCCCAAGTTTACCGCTAGCTTTTAATTTGCGCTATCATTATAATCTTAGCAATCGTAAAAGCAATAACGATGGACCTATTATTAATTTAAGTGTGGTATTGTATTATATATAACATTTTTGTGCTTATTTTGAATTAAAATAGTATGCAGTTTAATTAAACCGAATGCAAAATAAATAATTGATACAAGGCTACGTTGGGAATTTTATTGTTTGTTAATGACATAATATAAATACAATAAAATTACCATATCTATCTCGGTAAATGGTTAACTAATGAGTCAAATATCAAAAAGAAGTGTGGATAGGAGAAATTGATTTCAATGTAGTTTTTGTATGCTTCAAAATGTTGTTTTTATAACAATTTATTTATAAAAACATATATGATTATAATAAAGTTAAGTTTGTGGTTCACAGTAATTATTTACCCAAATGATGTGAACATGATCGTTAAGGAATCAATTTTCAACTTCCGATATCCGTAAAAAGCTTATTAGCTTATTTTAAAGCAAAATTAAATATACGTCCTTTAAAAATACTTTCCAAACCGTGTGAACCTTTTCGAGTCAACATAAATACTTTAGTTATTTGATCTGAAATAAAACTGAAGTGCTCAGTTAATTTTAAGTAAGCCGAACTTTTTACTTTCATTAATTGCTCCAATTGAGTCCAGGTTATACTTTTTATATTAATTATTTCTCTGTGTACAAATTAGCACAGACTACTTCGAAGCCTGCGGGTGCAAATTACATTCAATTGTAAATGCTCTCGCCTAGATTATAAAAGAAATCAATCTGTAAGGAGAGCAATGCGCAAAAAACCGCTAACCGAACTTTGTGGTATAACATCGACTCATTCATTATTGAAAAGACGTGCGGTTTCGATATTTAATGAAACGTCACTTTGGAACTGTGAAACCGCATTAGGAATATTCAGAGCACTATCGATAGAAATTAATAGATCGAATGGAAAACAAAACGAGCAAGAAATACATGTATATCGTTGGTAAAAAATGGTGTAGAATGCGATCGACGACACGTACAGAACAGTGGCTGAGTGGCCGCTGAGCGACGCCACTTCTGACGAATGTCAATGGCACGTCGACACCGTTACTCGATCTCGCGTTCCCCAAATTAATTCACCAACCAAAATCTGCACAGCATTTGATCCCGGCGTCGATTGTTATTAACGAGCTCTTCGATTCAGCGGCGCCACACCTATCAGTTATATCACGTAAGCCTTTTTTACACTTCTATAAAAATAGATCTCGCTATTAACAATCATATATGTTTATAAGTTATGGACAATGTTGCGTTATCTCAGTAGTTTTGCATAAAACTCAGCATCCTATTGATCCGTTGAAGTTAAGCTTAATGACTGCACTCTGCATTAAAACGTGTACTTCATTGACAAGCTCTCATTAATCCATAATGGCAGAGACCCCACATCGCTATATTATGACATACAATATATATCTCAATGTGTTATTTAAGTAATTGGTTGGTGTACATTTTTCATTCAATACACATACCTAAGCGTATAAATTAATACTGTCAATCAAGACTTTAATTCTCCTTCAATTTACGGCTACAATATTTTTACAGTTCACGCTCTTAAATCTGTATTAATCTTTTAATCGTTTTGCATATCATTTCGCTGTTTGATTGTACTGCTATGTAATGAAATCCTAACAAAATGATTCTTCAAAATAGCAAGGCACCCGCCTTTTATTTTGGTATTGAATCAATTGACGCTTGAGTACATGAATAGACACAAATAACTGTAATAGAAAAATTGTTTTGTTCGTTTTCTTTTACACTTTTGTCTACGAAGATAGGTTTATAATGTGTATTTGAAATATAATCTTCTTCTGTTACGGAGAACAAATAAAAATGATACTCATTCGAAACATATTCTGCGAACGTCCTACTTTGTATTCATAAAATATTTCTATAATCGAATGCCTATTCAGGTGCCACCTTACGTATTAATTACTGCAACCTTAATTTCATCATCGATCATAAGCCATCCACCTCCAGCTGAGGTCAATATCTTTTCGTAAACTGGATCGCATATCAATACTTGGCCATTGAATTTTAATGAGACAGGTTTCTACAATTTCATATCCTTATCGTAATGCTCCGTTAAAGTTATTATTTTTTCATTTGCAAGCTCTGATACAGCGCTGGCATTCTTCGTCGAGAGATATGAGTTAAACAATACCTGAACCGTTGATAGCTCCACGAGGTGATTATGTATGTAACATGAATCGACATCTAATTATAGTTAAACGGTACTAATTTATAAATCAAGATGTAACGATAGGTGCACGCTAGTTGGTTTGTGTTGTGCCATGTGCGTGAAACAACGCAGCGGCATCGTTTGTCCCGCCTAGCGGGTACCAAGTATATGGAAACTGATTTTGTAATAACGATTATTTTTTACAACTAAAAAATAAGTAAGTATTTAAGAACTTGTGTAGATAACTATCTTTTTGCAAATGCAGAAACATATATTTTGTTTTTATTTATAATGCTTGTTTAAATTCACGTGTTTAATACCCGTTATCAATGCAAATATATTATTGTTTTAAATTAAATTAATTAACTTGAGATGTAGATAATTTAGCAATTAAAAAGCAATCAATTTAATTTCTTTAAGCTCTTTATTTTACACGTCAAATATAAAAACAAAAGAAACAATTTAATGAGAAACCTTAATAAATCAGATTAATTCATTCTATCAATACAGAGTCACAGTAATGAGTTTAAATATATTGGAGCGTTTTAAAATGATAACATGATAAAATATCCAGATAAAACGTTCTTCTTGATTTTTCTTGGTCAGCTCCATATCTCTTCGCAAATATGTACTAACTATTCCCATTTAAAACTCTAGAGAAGGAGACCAAAAGAAGTGCCGACTTCGACACTCTAATTAAAGATTAAGATCTTTATAAATATGTTAAATACGACGTTATAGACCTATATAAGCTCGGAGCGTATTCAAGATAATATTTATTATCTGTACACGAAACTAATTGCCTTTGAAAACTTAATGGCTACAAATGGTAAATTAAATACTATTTGAAGAAGATTCCAGCTACTGTAAATTTTCTTTATTATTTATCGCTTGGGCCTCAGCTATATATGGTTCGTGCAAGATATAGATAATGTTTAAGGACACACTAGTCGTTAATTTTATCACAGTGCAGCCTTTGTGTTACGGTAAATGTACGCGTGTTGGTAGATTAGGATATGTTAATTAACTGAACAGTTAAGTGGACCTATCGGTTACGTGAACTTTGCACTAGTTAGAGGTCTTGTACTGGCCGCTTTCAAATATGGGTGACATGTCCTGGATCATTATAATTTATGGAGAATTAAGTATAATATTATGGTCGGTTTAGGATGTCTGTGAACTTTTCGTTAAAAAAGAAAATTGCTGCATCTTATTACACTTTAAAATATTAGCAACATCTTCTCGATCATGTTTTCGAAGCACCTATTGACAATATTGTCAAAGTCCGTGGTGTTCTATGTATACCAATTTGTTTTAATAAATGTTAAACTCTATGTAATGCATATAGTTATTTAATTCTATTTACAAATATAAATAAATTAATAAATTTGTAGCAAAAGTGTAAGTCTCACGACTTGAGATCCGTATCGCCAACATTATCCAGATTAGGTAGTCTAATCAAGACCGATATAGTCTTATTGGTCACTCTCGCCTGGATTAAGATTATCGTCACGATCGGCAACTCATCTGGATGCTTATGGTGACGTGTGTCGCTCACAACTAGATGACGCTTCTACTTTTCTTTAAAGAAAAGTTAGTTTCGAAAAAGATAATGCAGAGACTATAAGCAAGATTATACGTTCAGTCTTTGCACACACAATGAAATAAATTCCAATACTATACTGAGATCATCATATTAGTTTAGTACATATAGTGACGGTGGCTAAACTGATTGAACTAAAATTAGCATTCATCTGATGTCTTCTCAGTAATCTTTGACACTAATGCGACATTCGAAGATTGTCATTGTCAAAGTATAAATAAAAACTTTGCTGGCTTTCAAACGTATTCTTTGTGTACTTAGATCATTAAGTAATGATCTAAGTTTGTGTATAACTACGAACAAGTACAAGTACGAAATTCATGTTTTCACGTTTGATTTCCAAATCTGTATTAGCTCCATTCTAGCAAACTAAAGTGCAATATTTTACTAGCTCCTATTATAAGCATGAATTGTAAGCAGGGAACTCATTGTTTCAGTGTAAAAGGTGCTGTCACTACGTATCGAGTGCATGTAAAATTATACACGAACAGCAATAGCGAGCGTTTTATGCGTTCGGGAAACTTTAGCTCTGCTGACATTCGTGACATATTTAGATGCTCGCCTCTCGCCTCCAAAGGCTATACGGTATTCAATTTATTATGTGTTGTTCACTTCCCGTCTTTGAGACATATTTAATTGAAGTTAGAATATGTTATGGTGTGTGTTTTGTCGAGAGCAAATGTGCTAACGTCCGCGCTATGTGGTATTACGCCGGTAATTAAATTGTGTAAAATATAAATTTATATCTCACTTTAATGATTCGTTATTTAAAGTCACTTCCTGAGGCGAAGAATATTTGCATATTTATTAAAGTTTCACACGTTTTTCCAATGCATAACAAAGTGCTTGATAATTCTAGTAATAAAATTTAAGCAGGTGATTTATAATATGATAAGATATTTTTTTCTAAACTGTAATAAAATTTATATAGAGACCTTTAAACCCTTGATATATGTCATTTATTTATGAAGATTTTAATAACCTTTAAGCCTTAAATTAAACAAAAACAGGAAGGTAAATACTTAAATTGTGCGATTCAATGGTGCAAATTCTCCGTTACCAGTTTTTTAAGTAGTCTTGCGCGGTGAAAATAAAAACAACGGAATAAATCATGTATATTTAAAGCAAAAGTTTGTTCACACTTTCTCATAATAAATACGTGAACATGACGAGTCACGTATATTTTATTCCAAGTAAATCTTTTATATTCAACGGCAATCACTCACGCGCTAAAGACCTCATAAACACGAAATTATTAAACAATAATAGTTTCTACATGCATTGTTTTCATTGGAAGTGAATTTGTCTGAGGTCAAGTTAATGGACTCTCACTTTAAACGTTTGCAATTTTATTCATAGATACGTTTCTTTTAATTATTACTTTTTTATTATGGGAGTCACGCAATCTCAATTTTTGTTTGTTTTAAATCAGGTATTACCATAATTTATTTCCAGAATTATAGAGCTGTTCTTTTTTAACAAAAAGCGATAATTTTATTCATATTATATGAATACGAAAACTTTTATTTTTAAGGTCATTTACTTGATGACTATAGTCAATACCATGCAAGAACATCTAACATAAGATTTAAATTTGCTTAATCAAATCGACATCATACTACTCTGTCAAGAAAGTACCGGGAAAATATCAATAATACACAAAAATTTTGTTATTCATCCAAATTTATTTTATCGCCTTCAAAGTATGCTCCTTCAGAAACTATACACTTACGCCAACGAATAATCCAATCATCAAAACATTTTTTAAACGCTGTTTCCGAAATGGAGTTCAGTTCTCGCCGCGAATTCTCCTTTATGTCTTCTACCGATTGAAAACGGGTGTCACGAAGTGGTAATTTGAGTTTAGGAAATAGAAAGTAGTCGGCTGGAGCCATATCTGGTGAATATGGTGGTTGCTCGATGGTATTTGTTGAGTGTTTGGACAAAAATTTGTTCACAATGATGGCCTTGTGCGAAGGCACATTGTCGTGATGCAATATCCAAGAATTTTCTTTCCACAAAACTGGCCTTTTTCGTCGAATTAGTTCTCTTAAACGCCGCATAACGCTCAAATAATATACTTTATTTACCGTTTGACCTTCCGGCAAGAATTCCGAGTGCACAACACCGCGATAGTCAAAGAAAACAGTCAACATGACCTTGACTTGTGATCGACTTTGACGTGGTTTTTTTGGTTTTGGTTCAGTTGGAAGACGCCATTCCGAAGCTTGTTGACTAGTTTGCATGTCAAACTCGTAAACCCACGTCTCGTCACCAGTAACAATGCGTTTCATGAATGTTGGGTCGGTATTGACTCGTTCTAGCATGTCCTCAGCGACTCTCATGCGATTGAGTTTTTGAAGAAAATTCAGGTCTTTTGGGACTAGCCGGGCGGCAACACGTTTCATACCCAAATGATTACTTAAAATGGTACGGATCGACTCGTGAGATACAGAAAGATCGGCGGCCATCTCTCTCAAACTTGCATGAGGATTTTCAGTCACTATTTCCTTCACTTTTGCAATGTTAACTTCAGTTGCAGACGTTGATGGCCTACCAGAGCGAGGCAAATCTTCCATCACATCTCGACCATTTTTGAACGCTTTGTACCACTCATAAGCACGTGTTTTTGATAAAGTCGATTCACCATATGCCTTCTGTAACATTTTCAGTGTCTCCGAACACGAAATTCCATTGGCGATGCAAAATTTAAGACATACTCTTTGTTCGATGTTTTTGTCCATTATGAAATTCGCAATACACGCTACATATTATAAAACTAAAAACAGCACTGTTTTTAATTTAAATGACAGATGCTACTCAAACTCAACAACAACAAAAAAAAAACAAAAATTTGAATTTGGAACCATAAACAAATCATTCATTCCCGATACTTTGTTGACTGAATGTATATCAAAATACATAGATATTATCAATACATAAATTGTATGGTTATAATCGCGCAGAATTATGTTCACAGGTGTCGTTTGTCGGATTTCGCGACTTGTGGTTTTATTGTTAACGGCACATTTACTACCCGAGCGTCTGTTTAATATTACTAGAAAATGAATTATAGCTGCTTTTACCTACATGTATATTGTATATTTGCATGACAAGCCTGTTTCATTGTGCTATACGTGAGGTTGCAATTGATCAACTACCTAATTCGACAAGATAAAATTGTGGTACGCTACAATTGAATATTGGAATCTTGTTCGATTAATAACACGGTCTAATATTAATAAAATATCAGATTTTAATAACAAGGCAGTAATGATTCTATTGCTCCAAACTTAACCAAGCGAGTCAGTTAAAATGCTTTATCTACACTTTTGCCTTAGGTATATGCTGTGTAGTGAACAATTCTTCACTTTTCACTGTTTCTAAGATTATTTGTATTATAAACTAAAGTTTATTTATAACCAAAGTCGATACTCCATAAATCATCGCCAGAAAAAGGGCATTTAATAAAGCCCACATAAAAGCAATAAACATTTCATTTTGAGCCGTGAGGCGTGTAAAGCTGTCACCGCCCCTTGATTGGTGTGACGTTTGATCGGGGTCCTGTCAAATGAGGGCTATCCTGACGCAGGCGCAATGACATGCGACCGGCCTTGCAATGGCGTCCTTGCCGCCAGCGGCCAGACGTGGTGCCGTCTCCCTCGCACCCGCGAGCTACCCTCCACGCCGCCCAGCGCCGATCAGCCCAGTGATAAATCGCTCCCCTAGTTAGGACGATTCGAGGGCCGCGGGACCTGTTTACCCGAGATCGTTTCGATTTTATTTACGCCTCAATGAAACCACCCTCGCGTAAGGTACTTAGGTTTATTAATAAACATTCCATTTTAGTGCAATTTATTTTTGTACTAAGATACTCGAGTCTTAGTCGTTTTAACAAAGTGGCCGATGAACCGGATCATTTTAATAACATTGTTATAGGGTGTCTTCGATTTATATCGATGTTCTATATAATCTTCGTGTTTTAATTTGCTATTTGCTATGAATACTTAATAGGGTAAGTCTGCCCTGAGAACGTACCAGCGGTCTTGTAGTCGCCAAATGGGGAAGATCCTTTTACAGAGTATATTGCGTGTTAGAAAATCCCTAATTATACTTTATGCGTTTCAACATGTTTCGAAACCTCATTTATCATTAAATATAGCTTTTATTTAAGCGACAGTCACTATTATGTTTTAAAATAATAATAATCCACTCAAGATACGATATAATCTACTTAAGGGTGTAGGATATCACAGGAGATACATTCGCTTCGTGATTCCAGATAATAATGTATAAAAATAAAATCTCATTTTTAAGCCTATTTTAATGTAGGTACGGTACAGTAGCTATGAGTCTACAACGCGTTTTATTTTTTATCGTCTACTTAATTTTTACAAGCACCAAATAGGACAGGCTTGATCGATCGCTCTAAAAATATTCACTCAAATATGTCGATTTACAGGTCGTAAGTTTTAAACACCCTGTATATGATACTATGAAATTAAATGATCAGACAATAGATGCAAGTTTATTGTCTAGCTCTGTTCCATCTGCATCCTGAGTTGATTATAAAACATGTAAACGGGGCTATATCAATGCGATTTATAACCGAAGCATAACTTCAATTATAAATGTACATTCAAATGACAACGTTTCAGGCTTAATAACAAAACAAGATTAAAAAACTGAAATTGACCAGACTCCCTTAAGAAGTCGGTGAGATAACAGAGCAACATGCATAACAACAGACGTGTATTAATCATAAATTATGCGATAAAAGATATTTTAATACGCCTCTTATAATATACCTCTACCTACATGATTTTATTCATGCATGTAACGAGTATTGTCTTTAAAGTATTCTTGGACTAGCTACTTATAATTTAATTAAAACACATTTATAAGGAATTTAAAAAGATTAAACAGAGATATAATATATAAGATACATTGTGTGAATTGCTCTTCATCAATTTCACACCAAGTTTTTGTGTTGACATTCAGTAATCCTTTTTATCGACGCATACTGATCGATTCTTCTCGTTTCTCCGTCTCCATTATACATACATATATAAATAGTAAACACACATTGGCTACGGTAATTATAAAATATATCAAGATTGCGCAGATAATCAGCATTGTCGCCACTTAACGCCCATCAACCTACCATTATGTCATAAAGTCGGCGCTAAAATATGTAGGAGCATAATCAATATCGCGTCCTGTTTCAATTTCACGACTTTTTCTTTTTCATCTTCGCGATCATTGAATTCTGTAGTCGACAGGTTTCATATAAGAATAAAAGTATTAAATATTTATGGATACTTTCGTGCCTACATAAGAGAATTGTGGTAGTTGACTTAACATTAATATTCAATAATCGACAGCGCCTCGTCGCGGTACGGATCGCGACCGTATAAGGCGTGCGATAGAAGGATTAACATTATATTTTACGAGAGGTATGCTCATATTACATCCCTGGGGCTTTGTAGGTTAGTTGGTGAACCTGCATCCATGCAGCCAAGCAAGTAAATGCATCTATTTACGGCATGTGAGTTGCCGCCCGCATACCTCGGTCCTGATTATTGGCGCCTCACTGAATAATGAAATGCCGATGTGGGCTAATCAATGTGAGACTTTTTAAATACACTTTTTTCACTATAGATAAAATCTTTTTATGGACTTTGTCGAGTAACGATTCAGCACTTCAATAAATCTGCAGGATTTACTATAATTAGCTTCAGTGCTACATATTGCCTTGTATCGGAGATCTCATAAAGACAGAAATATATGAGATATTTATTTCAACGTTTAATTCCATACATCTTTAATAGATACATATCTAGAATGTATATTTGTAAATTAGGAAAAAATTCACATATGCAACCTCGTTATAATGATTTGTGTACAATGGTGAATGGTCGCCCATGAATATTAAGTTTAAGTGTTCATAGAAGGGTATTTTTATCAGATTAAAAAAATGGTCACACAATAATTCGCATTACTCTTGTATCGAACCATAATATATTGATTGATGATGTATGAATTTTCATTATAAAGTCAATGACTTCAATTGAAATTAGCGGACGCGGGTATCATCCGAATATCAATTGCTGACAATTATTACTGGTTATGTTCATCAGTATTCTGTTCACATATAATATGCCTATAAAGTCGTCATCGTAAATATTATATAATGCCGTGTATTATGCTTTTTATTACTCACAACTCGATAAAGGCAGCCATTCAGTTGGATATGATTAACCTGCTATTCTACTCACAAAAATAATCTTAAATGTCTGTCTTCTTATGACTGAGGTAATAAACGATTGATAGTATCCATTCTTAGTTATAAAGTTAATATCCTTGGGATTAAAATACTTCGAGATGAGATTAATTTATCATTTTATTTAAAATGACAAAAGCAAAATTTATACTACTAAGTACTAATAATATATTATGATACTAAAATTTATTTTCACTTATAGATAAACATTATTAATTACCTACACATTATTTAATGTTAGATTTTCCGTTAAATATCAACTTTTACTTAAAACAAAGTATACTAATTTTAATAATACATATTAACGCAAATTAAATATTTATAGCCCACAAATATCAACATAATGCTAACAGTGTCGTTTATGAGCATAGACCATACACTATTTAGGTCGGTCGTAATTTACAGCCGGACAAAACTATGCGCAATTGGACATGAAGTGGACGTATAGAATAAAATTATAAATATAATATAATTCTTGAAACCGTTATGTCATTAAATAATTATATTTCACCAACGCGCCCCACTTTTATACATCAGCAAGTCACTATTCTTCATTACTATTTTCGTTTCAAGTTCAATATATTATTCCATAGTACGTAAACATATAATTAGTCGATGTCAAATATATAGCTAACTTGGGCTTGGTATTTTTACATACCTACGTAATAGCTCGTTATCACGAAATGCATGGCCAATAGACAGAAATAATCATTCTCCCAATAAATTAAGTCTACTATATTTATCGCTTCAAAATGTCTTAAGCGAAAATACCCGGTCGGCTCATTTATTACTTGTCGAACATCGTAGGCTGCTCTTATTTTTCCCAACGATACCACGTACAAGTTAATGTGTTACACTAAAAGATCACTTATTATTTTAGTTCATTACAGTGAAGGCTCGCTGTCGAGTAGCTCACATGAAAATTACATACATTTAACCACTATCGAATTGGATAATTACCAAGCTTATAATGATACATCGCTAGACATCCAATAATTTAGCAGTCAACTTTTTGCGTTAATTTTTATGTGTCCACAAATAATGCACAATCTTAATGGCGATAAATTATATGTAATTGAAGTAACTGTTTAAAATTGCAACAAATTGAATATGCTCTTGGTTTTTTATCGATTTAACAATCAATAGCTTCTTGTCCGACTGATGGACACCTGTTAAACGTGGAGTTTAGTTAAACGGGAATAATTAAATGTATGTGCTTCTTATTTTAAGGAACATAAAAACGTCTTCAGAACATATGTACCGTTACCGTTCAAAAATTTGCTAATGGCATTCTTCCTTTGTCGAAAATTGTTGCTTATAAGTGAAAGAATTTCAGCTACCATTCTTAAATATAGTTATTATTAGCGAACCGTTATGGTAATAACTTAATTTATTTAAAAGGAAATTTTGAATTTGAAATTGAAGTCAATTTTTGCAAATGTAATATCATTCGTGCAATAAATAGTTCCTGCGGTACGGATCGCGACCGTATAAGGCGTGCGATAGAAGGATTAACATTATATTTTACGAGAGGTATGCTCATATTACATCCCTGGGGCTTTGTAGGTTAGTTGGTGAACCTGCATCCATGCAGCCAAGCAAGTAAATAAAAGTAAACAATAATGTCATACAATACTATTCTGAAGTATGCAATATTCCACTATGTAGAGATAAATTTTCATGTTTGGAAAACCGCAGTCACACGTTGTCAAAGTGCTACGGTAGATAGGTATATGTGACGTGTGACTACGCCTTTCCAAACATGAAAATTTATCTCTACATAGTGGAATATTGCATACTTCAGAATAGTATTGTATGACATTATTGTCAATTTACAACGAAGGCATCTTGGTAGAGTCTACTGTGTCCATTTACTTGCAACTACATTAGCAACTTTGTTCAGTTCAGTATTCTGAAAATCTTGTTTTATACTTTTTCAGCGTCGTTTTTAAAGTGAAACTTTTATTACATCGTCTCAAACTTTTTGGTCTGTGTAGCGCATGTCGCGTGTATCGCGGCTGCCGAGAAGGTATACCTACTCGGCAGCCGACCGTCACGCGACATGTGCTACACAAAGCAGTGTTCGGAACCGTTCGAACAGTTTCACTTTTACCGTGGTTTCATAAAACCACACAACATTTTTTTGTCGTAGTTGGGTTTTAGTTTTTTTACTTTTTATTATTTGTACTATTTTGGTGTTAAAATTGATGAACTAATAAAGAAGCTATTTTATTTTATTTATTTAAAAAAGGCTTACCAACTAGATACATAATTTTTTGTTCAAACAATTCAATATTAACTTAAAATAAACATTAGTATTTACGTATCTAAATTACAGGTAGGCACCGCTTTAACAATTTTTCATAAAAATTAAATTATATCTAAATTGAAACCAAAAAGTAAAAAACTTAAATTACAATTTGTTTAATGTTTTAACAATATGCTTTTTGAACGAGCTTAGTTTTGAAAAATAAATATCTGTGTTATGATCAACTGTAAATATTCTATTATATAATTTTAAAATAAGTTGTAACGGGGAGTTCGAACCATATTTATTTTTTGAAAATTTTGTGTACATAGGGCAAAAAGTACTTAGCCGACAATTATAGATAGGCACCGAGAGACCAATTTGCGATAACAGTGATGGACAGTCTATCTCATTGTTTAATAATTTATGTAGGCATATTAGCTGTGACGCGCTTCTGCGCGCTTCCAAAGACTCCATTTTAAAAAAGTTTAGCTTTTCGCTATAATTTGTAAGAATATTGTTTTTGGTGATATAACTTAATCTATTAATAAATTTTTTCTGTACTGATTCAATACGAGTAATATATTTTTTATAGTAAGGACACCAGACAACTGAATTGTATTCAAGGTTGGACCTTACGAGAGAATTATAAAGTATTTTCATAGCGAGAGTAGATTTAAAATCCTGTGTATTACGAAAAATAAAACCTAGCATTTTAAAACTTTTGCGAACCACCAGATCTATATGTGTATCAAATCTGCATTCCTCATCCAATGTAATACCTAAGTCTTTAAGATTGTACTTTTGATTAATAGCAATATCATCAATTTTATAAGTTGTTTTGAATCTAACATGTTTTCTGGAAAGTTTTATAAAATTACATTTACTTCCATTCAGTTGCATTAGGTTATTCTTACACCAGAGAGATACTCGATTTATATCATCCTGCAGTTTTTGTTGGTCTTGAGAGCAATTTACCGATCTGAAAAGTTTCAAGTCGTCCGCATAAACCTCATATTCAGATTCCAAGATAACAGAAAGCTATGAACGAAAAGATGTGAATTATATGCAATCAGCCCATGAATACAGGTAAAGTCACAAACAAATGCTAGTAATATATATATTTTCAAAATGTGCAAGTAAAGCGCTTTCAAATGATACCAAACACGGCATATTTATCTTAACTTTATTTTCTTACTCTGTATGTTTTGTCCGCTAGAGGGCGCCACATCAGATTTTGTGAAACCCCATATAGCCTATAACCAGCGGACAATTAAGACGCTTCTAATGATATGTCATTTGTCGAATTCTGATAAGTAGTTTAGAAGTTACGAGGGAACAGATGAACATACATACATACATACATACATACATACATAGCCTGTCAAAATCATAACCCTCCTTTTGCTTTGCCGTAGTCGGGTAAAAATTCTAGTTTGTGTTTGTGTTCGTTTTCGTGTTCGTGTTCGTGTTCGTGTTCGTGTTCGTGTTCGTGTTCGTGTTTGTGTTTGTGTATGTTCACATTCACATTCACATTCACATTCACATTCACATTCACATTCACATTCACATTGTTCTTTGTTCGTTGTTCTTTGTTCTTTGTTCTTTGTTCGTTGTTCGTTGTTCGTTGTTCGTTGTTCGTTGTTCGTTGTTCGTTGTTCGTTGTTCGTTGTTCGTTGTTCGTTGTTCGTTGTTCGTGTTTGTGTTTGTGTTTGTGTTCGAATTAAAATTCGAGTTTGTGTTCGTGTTCGTGTTCGTGTTCGTGTTCGTGTTCGTGTTCGTGTTTGTGTTTGTGTTTGTGTTCGAATTAAAATTCTAGTTTGTGTTTGTGTTCGTTTTCGTGTTCTTGTTCGTGTTCGTGTTCGTGTTCGTGTTCGTGTTCGTGTTTGTGTTTGTGTTTGTGTTCGAATTAAAATTCTAGTTTGTGTTTGTGTTCGTTTTCGTGTTCTTGTTCGTGTTCGTGTTCGTGTTCGTGTTCGTGTTTGTGTTTGTGTTTGTGTATGTTCACATTCACATTCACATTCACATTCACATTCACATTGTTCGTTGTTCGTTGTTCGTTGTTCGTTGTTCGTTGTTCGTTGTTCGTTGTTCGTTGTTCTTTGTTCGTTGTTCGTTGTTCGTTGTTCGTTGTTCGTTGTTCGTTGTTCGTTGTTCGTTCGTTGTAGAGATAAATTTTCATGTTTGGAAAACCGCAGTCACACGTTGTCAAAGTGCTACGGTAGATAGGTATATGTGACGTGTGACTACGCCTTTCCAAACATGAAAATTTATCTCTACATAGTGGAATATTGCATACTTCAGAATAGTATTGTATGACATTATTGTCAATGTACAACGAAGGCATCTTGGTAGAGTCTACTGTGTCCATTTACTTGCAACTACATTAGCAACTTTGTTCAGTTCAGTATTCTGAAAATCTTGTTTTATACTTTTTCAGCGTCGTTTTTAAAGTGAAACTTTTATTACATCGTCTCAAACTTTTTGGTCTGTGTAGCGCATGTCGCGTGTATCGCGGCTGCCGAGAAGGTATACCTACTCGGCAGTCGACCGTCACGCGACATGTGCTACACAAAGCAGTGTTCGGAACCGTTCGAACAGTTTCACTTTTACCGTGGTTTCATAAAACCACACAACATTTTTTTGTCGTAGTTGGGTTTTAGTTTTTTTACTTTTTATTATTTGTACTATTTTGGTGTTAAAATTGATGAACTAATAAAGAAGCTATTTTATTTTATTTATTTAAAAAAGGCTTACCAACTAGATACATAATTTTTTGTTCAAACAATTCAATATTAACTTAAAATAAACATTAGTATTTACGTATCTAAATTACAGGTAGGCACCGCTTTAACAATTTTTCATAAAAATTAAATTATATTTAAATTGAAACCAAAAAGTAAAAAACTTAAATTACAATTTGTTTAATGTTTTAACAATATGCTTTTTGAACGAGCTTAGTTTTGAAAAATAAATATCTGTGTTATGATCAACTGTAAATATTCTATTATATAATTTTAAAATAAGTTGTAACGGGGAGTTCGAACCATATTTATTTTTTGAAAATTTTGTGTACATAGGGCAAAAAGTACTTAGCCGACAATTATAGATAGGCACCGAGAGACCAATTTGCGATAACAGTGATGGACAGTCTATCTCATTGTTTAATAATTTATGTAGGCATATTAGCTGTGACGCGCTTCTGCGCGCTTCCAAAGACTCCATTTTAAAAAAGTTTAGCTTTTCGCTATAATTTGTAAGAATATTGTTTTTGGTGATATAACTTAATCTATTAATAAATTTTTTCTGTACTGATTCAATACGAGTAATATATTTTTTATAGTAAGGACACCAGACAACTGAATTGTATTCAAGGTTGGACCTTACGAGAGAATTATAAAGTATTTTCATAGCGAGAGTAGATTTAAAATCCTGTGTATTACGAAAAATAAAACCTAGCATTTTAAAACTTTTGCGAACCACCAGATCTATATGTGTATCAAATCTGCATTCCTCATCCAATGTAATACCTAAGTCTTTAAGATTGTACTTTTGATTAATAGCAATATCATCAATTTTATAAGTTGTTTTGAATCTAACATGTTTTCTGGAAAGTTTTATAAAATTACATTTACTTCCATTCAGTTGCATTAGGTTATTCTTACACCAGAGAGATACTCGATTTATATCATCCTGCAGTTTTTGTTGGTCTTGAGAGCAATTTACCGATCTGAAAAGTTTCAAGTCGTCCGCATAAACCTCATATTCAGATTCCAAGATAACAGAAAGCTATGAACGAAAAGATGTGAATTATATGCAATCAGCCCATGAATACAGGTAAAGTCACAAACAAATGCTAGTAATATATATATTTTCAAAATGTGCAAGTAAAGCGCTTTCAAATGATACCAAACACGGCATATTTATCTTAACTTTATTTTCTTACTCTGTATGTTTTGTCCGCTAGAGGGCGCCACATCAGATTTTGTGAAACCCCATATAGCCTATAACCAGCGGACAATTAAGACGCTTCTAATGATATGTCATTTGTCGAATTCTGATAAGTAGTTTAGAAGTTACGAGGGAACAGATGAACATACATACATACATACATACATACATACATACATAGCCTGTCAAAATCATAACCCTCCTTTTGCTTTGCCGTAGTCGGGTAAAAATTCTAATTTGTGTTTGTGTTCGTTTTCGTGTTCGTGTTCGTGTTCGTGTTCGTGTTCGTGTTCGTGTTCGTGTTTGTGTTTGTGTATGTTCACATTCACATTCACATTCACATTCACATTCACATTCACATTGTTCGTTGTTCGTTGTTCTTTGTTCTTTGTTCTTTGTTCGTTGTTCGTTGTTCGTTGTTCGTTGTTCGTTGTTCGTTGTTCGTTGTTCGTTGTTCGTGTTTGTGTTTGTGTTTGTGTTCGAATTAAAATTCGAGTTTGTGTTCGTGTTCGTGTTCGTGTTCGTGTTCGTGTTTGTGTTTGTGTTTGTGTTCGAATTAAAATTCTAGTTTGTGTTTGTGTTCGTTTTCGTGTTCTTGTTCGTGTTCGTGTTCGTGTTCGTGTTCGTGTTCGTGTTTGTGTTTGTGTTTGTGTTCGAATTAAAATTCTAGTTTGTGTTTGTGTTCGTTTTCGTGTTCTTGTTCGTGTTCGTGTTCGTGTTCGTGTTCGTGTTCGTGTTTGTGTTTGTGTTTGTGTATGTTCACATTCACATTCACATTCACATTCACATTCACATTGTTCGTTGTTCGTTGTTCGTTGTTCGTTGTTCGTTGTTCGTTGTTCTTTGTTCGTTGTTCGTTGTTCGTTGTTCGTTGTTCGTTGTTCGTTGTTCGTTCGTTGTAGAGATAAATTTTCATGTTTGGAAAACCGCAGTCACACGTTGTCAAAGTGCTACGGTAGATAGGTATATGTGACGTGTGACTACGCCTTTCCAAACATGAAAATTTATCTCTACATAGTGGAATATTGCATACTTCAGAATAGTATTGTATGACATTATTGTCAATGTACAACGAAGGCATCTTGGTAGAGTCTACTGTGTCCATTTACTTGCAACTACATTAGCAACTTTGTTCAGTTCAGTATTCTGAAAATCTTGTTTTATACTTTTTCAGCGTCGTTTTTAAAGTGAAACTTTTATTACATCGTCTCAAACTTTTTGGTCTGTGTAGCGCATGTCGCGTGTATCGCGGCTGCCGAGAAGGTATACCTACTCGGCAGTCGACCGTCACGCGACATGTGCTACACAAAGCAGTGTTCGGAACCGTTCGAACAGTTTCACTTTTACCGTGGTTTCATAAAACCACACAACATTTTTTTGTCGTAGTTGGGTTTTAGTTTTTTTACTTTTTATTATTTGTACTATTTTGGTGTTAAAATTGATGAACTAATAAAGAAGCTATTTTATTTTATTTATTTAAAAAAGGCTTACCAACTAGATACATAATTTTTTGTTCAAACAATTCAATATTAACTTAAAATAAACATTAGTATTTACGTATCTAAATTACAGGTAGGCACCGCTTTAACAATTTTTCATAAAAATTAAATTATATTTAAATTGAAACCAAAAAGTAAAAAACTTAAATTACAATTTGTTTAATGTTTTAACAATATGCTTTTTGAACGAGCTTAGTTTTGAAAAATAAATATCTGTGTTATGATCAACTGTAAATATTCTATTATATAATTTTAAAATAAGTTGTAACGGGGAGTTCGAACCATATTTATTTTTTGAAAATTTTGTGTACATAGGGCAAAAAGTACTTAGCCGACAATTATAGATAGGCACCGAGAGACCAATTTGCGATAACAGTGATGGACAGTCTATCTCATTGTTTAATAATTTATGTAGGCATATTAGCTGTGACGCGCTTCTGCGCGCTTCCAAAGACTCCATTTTAAAAAAGTTTAGCTTTTCGCTATAATTTGTAAGAATGTTGTTTTTGGTGATATAACTTAATCTATTAATAAATTTTTTCTGTACTGATTCAATACGAGTAATATATTTTTTATAGTAAGGACACCAGACAACTGAATTGTATTCAAGGTTGGACCTTACGAGAGAATTATAAAGTATTTTCATAGCGAGAGTAGATTTAAAATCCTGTGTATTACGAAAAATAAAACCTAGCATTTTAAAACTTTTGCGAACCACCAGATCTATATGTGTATCAAATCTGCATTCCTCATCCAATGTAATACCTAAGTCTTTAAGATTGTACTTTTGATTAATAGCAATATCATCAATTTTATAAGTTGTTTTGAATCTAACATGTTTTCTGGAAAGTTTTATAAAATTACATTTACTTCCATTCAGTTGCATTAGGTTATTCTTACACCAGAGAGATACTCGATTTATATCATCCTGCAGTTTTTGTTGGTCTTGAGAGCAATTTACCTATCTGAAAAGTTTCAAGTCGTCCGCATAAACCTCATATTCAGATTCCAAGATAACAAAAAGCTATGAACGAAAAGATGTGAATTATATGCAATCAGCCCATGAATACAGGTAAAGTCACAAACAAATGCTAGTAATATATATATTTTCAAAATGTGCAAGTAAAGCGCTTTCAAATGATACCAAACGCGGCATATTTATCTTAACTTTATTTTCTTACTCTGTATGTTTTGTCCGCTAGAGGGCGCCACATCAGATTTTGTGAAACCCCATATAGCCTATAACCAGCGGACAATTAAGACGCTTCTAATGATATGTCATTTGTCGAATTCTGATAAGTAGTTTAGAAGTTACGAGGGAACAGATGAACATACATACATACATACATACATACATACATAGCCTGTCAAAATCATAACCCTCCTTTTGCTTTGCCGTAGTCGGGTAAGTTGTTTTGAATCTAACATGTTTTCTGGAAAGTTTTATAAAATTACATTTACTTCCATTCAGTTGCATTAGGTTATTCTTACACCAGAGAGATACTCGATTTATATCATCCTGCAGTTTTTGTTGGTCTTGAGAGAAATTTACCGATCTGAAAAGTTTCAAGTCGTCCGCATAAACCTCATATTCAGATTCCAAGATAACAAAAAGCTATGAACGAAAAGATGTGAATTATATGCAATCAGCCCATGAATACAGGTAAAGTCACAAACAAATGCTAGTAATATATATATTTTCAAAATGTGCAAGTAAAGCGCTTTCAAATGATACCAAACACGGCATATTTATCTTAACTTTATTTTCTTACTCTGTATGTTTTGTCCGCTAGAGGGCGCCACATTAGATTTTGTGAAACCCCATATAGCCTATAACCAGCGGACAATTAAGACGCTTCTAATGATATGTCATTTGTCGAATTCTGATAAGTAGTTTAGAAGTTACGAGGGAACAGATGAACATACATACATACATACATACATACATACATACATACATACATACATACATACATACATACATACATACATAGCCTGTCAAAATCATAACCCTCCTTTTGCTTTGCCGTAGTCGGGTAAAAATCTTGATGAAACAATGTTTTATGTACCATTGCATTTTAACGCATCTCAATATAAATGCTGAGATCATTAGTGTCTGTCGGATAGAATAATAGTAAAAAGCCAACTTTATTCTAGTAAAGATTAAAATAAAATGTACGCATTACACTCATTGCCCAAGGGAGGCTCAAGTCGATCATTATACACCACAAACCCATATGCAACGCTAGAAGGACCACGACCTGTCATTAAGCATCCTAGCCAGTGATCGACCCCATATAAATCATTGTAATGATAGATTATTCTAGATACATTAGTGAAACATGATGGAAACGCGCACGCAGCGCCGATTACATACAGACCATCGATGTAATTGCTTTTCTTATTGATACCTCATGAAATAGAATTTTTATACGAAACATATTCACACTTCACTTCGCAATGAACAGTTAGGTACATAAGAAAGCTCTACATGGAAATGCAATTTCCACAAGATACCATAATTAAGCTATGTCGTATATTTGTTTAAAGCACAAAGTAAATCACCTCAATTAATCAGAAGGTGTTGCTTACGAAGAATCGAGCACACTTTCGTGAGATAGATATCGTTGTAAAATATATGTCAGTGTTTTACGCCGTTATTCGATGTCTAGAAATAAAGCAGTTGTGTGAAGTACGGACGGTGATAACCTATCGCCCCGCAACCCGAGAGTTCGGTGGAGACGCGGCACTATCGTGTCTAATCAGGTTCGCACGCGGAGCGGTGGCTAAATCATTCGATTATTGATTTCCGATGTCGCGGTCGTGATCGGGCGCGGGGCTTCGATGTTCAGCATGACAGCACAGCCATTGTCGGCGCCGACGCCGCTCGCGCTGCGACGCGAGCGTATTCTCCATGATTAAACGCTTGTAATTCCAACAATATCATCCGCCCTGTCGGATTCAATCTGCACTGCACTACGGTGCCCGCGCGCTCTCGTCTCGTGTCAACCGTTTCGCGCTAATCGAACCGCGCACGAACTTTTTTGTTCTAATACATTTTTAGGATTGTTCTTGATGGCATACTTTTGTCAAATGATTCGACAGATAAACTATAATAATTATGCTGCTTAAGATCGAGTCTACGATTACTTTTGATAAATAACAGATATTTAGTACAGTACTGGCAGTGCGATACCAATTATGTATTAACGCAAACTGTTATATGAAATAAAATTATACGATGTTTATTCCCAGTAATTTATGAGGTGAACATTTAAATATCAATGTACTGTATTAGCAGTAAATAAATAGTTCCACTCGCGATCGCTGCCCTTATTGCACACATACAATAATAAAGAGACAATTTCTTGTAACGAGCAGTCCTCCGTGGTTATTAAGCGCTATTGTTGTGATGCGCCGTAAAAAGCTCGACTTCAACTAGACTCTCAACTGTTGCCAATAAAGCAGTAAAAGGTGCATTTACCGAGCGATTAACTATTTAATATGTGGTGTCTGGAGGGGTCGGGACGTTGGAGTTTAAGCTCTATGGCCGCGGCGATTAGCGTAATCGGATATCGCAGGCGCCGGCGGTGGGTTTGCTGGTGCGGTGGCGGGAGATGGCTGCGCATTTGCATCGGGAATTGGGTGCGCACGCTCCGGTAGGGTCTCGGTGTGCATTTCTCACGCTACTCGCGCAGATTCGACTGCCAAATGCAACTTGGCACGCTCTTGCCGATCTTCTCGTCTAATGACTCGCTAAGCACGCAGTTTCCTCACTTTTCTAGGATTTCCTGTAGGACATGATAAATTATATGAATTTAGCATATTTTAAGACGGACAAACATTCACCTTTGTACATAAGTAAAATGTTTACGTACACAAAAATACATAATATAATATGTAAATGTTATATAACACATTATAATCAAAATTTAACCACGTGATTTTTTCATGAAATATAATAATAATTAAAACCGGCCAAGTGCGAGTCGGGCTCGCGCACAAAGGGTTCCGTAGCAGCAAATATAATAAATTACAGTTAAATCAACCTATCTCAAAAACTATAAGAGATACTTTGATCAAACCAAAAATCGTTGAAAGAGTTAATTAGCATGCATCACCTCTATTTTTTTTAGAATTTTATACCCCGTAGTTATAAAAATAGAGGGGGGGGGACATACTTTTTACGACTTTGAGAGCTGATATCTCAAAAACCGTTCACTTTAAGAAAAATGTTTTTTAGAAAACTTTATATCATTTTAAAAGACCTTTCCATTGATACCCCACACGGGTATGTACATCGAAAAAAAAAATTTCATCCCTCAGTTACATGTATGGGGGGCCCCACCCCCAATTCTTTTTTTTACTATTTAGTGTCATATTTTTGTAGCGGTTCATACAACACATATTCCCATCAAATTTCATCACTGTAGTACTTATAGTTTCCGAGTAAATCGGCTGTGACAGACGGACAGACGGACAGACGGACAGACGGACATGACGAAACTATAAGGGTTCCGTTTTTGCCATTTTGGCTACGGAACCCTAAAAACGGTACGGTTCATCAATAAAAGCACAGTGTATAACACATAAATCAAACTTGTGAACTCACATATTAACCGATAACGAAATGAATGTGATGCAAGTGCATAATTATAATATGTACATACAAATTGTAGTCCCGCGACCGTAAACAATCTTATGATCATCATTTTTCAATATTAAAAAGCCCATTCGATGGTTCATCGAAGCTGAGGTATTAATTTTATTTTTGTAACGGGAGTTCAGTGCAATAGAGACGCAATGTAATGTGCAAGTTATGTGTGTGTTTGTGTGAAATAAGCAGGTGTTACGAAGCTACGTCGACCGTATTTAAGTAGCTAAATTAGGTATACAAATAGTATGCAGTGCAGGAATGTGCTGCTTATTTATATGATACATTTTATTATAAGTTCTTCTAAAATAACAACTATTAAAATATATTGCTGCAATAAATGTGTGACTTGTGACTAAACAATACAGATACTTGTTTCATGTTATGAATTGTTTCATAGACGTTAAAAAATCTCCTCACATTCAAATATTGAGACTTGATCAAACAACAAGCAAAGACTAGATCAAAACTAAAGATCCCTCGCGATAAAAAAAAATATTTATGGTCTTAACTGAATATTTTGGCAAACATTATCTATACTAATATTATAAAGAGGAAAGGTTTGTATGTATGTATGTATGTATGGTTTTCACGCATAAACTACTAGACCGATTTTGATGAAATTTGGCACAGACAATCTTTAGACCCTGAGAAAGAACATAGGCTACCTTTTATTGCGAAATATGTACCACGGGCGAAGCCGGGACGGACCGCTAGTATATTATATAAAATAAAAGATCGTTATCTATTTGTAAATTACTGCTGAATTAGTGCCTCCGGGTTTTATTTTTATAATTTACCTTGCTTTAGTTTTAAAGTCGCAGCTAACTTAATTGACGACATTCATATTTAAATAAAATAGTAATAGACATTAACAAAGATAAATAAACCGTTATTGCCCATCATACCCAAAATAAATTGCGTTCCTAATCAAAATTCACATTTATTCTACTTGGACTTGAATCATCAATAAAGTCGCCCACACTCTTAAATTATTGACTGGTATTATCACACACACTTTCTTACTTCGATGTATACAAGCTTGATTCATATAAAAACTATTAGATAAATAGCAACGAATAACTGCTCTTGGCCAGGAATAAGGCGGATTTTAATTAGCTCCCCTTGACAGCAATCATTAAACAATTGCGAATGTTTTTAATTAACAGGACCAATTGAAAAAAATAACGGATTTGTAATTGTATGTTTATTTTAAGAAAAGGGTTATTTTTGTAAAGGTTTATGTGTAAATAAATAAAATATTATAAAAACAAGGCATTTATTCCGGAAACCAAACGTCTAATAGGGCGTTTTTAAGGAAACTCAGCACATTCCATTATTCCATAATTCGTTTTCCTACGAATTGGGGAAAATTGTTTACTGGAGAATTCTTCAAATAAAATTATCTAGGTATTTATTTTTATTATTTTCTTGTGAAACATTATTTCTAGTTAAGTATCTAAAATTCTAGATTTAAGACGAGTAACCTTCACTCTGACTCAATTTAAGTACGTAATTCTATAAACAACCGCTCTATCTTTCAATCATTTCCATTTTACATTGAACCTAACCACGTTAATTTTTAGTGCACATCAGTATAGCAAAAAACACAATGATCGATGAATATTTCATGAAGATTTATTTAATGACGGCTCTCACAATGCACTTGTTGCATCAATTAGAAGTTATTTCTCCAATGGACCGAAGGCATGACTGTCCCATGACCTTTAAGGTATTTGATGCTAGATCTAAGTTTTTGCCATTTAGGTCATCAATTTCTTGTCTTACAAACCTGGGAACTTTCACCGCTATAATAGTTAACGTTAGCTTTTATGATAAGGTTTAATTTGACTTTAAATGATTTAAAACTATATCATTTTATATATTTATCTAAGGGTAGGTCAAACTTTGTTTCCCACAGATGATGTTCGAGTTTATTTTCGTCTTAAACGATTGTTTCACATTTTAGTCATGCGGTCTCATTACGTTAACAGATTTTCATTACCCCATTACATGACTCTGCTGTTGAAAAGGTTAACAACGGTAATGGTTTTGAATTATATCGACATTCTTTGCGAAGTTCTCAGGGCTATTTGCAATTTATTTTAATTATTTATTTATAAATATACAAATCAACCTCCCTTACGTATCCTGAGTTGAACATTTTCTATATCTTTTCTTTTGGGTACAGTATCATGATAAAAAATACTTTACCTAAAATAGAAATAATCTTAGAAACTATTTACGTACAGATACTGTCAGAGAGACAAACAACAATCTAAACATAAATATTTATACTCTCTCTTAAAAAACTTTTATTTCTTTTGTAGTGCAAATACGGACAAGTTGCAATTTCATGATTTGTATTCCATAGATAAATAAAGAATGCATCTTTAGCGGTAAATGTTCAAAGAAATTTATGAATGAATTAAGAATTGTTTGCATAGTAAATACGCATTCATGTTGTGGTTAATGAATAACTAACTGGTTAGTTCTTTCTAAAAAAAAAAACGTTTGTAGAAGAATGTTTTGTAGGTTTACTATTGAATGATTGGTTGCATATTTGTATTTACAAATACATATAATGTTGTGTTCCTGAACTATGAAGTAGGTTAAATGAAACAAACTTGCGTTGCTCTGAAATCAAAGTTTTTATTGTTAAACACTGAAATCAAATAAACTAATTTACAGTTTACACTATCTCAATTACCTGAAATCAAAGAAACGACATTTAATGTTTCTAATTCCCTTCACAATTCCTTCTATATCTATTTTCACGTTTATCACTATTTTTCTATCTTACTCCTTAACTTCAAAACACTTAATTTATCATCGTCATCATTAATTAACAACTGTCAAACTCCCCACAGACCACAGAGCAAGTAATATCCACAGACTATGTGCATGTCAATCTAGAAGCGCTATGCGCGGTAAATTCAAATTAGTTCTTTACATCTCCCCCCTTGGGGAAGAAAATTTACAGGAGTAAATTTTCGTCCGGTTCTTCCAACTCTTCACCTCTTGCTTTTTCTTCCTGTGTGATGGGTATTGGAACAAGTTTTGTGACATGAAAAAGATTTGACTCTGTTTTTTTGTGTCCTGTGTCAATTCTATATATTGATTTTGATACTTTTTCTATAATCTGAAGTGGTCCAATTCTCAGTTCTTCAAGTTTTTTCCTATTTAACCTGTTGCCGTTTTCCACATATACCATATCTCCAACATTAAATTCATGGAATTTTCTATTATTGTCGAATTGTGTTTTGTTGTAGTTATGTGACTTTATTGTATTCTGAAGTGCTGTGATCCTGTCTTTGACCCAGTCATTATTTGTTTTTTCTCGTTTCAATTCTTTGGGTAAAATTGTGATATCTGTACCATACAAAAGATAACTTGGTGCGAAGCAAGTTACTGAGTGAATAGTTTCATTATATTTTGTCACACATTCATGTGCTATTGTTGTCCATGCCATCTTATTTCCATTTTCATTAATTTTGCATCTAATTTTGTTTACCAACGTTTGATTAAGCCTCTCATTTAAACCATTTGAGAATGGTGAGTTTACTGCAGTAAAAACTAAAGTGATGTCTTTCTCCTTCAGGAATTCCTTAAATTCTTTCGAATTAATACCTGGATATTGATCGGTGAGCAGCATACCAATGTCTTCTGTTTCTGATACATTTGAGACCAGTTTGATAAAATCATTTGAACTTTGAGTTTTTGAAGTTAAGATAAATGCGTATCTAGTGAAATGATCCACCAATAAGTGTAAATACTTTTTTGTAGATCTTGACCCTCCAAAACCTCCTATTGTATCTATAGACATTATTTCAAATGGCTTAGTGGCTGCACCCAGATGAGACATAAATCCAAATTTGTACTGTCCTCTTGATTTATTTCTTATACAAATTTCACACTCTCTGCATGCTTTTCTAATATTTTTCGTTAAATTTCTTGCTATGTATAGCGGACTAATTGTCTTTTGCATTTGTTTTATTCCAATATGACAAAGATTCTCATGTATATTTTTTAAAAGTTTAATACTAAATTCTTCAGACAAAATTATTTTTTCTCTGTTTCTAATTTTTTTATAGTATATGTTTTCTTTATTTATCATTTTTTCTTTACTCTTTTGGATTTCTTCATTTTCTGTCTGATCTATTAAAATCTCTTCCAGGTTAACCAAGTTCACAATTTTTAATTGTTCATCTGTATTTTCATTTGCTTCCAACACAGGATTCCTACTGAGGCAGTCTGCTTCCAAATTATCCTTTCCTGGAGCATATTTTATATTAAAATCATACTGTGATAAGTAGTATGTCAAGTCGCCTAATTCTTCATCTGTTCTCGCTTTCAAATTCATATGTTAGTGGTTTATGGTCTGAATAAACTGTAAACGATTTTCCAATCAGCCAGTACTGCCAGTATCGCACTGCTTCTTTGATAGCCAAGCATTCCAAATATATCGCTTTTTTTTTCTTTTGGGCTCCATTAAGTTTCTTAGAAAAATAAGCTACTGGTTTTTCTTTTCCATCTAACTGCGTCTGTTTCAAAATAGCTCCAACACCCTGAATAGAAGCATCTGTGTAAATATTAATCGGTAAATCTTTATCAAAAATTTCTAGCACTGGTTGAGAGCATAGGAGACTTTTTATTTTCTCAAATGCTTTCTGACATTCATCAGACCAAATAAATGGTTGATTTTTTCTAAGTAAATTATGCAACGGATCTAATATTATCGCACTTCCTAGTATATATTCATTATAAAAATTGATTTTTCCTAGAAACTGTCTTACATTTTTCTGAGTTTTAGGAGTAGGGAAATTCCTTATCGAAATCAGATTATCTTTCACTGGTTTAATAGAATTATTTTGAATTATATGACCTAGGTATTTTACAGAGTTTGATGCAAATGTACACTTTTTAAATTTTAATCTGAATCCTTCTGTTTTTATGGCTTCGAACAGCTGTGTTAGGTGATGGATATGTTCGTCAAAAGATTTTGAAAATATCAAAATGTCATCTATGTAATTCACAGCAAAATCTGTGAGTCTGTATTTTCTTAGTATGTTACTTAATATCCTTTGGAAAATTGCTGGTGCAGTTTTTAGACCAAACGGGAGACAAGTCCACTGGAAGTGTCCTTCTTGTGTTACAAATCATGTCTTCTTCCTGTCTTCTATTCTCAAAGGGATAGACCAGAATGCAGAGTTTATGTCAAGTGTTGAATAAAAATTGCAATTTCTTGTCTTAGTTATTAAATCTTCTATTAGCGGAAATGGTTGGGCTTCTGGTACTACAATCTTGTTTAAATCTCTGAAGTCTATACATAGCCTTGATTTTTTATTTTCTTCTTTTTTAAATGCCAATGTGACAGGTGCAGCAAATGGACTGTAGGATTCTTCTATAAGTGTATTATCCAATAATTTACCTATTTGCTCTTCTATTTCTTTTTTATCTTCTACAGTGCATCTGTAGGGCCTTTTATTGCAATATGTGTCTACTAACAAATCTATTCTGGCTTCATAGCCGTTAACAGTTCCAACATCATATTTATTCTTTGCAAAAACTGTGTTATATTTATTAATCAATTTATTTATTTCCGCTTTCTGATATTCATTTAAATTGTTGGTATCTATTTCGAAATCCTCTTCTTTTACATTTTCATTAAAATTAATTGTATATTCTTTCTGTATATTTTTGTTTTCTATTATTTCATTAGAAGCTTCTTCCACTTTCTTTTGTTTTTTCCTCTTAGTATTTATTTGTATATTTGTATCAATATCTTCTACTTGTTCTTCATTCAAGTTTAGTTTCTGGGTAATTTTTAAGTCCTCATTTTGTATTAACTTGAACTTCTTTATCATGTCTAATCCAATCAAAAAATCATATTTGAAGTTTTGTTCATCTATAATGTATACTTTGACATTTTCTTCTATTTTAAATATTTTAATTTTTAAGTTTGTCAAACCACTTGCCTTTTTGACACCATTAATTGTTACTAAATTTGCTTTGTTCAAACTGTTTCCTTTGCCTTTTAGTTTTAATAGTTTTGAATTAATTAGAGAAACATTTGAACCCGAATCATATATTCCATCAATTGCTAATGTATCATTTATTAACAGTTTGACATTTATTAACGGTGTCACTATTAGTTTTTTTGTTCCGTTTCATGTAATTCTGCTTCTATCACTGAGTTATTTATATGTTTTATGTTTTTCTCTTTTGTTTTATCATCTTCTCTTGTTTTAAACCAACAGGCAGATTCGGGGTGATAGCGAATTCCTTTTTTTAACATTTCACAAATTTTACATGGGGTTTTATCTTCGTTTTTATAGTTGCCTTTTAAGTTTCCGTATTTTCTATAGTTAGAATAATTCTTTTTGTTTTCCAAATGTTCAAACTTTCTCAGTTCATTGAAAAGGTCTACTGTATCTTTCAATGTTTCCCTATCAATCCTGTTAAGTACATGTTCTGGCAAACCAACCGCAATAAGGTCTATTAGGGTACCTGAATCCATTGTTTTCCTTATCTCGAGTAAAAGTTTTTCCTTTTTTACTGCATACTCTAGCAAAGATCCTGATTGATACTTGAACGATACAGCATACTTGCTAGATGTCCAACCTTTATTGGCATAGGTTTGCAAGAAACTTAATTTCCATTTTGACCATTCGGAGTGTATACTTAACTTTATCATCATGGAAGAATACCAATCAGTGCATGATTTTTCTAAAAATAGTCGGAAGATTTCAATTTTTTCTTCATCTTTTATTATGTCAAACCTTGTACATTCTTTTTCAAATACATTCATCCATTCATATGCATTTGAGTTTCTTCCCTCAAACTTTTCAATAACAAATCTCTCGGCTAACTTTTTTACACTTTGTTTTTCTTTGTTTTGTTGGTCTTCAACTAATTTTTCTAATATTTTTATAACAGGATCTTCAGAATACTTTCTACTCTCAAAAGATAATTGTTCTTGGGTACTTTCCTCTAGAAATTGGTCCTGGAAAATCATGTTGCCGTCCTCATCAACATATGTTTTTAAAATATCCTCTGTAGTTTTTATCCAAACATTTCTGGTTTGATATCGTTTTTTTAATGTATTTTTCACAGTGGTGAAACTTTTCGAGGCTAAGATATGTTTATGAAACGATATTGTTTCATATTCTTCAGGGATTAAGTAGACTCTGTCATCTTGCGTGGCAATTGAGGTTATGGCAATAAAGTTTGACTTTCCATCTGTTGTTGGTTTTACTTGGAACATAAATTTTAATTTTTCCATCTTCTTACAAGAAATGTCGTTTTATAATGTTGTGTTCCTGAACTATGAAGTAGGTTAAATGAAACAAACTTGCGTTGCTCTGAAATCAAAGTTTTTATTGTTAAACACTGAAATCAAATAAACTAATTTACAGTTTACACTATCTCAATTACCTGAAATCAAAGAAACGACATTTAATGTTTCTAATTCCCTTCACAATTCCTTCTATATCTATTTTCACGTTTATCACTATTTTTCTATCTTACTCCTTAACTTCAAAACACTTAATTTATAATACAATAACTGATTAGATTACATAATCAGTTATTTCATAAATATGTCGCTGTTCTTATTTATATATTAATCAATGAAACATATTATGCTGATGTCAGCTCCCGCAATCATAAGAACAACGATAATAACGTACGTTTAATAACTTATCGCTTATCTAGGGATCTCCTGTGAAAGTATTGCAACTCTGTGGTGACCCAATAACATATCAAATTTAGAAGAAAAATGCTTCACTATACATTTGCCATTACTGAACCTAATTAGAACTTAAATTTAACCTCCCTCTATAAAATTTGAAATTGAACGTTCTACAATCCAAAAAAAAAGAAAATATTGTCTCACATATTTATCAAAAAATGAATCATTTTCTTCGCTAAAAAAAATTGATTCTTCTATCAAGTTTCTTTCGCTGGTATACTTTATGTTTTTTTTTTTTCAGACAGCAAAATTTTACTAGTTTAACAATTTTTACAACCCGTTCATGACTTTCATACATATGTGGTCGGGTAAATCAAAGGACATTCCTTGCACATAAAATTTATTATGAGTATAGTCTACTTAGCGACAGCACCCACACTACGCTATGGAAGCGGAACGATAACGTGACTATTTGGTGTTCCAATGCTTAGGTATATAGCCATGAAGTTGGGCGTCTTCTTACATTGTAGTTAGTCTTCCAAACGAGCTGTGAAGCACTTTGGCTTTAGTAATAATTGTTCTTTTGCGTAGTGTTATAATAAATTGTCGACATAGCAACTGATGAGTATGAGACGCATGTTAAAATTTACGTATGTTTATAGTAGAATGTAATTTTTCTTTCATACTGAGTTGCATTAATCATTAGGTTTGACGACGATGTTAATGCTTTCAAAGCAAATCATTTAAATTTATTATATACTCGAATTGCTATTCCAACTTCTACCCTTTTCTTAAACCTTTTACACGAAATATAGACTTTTATGATCTATACATATAGTATTCCAACAGGTTTTGCCCACACCGGTTCCCGCACTTTGGCCGATCAATTTCTAGGTTAACTTCATTTTTGGCATTTTACGGCTGCGGCGCCTTTATACTTATTTAACCATCATTGATCGTTGCAGTCATGTACTGAATATAAAAGTTTTATTTCCTATGCTATCCGCCTGCACGTAAAATCGTAGATCTAAGGCATATTTAAGCTAAACTAACTTAACCACTCGAAATAGAATCGTAAATATTGATAGCCCCTTCTAGTAAATGCATATTATACGACTATTTCCTAATAATTTCAATTACGCTTTAAATCTATCTGATTACCTATGTTGTTAATAAGATTTACTGAAAGAGGTAATTAAGAGTAGAAATAATAAAATGTAAATCAGAAACATTTTGTGAAACACCTGGAAATTGCATCTATTAAAACAAGTTGACAGTAATTCTCTTCTTTAAGAAATAACGTGATCCTTTGAAATCGTAGTGAAGGAAAAATAATTATTTGTTTTAATTAAATTATATTAATTGGTGAGAAAGTAAGTACCTAATGAATAACGTATCTATGGTAAACATAACTGAATTTGGCAGACTTATCTCATTCTTTACCGACTGACAGTTATTATAGATAATAAGATGGTCGGTTTATAAACATAAATTAAGAGTAGGAACAGTTGTTATGACGTCACAAATATCAAAGCACATGGTTAGCGGTACGGAAAGGCTCGGCTGGGCGATCGCATCTAGCTCGTGCGCCACTGATCACGGCGCCCGCCGGCGCTCGCGTCGCCGTGACTTATGGCCCCCTCGCGAACTTCGATTTTACGATTGAATAATAATATCCGATTCCTCTACACCGAATTTATGTTAGGAAGTGAACAGTTTGTCCCGTATCGGTGGCGAACATCGTGCGCCCCTCAATTCCTAACCGCTCGCTTGTCCCTAGGCGGTGATCCAGACGATAGTTGATAAATAAATTTCGCGTTCCGTTCCCTCTGGACGACGTCGGCGCTGCTTGCGGAGGTGTCCGCCTCGCCCGCAACTCATCGCGTCTAACTGTCTGTCTACGTCACGTTTTGTAGCCGTTGCTACGATTCAATTCAATATTCCGTTCAAATCGACTTGAATTATTCCTACACTATATTTTAGTGCAGCAATCATTTCATCGTAAAATTCACATTAACACATTTGTATTAAAACTGTGCAGATTACACACGCAACAGCGGTCATTAATGTAACTAACCTCCTCTGCTCTCATTTCGGGTATGAAATTAGTTTCTTAAGTGCCCGGATCATTTTCTCCTTTACTTACCAAATTGCCTCGAGTTCAACGCTCGGAAAGATTAAATTATGGGTTCACACATCTAGTATTTTCACTTTGGCCCGTAATCGTGACCGCAGTGTCTAATTATCTTTGTTCGATTTATAATGGAATTTGGCTGCGATACTTCGATAGGTTCAAATTATTATTCAAATAAATGAGTTCTATCAAATATATACCTTTTTACCAAATACCTACCTTTTCTTAGGATACGTTTTTTTCGGATTATAATAGTTACTGTGTCAGCCTATGTTTTATAAAACATGGACGCTGATCTCACAGTAACGGTATTGTAATAATATGCGCATACATGTGTACAAACCTATTAAATAATTATCATAATCTTCACCAGAGACGTTATTACCTATCCATTTGGAACCATACAGGCTTTAATTATCCTTACAGGCAAAAACCTAAGAGCATCGTCTCACACTTATGTGTATTGAGAACAAACCTGAGTAATACGTTCAAAAAACTAGATTCCCATGTGTAATTCGCCTAAGATTACAGAGCTAGGGTACAATTACATTAGTCATGTTTGGCGGCATTGTCCGGAAAGTTCGACGCCAAAGTCAAATACCTCGAGTCTAGTAAGCTTTCATCCTATTGCGGTACCTGACGTCGTTTTTTACACGCAAACACACGTTATACTTTAAAATATCAAATTATTTCCACAATACATCATCATTATGCCGTAACGGTTGTATCAATTAATGTGATTAAATCGAGTAGGTTTCTCGGTCGATCACGTACGATCCAGCTCCCGCGTATTGTGCTCTCACCTGCGACTTTTTTCATTTACATACACTTAGTATCGATACAATTTTTTAAATGCCATTTTTTTACGAAGAAACTTTCACTCCAGTTTTCTTACTGACCCTTCAAAACCAGATTTTATATAGTTGCATTCATGTATTGATTCAGTACCGTTAAGATTTTATAACAGCAGACAAGACAATCAACTTATTAAAAGGTTTTCCATTTAAACAGTAGCACGCTAACCTACATACGGTTGTTTATATGCTATAGTTGTCACGCAATGTTAAAGTAACTTTACCAGCTTTCTTGACACCGAAGATCACTAAGATCTGCAAAACATCAACACAATAACTCGTTGCACTGGCGGCAGTCAATTCGCAATTTCCTATAATAAATCTCAAGAACCTTATGTTTCAAATAAATTTGCAAATAAATTAGGTACGCTCCTTTTAAACGCGGACGTTTGTGTTGTAGTTAATTAAAGTAACCGTGAGGGGAATGAGGTACAGAAGAGAGCCTCCAGCTACTGCGAATGATAATTACTGACATTCGGTCCACCTAGATCACACCTAGTAGCTAAATGGCGAGCTTTGGAAGTTTAATAACTTTACTAATTTGTACTCACAGATATTTGTTAACATAATGCACACTTAAAAATATTTAGTTATGAAATGATAATTCTATCCTATTCATTTCATTGTTATGCATCCTATTCCTATATCCATTATTCATCCTATTAATTGTTTATTTCTTTGCATAATAAAATTTCATATATGCCTATTGCTTACGTTCATGTGTAGTCAGAGATAAATATGAGGTAAATTATGTTTGAATCTAATCATTTATAAGTATTTATAAATATGAAAATGCAATTTTTGATGATCAGCGTAAGACAGATTTAACATTTTATATGTATTACACTGATTTGTATCCAATAGGTAGCGATCAATTCTATTCAAAACTTTCAGCTTCCTCATGTCGGCTCATGATTTATTAATATAGGCCATAGTTTGTCTACCGTCTGCCATCTACGGCTATATTTATATGTAATCTAAATCGTCTTCTATTTTAGCTACAAACAATATCGTCTGTATACGTTAATAAGTCATTCAATAGTTGTTAGAAAATCGGTGAAACGGTACATTATGTACATTTAGTAGATGTCGACGCGTTTGCAATATCAGGTGGTCATTTGTATCACGGAGACATTAGCATTATCAAAAGGGCCGCGAATTTTCAGCTCATATCAGTGAAAACGCGCGAATGTCGCGGAAGCGCGCGCGGAGGCGCAGGCTTTGGCCAACTGCGATAACTCACTGGAAATAGTTGAAATACAATCGCAGGGATACCGGCCGCGCTGGCACCGGCGCCCGCCCTTCTACGTACGCGCTGGACATTTGTGTTGCCTCATATGTCATGCTACCTTCTACACACTATTACTACGCACACAGATAACTTTAGTTATTTCCAGATAAATTCTATACGTATTATATCTTTTCGATAATGTGTAGATGTGTACGATAAACACACTAAATTATACCGCAAGGCGTCATAAATTAAAGCCCATTCTAGGAGCCATGAATAAAATTAATACCAGCAAAATCGACTATAAATTACATATAAAGTAGCGGCCACCGGTATTATTATACCTGAAGCTCTCGAAAATGTTGCGGATAAAAATAAAAAGACCACCGCGTAAACATTATTGCATGTGCAGTAGAATTTATTGTATGCGAAATCGATGCATTGAGTATATGTACGAACATAAATATTTAATCTTATTTGAATTACGCTCCTGGAGGTACTCTTCGATTATTTTTCAATGTCCCGTCTCTCCTTTGTACCTTCAAATGTGCGACGAGTCCACACTTGACGGCCGCTTAGTTATTAGGATTTATGCACATAGTTATGAGATAAATCTAGTAAAGACATTATACGACTGCAATGCGACTATGAATACAATTAATTTTTTCACGCGGGCCTGCCGGGAGGTCAACGGCCGTGGCTTAAAAAATCGTGTTGTCAACATAACTGAACGCAGGACTCGGTAGAGTAACTGATCTCTCTGAAACGTGCCTTAAAATTGCCGAAGTAATAAAAATGTACTGTTGGGAATATATGATTTACATCGAAATGTGATTGATGTTCTTGATGAACGTTGTAAATTTGTTTTAACAGGAAAACGTTATTAAAAAATCAGTTTCCTTAATTTTTTATAACTGTTTTTATTGCAGTTCTATTTTTAAGAGCCTTTTATCAATAACTCAACCATTATTATGCAACTTAATTCGTCTAATTGTGGCAGATATACCTTTAGCGCCTGAAATACAAGATTCAATATTTGAGTTATTCGTTATTATATTGGGTCGCCTAAAATGGCTCAAATTTAGGTATCATACTAGGTACCATATTTATTTCTTGCAAGTAATTACCATAGAGCGTAAACATAATTGGCAAGCTATGAAATTATATGTAACTGTTGTTGTGGTTTCTGTAACTGAATGTAACAAAATCATGATAATTTTGTGTTACTTATATCCTCTGTCTATATTATAATTTAAGAAATTCATCACTAGTTGACCCGACGAACTTCGTACCGTAATTCTGTATAATGGTTTATTTTAATTAATTTCTTCAACTTTTGTTTTGATTTTTGTTTCACTATTAGACCGGGAGATATTGACACAAAATTTCGAGTCATTTGTAACAGGATGGCGGTTCTACAGGGGTCTTAGTACGCAATGACAAAAAGAAAAATGATGGTGTGAACGCTGGTACCGGCGGCTTAGTCGCGTGGGCGTTAGTCGAACCCGTCGGAAAAATAGCGAAAGTCAAACGATTTGTAACACAAAAATTTTAGAATTTACCGATAGCCCATAAAAAAGAAGTAGGCGGTAGTGTCATGCCATACTTTTCCGGTGTGACTTACAGCCCGCCATACCGACGCGAATGTGTTGATTTAAAAAAAAACAATTCAACCATTTGTACCAGGCTAACTTTTGCACAGGTAACCATCGTCGTGCAGCCATTTACGAAAATCGCCATGCCATACTTTTCGGACGATTCCAAATGGTCGCCATACCGCCGAAAATCTGCAAATTTTTTTTCTCGCCGAACGATTTGTACCACCTTAAATTTTTTTTTCAACAACAACAGAAGTGTGATAATGCCATACCTGTGGGAGGTGGCGAATGTGTATAAGATTTCTTTTATTGTAAGATGTTATTCGTATTTTGAACGATTTGTAACAGTATGGCACTAATTTTTCCTTTAAGTTTGAGGATCAACGAATATAAATACAAAATTTCAAAGATCTAGGTGGTGGAAATCTTCACTTATATAAATTAATAATAAATTAATTTTTCAAGTATGGCAGCACTTTTTCCCCCTACTAGAAGTATGGCAAATATAATAATGGTCACATTTTACCATTTACCTTTAATACTCTCCAAAAATCCAAATGCAATACTGGTACAAAAAGTTTGGCAAAAAAAAATTTTTGCAGATTTTCGGCGGTATGGCGACCATTTGGAATCGTCCGAAAAGTATGGCATGGCGATTTTCGTAAATGGCTGCACGACGATGGTTACCTGTGCAAAAGTTAGCCTGGTACAAATGGTTGAATTGTTTTTTTTTTAAATCAACACATTCGCGTCGGTATGGCGGGCTTTAAGTCACACCGGAAAAGTATGGCATGACACTACCGCCTACATCTCTTTTATGGGCTATCGGTAAATTCTAAAATTTTTGTGTTACAAATCGTTTGACTTTCGCTATTTTTCCGACGAGTTCGACTAACGCCCACGCGACTAAGCCGCCGGTACCAGCGTTCACACCATCATTTTTCTTTTTGTCATTGCGTACTAAGACCCCTGTAGAACCGCCATCCTGTTACAAATGACTCGAAGTTTTGTGTCAATATCTCCCGGTCTATATTACTACGGAGACAAATTATTGAATAAATGTCAAAACCGGACACTAGATTTTAACTAATCCTTGTTTACGGTATATTTTTGATAGTTGATGAAAGTATGAGTATGATTTCAAAGGTCATATGATGAAGGCATATACCTCGACACATAATTAATCTTTACAAAAACGCCGTTTACGCATCGCTTGTTCTCTATCCAAATTGCAACTCAGTCAAGTCTATGTTATAAATAACGTGCGTATGAAGTTATTCAACACCGTGGGCTTGCCGACTCGCACCGGCACACCGTTACCGTCAGCGACCATTAAGCGACCACTCTTAATTATCAACAGTTACTGCAGACCGCAGTGATACACTAAGCACCTTACCGTAACTGATCAACTGCCTATCTGATACCATTCACGGACAAATGCTGCCTCTAGAACTTTATTGATTCAGCTATTGATATTTGACATTGATTCGAACGATTGATACAATTTGTTTGATCCAATTTTTGCTATCGGTGCAACTTTCATTGAATAAACAGAAGTTCTGTTAGCCGTGTTTAATGAAACAGTTATAAAAACCGTATTCAAGTAGCCTTTAATAAATTAAAATACACGGTGTAATTAAAAAGTCTGCGTCTGTAAATAATTAAAGTTTTTTTTTAATTAACACATTGTTTTCATACGCTGATAGAGTATTGCAGAAAACAGATAGATGTAATGACTTGTATCTTTGGATCTAATTCACATTCCTTCATTAAAAATGAATGGTATTTAATACTGCCTTTAGGAATAAGCTAACAATTAACATTAATTAATGCTTTTGAATTACAGCGCTGCTTTGAGTAATTTATAGCTACATCGATTGATTAATCGGCCGGCAATAAGTTAGCGTCGTATTCATAAAACTGCGAGGAATTCCAGATATGATCACGGTACCCCAGCTACTTATATATTCGCGAATATAAATCAATTTAACGTGTACACGTTATGGGGTTTTTGATGGAATTTAAATATTAATGATTTCTTTTTATTGTTGCGTGTTTTATCGAATAAATTAATGTTTATCACACCTCGCGTTTAATTTATTTAATGACTAATGATTTGATACCCAAATGCTTGGTATGTAGGTGATTATTCTTTTTATTTTTGTGTTGTACCTACTGTATAAAATTAAATTATATCTTTTTTCTAATTTATTATTCTAACATCTGTAGAGTATAACTGTTATTTTAGTAGGTACCTGCGTATATTAATATGATAATGATTATAATGATTGTGTCAATAATATTCTGAATATTATTTTCTATTTCTTAGAGGTAATAGATATTTCCCACTAACAGTTAACATAAAACGATATCGAGAAATGTTAATACGACATTAAATGTAACAGCGCGTCTCACACGTCACACAGATGTGTCGGTAATTATTTGCAATGGCAGTCGTACATGGAGCTAAGTGCACTGTGCAAGGCGGCGGAGGGTGAGGCGCGATCTCACACACGATACCGCGGCGCCGGATGCCTCGATAGCGTCGCCGCTCGCCTCGCGCCTCCGCCTGTCCTCTAATTGCGAACACCGTCCTATGAAATATTCCGCGCCCGCAAGCGACCTGCGTGCTTACGCATTGTCTGCCAGGCGATACTTCCGCCTCCCGCCCTCACGATCGCTATCTGTAACTCCATACGTAGGTAATCTTAATTAGCCGGAAAAACACACTAACCGCAATTATACGAAACGCTAAACTTTTACCGTAAATGCCTCAAGAAGATTGACCTCGATTTATACTTTAATTTCGACGATTTAAGTGCCTTTAAAATCGATATTATTCCAATTTCCTCTTATTTATTGATGAGGTGATTTTTAAGACAAATCCATTTTTATCATTCGAACGATAAAGGAATGCTATTAATCTCTATATATTATGGATGATTTAAAATAGTAGGTGAAACCGGTAAGACGAAATTCTGACAACGGTGAGAAAATAAACAAACCTAACCTAGCTTAACAGCGCCTATGATAATAATAGTTATTGTTTTATTACGTACGTGTTATTTAACTTTATTTGAACAAAACATTGTTGCCCAAGATGTTCAAAATTTCCTACCAACTGCAATCTTGAGAATGAAGCGAATAAGATTTAACTGTATTTTATCACCACCCACGCCATATTGTGTTTATTTTGGTCAAATAAAATGCAAACTAAAAGATGAACTATTTCCATAACAAATACAACCTGTAATACATAACATGCCAAAGTTTATATCTTGCCTACTAATTTGTAATATTCATATTATAACATATTATTCTTCATTAAATAACGTGACTATGTCATATTTTTATGAATAATTTTTATAATTACAAAATACAGTAATTGTGTGTTACATAGGTTTTCCACATTAAAGAGTTATATTCTGAAACAGTAACTTTTATATCTAGATTTTACGTTAAAAAATTATCATTACATCTTTCGCGTTCTCGCACGAAGCATTTCTTCTAAGCTCTTTGAATCAGACAAATTGCAACAATACAGCAACGAATATCAAAGGTTTATCTCGCATATTCGTGCGCGGATAATTAGGTGCGTGCGTGCAGCGTTCATGTAGACCACCCATGCAGAACGGACAAGTTCACTGGGCAGATGTCGTTGTCCGCATCCGAACGGACTTCCGATGTTTACCCCACACGTGACTCTGTCATGTCCCTCCCGTGTCTACGAGTCTACAAGTCGCCGGCCAGCGAGACGTTGATTAATCGCTCATAGTGCAACGAAGGTCACTAGCCATCATGATTAAGTGGCGTATCCTTCCCGAACGAAAAAAACACTCATTATAAACAGTTACATCGGTTAAGGTACAGGCGTGGTCGTCCATTTTAAGCGACAAAAACCTATGATGAATTACCGACATGGTCTTAGTTTTGACGTGGGTATTTGTAATAGGTGATTGGACTTATAAATCAGTACGGATTTTTCTTATCGGTCAAGCAGGTTCTTTAATTAATGTTTCTTTTCCTTAACTTGCATAAGTGCAGGGTTTTTTTAGATTTACAGATATAGCATGATTAATATAATAAAATATCGTTTATTTTACTGCGTTAAATAAATCGGAATAAAACAATTGATCTATTATTATTATCATGTTCTATAAAATTATAAAAATAATTCTGGGCTCTCATTTTACCGTTAAATTTCTATTAACGGTTAATTTTCATTTTATTTATATGAATAATATGAGAATTTTTCGCATAAAAGCTTTTAGCTTGTCGCCACATTATTATACTGATAAGAATATTTTAAATGCAAATGCTTAATTAATTATTTAAATTTAATTAATTAGTATACAATATAAATATATAAATAACACACAATAAAAACTAAAGTTACATGTACAACACATAGTATACCTAACGGACGTTTTTTACGGTAGACTAACTTGACAAGAAAAGACGTATTGTCCGTCATATATCAAACATTACAGACCCGTAATAGTGAGACTAAAAGTAATTGTTTACCAAAGCGCCCACATATTTACGACTGTCTCTTAGTTAATGATTGCCGCTTCAACGAAACTTGAATATTTATTCGGAACGACTATTCAAATAAAGTATAATCTTAATTGATTTATTTATTCCTCTTTTAGCATAAGCGCGATCTTTATTCTCCTATCTATATTGACTGATAGGTGACAGACATCACTTTTGACTTTAATTGCCTTTAAAGTATTTTTAGATAGCATGATGTAGCTTCCTATTAGCGAAGATGTTTTAGTAGTTGTAGATTTAAGGAAACGAGTGTGGTTTCGCTTCAGATAGGTACACATTTCTTCTTTTGTTCGGGCGTTAGACTCGACAGCTCCACCGTGTGTACGACTTCTAACAATTATATTGCTGTTGAACGTAGCTCTTCCCACGATTGTATCGTCAAAGGGTACAGTTTGCACAGATTTATGTTGATCTATACCGTGTTAGGGTGGTGTCACTGCGGCTTTATAGCTTTTCTTGTATACTTGAGCGTACTAAAACTAAATATATTGGATACTTTGCGTCTTTTTTACAACAGTAGAAACAAGAGGATATTTCCTTTTTTCTCGTGTATTCCAAGATACGCATGCAACTTGTTGATACGTGACATTACTATTACTAGTGTGAATGCTGCTGCTAGAATTAATACTGTGTTCTTTAGATCAAATCATGTACAGTATAATACAAAAAACAAGTAAGTATGTCATCTTATCAATACTGTTATGAAAATATTGACTGTGTATCGAAATAGAATAACGTTAAACTGTGAAGATAATGTACATATATAAATTTTGATTAAATTTAAAGAATAAATGCTAGTGTTGATTGTGATGAAATATTTCACCTGCTTGATAATTATATTTACTATGAACAAACTTTACTAACTGTAAAGCCAATAGTAGGGGAGCCCAAGAGGGGATTTTGGGATTTACTCGAGCGCGTCAGATTACTATAAGGGACGGTACCTTAGCTATTCATTAGTACCTCTAGTCAATATGAGGAGTTATGGTTGGTGGGTGCGCTCAGGGGCCCCGCTGGAAAATTTGAATAATCCATAATTCCCTAAGGTTGAGCTCGAATCGTCAGATTAGCGAAATGGGGACTTCTTATATTGTAATTAACCCCCCCCCATATATTAATCTGACGCGCTCGAATAATATTACTTTAATTTTTTACCCTTTCTTCATAGCGATTAAATCGCCACTTAAATCGTCAGATTAACGTATACTTTTTTTCAGTGACGTCCTGGAGCATGCAAAATATCAATATCTAAAGCGCTTGAGTATTTCCAAGCCAATTTTTTTCTTTTTTAAATTAAAAAAAATCAAAAAACCCTTCCCCACCGCTAAAAGTGAAAACATTATAGGACCTTTTTTTCTCGCTATGGTCTAATCTACCAATTCTAATAGGTTCCCGTGACGCTCGAGTAAATCCACATTTAGCATCCTGGGCTCCCCTACTACAATAAACAATATATTTCTATTAACAACTCCGTCAAATTACTTAAATCTTTATTTGTCACAAGCAACGGGTGTGTCTATGAATCAGCATAGGTCACGTCGCCAGTTGAACGTACCCAAGCAAACATTTACGCTGTGCACACGTTGAGTGCTCGTAGGTACGGGTGCGAAATTTGGCATGTGATCGCGCCGCTGATGCCGTGCCGTGGTTCCCGGTTCTGCACCGGTAATTTGATGTACGGAGGCAGATGGCCCCACGCTGATACCGACTTGCGCAATACCTCCCGCGCTCGCCAACTCCGAAACATTCTAAACAAGAAAACGTAGACGCACAAAAACAACATTCGTGCAACAACACATTTATCACTTTGAAACCAAACTTATAATATTCATAATTGTAGACGTAATGGAAGATGATTGCTGTTATTCAGCTCTAAATATTCACTGATCTTGTAGCGTTTATGTACAGTTTTTTCGCGTTACTAATTTATCATGGTGATACGTAAAAATCTTTATTTGACCGTACATCTCCTCATTATATAATTAAATGTCACATTATTATCATTATTACCAGACGGTAAGCACATGTAAATTGCTGGCAAGAATTTATTTTATGAAAATATGTGGGTAAAAATAAATAACAATATACATTTTACGAACATGATTATTAACCGTAATTTTAGTGAAATGGTGGTAATGCTGGGAAAATGCATTTTTAACATAAATTCGCTCGCAGCAACCAGAGTTAATTTGCATGTTGTTCCAGTTAAGCTTCGATCGAGATAGCGTTAACGATTCATATCTGAACACACGTCAACCACCTGACGTATCGGGCTTATCACACATCAAATTTTTTAAGACCTCGTTTACTCGAACTGCCCTAGAAACGAATACTCTGCATTCAAGTTGCAGTTTCATTGACACATTTATCTTAATTTAAGTGCTACGCTTTTTCGTATGCAAATTTAATATGTAAAAGTTGGTGGTATAAATAAAAACGAGTAGGAAATGATACGTGAGATGCATGTGGCTACTTGTACTCGAATTATATTATAATTAAGTCGACGGAATTACCTTATTTGTAAAAATAAACATAAACAATTTAATTTAAAATCTGAATTTTCCTTTCAAAAATATAGAAAGCAGAGGATAGAGGAATGCATGTAGAGATTTTAACTAAAAGAGCAATTTAGGTAATTTTATGGTTGCTTTTGAAATTGACTAAGTCCGTTGTGGAAACAGCGCAGCAAATGATCCTTTGTTCGTTACACTTAACCTACACTGTAACCAAAACCACTTGCGGAACATTTCGCACCCACTTCTAAATGTAATGGTCATGCCTCCAAGAATACGCCCGGGACCATTACTGATTTAACGATATTTGCGCTAGCACAACAAGACTGACAGCGCCCTGGCTGTGATAGCTCTCAATCTGCACACCGCTTTAGATTTTGTATGCCGACCGCATTACAGCTTTATTCACTCCCACAGTAAATAAACAGGCACTTCCCGTTTCTCGACACGCTCCTTTTGAACGCCGAAAAAGTTCACTACTTTCACTTAAAGAGACAATTTAGCGCGAATTTGAATCCCACTCGAACTTTCTCATGTTGAAAACGTATAATTTAGTGAATGGCCCATTAAAAAATCGGCTGAACAAACTTTAGCAAACAATCGAAGGTTATCGTTTTTCTGTCTGCGCAGAATCATTGATCTTCACCGATTACTGTGGATAATTGTGATAATGATAATGCATAAAAGTTACTTTTACTAGCGATGCTAAAAATAGAAAGCATTTCAGGTATTGTTTATTGTTGTAGGCCGTTTACAATGGTGACTTAAATAGTTGCTATGAACGGGAACGTTGTTAACAATATTTTTATGTACGTCCATTCGAAAGAAAAAGCATTTCCTGATGGTTGCAATAGGTACTTGTTTATTTTATTCGATGCTCTGCCGTTTGCTATTTGTTGGAGCAAGAAATTCGCAATCTTCGTGTATTGCAACGGCTCGTAAAAGACTATTGAATTATGGAATAGCTTTTTATTTGTTCTTATAAATCCACGTGTGGGTTCCTTTTTATGTAAAACGTACTTATATGTGCCATAAATATAATTGCAACGTTTATAAATTGTAATGCTTGATGAACTCATAATTGCTGGCCTTCAATAGATTTTGACCCAAGATACTTAGAACATGGACTTTTTCCTTTAAACAGTTGCATGCATGAAAAACTATAATTTAGATGTAAAAGATAGCAAAAGAAATAAAGACATTATTTATAGTAATCAAATATATTAGCGCGACTAATACAGTAAACTTTGCTGAGCCGCTCTATCAATTTACTTAGCATAGCCTGATATCGCCATTATAAGCACATTAGAGATGGTGTCGGCACGCCACAAAAGCATTACTAGCATCTGTAACACGGTCACATCGATTCTTGACCGCCCAATTTTGTTTTTACCGCATTTTATTCTTGCTCGAACAATTTCCAACGAGCGTGCGAAATGTATTACGTTCTTAGCCATTCGTACGTAGGCTTTAATTTCACGTGTTACGTTTGCTTGCAGTAATTGAAAGAACTGTTTTAAATCTAAACACGTGTAATTGAAATGGTTTTATGTATTTTTATGACGAGTTGTTAGACGTCTTTTTAATGGGTACAAGTTTCACACGTATTTCGACAGAACGATGTTTTGTATCTCTAATCTGATAATTAATAAGTTTATTTTTTGTATAACTTTTTGGGTTTTTCATTCGGATATGTAAATTGTCTACCATCAATTTTGTTTACTTCGTGAGTAAGTTTCTACGATATTTGAGTAAAATGACCTACGGGAACGTTTGCCTTGCCACTTATTCTGCTACGATTCCTACTATTTTAGTAGCATTTTACATCTATGTTTAAATGCAAAGTCCAATTTAACATAACCACGATTTTCACGACTTCGATTTATTTCACTTTGGTCAATTAGATATAGTTTAATTTATCGTGGAGTAGATTCCATTCTATACTAAATAAATTGAAATTCCGAGATTGTATTGCAGTGTAAAATACTTACGATACGAGTGCCTTTTTATTCTTGCAAATAATTGTAGTCAAGATTGCATTGTTTTGTATCCAATAAACCATATATAACTGTCTTATTGTCGCATCTATACAAGTAAATAGTGGAGATTGTGCTTCTGAGTAGAGAGTTGTTTTCAGTAATTATTTTGCGGTGGCAGTCCATATAAACCGCAGTTCTATGCGGAAAGAGCGATAAAGATAAAGCACGGCGCATATGTAAAGTCTGAGTTTGCTACACGACGCATTTCGTTAATTGACTAACCGTACATTACGTTGCATTCAACGGTAAACATGTTCGTTCAATCATTATTCATTTCATTAAAATATATATTATAACTCGAACAGGGCGCCACTCAAAACAACTCGCACGTCTTATAATTAATGGGTGTAATCTAATTAAAGCCCGATTTATTAAACGTTTACATCTTAATAATTTAGGGTCTGATATACATTTATTACTTCAACCTGTGGGTGCTTGCATTTTATCTTATCAGTTGAATTATAAAATAAACATACTTTACCGCGGAAACCGCTACTTAAAATGTACTTTTGTGTTAATAAAATTTATTCCTTCATTTAAAGTCGAGGATCGTAAACATGAAACAAAATTACTTTATACGCAATTAGTCTGTTTGATAACTTTCCGTTATAATAAAGTTATTAAATCTGATATTATAAAATTAGGTGTAATAAAATGAAATGGGTTAATGACGGGTATAGATATCTACCGCTTCAGTCGCTTCTGTAAGTGTCCAATAAATGTTAAAACGCATCCCACTCTACAAACATTTCACGTCTGTAACTGTAACGGTTTTGTATTTACACGAACGTTACTATAAAATGTAATTTATTCGTCTACGGTGGAGTAATTTATGTTAAAACTCTTACAAAACGCGTCGGTTACCGCATATTAATTGCTGTTATTCACACGTAATTGTCCACTCTCGCTAATTATGTTATAAGGAGTAGGCGAGAAAAATATTAATGAAAACAACGAACTGTTACAGACGGTGTTAACTAATGCGTTATTATGTATGCGTGCAAGTATACGGGTCACGATCACGAATACTTTGCAAACGAGTCCATTAACATAAATAGAAGATTTATTCCGTGTGTAAGGGGCTGTCGCCCCTTACACATCACGCGATTAATTAACAAATTAAATGTGAGAAATTCTAGAGAAACTGGGATAAAACTGGTACGTTTTTCCGTCGTCGCTTCATTCCCGTACCATTGTTTTCAATCTCAGTTCGCATCGATCATTTTGTGCACATGCGATCGTTAAATCTTTAATTAGTAAGTCTTTTTCTCTTTTTTATTTTCGAGTGAAAAAGTGTCAATTGATACACAATGATACAATTTAATTTGAGTTCAGTGAAAAATAATGACTAAATCAGACGCTCAAGTGTCACATCAATTAATTATCTCCAATGGTTTAATAATGGAATTACATTCTCAAAAATATCAAAGCTAATTATTTCGAGTACATTTGCAACTTTCTCACGGGCAAATAAGACATGTAAATGATACATTCAAAATGATAAAGGTCTAAAACATTTAAGTCAACCCTACAGACTTTCTCTAAATTGTAAGAACGTACAATAAAACAAAGGAGAAATTTTATAGTTGTACTCAAATAACAAGTAAACTATTCAACTCTGTCTGTATTTGTTTGTCAGACAGCAAGGTTGTATCGTTGCGGACATGCATATTTCAGCTTTCTATACGTTTTAAATTACCGTCTTCAAAAGCTATAACTACAATTATCAATACCGTTTCAAACATTATTATTTCAGTAGCAGTAAAGATAATTCGATATGATAAATGCAATATTAGCACAGTTCATTTTATTTGATTTTGAGTGCGATTTGCGTAAATCTTAACGCGATCAGTAACTGTATATAGTACGGATTATATTAAGAGGCTAGTATATAATAGTTATCTTTGACATTAATATGGCAAAGTCAGTTAATTCTGGTCGTAGTGGGCATGTGCGCTTGAGACACAGCAATATTAACATGGAGTGCACAGAGGGTCACGGACCGAAGACCGCACAGCGCACACGGTATGCAAAGAGCTTAATCCTTTAACCGTACGCATGACAAGCGCAACTTATGATTCTTGACCCAGCAAACAAATGGATGACAACACAAACATATTACCTTCGTTGATAATTACGAACGCACCGTGTTGTTTTATCAAACTTGTTGCGATATTCCGAGTTCACTTCTGTGGGTCAGATGTACAATATTCCTAATAAATTATTGAACGGGATTCTAAATTATTGTTAAACTCTATTATTAAATATAAATTAATTCGGCGCTATACAATTTAGCTTAATTGCCTCGGCGTTGAGGATTGCATCGATGGTCAATAACCTTATATGAAAAATGTTCTTTTTGCGCTTAGTCTTGTTGGCAATTTCATTTTTGTTATTTTACAGAGACAATGCGTAATAAAATAGAGCAAAGACCGGACGCGTTTTACTAAGCAAACATCGCAAGGCGTTAATGGGAACATAGTGTAGATATAAAATGATTCATCAAATTATACTGTAGACTATAAAGAAAATAAAACCACGTCCAGAGATAATGCGAATAATATAAAGGATATTCTCACGGCGCGCAACGACCTCAAATTTTCTTCTTTATCGTTTAAAATCATGCATCTCGCTGGTTCCATGAGCAAATTAACATCCGTTTAATTGGCCAATTCTAAGATAAGCTGCAAATTTGTTTAGTTCAGAGTTACTATTTTACCAGTGGGTAAACGACCTAGTAAGATATAAAATGAAGTTAAATAAAGGAAAAGTACACTATGGTGTTCCTTATGGTATTGTTTATTTATAGATATAATATTTGACTTTCATTTGAATAGAGTTTTCATACTTTTAGAAAAGACTATAGAATCATCCACGTATCCATCATATAATAGTTGTTTCATAAGACGTAGCAAGCTTTACATATTTCTGAACGTTCCCAAAACGGTTTATAAACGAACATTAATATTAAACTAATAATTATATCTCATTTCCTATGTCGGATGCACTTCCTTGATACATTAGCGCACAACTCGTGTCTCCGGACATCTTATCACATTTTGAAATAACTGTAGACGGCCTTCAAGTATCAACGCTTGCACCAAATGATACCATGATGATTGCAATGATATAATATAATGAAGTTTTTGTTTATAGCTTTATATACATTTCCAGTAAAATAAAATTAAAATTAAATAAAATTAAAATCCAAAACAGGACAACCTTTTAATGAAACCATTACAGATCAGCTTTAATTTAAGCAACATTAATGTAACTGTATAAAACCTGTAAATAAATATTTCGTATACCTTATGCACAAGTGGAGTAATGCAAAAGAATTTTATGAATTTTGATTTAATCACTGTCGTTATATTGTATGGACGTAAAAAAATTATAAATGCAAGAAACGACACTTTATTATCTGATTGTAAATATTCGCAAATATGTGAAAAATATTACTACATATTTCTATATTAATTGGTGAGATGGAAAAGTCAGTACAATAACACCAAGTGAAAAATTTTATTTAGGGTTAAAAGGGACAAGATTATGAGCGGCCTCATCATAAAGTCCAATTTGTTTTTATATTGCCACGTGAACTATAGCTGTTATTCTTATTAAGTAATGACATGGTGTAGTGTTGTGTAGGCTTTGTTTTCATTTTCGACAGCTTTTTAACATACCGTTAACACTTTTTTGCGTTACATTTATCGACGTATCTCAATTAAGAGTTAATTAGTAGCGGAAGTGAGATAGCACTCAATATAATCGCATATGATAGAAACCTGTTACGAGTGATAAGAACACGGCAGTACTTAGGATGAATGGCAATATAAAAGGAAACAGTTCGTTTCATAAGGTTGTCTACCTTTCTCTCCATTAGCCTTAGTCAAATTCGTACCCAATGCATATGACTTTGCAAATTTTTCAAATTAACATGCACTTTCACTATTCAAGATTACGATATCGTTTATATTTTTTTATCTGATGCAGATACGTTTTATATTCCTTGATCAAAATTTCGACTAAATATCAATAAAAATTCAAATTAAGGCCAAATAGGCCACTCTACGTAATGTTTTATTCAACCGTTTATGTCTCTGACCCTGTTTTGGGCATGGCACAAATTACCTAAATCTCAGATATTAACCTCTACAAATGTCGTGGAAACATTTGTGATGAGACAATAGAATGAGCCTACCATTTTTGGTCGATCTCGTGAAATCGACCACACTTACAATATGTTTAAACATTTCGAGTGCCTTTAATTGTGGAGGCAAAGTAATAAGTTGTGTAGTTCTGGTCAACGCCGCACAGCTGGAATCGCTAATGAGCGAGCGCAATTCAAATCGCCCGATTTATAAGGAATGAGTTATTTCGCTGGAAGCACGTAGGTTATTTATATATTCTAAACAACCACTCAGATATTCAAATCCATAGTGGCGAGATAAGTGTAGCGAATTTCTGATATGCGCTCCGAGACCCTCGAGCAGTTGTGCTCATAGAGTTAATCTCGACTCTCATGTAAAGACATTCATTAGGACAAATCGTGTTCATTTATTCAATTACACTTCATCGGATAAAGATACTGATTAAAGTATTTTGCAACATTCTAGCGAAGAATCGCAATCATCTACAATTTCAGACTTGATAATGTAACATTTATTCCATGAAAATATTATAATTAGATTTATGCTTTATGTCAGAATTAAAAATAACTGTAACATACTTTACAACTAGTTTCTTTGATTGCACGTATTATATTTGTTCGATGCATTGTGTCCTGCGGTTGGTATGAAAGGGACTCTAACTTAGCTGAGGCTTAGCAAGTAATCCCTTTCATTCTCTATAGAATATGCGCATATCATAAATAGTAATTAAGGGAGGCGAGTTCTTATATTAAGACCTTATAAATGACTGCGGTAATTTGATTTTAATAACAAAGTGTCTACAGTTTAACACCTTATCTTTGCTCATAAATACGATTTCTATTCTCCATCATTGAAAACAAATTAACAGACATGTAATTGAATGGTTTCTTTTTACTTTTCTTTTATATATAGAATAGCATTAAGAAGACCTTGTTAGTGTCAATACATAAAATATATTAAATCCATTTAGAGATATGTAATGTGTATAATACAAAATTAAAAACTTATACATTTTGCGCTGTTTCCTTTTAAATCTTCCAATTATTGCCATTAATAGAACATTTAAGCGATAAACCATGTTGCTTAGTGACATTGATATAATTAGAGTATTGTAACATTTAATTGGCGACCTTTAGTAACGCATAAATCTTGATGAACTTGTCCTGATTGAACAGGCGCATTAAGCTGAAAGTTTATAAGACTGCTGAAACTCGTGATGCGATGTACAAACCAAATGTAGTTACTCTTAATTAGCCGTTATACTATAAATTTTAAAAGCGAACGATAAGGTCCCGTTGGCCTCTCACTGAAACGGAGCTGGTTGGCTAATGGCGGTGCGAATGCCTTTAATTAATCCCCCTCTGGCGAAACATATTCCGCAGCATAGATTCGGGTGGGGTTATTAGCTGCGTCTCACGCGACATTTGGATCACATGTCTATACAATACTTAGCTAAACATATCGTTCTATGCGTTCTATAAATAAACACACATCATACATTACTCTTTAATAGGATAATGATATAAGATAATTGAGGCTTATTGATCTTACACAATACAAGCCGGGCATACCTGTTATCCTTTACAATTTAACAAGCCATTTAAAATTGTCATCATTCGAGTTTCCACGAAACATGTTTTTATTTTACCTAAGTTGATTATTAATGACCCTTTAATTATGTAGCGGTATAAGAAAAAATGAACAGTTACAACTTCTATGGCGATGTAATATCAATTAAATCAAAAAAGGATTGTGCACAGCCGCCGTTCCAAGAATACGACATAATACATTGCTAAATAAGGGATAGATGATTTCTAATAATGAAAAAGATAATGCGTTCGACTCGCCCGTTCTATTTGCGGACACGAAGATTGCTATCGAGGTTAATAGTTGAACAAAATACCGAACTTATGCAAACATTATGCTTAGCATCCGAGTGCAGATCGATGTTTGCAGTTCGGTCTTCGATCGCTTGCCTTTGTTTATGTTACTGTTCTTTGTACATAAATGGAATGAGCCTTGTCGACACGTTCAGACGATAACGGAGTGTTTTGTCTGTAATTAAGAACGAGTGGGGGTCAGACGTTCCGAGACCGCTGGGACTAAAACTTATGGTGACGTTTGTAGACTACTCTACTTACTATTGTTCAATTAAAACCTGAACGTTCCGTTTTCCTCGCACAAAAATGCAAAAAATCCAATATTATTGTTGGTTTTGCAAACAAACCGTAAAATCATTCGACGAGAATGTTTATGGGTGAGCTGAAGGGATTATTATTGCGCATTAACTGGATAATTAATGAGCTTTTTCTATGTAAATAAGCTTGCAGCAAATCTGTTCGTGAGACGTCAGTATAGCACGGGCCAGGGCCAGTTGTGGGATCACGAAGCCGTAAACATTGGACAATAATAATCGTTGGTCGCAATGCATGCGCGGCACACTGCACCCGTGCTAATGGCTAATGGCGGTTCCTATTGCTCTTTATTAACTGTTATACTAATCTGAAAATTGGTACCGTATTCTGAATAATAAGTTTATTTCCTTTATTCAAAGAATATGTTTTTTCTCTATAAGTTTACAAGTATGTTTTTTATATCAATGTTACCGAAATAAAATTATTACCATTTAACTCACAATATACTATAGATTTATCAAGAATTAAGAGTACTTACTTTCCTGTTTAATTTTGCCACCGGTATATGTATTTATAAAATTATATAGAGATGAAAATTATGATAAGATGGCTGCAATTTTAAAAGAATGTGTAAATAATGGGAATGGAGTTCTTACGATAAAAATAAAATACTGGGTCAACATCTTCCTTATCTGATGTTTCGGTTTGTTGTTAATCACTTAATCATTTACAACGGAAATGTTTCTCTATGTAGATTATTTTAAATTCATTAATTAAATGTTCTGGCTTTGAAAAAATATATTTCTGATACTTTTTACTTATCATTAAATAGTCATTATAAAATTTGAATAATAGTTAACCTTTTATGGTGGGAAAAATTACATTTTGCTCTTATATTAATTTATGATCTTCACGATTTTATTTTCCAGAAATACACTTTTTGTTGTCATGGTTATATAATAGAACCATAGAATGATATTATTTTCTTAATGTATCAATAACAATGCTCGACAAAAAATATATTCCAACTATTTGTCGCATACCATGCAGGCAGCTAAGTGTCGATAAATGTTTCCCGTTAAGAGCAAATATTTCTCTGCGGGTTAATTGTGACGTATTGTGTGTGGAACCATAGCTTTCACGAGGGAACCATAGAGCCAGGGATGTGAATGTGAAACCTTTAAACGTTTATTTACCAGCGCTAAACTTCCTTGTTGCAGCACACACTCACCGGGCACAGTGGTAAAGTAATGGCTGCTAAATTCCTCGGAGAGCCCACTAAAGTGATCTCGGGCAGCCACGATAGAACACTTAAAATATGGGATCTCAGGAGTAGAATGTGTAAGAGCACTCTGTTTTATGGATAACAATTATTTTCTAATGCGCAATCAATTCTTAATGATTCGTTTGATACACTTCTGGTACTCTGCTTCCTACAATGAATGTGTTAAAGAAATTTAAATTAATTTTAAGTTTGTTGAGTACACTTATTTGTTTTTTAATGCTTTCTTGCATTGTCAATTTTAAAGATGCAAAGCTCTTACCTAGTAGCTGTATAAAAAAGATAGATATACGTGAATAGTAATTTTTTAGACTTAAATAATGTAAGTATTGCAAATCTCGCAAATGCATGAATTCGAAAGCTTCATTTCTTAAACAATATATATCGTATAAAAAATAAGTTTGTAATGCATCTATTTTTTTTCCTGTCGCAGGTACAGAAACAAAATTCGCAGGGTCATCTTGCAATGACCTCGTGACGTCAGATGGTGCGGGCTCGACAATCATATCAGGGCATTTTGATAAGCGGATACGATTTTGGGATATACGAACAGAAATGTCGGCCAATCACATCATGCTTCAGGGCAAGGTTACGTCGCTGGACCTTAGCAGAGGTACGTTTACATCACTGTTATTGATCTCCGAGATAATGAAACTTCAATTCACTTCTCACGATCGAAACTTAATGTATTTTTTAAACAGTTCTATTCAAGCTCTTTTAAAACACACTCGTTAATTTCTATAGATGTGAGGTGTAATGTAATATTGGAGTGTAATTAAATGCTCAGCATATTAGTATTGGAATTCGTGTCAGTACAACAACGTGACGGGTAAGCGATGCCCATTTCCGTTACGTGTGTCTCGATCAAACCCCTTTTTGTCAGTAACGGTTCGGACCGTGCACGAAACGGCGAGATTGATACCTTCAATTCGGAGTGTCTGGACGTCACTGTTTCGGAAACTGATTGAATCACGTCGAATTCGTCACCGACGACCTCGCTCGAGCGATCGGCTAATAAATAGGGAGACCGTTCACAGTTAGACGTCACGCTCGATCCAGATCCATCAAAAGTATCAATCATCTGTTACGCGTTGATGTGCTCTTGTAATAACATCGGATATCGCGGCGACCCAAATAATCTCTCTCTGTATATACGAGATAATAAACAAACTTTTCCGTCGAACGAAACAAAGGTTAGCTAGAAATCATCTCGTGCCACTTTTACGGTAATATTTCAAAAGGAAACACCAATTGATTGTCCAACGTCGACTAATAATATGATTAATACTAGCGAGATCTTATCATCTTCTAAAGTCTCATTTAATTTAATAATAATCCTGGCATAATCTAGCGGTCTCAACTGCTTTTTACCTTAAAGGTTTTGGAATCGCAGAGGTTAATCCTCTCGTGAACATAGAAAAGCAATAAAGTATCTAATAATACACCACGATCGCGGTACACAAGATAAATCGTCAGAATGGGATGTTTGCTTTCGTGTATAATTTAACAGTCGTTTTTGCATCTCAATCGTGTATATTTTTACGCTTTTTTATTGTAAGCATTCGTTACAAACATGACACATCTCATGGTTGGGTGACATTTTGAAATATCCTCGTATCGTATAACGGGTCAAACGGCAAAGTTTTATAAGTCTTTTTAAATTTAGATACATTCATTTCCTGCTACATTGAAAAGACATTCAATCCACATTACATTTCTTTGTATGCGTTTAAAAGTTATTCTTAATTGAAAAGTTATGTTACTGATTTAATACTTTATTAGAATTCGACCTTTGAAACCTTTTATTGATAAATGATGTTATTCTTAGTGCTATAAACAGGATATGTTTACTTTTTTCCAGATAGTAATTATTTGTTGGCGTGTGTCCGAGACGATACCATACAACTTATAGACTTACGAATGAACACTATTGTACGATCTTTCAGGTAAGATGATTTGAATAATTTTCATTTATTTCATGGAACAGTAAATATAAATCTAAAAAAGTAGTCAGACGGGTACCCTGAGGATAGGTGGCGATTCCGCGTACAATTCGTGACTCATTATCTTGAAACAAACAGGATGCATACTTTAACTTGGTGAGAGGAAAAAGCTCTGTAAATTAAACAATATGATGAGCAAACATTAGGGGATCATGCTTTAAATATTCCCCTACTTGTTCATAGTGTACAGAAAAATTATAAGAAAGACGAGAAAATTAATTTGTCCAATAATGTTAAAGAGTGTAGCTAGCTCATAGAAAGTAATAAGATACTACCACAATAACCCTTTCCTTTAGTTTCAATTGAACATGTTTCTATTAAATTTAACCCTCGAATATAAATAGTTTTTGAGTCGTAAATTTGTATGAGTAGCTGAGGAGCTGTGTCCCGCGGTTTCACCCGCATTGCTCCGCTCCTATTGGTCTTAGCGTGATTATATATAGCCTATAGCCTTCCTTGATAAATGGGCTATCTAACACCGAAAGAATTTTTCAAATTGGACATCGGCTTTATAATATTAGTATAGAAGATATTGATATGGACCGCCTCCTTGGTATAGTGGTTGACGCGTGAGCATAGCACCGAGGGGTCCTGGGTTCGATTCCCGGTGGAGACGAAGAAAAAAAAAATGTCTCGGTCTGGTAGGACACAGAAGGCTGATAACCTACTTGTCCCTAAAGAAAATCGATCAGTGAAACAGATGTATAATGCATCTGCCCCTTACCCCACTTGGGGACATGGGACTTCACTAATAGAAGATATTGTGTACGGTCCGCAGTCACGACTCGTTCAAGGTGGGCTGCGACTGGTCGCGCGCGGCGTTCGGGCCGGGCGGGCGGCTGCTGGCGGTGGGCGCGGCGGACGGCGCCGCGTACGTGTGGAACACGCACTCGGGAAAGTTGGAAGCCGTGCTTAAGGATCACTCGTGAGTATTGCTGAAATAATGTTTATGTGCTTTAAAGACCATTCGTTAGTTTTACTGAAATAACATTGTGTTGTGTCCTTTTGTGTGTATAGCTGAATCTCTATCTAGCTCTTCTATCAAAATAACGTTTGTTTAGTTATAGTCTTTTGAATAGATGTCCCAATTTTTCCTTGTAAGATATGGGGTATCACATATCTTCATTTTATTACCATCTATCTCCAATAACTTCTACCGTTTAAATAGCCTGCTTTTGTTATTCTTCTTCCCTGTTTAGTCCAATCCTTTCTTTATTGCTGTCTATCTCCCTTATTCCTTTAAAAAAACCCTCTTTATAATTAAAATATGTTTGTCTAGTTATTCCTCTTCCTTGTAAAGCTCAATCTTTCCATCTATCTTTATCTCATTTAAAAAGCTTAAAAGATAACTCTTCGGCATTTAAACGTTTTGCGCACTACATTAACATTTAACATAATAGAAGCCGAGTTTCAAATGATCTAAAACTAAATACTTGGGCTAAATTATGTGAGACTTTTAGCTGTCAATAAACTAGTACTTTAATCTCTGCATTAATGTTTGAACCTTAAATGCAATGTAAATCACAAGGGAATATATAATGTGCGTAAACTACTTTACAATAAGCTTTCATTACCTAGTTCCATTAGTTTATATTGTTAATAAATTCATTTATTGGTCATCCAGTAAACTATAAGAAATAATTGTGAATATCAGGGAATATTAAACTTGAAGATTGATAATAATAATGAATTCTTGTTGTTTTTCATCCAGATTATTTCCTATTTCAACACTGCCTTTACGAACCTTACTTATAAACTACAGATCGAATACTCACTTCATACAAATCAGAACTTTTATTTATTTGATTATGCAATAATTCCAAAGTGACAAAGATAAAACGTTTATTAAATTAATGTACGTCATATTTTATTTTTATAAGTAGAGACCTATCTCATGATCAAGAATGGTTTATAAGTCGTGGTTATATACAATGCACTTTATTCTGAAAATATTTCAAATAATACTACCAGAGATAGTTGCGGTTTTGCGGAAACTTTTTACTGTTTTTAGCTTTCATAAACATTTCCCAAGTCATATATAAAAATAAATTGTATGGCTTGAAAACAATTTACATGATTCGTGTTGTAAAATATTAGAAAACTAAAAAAGGAATGATAAAGTTGAGGACGTGTGAAGTGTTTGTGAAAGTTACTTGCATAAAGAAAATTATAAGCATGAGTTGCTTTCTGAGGACATTTTAAATAAACGTACAATTGGCTCATACGAAATGAAAGCGTCACTGAACAATAGTGAAATATATCTCTTGTCGCGGCATATCCATTAAATCACATTTTGACATGCCATTATATTTCATCAAGAACTTTTATGACCTTGCAATTCACACTAAAACTGCTTCGCTCGTGACATCGTTTAGTTGGTACATTTCGCATGGACAATTGAAATCGTGAGGTCGACGTCAGCTTTTGCTGTCTCTTTGCAAATTTCTATTTCCCACACAACACACTACTGAAGCACAGTCGATGATCATCTCTGGAATTCGCTTATCATGTGCATCGGAGTTCTATCATCCAACGATTACGCATTATTTTGATATGAATCAGACACCTAAATGATTTTGCTCTACACAAATTTGCTGCCATTGGATTAAAAGTTTTCTGTTGTTAAAAATTGTAAAACTACTACTTACCTACAATAAAATTACTTATTCTCTTAAAAATAGTTTGCGTTTTAGAGCGAGCGCGCACGAGCAACTTAGTTGCCCGGCAACTATTTTGTCTCTGTCGCTGTCTCCTCGCAAAGTTTTGAACGATGCGCATACGAAAGCGACAGCAACGCAACTTTTTCTTTAAAATTTTCTGCATTTATCAACATGGTTTTTGAAGAGACGGTTGTGGTCTGTGCTCTTGTCCCGCATAGTTCCCATTCCCGTGGGATTTCCGGGATAAAACCTATCCTATGTGTTAATCCAAGTTACTATATTATGTGTGCTAAATTTCATTGTAATCGGTTCAGTAGTTTATGCGTGAAAACTGAAAACCATACATACATACAAACCTTTCCTCTTTATAATATAAGTATAGATATGTACTCGTAATTGTATAAAGTAAAGTAGTTTTTATTTAATACTTTTTAGTGTATTTTTCAACACGAATCAAACGAGCCCAAACTCGATAAAGTTGAGTCGATATATTACTAAGTTTCTATGGCCACCTTCCGATTCCATCATCAAATCAGCTCTATGTCATAATAATGTTTCATCGCTATCCAATTTACATGCGTATACAAAATTTCAGCTCAATCGGTTACCTGGAAATGAATCAAAGTCTTGCTACATTTCAATTAAGTCATCGAGATCAGACAAAAATGCTCACAAAATAAAAACTACTGGGCTTATCCGAATAAATTTTATGGGACCAATCCCACACCATTCCGCATCAAAAAAAAAAGAATCACGTAAACCGGTTCAGAAACCTCGGAGTAATCGGTGCATACATAAAAAAATATACCGGCCGAATTGATAACCTCCTCCTTTTTTTTGAAGTCGGTTAAAACTACTGTGTACGAGAATAAATACGTTGACATAAATACGTATTATCGCTACGCCGGTTACGCGGCAACTGGCCGGCGGCCGCCGACAGGCAACATTTTTGTCGCCGTGCGCGCACTTGCATTGAAACCAATAGATAGGGCGACAGTTGCGTCGCGGGCTTGTCTCCGAACCCGCGGACAAAAAAGTCTCCCGGGAGTTGCGTCGCTACGTACGCGCACTTTCATACTAGCCCATGGCTGGAGAGACAAAATAGTTGCGGAGACAAAATTGTTGCGGAGACAAAGTTGCTCGTGCGCGCTCGCTCTAACACAAGTTTAAGAGTTGCCGCGTAACCGGCGTAGCGATAATACGTATTTATGTCAACGTATTTATTCTCGTACACAGTAGTTTTAAGTTTTAACCGACTTCAAAAAAAAAGAGGAGGTTATCAATTCGGCCGGTATATTTTTTTTATGTATGTACACCGATTACTCCGAGGTTTCTGAACCGGTTTACGTGATTATTTTTTTTTGATGCGGAATGGTGTGGAATTGGTCCCATAAAATTTATTCGGATAAGCCCAGTAGTTTTTATTTTGTGAGCATTTTTGTCTGATCTCGATGACTTAATTGAAATGTAGCAAGTAACTTTGATTCATTTCCAAGTAACCGATTGAGCTGAAATTTTGTATACGTATGTAAATTGGATAGCGATGAAACATTATTATGACATAGAGCTGATTTGATGATGGAATCGGAAGGTGGCTTAGTAATAATATATTGACTCAACTTTATCGAGTTTGGGCTCGTTTGATTCGTGTTGAAAAATACACTAAAAAGTATTAAATAAAAATAACTTCGTTAAAAACAACCGACCTCAAAGACGGAAAAGTAAAAAATAAAAAAGATTTGATATTATTAATTACTACATATTATTTACCTAGATGTGTTATTTACTACAAAGGTTTGATGTCGGTGCACGGGCTTTACTAAGTGCTTAGTGCTTGGCACCGACTTCAAACCTATTTAATAAATTAATAATAATTAATAATATTGTTTTTAATGAAGTTATTTTTATTATTAGTAGTTTTTCTGTCTATAGTAGAGCCATTTTAATAGGCAACATTGACAGTTCAACAAAATTCAGCAACGTAATCTAGTAACGACGCCATAAAAAATATGTTATTTCGTTTTGTTGGAACTGCACATTTACTGAACTTTTTTCAATTACGATTACATATCTATACTTATATTATAAAAAGGTTTTTCAGTTTTCACGCATAAACTACTGAACCGATTACAATGAAATTTAGCACACATATAGAGGATAACTTGGATTAACACATAGGATAGGTTTTATCCCGGAAATCCCACGGGAATGGGAACTATGCGGGACAAGAGCACAGACCACAACCGTCTCTTCGAAAACCATGTTGATAAATGCAGAAAATTTTAAAGAAAAAGTTGCGTTGCTGTCGCTTTCGTGTGCGCATCGTTCAAAACTTTGCGAGGAGACAGCGACAGAGACAAAATAGTTGCCGGGCAACTAAGTTGCTCGTGGGCGCTCGCTCTAATAGTTCAAGTTATGTTTCTCACTGATAATGGATAAATTTAAAACGATTTCCAAGAAAAAATATTTTTCAAATGTCTATTGTAATTAAATATAATTATGATCGATTAGATTGCTCTTGGAAGCACAAAAAGTTTTATAGGTAAGAATTGATTTACCGTTCGCACGAGAAGCTAGTTTTATATTCCTTGATGGGAATCAATTTAAATAGTACGGCAATATCGAAATAGAGCGAGATGAACAATAAAGATTGCTTTTCCTTTTGGTTTAGCTATTGTTTCGCGTTTCATAAACCGCGAACGGGTTCAACACACCCACAATAAAACTGTTTTACGTGCCACGAGATATAAGGGCAAGTGTTCTTATCTAGATAGACTTATTAACATTATTGCAATAAAATCTCTTTATCGTGCTTTGAATCTTGCGAGTTCCTGGGGAAACATTTATGTCCCATGTTGTCGCGTTCCTGGCATGAGACCTGGCATATTGATGGCCTAGCCATTAGCGCTTGCTGTGTGAAACAATTTTTGTAATACGGGGACGTATTACAAAAATTCCAAAAGTCAAAAAATCATATGGATATTCTGGTTCATTACCCTATAGACATATAGATAAAAAATTGAACTCAAAAAATATTAAACAAATTTTAAAAATTCATACACAATCATCCTCCAATCGCAATCATTGTATAAGTACCCAATAGTACTAGCTAAATCGGAATAGTTGTTTTAAGAACATTGCATTGAGGACATTTCCGGATATACACAATAGAGCACCCCGGTGACGAGCGCGCGGGCGCCGTCGCACGCCTGAATGGTATCGCGGCTCGCGAGCACCGTCCGCACGCAGCGGGGGCCCGGCCGCAGAATTAACAGGAACATGCGCGACACATGCCTGCCTACTTATTGTCGCCGTGTATATTATGATTTATCGTACAGCCTGACGATTTATCGTTGATCCCTATCACTTTAGATAGCGGCTCCCGGCGAAAATTATTAAACATAATGGCCAAAAGACATTGATTTACCACGGCGATAACGATTTTCAGAAAATACCAACGTTCCTATCTGGCCTCGTTCACTTGTAGCAGGGATCCGACTTTCATAATGTAATCAACTCTTGTTACATTACTTCTTACGGCCACATAAATTTTTACGTATAATTTACAAAACGTACGTTTTAACGATAGTCATGCTTATATTAGAATTGGTTCAATAAAATCCAAACAATAAATCTACATTCAATTATAAAACTAAACACACACCACGTATATCGCGTGCGATAATTAATTTTAATAAAGGGAACACAGAAAAATAACAAATTTAATAAAAAAATAACGACTTTAATTAAAGAGGCTTAGATAGAATTGGCTGAATCTCGTCTTTGTAATTAATATTGTATTTAACTGCGGGTTCGCGTGCCGCACACGAAGTTGTAACTTATAATCTTTATAATTGGAGTGATAATCTAATCAGTTCTAGGATTAACAGAACATTTTCATAAACCTTCCGAACCGCTTAATATCACTGCAATTTTATTAACATTCCAGGCAGGTGATTTTATTATTAAATCAACTATATACGATTATAAGTAGGAAATGCAATAATAGTAAAAGCTTTCCGGCTTAAACTTTACGATTTTAATTTTATGATGTTGATCGTGTAAAACTTTTACAACGAAGTTAACACTCTTAATGAACTGGTATCTAGAATATATAAAGGGAAATATTTTCTGTGTAAAATGGAACTTTAATTAAAAAGCTGTATTTTCATGTCGAAAAGGTGCTCTGGTCTTTCCTATAACGAATTAAAATAAGTTATTGGTCATAAAAAATCAATAGATAACTATTAATTGAATAACTTTATTGATATTTTAATTAAAAAATATTTAAACACAAGTTACAATTTGTAAATAATGTATGGGAATTCCGCAAGGGATAAAGGTAACTGACCCCGAGAGGTTCTGTTTCTGTATTGGGCAACCCGTTGGCAAAAATAGTAGGCGTGTAATGCGGTTATGAATCAAGGCGAGTTCTAACGTATTATGCTAGTCATTTGAATAGGCGGGTCCCCACATAGCGAGCAGCCTCGCCGTCATTTTCCTCGGCCGAGCCACGTCCAACTAACTGAGCTGTTTCGCCTAGCAATTGCTTCGCGAGGCTGCTCGCACTGTGGTCAGCCGCTTGATATTAAACATTCGAACGTAAATTAAAAAAAGAGCGTGTGTGCCGAGCACACATGTCAGAAGTGAAATCAAAATCGTCGCCTTACGTCATGACGTGACGGTATTGCCATGACGCGACCTTGAAATTTTACTCTCAACGCGCCTAAAGAAGTTTCACTTCAAAAACAACTCGTATTTTAAAGAGGATGAATAAAAAATGTGTTCCTGACCTGAGTTGCTTTGAAAAGTTTTGATCGTCCAACATTGTGCTATAGATATCCAAGTTAGAGTTTAAAATAGCCATACTTGTGTTTATCATAGCTAGATAATCAAAGCGACTGTCCTTTGTACTCACCTGATGTGTCGACTGAAAGAACGGATGAATCAGTTGAACTAATCTAGGAATCTTTCTTTTCGCAAGAAATGTAGAAATATTTTAAAGAAAATTGAAGCAGAGTCGCAGAATAATGTTAGTTAAAATTCCTCAACCAAATATACGACTCTATTTCGAGTTGATGAACTTGCACAAAACATTGAGTCATTAAATGAGCATCTGTATAGTTGATGCGCCGTGAATAATTTGACCTCTCTCATTGGTATATCGGATATATCGACTAAATTGAAAGGAATTCTGTTATCTATCAAAACGTTTTAATTAAATGCACGTTTAAAGTAACTGTTTATTGAAGGGCCACATACCATTAATTTTAAATCGTGTATGTTGAAACCAGTCGCCTTTATTTTGTACTTTCTAAAATATCGATATTACTTTCGCCGATAATTTATTTTCTAATTAAATCAGAGCGGTATTAAGAGCATGCGTTCAACCTATTTATTTCAAAGGACAATAGCCGGTTCCCGATTTTGGCGCGGCATGTGCCTTCCTGCTTCCAAATTGGCCATTGGCTAAGAGGCTCGTTATACGAACCAGAAGCGGTATGTGTAAACGAACCGCGCATACTCCTCTCTAATTCTTGTTTATGCTAGCCTTTATCGCGGATAAATACGGTAATAAAGCTATAAAGCAGTCAGCATCACCACTAACTATTATTATTTCCTGTAATTGGTACGATTTTCATGTCTCCATTTTAATCACTTTAATTTCTACATGCATACCATGCACACTATTTCTATTCATTAACGCAAGTTACCAAAGTGTGCCTGGTATATAATTTTATGTTTCCTAGTACTGGCTAATTCAAAATCGTCTTGAGACTAATATTACAGTCACAATAGTAGGTATTGTTCTTCCCACATGATTTCTAAAACATAATTGGAATTATCGGTCGTTAATAAACGTGTATCGTACTTTTATCTAGTTTTAATTTCCTATGTAGTGCGGAATAACTTTACTACACAAGCTATTGTGAATTATGAAGCACAATTCGCATACTCATATAACTTTTAGTGGCCAATCAGACTTGAGAATGAGATATTATGGCTGATAAAGATCAATACTATCGACATGATTCCTTTTCTACGGACTTGTTGAGGTATTTATGTTGTTATATCATATACGAGTTTAAAACTTGATACCGTCCATGATCTATTCTGGGAAATGTAACGGTGACAGCACAAAATGCACCAGCTCATATATATAGTACCAGTGTCTGGTGTCGCTTTATGGCCTTGTGAACTTATATTTTGTCAAAACCTTCGAAAGTTACAGTACCATATAAGTACAAAATGACAACATAAAAATCTCATTTATTGCACGATGCGAGATGTGCATCGCAAACATCAAACTTATTGCTACCAGTTTCAGCGTGAAATTATGTAAAAGTCGCTATGTTTCTGCTAAAATTTCAGTTTATACTTACAAATGTGATAAGCCCCATTCATTTTCAATCGTGAGCTCGCCTTTGGCAGATATTTCATTCTGCACCATTACTTAACGTTAAAGCGGCGTTAGAAATGTCAAAGCTCATATATTTGTCGATTTTAACCTCCTCTTCGCGATTCAAATGCTTGGAGAGATTTATCAGTATCGGGATTGACTATTCAAGGTTCGCTATTCACTAGAGTTCTCGATCTGACATGTTCGTCTCTCACGACTTTACTCTCTGAGACTCAACAATTATTCAATTTTATTAACGGGACTGGCTGATATTACTTTGGCATATCTCAAGTTATATTCAATTGTTTTATCCAATTACTACATTTATGGAGAGCCTTTTGCAAATAACACAATATACGGAACCGTTATAGCTGAAGAATTATTTAATGTATTCCTATATTGGTTTATCCATTGCTTTCCTTCACAAGAGTACGTAATGCTATTAAGGCATAATTTTGCCATAACTTAACGGAATAACAAAAATTTCACTTATTTTGAAACTTTGGAGTACACTGACTAGTGACTACTGGTAACTTTATTAGTGATCAAAAGCAGAGTCTGTAATTTTAACGATATTATTTAAACCGGAACATAAAAATTACAATAACATGATACTTAAACCAATAAACTAATTTAACATGTACCTATCAATACACTTTCCAACTGCTTACACTAAGACCAAATAAACCGGCGGCGGACCATTAATCAACGCATCGGAGAAAAGAAACTAAACAAATAGATAGATCCGTCTCAAAAAAGATAAATGAAGCTGTACGAATGGTTTCCTGTAGCTTTTATTTTTGTTCAGGTCAGCGGTGACGGCTGTGTCGTGGCACCCGCAGTCGGGGCTATTAGCATCCGTGGACCGCGGGAAGCGAGCTGTCATTTGGGGCGACTTGTGACAAGCATGGGACCCCACCGGCCCGCCGCCGCAGGTAATTATCACATACGCAATTATATCCCATTCTGCGAGATAACCACACTTCGGCCGCTGGCAGATGCTATCCGCGGTCCGCCCGCATTACGCTCGACGAGCCGTTCGGTTTCAATTATTGCAATGATCATAATCTAGCTTAGCGCACATGTCAATTAGATGTGCGTGTATTGATCGATTTTAATTTATGGCAATTGCCACTTTGTACGTTTGTAGTGATTTCCTATTGCATATCTGATTTGTGCTGGGTATTTATTATTGGCGGTCAATTAAATTGAAATGATATACGAGGAAGTTCAAAGGGCAAAGCACTTGGGAATACCTACAAAATAAAATGGACATATTCTGCTTATAAAACCTGTATGCTAAAATCTTGATGATTCATCTGCTTATCCGCTAAAGTTGGTGTAATAAAGATTCACGGAGTAAATGTTTTGTTATAAGTTATTATTTAGTGTTAAGAATTTACAATCATTTTATTTTTATAGCCCCTCTTCGATGTAATCCTTGATTTTGCTCACCCACGTTTAGTTTTTCTTTTTACAATTTAAGCCGCCTTTTGCTATTTTTTATTTATTTCTGGCATCATGTGTCACCGCAATAAAGAACTTTCACTTCAAGGTTTCTAACAATGATTTTATATTTAACATTTTTTAACATCACGGGAAAATTTATAATATGCATACTTTTTCTACTAACCTATATTTATCCAACATTAGTAATAGATTTAGAATATTTTTAACCTCAATAATATATGGAATTTAAAACTATTATCCAAAGCGATGTATTACATTGATAGCGCGGCAAAGTGTATCGTTACCTACGAAGAAAGGGCGGGGTGTGATAATTAGCTATAAGTGGACTTATAGCTGTTGAGCAAAGAATACATTCGTTTTTTAACAAGATAACACGACCTTTATTGCTGTGCAGCCATAAAAAGGAGATATTAATATCTTGAATATTTATCACGCCTGTGAAAGAATAGGGTATCATAGACTTTGTAGCAGTTTTTTAGAATCGCATAACCGAAGCTTTAATTGATCCGGTTTCGCATATTATGCACGATGCAAATTAAAAACAAAAGAAATATTTTAGTGCTTTCAACGAGAGCTTAATAGAACTTTTATGAGGTTTTCTTTTTTTTTTTGTCGTAGATATTTAAAGTGAAATGTTTTTCTTACTAATAAAATAATTTAATGAGTACCGTACTCCACATTATTTTGTGGTTATCAGATTCTGCAATGTCCTAAGTCTCACATGTCAAAGTTATACATTACACTACCAGATAAAAAAATCCCTGTCTTAACTAAGTACGGGAACCTCTTTTAACAGCCCATAAAACACATAGTTATATGATCTATGATAGTTGTCTTAGTGCTAAATCTTAGGCTGTTGCCATTTAGTTTTTAACTATAACATAAAAAATCAGCGAACATGTCCAGACTGCATAATTGTCCGTCTGTGACCTCCTAACGGGTGACCCCAACCTGACATGTCACTGCGACGAGCCGCGCAGTTATCGTGATGTCACACCTTCGCGTGTTATATAACCGTTACCATAAATTATGGTGTTTAGATAAAGTTATTTTTCCAATCAATAAGCACCTATTTATGAGGCAATTCTCTCTCAATGTGTAGAGGAATTTGTGTAATCTTTCTAAATTCTTGTCAAGTAAACAACATTTAATGGAATCATTCCGACAAATGTTCAAAGGCTTTCTTTTTGTATTGTCTCAAAGCGTGTTTTAACACTCGACGGTTTGAATAAAACATTCGAAGAGAGGCGTTAATGAAAGGCTGTCAGTTTAATGAATGAAATTAGTATGATTGGAGCGATCAATAGCACACACCAGGGTAATGTTCTCGACTGACCTAATCGCCTCCGATAGTCCGACCATCGGGTCTATAATTCACCTTTGTTAAAAATGAGTTTAGTGCTTATGACGCACAATACAAAATCGCCGGCAAGTGAAAGCGTGACTTTCGACTTTCATTGGGTTTTTGTACAAGTGTGTATGGGTTCGTGCTGACCGAACCATATTGTCTCGACGTGAATGTACAGAACGGTATTATAATATCGGCATTCGGCACCTTCACTTAAACATCTCGCTTTAATAAGATTTCACGGCCGGAAAGAATTTGCCAAATCTACTTAGTTACCACATACAATAGTATAGGAAGTGGGTCGTAAAGCCTAAAAAACTTAAATTGGTTCCAGTATCTCGATGATTCTTGCTTCTCATGAAGAACCTACATACCTATTTAATTTTAAATGATTTTGATAAAAAAATGCTCTACAGCATAATATAATAAGCGCTCGATAATTGAAAGACTCCTCTCACTCGGAATCGCGATAAATCTGTCTTCACTTTAAAAGGTTAATCTTCATATCATTTTAATACAAATAATAATATGCTTTATATTTAATGCGTTTTTCAAATAGGTCATATTGATAATTTATTAAAATAACATCGATGGCTCTTTAAAATGGTGCCATTTTAGGTATATAAAAAAATTCCGATTATTGTTTAAAACAACCTGTTTCACCTCATAAAATTAGATAATTTAAAATTTCTAATATCCATAAATCTAGCACAAGGTTAAATTAAAATTATATCGTGTATCCTCTCGCTCAATAATACCGTACAAATTTCAAACACCGTTTCGTGTCCAAAATAATGGAATATCCATAATTTCAAATAAATTATAGTGTTTTCCATTATTAATAAAGTAATCTTTTGCTGAGAAATACTGCAATTTTCCAGATCATGAACTATTAATTTTAGACATTAAATGTTCCAAATTGTAAGAATTAAAATCGCTTACAATATTACCTTTTATATAAGTTCCTCAAATATATAGAATTTTATCACCTATATGATTATATGTAAATCAATCAAAAATGTAATCTATTCGCGCGATCTAATAAATGACAAAGTAGACGCCACAGGAAGTATCGAAACGAGTTCCAATCATCTATCACACCACGGCACCTCCTCAATTTTAACTCGATTGCGTTACGTATATCGGATTGCGTTCAACGGTCCATTTACACCTCTATCGATATAATTAAGCGGAAAAATTACTACAGTCAAATTACTGTACGTGATCAGTATCTTTTTATCATCGCCAAAATGACGTACTACGTTGGCCCATTCAATTTTTTGTCGTCGATTTCCATTTTCCAACAAAGTCGGCTGGTGACACCTAGATCGTAAATATTCATTCATAAATCGTAATTAGCGGTTTTGATGTCGCCGCCTTCATCGATTACTGTTTAATTGGATTTTTATTTACCACCGTAATTAATTCGATATAAAAATTACAAATCAATAAATAAATTTTAATTGGTCGTGTAAACAAATAGCTGAGTATATTGGATACACATGATGGCATAGCTCGCGGCTAAGGCAGTCGGGATACCGTTGTTTTATGCGGTCCAGTGAGTACGTTTCGGCGTAATGACCCGGCCAATCAACGCACGAAGCTCAGATCTTAATCGCATGCGAATTGATAACGCACTGTCACCTCTAACTGATAGGTTCATAAATAAAATATTTTTCAATGTAAATAACTTGTCAAGGTTTTCTTTGGGGTCGGACTTTTGTTTATTGCAAGAATATGCTAAGGAGGTGTGAAAAATGTAAATATGTTGTATTGTATACTGTCTATATTAATTAATGTATTATATTATAAATTCTAAAACACCTTACTTTAAGCAACCGGAAACTTAGTTTTATTTGCGAAATCGTTTATTTTATCTTCAGAATACAGCTAACATATGATAACATATTAAATAAAAAATACAAATTGATTTTCTCATTCAATATCTAATATAACAAAAAATCCCGCCCAATGTTAACATTTTTCTTCAATCAATAATTAATTAGTCGGCCCACCAAGATTGAATACTGTTTTATTCATATTCATACTTTACTATTATAACTTATAAGTCAGCAGAACCTACCGTTATAAAGATTGGTTTGTAATCGTATAACCTATAATTAATGTAATGCCAAATCTTTTTTTATCATCGCTGTCAACGCCTTTGGCTTCCATACCATTCATTGGATATTATATAAAAAATAATGCAAAAACAGCCGCCAAGAAAATTTCCGCTCCTGTCATCTCAGTTATGCGAAATTCCTGTATCATAACAGTTCGATGAGATAAATATAGTAACTGGTTTATATCACCTTGCTAATTAGAATCTTATGCAATCCCTTATCGAAAGATCCTTCACAGCCATTTAGAGGTAATAGAAAACGAAGACACCTACCTGACTGAAACGCGATGTTAATTCGCCAATAAGCGACTCATTAAGAGCAGTTTACCGTTCTAGAAATAATTATATCTCTTTTTGTTTGCCGGCAGTCCTCACAACACCTAGTGGCGATTTAATATCGGTTATTAGCAAATCGTTCTCAGAAATCTATTACAATGACCACGGAATACTCTCGTTGCCTATGTCCCATTCGTTAAACTTTTTGCGATGACTATCTCTTGTCTTAAAATGTGGGTCGACTTTTATTTCCTCTAAACATCTAAACGAAACAATTTGCCTCCGAGCGGGATTTAGTAAATTATCGCAATTGAATTATCTTTTTTTGGAAGCTATCATTTCATCGTTTGTGTGATACTCTCGAGCAATTTGTCTTTATTACGACTCATTTCTCCAAATCGCATAACTTGAAATATCTTCTCCGCAGACTGTTATTTTTTTTGACCATTTTAGAATTAGATCTAACCATCATCAAATATGCATTTATTAGGCGAGCTGTTAGATTTGATTCCATACATAGAAATATAAATACATGGGTTAGAGTCGGCAATTCACTAACGAACGATATAAATCGAGTGCTCGAATCGATTTGAAATAGTGCTGTGATATACAAATATATGAGAAGTGTTAATAACGGTTACTCTACAATAAACGTATCTATTTCAACATGTTTTCCGTTCCATACTCCATAACAGAATCGCAATATTTGTTTTGTCGAAATGACATTTACACTTTAAGACTATATTCTGCGAAATGGGTTTGTATTTCTGGTTATAATAGATAACTGCCCAAAGTTATTTATGAAATTTTGCGACCTCGTCTGAACTTCTAAACCGATATAGACCCATAACGTTATTGTAATATTTATGTTTATACGTATCTTGTATTCTGGTTTATATTATGGATATCGCATTCCGTTACACCTATTTACAATATTCGAATAGCGAATTACAATTTAATTTGAATCAGCAAGCAATAATCAGAATGATTATATTCATCCACTAACGGTTGGTACCACACCAAGGAGTAATCAATTTATGCTTACAGAATAAATATCAAATTGGATCTTGAATTATCATAATCGTTAAAACCATAAAAAGTAGAGTAAGGAACAATTTGACCTTTACATAAACTTAATACTTTATAAATTATATTTTCAGCTTTAGTAGTTCAATAGACCGTGATATTCTTGCTTTTTGTTGTGTTTAGTTAAACAAACAATCAATCAATCAATGTTACTTAAATCCTTAAATAAAACAAGTGCATTTATATTATTCTATCATTTATTTGTCACGTCTACTCAACATTTTTTTCTTTTTCAAATAAAAATATGAGTTAAACATTTAAACTGCTGCACATTTGGGAATATCGAATTTAAATAATCTAAACAAGAGTGTACTTAAAATGAACGTTCTTAAATTTAATTCATTATCGATGTTGTCAAAGAATAAACAATTGTACAGATATCGCTTATTGTTTTCAGGTTCCCCAGCAAGAGACAGGAGCAGCGGAAGGCGAGAGCGGCGAGGTGTTGGATCTCCTGCGCGGGCTCACAGCAGACATTCTGCAGAGACTCACGTAGTAGTCGCCGCGGGTGCATTGACGTGTTCAAAACATGACGATAGCATCTACACTCTACACTTTTTCACGTCCACACGGAGCCGGTAAAACATGTATTACATATTACACTGATACCGATCGATGCCAATAAAAAATTACAATACCTTTTTATGCGATTGTCTATTTGTAAATACTAATTGGACGGTGTTAAATTTATAATTGGAAGGTGCTTTCAAGAATTTTACGCTCGGTTGCGATGGCTGTTTTTTGACGTTTTTACTCGTCTTCCAAGATATTATCTTTCATTCCTTAACGTTACACAAGGCTCGTGGAATATGTCTCGTTTGCTCGATTTTAGGTTCGCTTCTGCTATCATAAATTTATGCGCATAATAGATTTTCCATCTCGTTTCCTGGACTGTTTAAAATTTAAATATAATTGTTCAATTGAATATCGTTTCGTCCATCAATATTTGATGTAAATAACTAATTTAAGACTAATGCTCATTAGCGTGGGAAAATTATTCAATATAATTTCAATGTTCCCCGATGCAAACTAAACTAAGCGTGCGCGCACCGAAAAAGGAGTGGCTGGTCAGCGTTACATGAAATAGTAATTAATACGAATAAAATTCATAAGGCGGTGTCCAATCCGCGGCGGTGCACGATAACTAATAACCGTCGTGTTGTCAGCGCGAATTCATATTTGTTTTCCTTAGTGCGCGGGATCGGAGGGCACATGCGCTCCCGACCACTCATTAGCACACAATGCGACCACTAGCGGCCGATTCCCGCGATCAATAAACTGTTGTCTATACTCTATGCTCTAGCCTCTATGCTCTAGCCTCTATGCTCTATACTCAGGGCTGCCACACGATCGTTTTGTGTGGATCTGTCACAGTGATCGTATTATTGCGAATATTGCTGGTTGTTTTGGTTTTCATCAATTAATGTGATAATGTGAATATGATGTTTCGGATTATGAAAGATCACAAAAATTTATTGAGTAAAATCTACGTCTCTAACGGATGAGAAGCACTTTTCTATCTTGATTCTGCTTATTTTCTTTATTCCTTCTTTTATAAAATGATGTAATGCAAGCAGAAAAACTTTTTTAAATCATTTTTTACCATGTGCCAAAACAATTTACAACATAATATGGTAGCCCTGCGTATACCCTATTACCAACGCTGTGGTCCGATAACGCAGCCGACATCTATAACCCTCTGGCGTTTGTTTTGACAGACACGCTCCGTAATTTTTTAAAGACCAATGACCCTGCGTTTAGTTAACGCTATTTTTACATGTAATTACGCGTTACCGACCGCTTAATTACCCGAAACTACTGCGACGCGGACGGCACCTGGAATTCGGTAAAAAACCACGGCGCCACAGTGTGCGATAGCTCGCCGAACGACATGGATAAAAACCATTAGTTATTTTTTGTCGCCTATTGTTTAATAATAGAACTCTCTCACCAGTTATTAAGTTAATTAGTGTTTTACTACTTTTTCAGCCTATGAACTTAATTTTGCGTAAACACTGACATTGTCGTTGTATAAAATGTCTGTTATAAGTAACTCGACAATGGCATAATAATTTTATCATTACACAAATATAGTTTAAGGTCGACTTAGATATTCAGGTTGTTTGGATTTTTTATTTCAAACACCATAATTCTATTCTAAGAACACCATCACGTGTTAAAACACCATCATCGTCGTATATATTTTTTGTACGATTTCATTAAACACGTACAAGCTTTCTTTTTAGATCTTTTGTCCGAGCAGACGGTTCGAATTTCACACTGTGCGACCATTGAGTTACATGTACTACGTACTAGAGAGGATATCGCTACTACACTTTTTTTAACACGAGTTAGAGTCAATCGTCTCAAACTCAATTTTTTTTTGTTACATTGATTGGTTTTAATTGATAAGTTTATTCATATTTTTTTAATAAGAAAAACAATATTTATTTGTTACATTGATTGGTTTTAATTTATAAGTAATAAGAGGCAGAATATCAACAAAGTGTATGACTCACTAGCCGCCCCGCGCTGCCGCGGCCGCGCTTTTCGCACAGATTTTGTTCGTGGTGCCCTCTCTAGTAATAATACCTCAATGCTGTGCGACGCCTAAATTACGCTCCGTTTGTCTTCCTCGTATAATACCTGTATAGTGCGCCTAGTTTGCATACGAGTAACGGCGCCTCGTCTCTCTAGATTAATGTTCTTGCCAAAAAACATGTCATACACTCTGAAAGACGCTAGTGTTATACTCTATCAATGTTTAGGATCAATTTTTTGTATTGGCTATGGTGTTAGCCATATCGGTAGCTAGTCACGTGTATTCTATGGCTGTTTTTTATTGGAAAAGAAGGTTGGATTTTGGTCTTTTTTTTCTTTTGTTGATTTTGTGAGGGAATTAAATTTTGATATTGTTTAATTTGCTTTAGTTTTATTGTTACTTTTTTTTTTTTTTGTTATTTCTTCACATTAAGAATTCATATTCGGCGCGTTTTCTTTCATTTTTCGTAATTTGACTTTTCAGTGTCAGCATTAAAAAATATTTATACAATGAAGAAGTTTTAATGTTTTCAGGACTTGTTCTTTCTTAAAAGAAAATATCTGCTCTGTATTGCTAGGTAAACTGAGTTGGTATCAATACGACTAAGTTGTGTGCCTTTCAAGTACTTATTATTAGATTTATATAGCCTTATCAAGCACAAATGTAATAACCATATACAATGAATTTCGAACTGAGAGGATAATAAATCATATACATACGATAGTATAGTAAATTGTTGTTCTAAGTTCTAACTATCTTAGCACATACGTTAAATTAAGCATGTTTCAAAATTAAAATGTCCGATTATTTAACTCTCAATTTCGAAATTATAAACGTATATCAACGTATAGAATTTATAATTATTATTAGCCATAGTACCAGCTAACGTCTCGATGTAAAAAAATATATATTACTTTAATTGAATTATTCGTAAAGTTGACAAAGACTGTTGTCCGTATTATAAGTATGTTTACATCACTATATAAGTTTTAATGTTTTATATAGACTCTGATAGTGGCAGTTAATTGTAAGTTTCAATTGCTTATCTTCTTACAAACTTGATACGTAAAGAAATATTCTTCTTTCTTACAACTACATCACACTTAAATTTCTGTAAGCGTTCTTCTTTGTATAAAACATTGTACGCACGTTTTTTCAATGTTATTCTGTTCTATCTTTTTTATGTTACCTTCTATCTTTTTTTATGGTACTGCAGGTCACTGATAACCTATCATACATAATAACACTTTTTGACGTATGTTTGTGTCCGTTCTCTGTTATTTTCACTGGCAAACAAGCTTAAATTATGTCAAAGTTGTGATACCGGCTTATATTTTACTAAGGGCCTTTCAACCATTTTATATTATTTAAGCAATTTTATATAAATGCTTCAAACTATTCCCTTTATTATATTATCTTAGATCTCATTTATAAAGCCGAATGCACTCAGACTCCACTGTTGACTCCACTGCTGCAAATACACAGTTATTTATGGGATCGTCCCCAAATATTATGTATAGAATGAGATCTTAGATTTTATTTATTTTTACTTTTTGTTATATTTATTTTTATTGTTTTTAAATCCCTCCAATAATAAATATTGTATAAAACAAAAATTTTAGGTCCATTAAAAAAAATAACATTTTATGACAGTTTCTGAACAATTTTAATTTATGTTTTACATAAATGTACTCACAATATCACAATGTATCTGTTATAATTTTTCCTTAACTTCCCTTTCCTGCGTATCTAATAAAATGATAAATCTTCTTATAACTGAATAGTACATTGCCTATTGTGTTGTGAAAGCATAATGTTAACATTAAACAATTGTTTCATATAATTCTCTTTTATCGCTGCGAGCGATTAGTGTGTAAGTTGTTGTATAAATCTTAAAATTTATATTATTTTTATATGTAAAATGATATATTTTGTAGCACAACGTGAGCAAGCTTGTAAATAGTGAGGTGGGTGCGTGGAAATTATATGTTCTCGATTGTACGACATATTATAAATAAATAGTACACTTTGAAATATTTGTTTTATTTTTATCCCGTTTCTTATTTTAGCGTTCCGTTTTTTTAGCACAGTACCTAATCCGTTGAAATAGACTGTACTTAAATATTGGTTACATGATGAACGCCTTACAAAACTTACTTAATATTTCGGTATAGTTCAATTTTATTTTATTTAGTTTTTTATCAATTAAAAAAAATGTATCGTTGCTCATAAACGTGTTATAATTGCTGCAAAATTATTATGCAGACACGGCTCTTCTACAAGAATAATGTTCAACAATGCATCTAAATAATTTATCTAAATAAAAGGTTTAGTCTCTCCTCTCCTTAGTTAGTAAAGTAATGATTTATTCAAATACAAAACCAAAGCATTTCTCACGTGCATATTCAATAACCTCACATTCAATGAAGATAAAGTAGAAAGTGTAAAATTAGCATTTGTGACACATATAGCAATTATGTTGAATAGAGCTTTTCACATATTATTGAGTGGTCACAGTTCGGGTGGGACCGAGGTTTACTGCGTCACACTCATAACGTAGCAATTATCGATTCATACACCTCACATCCATACAGTTACCATTCATTTCGAGAGGAAATAAATGTCACGCGCGATTTATTGAATTGCCAGTTACCCACTGGCATACTAACCATGTCTCTATTACAGACCTGTTACAAAGTATGAGTAATTATACATTTAATCCCTTCCCTGTTTATAAATTATCAATCAGATATGACGAATTTATCTTACCATTAATATTTAACTTTCATATATTCAAATAAATAAGACTTATTAAAGAATGGTATACAAATACGAGATACAACATTTCAGTTGTTCAAGAACAAAATACGATCTGTATCAATACTTTTGTTAGAATTCCTTCTGGTCTAAGATCCGAATATGAAACGAAACCTAACGGTTTGATAAGAGAATCAAATTTATTTTATAATAAATTTCATATATTATAAAATAAATTAAAAATGGGTAGACAACAGAAATCCTGGACAGAATATTTTTAATTATTTTTTGAAAAATGATTTTTCATAAAATGTTGCAAAATGAAGATAATAATAAAATTTTATACTGGACTTAAAGTATAGAGCATATAGAATGTGCAATCATAGGGTAGACTATTATTTACCTGGACGAACTACTGGGTAGACAGGTATAAACATGTATGTCAATACTAGTTACTTTCACTAGATTTGATAATAGAAAAAAAATTATATCAGCATAAGCGCTGTTTTATTCTGAACACGATGATATAGGGTAGACTGCAAAAAAATTGGTCCTAATAGGGGTATACAAAATTTAAAAATTTCAATTTCAACGCGTCCGGAAATGAGTGACATATAGATCTGAGGTAAGTATACTGTGTGATAATAAAGGACCGAACATTGCTGTTGTGTCTCATGGGATCGTGAATATAAGAAAGTGCGCATGCTCGGTATGTAAACTTTATAGAGAGTAGAGGTACCTCTGCTATCCTCCATATTGTAAACAGCCCCTTTAGCCAAACGTCAAAACGCAAATGAAAAGGAATAAAAAGGAATAGAATCCGCTAGCGATACTAATTGTCATAAGCGTACGATATTGTAAACAGTACATGTTATTTACGAAAAATCTTCATTTATTATTCGCAAAAAAAAATTCCAATCACCAGAACGACAGGAAATTTTAATATTTTAATTTTAAGTGTGTTTTTCACAATTTTGTTAAATTGTGACTGGTTCATCCAGTCACAATTTAACAAAATTTTGAAAGTTTTTTAAATTTTGTAAGTGGTCGTCTTCGTCGTTGGTAGGGTGAACAAATCCTTAGCGAAATATCGTACGCTTATGACAATTAGTATCGCTAGCGGATTCTATTCCTTTTTATTCCTTTTCATTTGCGTTTTGACGTTTGGCTAAAGGGGCTGTTTACAATATGGAGGATAGCAGAGGTACCTCTACTCTCTATAACAGTCTTTCCCAACGTGGGCGATAACGCCCCCTTGTGGGCGCTGCAGGCCTAAAGGGGGGCGGTAAGAGACCCAGAAAAAAAAGGGGGCGTTGTGTAGGGCTTTGGGGTCGATTTATAATTTCATCTACCTAGCTAGGAAGACTCTTAGAAACCGACTGAGCTCTCGACATCGAGAGTCGACATCTTGTGAACATCAACTAATATTAATTAAGATATAGCTCAAAATCGGTTCGATATAATAGACCGCGGGCAATCATGTTTTAACAAGTTTTTGTTAAATAATCCGATTTGTACATTCCTGTATCAATCGGCTGGTTCTATAATACTTGTTCTTGCTTGTCGAGTACGATTGGGCGTCGAATGAGATAAACGAGTTTATGCACGTTTGATGTCTTATTCCTGTTGGTGCGTGCTGCTTATGCAATCCTATATAAACGACGTAAATTTATTTTATTTTTATTTGCGGTTTCGCGCATAATAGATAAGCAGTACTTGATTTCAACACTTACGTATTTCTCAAAACAAAACAATGTCGGAAGTAAAAAAGAAGAGACGGCAATACTCTGCGGAATATATTAAATTCGGATTTATTGAAAATCCCACAAACCCGTCGTCGCCTTTGTGTCTTCTATGTCTAAAAACATTTTCGAACGAAGCAATGAAGCCTTCAAGACTGCAAGATCATTTGAATAAAATGCATCCAGATAAGAAAGACAAGAATGTAGCATTTTTTCAAGACCTAGAGAAGAAGCATAATACTCAGCCAAGTGTATCAAAACTATTTTCGGCGGCTGCTAAGCAAGATGACGACGGACTTCGAGCTTCGTACAATATCTCTTTGTTAATTGCTCAAAAAGGCAAACCACACAACATCGGAGAAGAGTTAATAATAACGTTAAAATAAATTAGAGGAAGTAATAACTACTGTGCTTCATAAACCGGCCGCAGATATTATCCGAAAAATTCCTTTGAGTAATAATTCTGTGCAAAGACGAATTGATGAAATGGCTGAAAACATTGAAGAATCATTGTGCAATCATCTGAGGACTAGTCAATTCTCAATTCAGCTCGATGAGTCCACTTTACCAACTAATGAAGCGTTGTTGCTATCTTACGGGAGGTTTATTAAAGATGAGAAAATACGTGAAGAACTATTGTTTGCCAGAAATTTGGAGACAGATACAAAAGGCGAAACCATATTCAATACATTGGAAAAGTTTTGTGAAGAGAAAGAGATTCCTTTGAAAAATATTATATCAGTTGCTACGGATGGCGCTCCGGCTATGACAGGGCGCCATAAAGGCTTCATAGCGTACTTAAAGAATAAAATTCCAGATGTCCTTGCTATACATTGCGTTATTCATAGACAACATTTGGTTGCTAGAAACTTAAGTGAACGACTATTTCAATCACTGCAATATGTCATCAAAGCAGTCAATAAAATCCGTAGCAGCTCTTTGAATGATAGATTATTTCATCAGCTTTGTGCTACTAATGACGAAGATTTCAACCGTTTGTTGCTTCATACTGAAGTTCGTTGGCTGTCAAGAGGCAATTGTCTGATTCGATTTTACAACCTGTTTGACTCTGTGATAGAGTTCTTGGAAACTAAAGATACAGAACTGCGCAACAATCTCATAACATCAAAGAATGATATAGCTTACATGACAGACCTGTATAAACTGTTCAACGACATGAACCTCCAACTGCAAGGCGATGAACTAAATTTAATTAAAACAAAAAATGTCGTTGCTGCTTTCGCAGCCAAACTGCTTCTGCACAAAAAGAGTATGGGCAGACGTGAGTTTCACAATTTTCCGAATTTATCAGTATTTTGCAGTAACGACGACTTGTTTGCCTACTGCCAACATTTGGAAAACCTCCACATTGACTTCACCGAACGATACCAGGACATTTTAAACTTGGAAATACCAGACTGGGTGTTGGATCCGTTTTCAAATGTCAACACAGCAATGTCACCTCAGCTGGAAGAAGAACTTATAGAATTGACAACAAACGAAGAAACAAAAATCAAGTTTAAAAATGGATATCAAGAATTTTGGCTACAAAAACCGATCCCACAATTGTACCCTGGATTGTGGTCAATTGTTCAACGATTCTTGATAGCATTCCCATCGTCATATTTGTGTGAACGTGGATTTAGTGCTGTGGCAACGCTGCTTACTAAAAAGAGAAATCGTTTGCGTGTTACCGAACGTGGCGACTTGCGGCTGTTTTTGAGTAAATTGGAACCTGATATCAACAAACTTATTGAACAGCATCAGATTCAACCTTCACATTAGTTTTTATATAAGAATTGATTATGTTTGTTTTATTTTCAATAAAAGATACTCTACTATAAAGTTGCGTTTCGATAATCAGTTATAAGTACTTAGCGTTTTTTAAGTATGTTTAAAAAGGGGGGCGTTAAAAAATAATTTATTCTTAAAGTGGGCAGTAGACAAAAAAAGGTTGGGAACCCCTGCTCTATAAAGTTTACATACCGAGCATGCGCACTTTCTTATATTCACGATCCCATGAGACACAACAGCAATGTTCGGTCCTTTATTATCACACAGTATACTTACCTCAGATCTATATGTCACTCATTTCCGGACGCGTTGAAATTGAAATTTTTAAATTTTGTATACCCCTATTAGGACCAATTTTTTTGCAGTCTACCCTATATCATCGTGTTCAGAATAAAACAGCGCTTATGCTGATATAATTTTTTTTCTATTATCAAATCTAGTGAAAGTAACTAGTATTGACATACATGTTTATACCTGTCTACCCAGTAGTTCGTCCAGGTAAATAATAGTCTACCCTACGATTGCACATTCTATATGCTCTATACTTTAAGTCCAGTATAAAATTTTATTATTATCTTCATTTTTCAACATTTTATGAAAAATCATTTTTCAAAAAATAATTAAAAATATTCTGTCCAGGATTTCTGTTTTCTACCCATTTTTAATTTATTTTATAATATATGAAATTTATTATAAAATAAATTTGATTCTCTTATCAAACCGTTAGGTTTCGTTTCATATTCGGATCTTAGACCATTCTATTTCATTTAGTTATTTTCGGATCGTTCGTCATGCAAATTGTTGTCGGTAAGAGTGTATTTCGTCTGCAAGTCGTGTCATCTCGCCACGGCTGCGCGTGCTCGTCCTAATAGGCTGTCGCTTATTACTCCTCTATATGCCCAATTAGTCCGCATAGATTGAAACTGCCAACAAACCACATACTGAGGACCACCGTGATCCGTACCGCGCTTACGACATCCGCGAGCGTCTACAACCAATCTGCAACATAATTCAAAATAACGGTCACAGTAATTTCAATGCAATTTTTATCTCCCCAAAATTACACCTATTGTAATAACTATTTTGCCAAACTTGCGCGTGGAAAACAAATTGTAGGTGCGATGTGCCAAGTCACGGTTCCTCAACTCATAGTTGTGTTATATTCATTACTTTATTGCTCTGAGATAGCATCTTGACGGATGTAGGTACGTACATCATTACAGGTGGTATGTTCTCTAATGGACAATCCACTATCTGATTTCAATACTAACAAAACTATACAAACCGATTTTTAACAATGCCTGAAAGCTATATAAAACACCAATACTAACAGTATTCGTACTTTTTTTTTTTGTCTGGACAAAAACTTGTGAGATCCAATCAAGCTATGCAAATAGACATGACATAGATAATTATATGGTGCATTGTTTTAGATTTCATAATAACAAAGAAAGATCATTTTCTTGAACATTCTAGATGCCAACACCAAATAGGTAGATAAGGGGCAATCTCTCTAGTCCTAATTTTTTTGGCCAGAATTCTAAAGAAGCGCAAATTGGTCATCATGGCGTGTTGTTTTCGATTGTCGAGGAGCATATAATTGACAGTTGTATCTGCAAGTGAATTGACCTAGTGAAAGCAAATACTTATGGCAACCGGACGTCTCATCTAGACTGAGAGTAGAGGACTCTCAATCGCGACACGGTCAATATAAGTACAAACGGGAATCATACGCCGGCAGACCGCAACACCACAACCTACATCCGTACAATACACCATTTGTGCAAATGGAAAAATACCAATAAGTGAACGAAAACAATAAAAGATACGCGCAAAATTGACGGCAAATGTAAATCCGTTACCGATCTGAACTCGTGAACCAGATACAATATTAGATACCCTTTTTATGACAAGTGATCAGATCGATAGACAAATAAATTATAAAGAAACAATTACCTCAAACTTCATTGTTATCAATCGAACATTCAGCGTAACTTAGCACAATATCACTAACAGCAGTCCAGCTTATAAGATTATTTTTTTATTAATATTGCTCTATTCACTCAAAGATCAAAGCATTTTTAATCCAAGGCTTTCCATAAATAACACAATAACGTCGGCTATAGCTAATCTATTTTAGCAGGTATTGAGGATTACTAGATTTAAGTATTATTGATGGAACACTAAGATAACTTGAAATTTAAGCTGTGTGTGCCATAAAAGTTCTTTTAATATCTGAGAATTTGCACGCATTGCCTTAACAGATCATAAAGTAATAAACTTATTCGATGTTGGTGTGAAAAGCATATTTATTGAGATTAGAAACTTAAATAAATTAAAGTATAAATTCTTAGTCTTGGATTCCATGGGTTGAACGCATTTAAAAATAAAAAAAAACCTTACTTGAAGTTTGAAGTAGAATCCCAGTAGTTTGTGACTAGAGCTTTAAGGTAGAAGTTCAGACTGCAGAAGTCTAAAATTATTATCATCTTTTTCTACAAATGAGTCAATAATGATACTTGCTTATGATTCTAAAATTTAATCCTAAACTTTACATATATTACATAGAAATTGCAGAAACAGGGCCTGCATTTAAATTACTTTAAGAATATTCACTTACGGGAGAATTAATGGAACCTACACATGTAACTGTTGGCTAGGAAGTCTTGACTAATGCCCAGCTTATCAAGACGAAACCAGAACTGATTAGAAGTAAATCGACAAGTCGTGAGCCAGCCGTTTAATAGTAATAACTAATAAGCATCCCAACTAATTAGAGTAGGTCGTGAACCTCAGGGGTAATGAAAATTACAATTGAACATAGTTTCTGCGGTAAATTGCCGCGTTCCAGAAATCCCCAAGAGAAGATTAACGAGCTTGACAAAATGGCAGTAAATTTTCAAACTATACGTATAAATAACAGGACATGAAAGGTGTTTCAGAAATGCATAGTGCCTGGAGTGTACTCAGATATACAGAGAAATATAGTCAATCCCATTGGCTCTATTACAAAGACGTACATATTTAACTGTTTTTTTACTTTTACAGAATAAATAATTTTCTAACCACCATAACATAGGGAAACTAAGTATTTTGTGTGTTGTAAAATGTAAAACTAAGATTAGCTCTCTATTTAAAGATTATAAGTAGGCAATTAACTTTACTCTTTCACGTACATCTCGAACCCATAAATTCGACCTTACAGTTTACATCGGCTTTCAGACGTTTACCAATAACTTAATGTATAGATAAATGATAGGTATCATGTAATCACATCATTAGCCTTTGATATTAACTACATTAAAGGAAGTAATATAATATATTGTTAGAAATGTACAACTCAATCCAAGACAGGACATCGATCACTCTGAATGCGTTGTAATGAAGCACGAATCTATTCCTTGAATAGGGATGCCGTCAAATGCAAAAGGGTAATTTTCTAATTCTACTTATATAATTGAAGTTTTAGATACGCTAACAAAATGGTTTATTAAGTACCGGTTAATAGAGATGACGTGCGTACGTTATTCGCGAATAACTATGATAAACGACATGCAAGTTCAAAATATTTACGCACTTGATAAGTAATTTTATTTGCATTTATGCGTATCGTGAATTATTTGCTGAAACTATAATTCAGAAATATTTCAATATTTCAATCTCAAAAGCGAATTGTGACAACTTTAATATATAGATGTGTTTTTTTATAATACGTAAGTATGATAAATAAAATTATTTTTGAGGTAACCTTTGCTCGTCGTCCTTAATAAAACTATCCCAGTCTACATTATGATAACATGCACATTCACAAACAATTATATCATTAATATTAACAGTATGATTAATAGTTGTGTGAAATTATAATATAAGTACTTACAGCTTACAATGAATGTCATATAATTATATGTACACAATAGGTAACAATCGCTCTGAAGAATATAATTAAGAAATTAACTTAATATGCCAAGCCAATGTAACAAAAGTTACACAAATATACTAAACTTGTTAACAATATGTTTACTGCTTTTTGTACAATAGTTATGTGAACGAATGAACGAATACATTTTGATGAATTTTCAAAAAAAAGGGATCAAGGTAACTTGAAAGACGTCTGAATTTGCTTACAATATGTAAATAATTAGGGATTTGGGCATTTTGGGCATTTCGCTTCCAATAATACTACACATTCAAGCGAATTGACTTGACTTCAATGTCCTAAGGCCACTATGGGGCTCAGAGAGAGGCGAATTTTAAAAAGCGGGTCTTTTAAAGGTCGGTTTCAATTTATTGACATGAGTATTTATTATAATTTATGCGACACAAAATATAGTTAATATTACCAAACACATGCATATCTAAAATATAGATATCTAAACATGATATATGCATAAATAAATATATATAGAAAGCATCAAAAGCACACACAAACACTTATGCAAATTTCTAGATTTATGAGCAATTGATTAACTTATGTTCATCTTGAATTTTTGTCTATGTATGTTCTTTGCCGCTAGATACAATTATGTTATATCCATTAAAATTAAAAGTATGCTTAATGAAAGCACTTGTGATAATTTAAGTATTTGCCTCTACTTCGTTGACAGGCGATATTTTTATTTCAAAATTCTTAATTTACCAGTTGATGCGAAAATGCATGATACACTAAATTTTTTATAATAAAGTTTCGTCTGAATGTTCTAAATAATAATATTAATATACCTGAAGTTCTTATAAGTGCCTAGTGAATGATAATACGTTTGGTATGCTATATTCAACTACAATATTATTATTTATGGGAGAGAAACTCCCGACAAGAGCTGTAATTGCGCAAGTTGACCTTCCAACAAATTGGTTAGTCCTCTTGAACCCGTAAACAGTCTTTAGACCGATGACCTATAACAAAATAATATATTGATCACGCACGTTCCGGTTCCCATTACGTAGTGTTAATAAAAAAAAATGTGTGCGTGTACTAGTGTACACACGTAAGAAGTGAAACTTCTTTATGACCTTATTTTTCAAAAAATAATTTACTATATAATATGCAACTTAACAGAAATACGTCGAATCACGCGTGGTAGGGATAAGAAAAAGATGGCGCGTAACGGAAAAATGTCACGCGTAACGAAAAAATGTTACACTAAATTTTTTTCCAACCCCGCTAAAGAAGTTTCACTTCGATAAACTGCCAGATAGTATTTAATTTTATTAAACATTTATTTATTTATTTAACAGTTTTATGTACCATTACAAATTTTACAATCATATAATATTAACAAAAAAGGAAACATTCACAGCACATAAGGCAACCTTATCGCTTATCAGCGATCTCTTCCAGGCTGCCCAAGGTAAAGGATAAAGATTGATATTAAATGGGTACACGGGTGGCAATGAAAATAAAGATAAAAGAGAGTAAATAAAATACATATTATATGAATAATAAAAGAAGATATAATACATACTATTATTTTGAAGGAAAAGCTAAATCAGAGAAATGTTTATTTAAAAGAGTTTTAAAGGAACTTTTCGAGGAAGCTCGTCTTACAGCTATAGGCAAAGAATTCCAAAGTCTGATAGCGGTTATTACAAAGGATTTACCAAGGAAACTAGTGTGGTGAGAAGGAAAGCTAAGGAGAAGGTTATCAGCGGAACGAAGAGTATAAACACCTGAATCTAGGAAATTAAATTGTTCTTTTAAATAGGAGGGAGAATTGGGATCAAAGAGGATGGAAAATAACAACTTCAACGCATTTGCATTCCGGCGAAGTCTTATAGGAAGCCACTTGAGTTTATTACGAAACTGGGAAACGTGGTCATATTTACGAAGACCGTAAACAAAACGAATGCAGAAATTTTGGAGACGCTCAAGTGTATTTAAATGCTCTTCACTAAGATCAGTGGTACAGGCGTCAGCATAATCAAGGAGCGGAAGAAGTAGGGATTTAGCTAACATAATTTTGGTAGAAATCGGTAAGAAATGCCGTAAACGTCTTAGAGAACTAGCCGCTGCGTAGAGTTTGCGACTTGTCTCTTTTACGTGGTACGACCAAGACAAAGTCGTGTCAAAGTGAACCCCCAGGTTTTTTACAGATTTTTGAAATTCAATGACGGAGCCATCTATATGAACTTTGGGGATGTATGTCCAGTCAATCCGCGAGATTAAATAGGGGCTACCAATGATTATAACTTGGCTTTTGCTTGGGTTAATATTCAGACCGTACCTCCGACTCCAATTCAAAATTCTCTCCAAATCGGTGTTCGTGTTTAAGATTGCGGAGGATAGGTTCTCGAGGGTAGACTGGGTGTATATCTGGAGATCGTCGGCATACATGTGATAGAGAGAAGATAAATTATTGGTTATGGAATTAATAAAAATAGCAAATAGGAGAGGGGACAAAACGCCACCTTGCGGAACGCCTGCAACAACATCACACCAGGACGATGACTTATCCTCCAATAATACATGCTGTCGGCGACCGTGCAAGTAACTGTGAAACCAATCAACCACTGTAGGAGATATGTTAATAGAATGAAGCAGTTGTAGCAGTATGTCGAAATCGACGGTGTTAAAGGCATTACTAAAGTCTAGGAGGGTTAGAACTGTCAACTGCTTCTTTTCCATTCCATTACGTATGTCATCCGTGACTTTAACAAGTGCAGTAGTCGTACTATGTCCTGGACGAAAACCAGATTGGAAGGGACTGAGAATACTGTTTTTGTATAAGAAGGAACTTAACTGTTGGTGGATAAGGCGTTCAAGGACTTTGGAAAGGAAAGGAAGAATGGAAATTGGACGGAAAAGGAATTTGGATTTGATTTCTTCGGGAGAGGGATAATTTTAGCGTCTTTCCAAATGTCAGGAAATTCACTGGAGGATATGGAAACGTTGAGGATGTGGGTTATGACAGGTGCAATTATATCAAGGATGGGGACAAACATATTACGACTAACTGAGTCACATCCGACGGCATTCGATGAAATGGACAGTATATTCTTTTTAACATCACTAACAGTGAATTGATTAAAAGAGAACGGTGGATGAGTAGGAGTTGCAGTTGATGAAAGATATTGAAGTGTTGACCTTTTTTGATCAGGGCAAAGATGGGAAGAAGATGCAAAATGTTTGTTCAACAATTCGATATTTATATTGGAGGGTATGTTATTTGATTGGGATTTACCAACTCCTAAAGTTTTTAAAAATTTCCAAATTTTACATGTGTCGCCGTTCTCGACGGAATTATGGATATGGCGTCTTTGTGCATCTCTACACAATGTATTGCAACGATTCCGGATATTTCTGTACTTTTCCCGTGCAAAATCGGTTTTAACGGTTTTGAGCTTGGCTTTAGCGTTATTGTTTTTGTGCAATAAAGTTTTTAATTCGGGAGTAAGCCAGGGCGCAGGAAGGTGCTTAACTTTAATACGTCTTAGCGGGGCATGCTTATCAAAAATCTGTAGGAGCAAGCAATTAAACAAGTTAATTTTTTCATTTATTGAACAGGCGTCATAAATCATATCCCAATTGACATTCTTGGCATCGTCTAACAGCATTTCTAAATCGATACCACCAAAATTACGCCGCAAAAGGTAGGAAGGCTTGAGTTTGGGAGGACGTAGGTTGTAGGATAAATGGATGAGGTCATGGTAAGAGAAAGCGTCGGCTGAACACTGACCATAGTTAGAGACTAAATTAATATTTGAAACTATCATGAGATCTAGGAGTGAAGGATTACAGTTGGGACTGAAATGTGTAGGATTCAAAGGCAAGGTTTGAAGGTTAAAATAATCTAGAAGGGAGAGTAATTTTTTACTACGGGAGTCATCTTTTACCAGACAGGTATTAAAGTCACCCATAAGTAAAACGTGCTGGTAAAGAGGAATAAATCGGTCAAGGAGGAGTTGAAAGGAAGGAAAGTAATTAACAGTTAAAGAGGGACTATAAAAAACTCCTAAGAGTATTTTAGTGTTGGAGAGAAGGATTTCAAGGAGGAGGTGCTCGGCCGCATTAGCAGGGGGGGGCTGAGAGGATACGCTTAGTAGCGAGTACGGTATATGAGAGCGTAAGTATATCGCTACTCCTCCCCCGGTTCTACCGATGCGGTCATTGCGGATGAATTGGAAACCGGGAAGGGAGAAATTCACATTTATTATTTAAAACATTCACATTTATTATTTAAGTATTTATCTTTATGCAAGATAAATTCCGTTCTAATTTAAACTAAATAGTATTCGCGCCATTGGCTGTGTGTGCACAGTGCAATTTGTTTCAATATCTTAATTTCCTTGTTTGAAAAATGTCTTAATATTTAAGTTTCTCAACCCTACAAGCTAAAAGTGAGTAAACGTTAAATGTAAGTAATTTAGTGAATAGATACCAACTGTGTGTACTTTACAGCCATTTAAATTTTACTTCAACAATTCGAGCACGAGTTCATTGGCGTTCGAAGCAATAACGTTATTATTATTACAGAATGTTATTGTATTACGACTTTGGTGTATAAGGCGAGCAATGTCGACTTGTCCCTTTGTCTCTTTTACGACCAGTTCCGACAATCGCCCTTATCTACACGTGTATCTACTATTCGTATCACTCTATATGGCGACCATTCGGTATTATCACATCAGCTTAAGGGCTTCCATTAGCATACAAGTGAATATCTCGATTTGCGGGCGCGACTCGGGCAGATTACTGTCGCTATACTTCCGCGGTGCATTGAATTCGGTACCTTCGCTCCGGGCTCCCATTGCAGGCGCATAGACACTTGTTAGTATGATCTTTATATGATAACAATATCGTCGTGTATAGTAAATCGCTTTGTACTTAGAAATGCATGAGCGCAGCGTCCCTTTCCATTGCCACATTAAGTCATATTTCACTGAATGTGACACGCTAAGTATTCTCAACTAGGTAATTTAGGCTCCTAGTTTGCCTAGCATTGTAATGCGTCATGTGAACCCGCATTAGAGACATCGTGAAAGGTGATAAAGTACTTTGCTTTCGCTCTTTACAGTTATGTTGCCTATAGTTTATATTCCTATGAAATCACCAAACTGCAGATCTTATGGATAAATGAAGTTTCATTCATTCGTCCTTAAATCATAATTTTAAAATCTCTTATATTTCAATCTTAAAGCTATAATCAGTGGACTGTATTAAAAAGTGTAGTATGTAATAATCTTAAAAGCTCTTACAAACAAACCAAATTAAAATACCGATAATTTCACAAAAAATACTTACTAGACTATTAATTTTTTTGCGACTACAATTCATTTTTGTGCCTTCCTCTTGCTATGTTAATTAAGTTAAACCATTCATATTAAGGAACGTGTTTTTTTTTTGGATATGCGCTAGAATCTAGATATTTATAAATTATATTAAAAGAAAGCGGATAAATCATGGAGACGCAATTGTAAAACGCCTAGCATATTAAATTAGCAATGAAGTATAAATAAATTAACCATATAGACATAGTGAAGTGACAGGCGCTGGCATCTCAATTTAACCACAGTTGACAGATAAATACGTACATACAGTTAGGAAACTAAGCCCCTGCACAATATACAGATACATACAGTAAGGAAACTTCATACAAAACGTTCGAAATGGCACACGCACACAAGCAAGCGTGTTTACGAGAATCATAAGGGTATTCAGGGGGATCGATAGTAGCGGGTGACAAATCCACAGATTTTGAATGACAAAGATACATAGTATAGAAAAGTGATGTCAATGACTTCACTTTAAATAAATATAGATTGTTTTAGTTTGTAGCCTAACTATATTTTTGGCTTCGGTATCTATTGTCCCAAGTATTCTTTTAAATAAATATTCAATCTACAGTTTTGACTTTCCTAAGATATTATTATATGTATAGATATTAAAATAATCATTACATAAATATGCCTTTATTCGAAAAAAAAATTACAAAATATTTACTGAAAAATACTTTCGTCTACTACGACTAATTCGGAATTTATTGTTAAATTTTATAGTGTAAAATATTTTCAATCTTCTGAACAGTTTTTTTAAGTAACTGATTATGTTTAACTAGTTGTAAATTAATTCAGCCACTTTACAGTTTATGTGTTCTCTCTTAAAACAGCAACGAAAATGTTATCCATTTTCTCGACATATTGAACAAAATCATCTGGTGGTATAATTGGTATAGTTGAATTCAAACAGCCGAATACTGCGCAATTAGTACGTGGCATTTTTAAAATGATCGCCGAAATCAACTTATCTACAAGCAAGTGTTCAAATTTAACTGAAATAATATATTTCACCAAAATGTTAAAACATAAATACATAAAAGATAGATATTATAATTATTGTATTTATATCGATACGTGACGTCACCACTTTGTCAAGCACTAAGCCTGTCAAACTATTTTCTTTTTCATCCTAAAACAAAAAGGTGGAGGTTCTATGCTCGTATAATAATAATTTTAATTTATTTCTGCATATTTTGTGTTTTTTAATTTAATTTAATTTATCGTTTTAAAAATAATTTAGTAGGTATACCTACATACAAGTATTGTAAATTCTGGTTTAAAATAATAATTGAATATATGTATAATACAAATGTCAAGCATTATAGAATAATTTAGGTACATTAAATAACCTTCGGCGTCCATAACAAAACAAGATTTCGAAATATAGCACTGATAAAAACGTATTTACTTTTACAAGGTGTATTAATTCGGATTGTTTCTTCTTGTAAATTCATATTTAGGCTACACCATTTTTGTATTTTAACGAGTTTTAATCTCAAAATTACCACAAAATCGACTGTGAAAAAAAAGCAAACAGAAATATACAGGCCGAATTGATAACCTCGTCCTTTATTTTTGAAGTCGGTTAAATATCAAAAAGGTAACAACCCTATAGCTATAACAGTGCTAACGTCATAATTTCATCGCAGGGGCTTAGTTTCCTAACTGTATGTACGTATACAATATCTGTCAACTGTGGTCCCTGCGATGAAATTATGACGTAAGCACTGTTATATAGGCATATTTTATGTAATGGTTATTTTAATATCTATACATTTAATAAAATCGTAGCAAAGTCAAAACTGTAGATTGAATATTTTTTTAAAAGAATACTTGGGACAATAGATACCGAAACCAAAAATATAGTTAGGCTACAAACTGAAACAATCGATATTTATTTAACGTGAAGTGTATCATTGACATCACTTTTCTATACTATGTATCTTTGTCATTCAAAATCTGTGGATGTGTCACCCGCTACTATCGATCCCCTGAATACCCTTATGATTCTCGTAAACACGCTTGCTTGTGTGCGTGAGCCATTTCGAACGTTTTGTATGAATTTTCCTTACTGTATGTATCTGTATATTGTGATTTAACTGTCAAGCGAATCTCAATTCTCAGTTGTCTTCAAGGTAGTCTTGCAGCTTATATTTCTAATTAAGAAAATACTGTTTTCAATTTATTTCCTGACTGTTCGCATTTAAAATAATTCCAATTATAAATACTATGTGAAAACCTCTATTAAAATATTAAACGTAACGTTTTAAACAAAAATAAGTAGATGCCCTAGATGCCGTAATATTTTAAATCAGTTTTTTATAAAGGTATTATGAAACGTTATGTATTACTCAAGAAGCTTATATCTAATACACTGGAGATTGCACTATGACTTGTAACAAGAAAATATGACCTCGAATGACGTCAGTGTTGTTTTTTGTCTCTTTCTGTGGAGTGACCACGCTGGTTTGTATATTCAGGATTTTTCGAAATAGAAAAAACTAAAAATCATGGTCTATAAATAATAACGACATAATATATTTTTAACAGTATTTATATTATAATATTACTGGTCATACTTTATAGGTACATACAATTTTAATTGGTATAGAATGATATTTTTAAATAACTTTTGGCTACAAAGCTTGGATATGAACCAATATATAGCATTAACATCCTTTGTAAATAGAGGAAAGTTGTGTTTTGCATCAGATGCTGTTTACCAAATTGTAAGCTACTCAGATCTTCTTTTTAAACGCGTTGCTTCGAGGGGTCAATTTCAAGCCAAAATCATCAAAGAAAAACTGTTTATAGCAGCCTTGCACAAATTTCAGCTAACTTTACAAAGTTTATTTTTCAAAAGGTATTTTTTTCTGGGTCGTAATCCTCAGTAATTTTACCCTTGATGGGCACATATATTAAAGTGAAACTTTTATTACATCGTCTCAAACTTTTTGGTCTGTGTAGCGCATGTCGCGTGTATCGCGGCTGCCGAGTAGGTATACCTACTCGGCAGCCGACCGACACGCGACATGCGCTACACAAAGCAGTGTTCGGAACCGTTCGAACAGTTTCACTTTTACCGTGGTTTCATAAAACCACACAACATTTTTTTCTTTTTATTTTACTTTTTGGAAAGCTGAAATACGTAAAACAAAAAAATATGAGGTAAGTTAAAAAAGTATAAATTTCAATGTAAAAACGAACAATCTTATAAGTAACTACATGTGAGTGCAATACCGATGTCGTGTGTTGTTTCATTACTAGTAACAATCTTGAAAATGGTGTTCTAAATGTTCATCATAATATTGTTATTACAATATATTCTCTTCGCTATCCATAAAAACTCGTCATCATGGTTACCTTACTTGTTAAATTTGTTTATTGAAAACTTGTTGAAAAATGATAAAGTATTAGGAAAATAACAAATTTAACATGACTGCTTACTAAAATGATGCAAAATTTTACAATTTTTGCCATTGTAATGATTCTAAACAGGTAAATGCAGGAGTATTGAGGAATATTGTAAATAACGTAAATATACACTTGCCTGTGAAATTCTATGCCAGAATTTGGTGTCCAAACACTTCTGCAATTTTGCACAATACAATGCATTCTTTATATTCGGAAAATATTTATTAAATAAGCAACAATATTAACTTAAATATTCGAAGCGACGCAAATTTTTTGACACACATGCCATATTGACAAAGTGAGAGTTGCTACAATTTTATTATGGTGACTACCCATAATCGGGGAGTATCGCTTTTTAATAATTGGTTCAGATACTTATTTTATTTAGCATAAATAATAATTGTCTCATCCAACAATGCTTCTGAATGACGTTGTTGGCAATTTATCAACAAACTCATGTACAAAAACTAACCTTTTGCACAGAATATTACAGCATACATAGTAGCCTTGGGAAAACTTCGTATTAACAGTGGCAATACCAAGTTAGGTGTGAAAGTGATAAAAAACAACAACTGGGCAATATTTTCTTGTTACACGTTAATGTTCGTACCGAAATCTCCAGTGTATTAGATATAAGCTTCTTGGTATTACCACGTGTATAGTAAGTATTATATGAGTACTATGTGTGAAAATATTAATAATTCCATAGAGCCTTTCCATAGCTATTATTATACATAGATTGTATTTAAAAAAGCTTCGAACACAAAATAGGTTTCACGTGATATTCATTAACTTTTCATAAGACCCTTGATCTGATTACAGTAACAGTATGAATGCATAACGGAACTTAGCATAGATCGTGTAGAAGCTGGAATACATTGGAGGCATGTCGTTAACACAACCCCGTGTGGCTCCAGGGTCAGATGACCTCCGTGGGAAATCCACGTAATTACTGTTTTTATTTATGACGTTGGAGTTAATTACTTTTGGATATATTTAGCCAGTTAGACTTCAGTTATATCATATATACAGGGTGGCCCAAATGTCGTGGATCAAACGCAACCAGGGGTTAGGTGAGGTCATCAGCAGCAAAAAGTTGTTCTACGGGATGTCTCTAAGGTCAACCACTGCAGAGTTATAATTTATTTTGTATTTTTATGAGAAAATTGGCTTTTTTAAACTTATTCTTATTAAAATTCGAAAAAATGTACACCTATATCTTTTTTATCATTTTAACTAGATTAGTACTGATAAGTCCTTGCGTTAGATATGCTATTTATGGTTGTTTATTTGGTGTGTTGAAGATAATATTCAATTTTATGAATTACTTTTTTCTCAAATTATAACTTTTTATTTACTTCGAACCCCACTGTGAAAAAAAAATACTCTACCGAAAAGTGACGCTGTATTTCAAGTTTTGGTGCATTTAATGGGGATTCTGAAAAGGTATTACACATGGCTATGCGTGGCTTTGATATCTTTTAAGGACGATTATTCGTAGGAAGGCCAAAGTTAACCCAAACTAAAACTTGGTTAGACTCATTTAAGAATAATCTGGAACTAATTAATACAATTAATGACGATGACTCTCTGTCTCTCTTTTACACTAACCATTTTATCCTTTGTCAATAAAAAACTGGTTCGCGCCCGTCAGTTCATGTAGCGATATTTTTTCTAGGAAACAATAGGCCGGGCCAGCCGGGGTGGGGCCGGGGGATGCGCGTGAGCATGTTTCTTTAGAATTTTTAGTGTTCTTTAGTGACTCGCTTCCTGCCAGTGACTACACACGTGTTCTTTCTCTCGGTTTTACGACGACTTGTGATCAGTTTCTTTCCTTTGACCTACGCTTTGCTTTTCGGACTTGTGATTGATTGCCTACCTGTGACCTGTGCTGTGTAAATCGGACTAGATTCTAAATCGAACTGCCTACAAAAGTGGACAGATGGCTGCTGCGAGGAGAGAATACACCAAACGGGAGTATGCAGAAATGCATTACCTGTATGGCTTTTGCGACGGTAATGCCCGGGCTGCTGCCAGAGAATATCGTCAACGCTACCCTAACCGTGATCGTTTTCCGGACTACAGGGTCTTTATGCGCGTACATAATTCGTACATGGAGGGAGTCTTACCCGGTCAGCATGCTCCGAGAGCAGGCAGACCAGTGGTGCGTTTTGAAAATGAAGATGAAGTGCTGAGAGAATTAAGGTTGGATCCTGGTGTAAGTCAACGCCAAATATCCCGTAATCTCGGGATTCCAAGATCGACAGTGCAACGTATTATTAAAAGGAATAAATATCACGCCTACCACGTGCAAAGAGTGCAAGCTTTGCTGCCCGGTGATTATGCAACTAGAGTACGGTTTTGCAGAGAGATGCTAAGATACCACAGAGAGGATCCGCAGTTTTTCAATAAGGTTTTATGGACGGATGAGTCAAATTTTAGAAGAATGGGAGTGTTCAATATCCACAACTTACATTTTTACTCCAGAGTGAACCCCCATATCATAAGAAATGATCGATTCCAGCATCTGTATGGCATTAACATGTGGGCTGGTATAATTAACCAGCAGTTGGTGCTGCATGAAATGCCAGCAAGAATGGTGCTCATTATTTAAATTTTTTACAAAATAATTTAAACCAAATTCTTAACGAAGCTGAAGTTTCAGAAGAAAGAATAGCAGAAATGTGACATGAACATGACGGCGCCCCGCCTCACTACAATCAATCGGTGGATTGGTCGAGGAGGACCTATTGCATGGCCACCCCGGTCGCCCGATTTAAATCCATTAGATTTTTTTCTTTGGGGCTATTTTAAAGAAATAGTTTACCAAAGAGAGAACAATACTGAACAAGAACTACGACAAAAGCTCGAATTTGCTAGGGTACAAGTTACTAACAACAGAGGTGCATTCCGTAGGTTACGTAGGAATTTTATTAGACGGTGCAGATTGTGTATTATGGTCAGAGGTAGAAATTTTGAGCATTTATTGTAAAATGTTTTGCTTTAATAAAACAATTATTTTGCAATCGTTGTTTTGTTTTTTCGTCCTTGAAAGATACTGGACCTACTCATGGCCATGTGTTATACCTTTTCAGAATCCCCATTGAATGCGCCAAAACTTGAAATACAGCGTCACTTTTCGGTAGAGTATTTTTTTTTCACAGTGGGGTTCGAAGTAAATAAAAAGTTATGATTTGAGAAAAAAGTAATTCATAAAATTGAATATTATCTTCAACACACCCAATAAACAACCATAAATAGCATGTCTAACGCAAGGACTTATCAGTACTAATCTAGTTAAAATGATAAAAAAGATATAGGTGTACATTTTTTCGAATTTTAATAAGAATAAGTTTAAAAAAGCCAATTTTCTCATAAAAATACAAAATAAATTATAACTCTGCAGTGGTTGACCTTAGAGACCTCCCGTAGAACAACTTTTTGCTGCTGATGACCTCACCTAACCCCTGGTTGCGTTTGATCCACGACATTTGGGCCAACCTGTATATGGCTGATTTCATAACACGGAGTTATACGGCTAAATTTTCGAAAAATTATCCTAACCGACATACAATACCTACATCCGATCAATACGTAATGCAAATAAGCGCAAGCTTCACTTTTTTAATAATTTAGAAAAATATTTTATCGTTATTCAGTATAGTTTTAACTTTTAATCAATAAAATTTAATCTGCATGATGTATATTGTAATAGATAACTAGGTTTAACTAGCTAAGCTATAATTCCTTCCATAACATAATAAAGACGCTATAACGTTTATATTAAACACACTTCTGTCGCGCTGTACCTAAAGAATAGAGAAATTTTAGAGTTTACAAAAATAATAGCTTTATCTGAACTTCACAGCGAATTATGTAAAAACGGTGTCGAAGTTCAAATAGTGTATTACGAATAACTAAATTATAGAGGGAAAGTGTAGTGTTTGTTGTAAAGTAAAGCGCCAGGAAGGCTAACAACTAGTCGTTAGGAATCTGACTATATACCTAAGTATCTAGGTATGTTTTATGAGGATGCGTTGAACACTAAGCGTTGAGGCCAAACACCCGTGACCCATAGCATGTAAACATAAATCGTAAAGATGACAATCTCAACTTCAAAGGGATTTAATTAACTGTATGTGACTTGTTATTTTAGCTACTACATGACGCGTGCACCTTACCTTAGCTTTGTCTTATCTATAACGGCACATGTATTCAATTAATTATTGTGCTATGCAAAATTATATTTCTTAATTTGATTTGCTTGTAAATTCATATCGGCCACTTCTTGAAAATTATTATCGTTTCTGGAGTGGGTAATATTATTATATTATGAGTGGGTTTTATTGCAAATTAATCCTGTTAAAATTGTTATTCAGCGTCAGGCCTTTTTTATAGTGGGGAAATCTTACATAGATACTCCCGGCTCCGGGGTATGGCGCGGCGCCGTGGTTATGTCGGATTCTTACTGTCCGTTTCCACAATGATAGTGCATATTTCCCTTCTCTATCATCCGCGTTCCCCCGAACCCCCGACCCAAACACCGTCAGGCCGGAGGGTGCACGCCGGAAGGTCCTCCGAAATGTGAGATACACGTCGGGGGACCCTCCGGCTTATTCAGTGTCACACGGTTCCCAACTTAGGGGTTTTCCCCCCAGATTTAGGGGGTAAATAAGTGAGATAGGATTTTTTTAGGGGTCTGAAATTTTTAGGGGTATTTTTAGGGATTTTTTTGACTCTTTAATATTTTTAAATTGATAATTACATAACTAGTTTTGATATTTATTTCTTGACCTAGCGACTCATAGCGACATCTAGTACGTAATTAAATAAAATGTTGCAAAGCATCATGATGGTCCGATTTACATTAAATCGAAATGGTGGATCTTGTACAACATTTAATCCATCCAATAAAATGTTAAATTTATTCAACATGTATGATTTCAAAAATGCTGAATCTTCAGATGAAGACGAAATATTTTATGTATTAAATAACTTGTAATAAAAAGACTTTTGAAACATATTACAGCATATTATTTCTAAATCATCATGAATTTATATTTGTATATTTTTTTAGGGGGACAACTGAATAATTTAGACGTTTTTAGGGGTTTTTGACACAAACTTTAGGGATAAATATTTTTGAGAGTTGGTAACACTGCAGTGTCATGTCTACGACTTTGTTAGCTTATTTTTAAATTCTTCTTTTCAATAAATGTAATCTGGTTATTAGATTAAGGTTCGAGAAAACAACTTCAATGAAAAATATTTTGTAACGTACTCAATTTTAATCAGTTAAATGGCTAAATGTACTTACCTACTAAAATATACCTTAAGATAGGTAATTTCACAAAGATTTATCTTACCTATAGCCTATAGTGCCGTGTGGGAGCACTCTTTTATTGATTACATAACACACTGTTATCCCTATATTTAAAGCTTTTCTAGGTGCATTCTCCCTTTCATCGTGTATCACCAGATAAAAACCACAATAAAAACGGAAATTGTAGGCACTCGCCTCTCATAGCCGTAGAGCTCATAGCGAAAGTCAATGTTACCCTTATTAAAATTTAAAGAAAATTAAATAATGACAAGACCACAGGACAAGACAAACATTTAAAGTTTTAGATAGTTCAATACTTTGCAGTTATATTGTGTAAAATCACATGTAAAATACAGTTAGTACCTAATACGTAATAATTCACTAAAAAGAAGACCACTGATTACTATTACAATATACAGAAATTGAAACCGCTTAACTTGTTGAAATACTTTGTTTGTAAATTTATCGCAATAATAATAATTAATAATTGAATTCAAAAATACTTTCTAGCAATGCAACTGCATTCAATTTAATTTAAAAGCATAGTATCTGGGGTTGGCACATTATAAAAAAACACCTGAACAATGATAGGTACTGAATACGTCACGACAGACATGACTGTGTTGTGATGACAAAAATGGTGTCCGTTTACCAGCTGGCACTCAATTTTTAATCAAAAAATTGTTTTTTAATATAAGTGTAGTGTTATGGCGTCTGTTCTGGATTTAATAAAACACTACCAGCATGCAATTGAGAAATATCCTAACGATGAGAAAAATGTAAGTGTAATTTAATGCATTCAATCTAGTGCAGTTTTCCTTTTATGAGATAATTTCGTAATTTAGTAATCTTGAACCTCGTAATCTTCCATAATATTTACCTTTAAAAATGGCGATTATTTACCATTCTCGTAAATTTCCGTAGAAAATTGTTTCATTGTAATGCTCAATTGTCTATTGTACATATCGTTCTATAATACGGTAAAAGCTTTTCCTTTCTTATAATTAAATAACTGCGTAATAATATACTGATTAACAGAAAACATTTTCGATAAAATAACTACGTGAAAAAGGCATTTTTAACAAATTCAATTAGTGTTAGTTGTTATTGATTGTTGCAGATTTTGAAGTGTATAGACAAACTATTCCACCTTGGTGTGACAGTTCAGCATTTGCAAGAGACTGGTGTAGGGCGAACAGTAAATGCCCTACGCAAAGAGCCAGGAGATGTCGGTCAGGCTGCAAGAGCACTTGTGTACAAATGGAAGTTGATGGTAGCTTCTGAAGAGAGTGACCAAGAGGGAGATCAAAATAATGACAGTGAGCGTCTCTGATATTAGAATTTATGTATTGTTCATAGATTTTTGTTATCAATAAATATATGCATGCTTAAATGTTTTATGTTTTGTTGTTTGGTCCCTTACTTTTACTGTACCTTTAATTTGCTTATAACTGGTACCTTAGATATTTTCTTTCAATCTCAAACTAACAATAATCCTTCCGACACATCCACTAATAATAATATACTACGTATACAACTTCCAACAAGCAAATACAGTTGGTTTGGATTAATAGTTAAAAATAAACATTTTCTCTTAGCTGCAAAATACAATGGACATGATGATGCAGATTCTGAAGATAGCCACAGATCAAAAAACAAGCAAGAAAAAAAGCTATCTGATCGATCTTCACGGAATGATAATACACATGGGCATATGAATGGTGATCACCATAGCAGTAAAAGGAAATATCACAGTAGTGAGGTTAGTTTCTTTGTATGTTGGAATTGTAGATAATTGTCCGAAGATGTAAGTAACCATTTGTGTTTTATTTAACTTTTTCAAGTTTAATGTACTTATCAATTCTTATTCAATACAGAATTATTCTAAGTTTATATTATTATGTGCAAATAATATAGAATTGAATATTATTGAATATATTATATTAACTTACATTCAATTATGTTTTATGTATTTTCAGGAAGATGAACCGGATGTAAAGAAATCTAAATTGTCACAGCCAAAAGAAAATGGGTACAAAGTAAAGAGAGAACCTGAATCTAGATCGGAAAGATCAAACAGTGAAAGTGAAAGTGAAGATGACTCATCTGATAGTGACAGTGATAGTGATGCCTCTCAGTCTTCTGAAGAAGAAAAGGTAACACCAACCAAGGTCAAAGAAGAAAAGAAAGATAAACATCACACTTCAAGGAAAGAAAGTTCAAGCCATAACCACAGTTACCATAAATCTGAAAATACTTCTGAAAGAGATAAAAAAGTTACAGAAAAACATTCTAAGCATAGTGATAATTCTAGACTCACAGAATCAAGTAAAGAAAGAAATCATAGTTCACATAGGCATAAAAGTTCATCAGAATCCAAAGATAAAGATAGTTCAAGAGAGTATAAGGATAGAAAAGATAAACATTCAGAAAATAAAGATAAAGAAAATAGATCATCTGAAAAGGACCGATCATCACATAAAGATAAACATTCTGAGAAAGAAAAGAAAGTAAAGCATGAGGAGTCAATAAAACATAACAGTTCAGAAAAGCAAAAAACAGATAAAGAAAAATCATCAAGTAAACATAGATCAGAAAAGGATAGGTATAGGTCAGCAGAAAAAGAAAAATCCTCTGAAAAGGAAAAAAGACATAAAGAAGAGTCTTCAAAAAAGCATAGTAATTCTGATAAACATAAAAGCAGCCATTCAGAAAAAATTAAGAGTAACATAGAAAAAAGCTCTAGTACAACAGAGAAACAATCTTCTAGTTCTGAAAAGGAAAGGCTGAAAGAGAAAGAAAGATCTGATAAACAAAAACTAAAAAGTTCTTCAGATCAGGTCATAAAAAAACACGAAAAGAAAGAAAGAAGTGAAAATAAGGAGAAGCACAGTTCCTCGAGTAAAGAAAAAAGTAGTTCCTCTAAAGAAAAAGATAGCAAGGGTGAAAAACGTCATTCTTCATCAAGTGATGGGACTTCGAAAGAAGTGAGCAAAAAATCTAAAAGTAATAGAAGTGAAAGTAGTAGTCGGAAAGATAAGCATAAGTCTAGTTCTAGTAAGTCAAGTAATAAGGCAAATGATGTACCAAAGAAAAAGTCTCACACAAGCAGTAATGATAGTGACAATGGGATTGATTGTGAATCAGGTAAGCAGACTTAAAATATAATTCGTAAAATATTATAAATGCAGAAGAATTATTGAGTTTGTATCGGTTTGTTTGTATCACATTTTAATGAGGTGATTTTATGTTAAATTTTTGCATCTCAAGATAGTTTTTTATTGCTGTGAAAAATCGAATTCCCATGGGGATTTCCTTTGACTATGCGGGTGAGGTACCTCTTATAAGTTCTTAATGTTCAAATTTGTTTATTTCAGGTGCGAGCTTTGCTGAGGCATTAGGCATGGTCAGTCCGGTTAAACCTAAAAAGAAATCAAGTAAAGAGACACAGTCACCAAACAGTTCCTTCAATGGAGATGTAAGTTAAAATTAATAATAATGCTATATGTTCGAGTAATTAATATTTACTTTCTATGTTCCATTTCCCTAATTTCACACATGATTGTTAATTTTAAATAATGCATGTTTAAATATAAATTATCCGACAAATTTACAAAAATGTAATGGGAAAAAAAGAATACGAAATATGCATTATTTTTATATTTCTTCTATCTTTATGATTTCCAGCTCAGCCCGGCTAATCTACTGGCGCCAACTGCTAAACTTGCACCCTTACCTAATATTGAAATATCGGCGTTACCTGAAATTTCACCAAATTACAAACCGCGGCCGCCGCCTAAATTCCTACCACATTTTGAAGAAATGGACTTGAGTACAGTCATGTCTTCAAAGAACCAAAGGTATTTAAAATATTTTCATTGATTATCCGATTGAAATTTTTTCTATCGAGTCTTTTTTCGCAAAAATTATTCTTTAATTTTATTTATCAAATTCACTGCTTTTGTGTTTATTATTATGTGAATTCTCTTTTTCAGAACAAAAGTTTTCTCTGGAAATAAAGTATTAGGAAAAATCCCCTCACTGTATGAAATGTGTGTTCATGTGCTTCAGGAGCATATAGACGGTAAATATACTATTATTATAAATATTTTTATTTCCTTTTTTGCTACTTGGCAATCTGATATTCATATCAATAAGCCACTTTTTGAGATACATGTCTATACAGATTTTGTACCAATATTTAAATGTAATAAAAAATACCCTTTTAATTTCCGTGTATAAATCGCTGAGATTGATTCAAATATTTTCAAATTAGTAAATTTAATTCAAGTAATACACACATTACAATAATGAAACCATATTCAGCACTGGAATACACCGGCGGTGTGCCATACGAGATATTAAAGCCGGTGGTGGACAGAGCGTCCCCGCAGCAGTTGTTCATGCTGGAACACTACAACCCGTACCTGATGGAGGACACGGACCACCTCTGGCAGGGGTTCTGCGAGAAACACTTCCGCAACAAGAAACGGATGGAAATGGAGACTTGGAGAGAAATGTATATGGTGAGTTTTTATAAATGTTCTTAGTTAAAATTTAATTACACTTTTTTACTGGTGTAAATATAGGATAAACACACTGGCTAGATATGTATGTTTTATTTGCTATATAAATTGTAGATATAAGTATGTTCTAACATTCTATATAATAAATATTTTACATCCTCTTGAAAACATTTGTTAGAAACTTTAGCTGATAGATGTGGTTTTTATAACCACAACTGTATAAATAAACAATCACTTTTACTTATTTTAATAATGTATTAAAATTTTTCACCAACATTTTTAAATATTAAATATATCATGTAAACTAAATGTATATAATATGTACATATATCATAAATAGACTGGAGCCAATATAAAACAAAAAATACATCTACCAAATACCATTACAACTTATACCAGGCTGAAGCTGACTGATTTCTTATTCAGTATTTTCTCTTACATATTTGTTTCATTGATTGTAGCGATGCCAAGAAGAACAAGAGATAAAACTGAAATCACTTACTGAGAATATCAAGATTGCTCAAGAAGCTAAAAAGGCGCCTATCAAGCAAACAAAAATGGCATATGTTGATACAGTTGTTAAACCACCGAGGAATATTGCTAGGAAACAAGTAAGTAACCCGTTATATTAATAATGAATAGCTTAATAGAAAAGACTACAAAGTTTTAAGGTTTGATTGAATTGTGTAAAATGTACAAAATTTATCTAGCTTATCACTTACATTTTAAATTTTTTACTATATTTGTACTGCTTAGTATTTTATATTGTAAGCATAAAATGGATTATGTAATTTTTTACCTGTTACATTAAGTAAAATAATTCTCATAAATCTACTTCTAATTTATAGATTTCTTTTCTGATCAACCAAACACATAAAACTTATTTCAGGCCCAACACGGAACAGCGTTCGCAGCAACAGCCAGTCCCGCAGCAAGAGTGGCCGCTTTGGCCTCAGCCCCCAACGTACTGAAAGGGGGAAGGCCAGCCCCCGTCGCCACTGCATCATCACCCTTCATTAAACCCAAGAAAGCACCCCTCATGCAAAAGGCCCTACAGTTCATGAGAGGCCGGAAACGATGATGTCTAAAATTTACATTTAGATGTATGTATCATGTCATCTATTCATTGTAATTGTAGCGATTTACAATTGAAATTTACAATTGATTTTTGGAATTGGCTGCACTTCAAGTTTATCCAATTTGCTGTTAGTAATTAATAATTATATCATCAGTGCACTTATGCTATTGCAAATAATAACCGGGGATAAAAAAAGATCCAATAAACTGTATTGCTTATGTTTTAAATGTAAATAATGTATCAGACAATAGATTATTAAAAACATCTTTTTAGTGGTTATTATACACTGATTATTATTATTGCACCCCGGTATTACTTTTAGTTGAATTACTTCGACTTATAAGTTTTTCAGCTTAAGCAAGTCACAAATTGGATAGACTTAATTGTTTGTATAGCTCCTTATAGGAAACTCTTAAGATTGAAAAATCCTTCACTGAAGCTGAAAATATATGTTCTTGCATTTGCAAGAAAGTTCGTCTATCTAGATTTTATAATAAAATCATCCCAAAAATTGAAAATTTTAGTGATACCTATAAGTAGTAGTGTTTGTTTTGATTGACTTTGTCATTATAAAAATTTAAATCTTACTTTTATTACTGAGTAAAACAAAAGGTTTAAAAACCTTGATGAACGCATAGAAATAAAAGTATGATGTTAAGTTTATTTATATTTCTCTAAAACAACATAAAGAGTAGGTACTTTAACAAAGAAAATTTTAACTATGAAATTATGTGGGTGATATAAAAATAACTTCTCACTGACAAAATATCATGGTATGTTTTTTTGATACAAGATTATTAACAGAAATCAATACGTTTTCTGAAGTGTTCAATGAAATGATTTGAAATTGACATATTTTTATTTTTATATTATATTGAATAATAATTTTAATATACACATCTAAAATTTCAATTATCTCTATGCACATTGAAAATACTCCGATCTTATTCATCATTATTTCTTTGTATATTTAAATATACAAAAATATCTCCAAAATCCTCTTTGAATAGGTACCTACTTATACAACTTAAAAAAATGAGATGCTAATTTTATTTTAATAGGTTTAGTTTCAAGGTTCAAAGGCGCTTTCTTTAATTATTACATTACATAATTGTAATTCTTTTTTTATTATACAAATTTCATGGAAATTCATACTTAATGAATAAAATACAAAAATTATATTTTTTTTCTTTCGTGATATATGTATTATAATAATTATAATTTCTTATTAGCCTGTATTCCCTTATTCTTCTGTTTCATTTTATGTGTTTTGTCTTAATATGTTTAAAAGTGTGTTCTTTTTTAAAGTAATTTATACCCTTACCACAATGGGATTCGTGTCGTCAATAGATGATCTGGTCTAAATATTGAGAATGAAAATAAACAGTTATTCTGCATACATTTTCCACTTCACTATTCCCTGATTTTAAGTCTATGAAGTCATTTTGTTCCTTTTAAAGACCTAAGTCGGAATATGTATGTTATTTATAATTTATATGAGGTTATAATGAAATTGGAAATGTAAAATATTTAAAAAAATGTTATTTTTATTAAGCCCATCTGAGATAAATTTGAAATAAAGAGAAGTGATAAAATATGAAAATATGCACTTAATTAGTTGACTTCCCTTATTTTAGGGCTACTTGGGTTTATAGAGTAGTTAAATGTATCTTGTAAATGTTTTGGAATATTTTTAGTCTAAAAACATCATTTTATGAATTATTTGTCTAGATGTAATTTTAGAACAATTGAAATAAAGACATATTACTGTATATAAGTATCTGGAATTTATTATTTATTTCTTATTAAAATATATTACATAATACATATTATATCCATTTCGACTCACCAGCTATACTCAAATTTAGCCAGCCAAAAGCAATTATGATGCAACTGTATTCATAATATATTTTATTGACTTTAAAAACATTCACTTTAAGTATATTTATTTGTAGAAAGGTCTTTTTCTATCTGGCCATTTAGCTTTGACTATCCTTCATAAAATGTCCCTATTGTGAATAGGGCCTTTAAAAAAAATATAGCAATGTAATGAATCATTGAAACAGAAATCATCCTTATTGAGTACCTAGGTAATTGATGAAAAACCGTTATTTTTTAATATTAGGTGTAATTTTGGCAAGTAATTCAAATGCTAATTTTGCACACATAATATACTGATGTATGTATGTATACAAGTATGTTACACAAGCTAAAGTACGTTACATAAGTTAAAAAACAGTAGCTAAAAAATGTTGTTACATTAGTGAAAAGGTAGATAAATAATAGTTTTTTTTTTAAAGTGAAACTTTTATTACATCGTCTCAAACTTTTTGGTCTGTGTAGCGCATGTCGCGTGTATCGCGGCTGCCGAGTAGGTATACCTACTCGGCAGCCGACCGACACGCGACATGTGTACACAAAGCAGTGTTCGGAACCGTTCGAACAGTTTCACTTTTACCGTGGTTTCATAAAACCACACAACATTTTTTTTTTATATACCTATATGTAAAATATTAATTGGAAGTTTCACAAATTTCTTGGATTTGAATAACAATTTACTGTCATGCTCATTTATATGATGATGTATAAACTGTCTTTATTTCTATTGTATTTTCTTAAAACATGCCATTATAATAATGTTTTGTGATTCATTATATTTAGTTTATGAAATCAAAGTATGTCATTTTATTTTATAATGTTTATTAAAGTGAAACTTTTATTACATCGTCTCAAACTTTTTGGTCTGTGTAGCGCATGTCGCGTGTATCGCGGCTGCCGAGTAGGTATACCTACTCGGCAGCCGACCGACACGCGACATGCGCTACACAAAGCAGTGTTCGGAACCGTTCGAACAGTTTCACTTTTACCGTGGTTTCATAAAACCACACAACATTTTTTTTTTATATACCTATATGTAAAATATTAATTGGAAGTTTCACAAATTTCTTGGATTTGAATAACAATTTACTGTCATGCTCATTTATATGATGATGTATAAACTGTCTTTATTTCTATTGTATTTTCTTAAAACATGCCATTATAATAATGTTTTGTGATTCATTATATTTAGTTTATGAAATCAAAGTATGTCATTTTATTTTATAATGTTTATTAAAGTGAAACTTTTATTACATCGTCTCAAACTTTTTGGTCTGTGTAGCGCATGTCGCGTGTATCGCGGCTGCCGAGTAGGTATACCTACTCGGCAGCCGACCGACACGCGACATGCGCTACACAAAGCAGTGTTCGGAACCGTTCGAACAGTTTTACTTTTACCGTGGTTTCATAGAACCACACATTTTTTATTATCAAATCTATCGCTATCCTAAACAATTATTCAGGTACAATACATAAAAATATATTTTGTTTGTCTTTAGTTCTACAAATACACAGAAACTTGAATTTATATTTTTGGTTTTATGGCATTCAAATGCTTTATAAATATAAATTTATAAAGAATAGAAAAAATTCGATCACGAGGCGGGACTCGAACCCGCATCCTTTCGCGCCATTCCGGGGCGGATGCCTGACCAACTCAGCCACTCGTGACCCGCCAGAGCAATCGAATTTATTCTATTCTTTCAGTTTTATGTGTCTGGAATATTCAATAGTCATATTGGTTGAAATGGTTGTTAGATGGCGCGCGGTGTGTCCCTCCAGACACATAAAACTGAAAGAATAGAATAAATTCGATTGCTCTGGCGGGTCACGAGTGGCTGAGTTGGTCAGGCATCCGCCCCGGAATGGCGCGAAAGGATGCGGGTTCGAGTCCCGCCTCGTGATCGAATTTTTTCTATTCTTTATAAATTTATACACAGAAACTTGTTCTATAAAAAAAAACTTTGGTTATTCCTTCTTTTATTAAAAATATTTCATTGTGGCTTAATTTCTACATTAATACAATCAACAACAAAATCATACATATTTCCATAAGCAATTAAATGGGGATTTGCAATTGCTATACAATATATATTATGTGCTCATAAACAAATTAACACCCATACAATATAATTATTATGTACTGCTTTATCTATCACATTTGTATCTTAAAATATAAAACTTATATTTTATAAATCAATATAATACAACATCAATATTTCTAAATTTTGATTTAAGTTGTTTTTCATAATCTGTGTTTATAATGAGTGGACATTGGTACAAAGCTAAAAACTTCAGGTTCTTATAATACTCTGATATAATATCTACAATAACTGGTGAAATTTTTTTGATTCTTGACAAGCTCAAACTTTGCAAGGTGACTAAATTAGAACTTCCCAAAACTTTTAACAATATCATTTCTGAAAAATTACTATTGTTCCAAATTTGCAAATGTTGTATTTTCTTAAAATTTACTAAGGATATCAGACCTTCATCTGTGAGGTTTTCACATCTTATTATTGCTAAATCCTTAAGGTTAGGACACTTAGACAACATATTGAGACAGCAGTCATCAACAGAGTCACCTCCATATATATGCAATGTCTCCAATTTACCTTGTTTACATGAAATTAGTTTTTTAATAAATTCTAAATCCAAATCCCTGATTTTCTCTATATATATGTGGCACAGTTTGGTACAGTCCAACAGAGAGTCACAGTTAGCGAGAGTTAAGCCAAAGTCAGACAAAGCCAGATACTTTAGTTCTTTGAGTTGGTTAAAAGGAAACATCCAGTCTACATTACTTGAAAGTTGAATAGAATTTTTCATGCTTAGTTTTCTCAGATGAGGCCATTTTTTAATATCTTCTTCAAAATTTTTGCCAATCCTACACATAACCAGTTCTAATGATATTAAATTATTACATTTTTCAATCACATCTTTTATGACCGAATAATTATAAACATATTGGATTTTCAAACTGTAAATAATTTCACTATGGGTTATTATGATCACCAAATTTTTATCACTTACTTCACTCTGCCCTGGCTTACCAGAATAAACGAACGCAAATTGTCTCCATATACACGGATCACGGGCAAGTTTTCTCCACCTCTTGCAAACATTCTCACAAATAAGAATTTCCTCTAACGCCAGATATTTAAATACTAGTACTATCAATTCGTCAGGTAAATCGTCCAATTGAACTAAGTTACTAAGATTGTCTTCATCCATGCTTCTTTATTACTGTAAAATCAAAAAATATAATACACATAAAAATAAAAAATATAAAAAAGCTTCTACATGAATGCAAAACATTGATATTTTAATTACCATAAACGAAGATAAGTACAACTTGTTTGACTTCAAACATTTGTATAACAATTAGAACAATGCTGTCTGCTCATCTTTTGCGTATGTATACTCAATTATTGCAAATCATTGTAATTTCTAAATTAAATTTGGCCAAAATTCAAAATTTGTTTTGACAAATCCAAATAATATTTTTTACCAAAAGGCAAAATGCTAAAATTCCATTAACAATGCTATGACATACGTCAAATCTGACAATTGTAATTTGACACTGACAGGACTGCGTAGGTAATAAATGATAGTAGATAAAAATTTAAAATCACTACATAGTATTCTGCAAAATCGATTCCCGCGTTTATGAGATGTATGTATGTTTAGATCTTTATAACTACACAACGGATTTTGATGCAGTTTTTTTTATTAGATAGTGATTCAAGAAGAAGGTTTTAGTATATGATTTATAAGCTTTTAGAGAAAGCAGGTGAAGCCCCGCTGCCGCGAGCGGAAAGCTGGTATTAAAATATTTTCCTTACCGTTTTTTTTTTTTCTAATAAAATGTTTGTTAAAAACACAGCTACAGTCCGGTCGCGGAGCAGAAAGAATTTCGTACAATGACCTCTTTACCTACTGACAGTGGTCACAAACATTTTTGAATGAAGTGCAGTTTACATGAAATATTTGGAGGAGAAAATGTTTTTTACTAACTTATTAAATAAATGTTCTTTATTCATTTACAATACCTACTTATTAGTTAGTTACATTTTAACTTTTTCAATAACCACGATATCTACACTAATATTATAAAGAGGAAAACTTTGTTTGTTTGTTTGTTTGTTTGATTGTAATGAATAGGCTCATAAACTACTGGACCGATTTTGATGAAATTTGGCACAGATAATCTTTAGACCCTGAGAAAGAACATAGGCTACCTTTTATTGCGAGATATGTACCACGGGCGAAGCCGGGGCGGACCGCTAGTATTATATAAAAAAAAGTGTGCGTGTACACACATAAGAAGTGAAACTTCTTTATGACCTTATTTTTCAAAAAATAATTTACTATATACAATATTACAGAAATACGTTAGTCTAACACGCGATTTCGACTTAGGCGGATTTTGATTGGACATAAAGAGTTTGAGGTTTATTCTTATAAATTTTGAATTCACAAAATCATAATTGAACACCTGATACCAATCAAGCAAACACAAACCTTACGCTCTCAGGTTAAAGGTTTACAATCCCTAAGGACGGCGGTCAATGCACCTGTGCGAGCAAGACACATTATTTTTACGCGGGAGTGACAGTGACAGGTAGTAACTAGGTACCTTAACCATGATTATAATATTTGTTAAGATGGCCCTTATCTCGGACATATTCGTTCGTTGTTCGACTTCGATTTCTCGATTTCTTATAATGCTTGTTTAATGCATTCCGTTACAAAGTTAGGGCTAAGTGGGGCTAAGTTAAGAGTTGAGTTTTTTGCGAAAGTCTGACACGTGGTCAAACTTACGCAAACCAAAGATAGAGCAAATGCAAAAATTCTGAAGGCGTTCAAGTCGACTCAACTGGACTTCGGAAATCTAATTCGGACTTCTAATTGTTGACTCGATTAACGTGGATTTTTTGTATTCTGTTAAAATGAAATAATTCGTTAAATAACTTATGTTCTAAAACGTTTTATTAAATTATAAATTGAATAAAACTTTTGAAGTTATTTTAGAATACTTTACAGCTCTATATTTCAGTTGTTTCAGAGTTTTCACGATTTTCCTTTATCGGCATAATACAGGGTGCTCTAATGTTGTTGATAAATGGCACAATTTTATCATAATATTAATATCTATTACCTAGAGTTTTAATACACTCGTCAAAATACTTATTTTGAGCCCTCGACACCGACGACCTTAATGATCTAAGCCGACGACGTTGGATTTCTACCGTTGAATTTATCATTTCTGGCAATGATGTCCAATGACTTGTATATTATTTAGTACGCTCCTATTGGTAGCCCGAGAACCATAGACAACACGGTATAATATTGAGGCAACGCACTGCGCCATAGCCGTAGAGGGAGAATGAACGCCATAGCATAGTCGCCGACTCGCAATCCGTCGGGGCGGGTCGTCTCTGCTGTTTTATTCTTTATTACACTAATTAATTCGTGTATTTTGATTCGAGTGTAGAGCGACCCGATACCTTACCCGACTGTAGTACTTAATTTCAAAATGTTGCACTTAAAAAATATCGCTAAGGCTGTTTCACCGCCTTTAAAAAATTCAATTAAAAATGAGGCAGTCAATAATATCCTCAAAATCGTACCTGCTGCAGTGAACGTCTCATGCCGATCATATGCGAGTCATGAAATTCCAGATAGGCTTAAAGATATACCCACCAGTGCAAACCCACGATTCTTCGACATGGTGGAGTATTTTTTCCACAGGGCGTGCCAGGTTATTGAAGACAAACTGGTTGAAGACATGAAATCCAGAGTCTCTATTGAAGAAAAAAAGAAGAAGGTAGCCGGTATCTTAAGCATGATGCAGCCATGTGATCACATTATTGAAATACAATTCCCATTGAGACGCGATTCCGGCGATTATGAAATGATCCGAGGATACAGAGCTCAACATTCCTCACACAGGACCCCAACTAAAGGAGGTAAGTTAACTATTTCGTATTGATTTAATATTAATATTGCTTATTACTTAACTCCCACATATGGATCAGTAGTCATTGTTGACGTAGTCTGATTATATACATATATTTATAGCACAGAAGACACGTGATTGTAGAATTCGCTGTTACGTAGATAACCAAATTAACAGGACATAACCTGAAATATAAAAAAAAGATTACAGCTATTATCAAAGTATTTTGGTAGTTAGATAGTTTGATTTTTAGTATATTTAGATGCTTTTTATAATATTATAATAATTACGAATAAAATGTTACCATAGGTTGACATGAATGTTTCTCCTGCATTGTCTACCCGCTACCATTGATAAATGAATACATAGGTGTGTGTGAAATAAATCAATATAAATTTCAATTTCCATTATAAATATAAATTTTATTAGTTAGTTAAATTGTTTTTTATTTTTATAAAAATAGACCTGAATAAAAGGAGCTCATCCGTAAAACTGTGGTCGTTTTTGTACACTGTTACATTTCATTTTCAATCTGTTAGGTAATAATGCGACTATAAAACCGCAGTTGTTGAAAATTTTTGCTGTCTTTAAAATTGAAAGGACTTATGTACTTATAGTATTAAGTTTGACAAGATGAATGTGTTTGTCTAAACTATTTTATTTGGGCAAAAAACATGTTAGTTAATGTTAATACATTTTAACTAACATACAGCTATGTTTGTAAAAACTTATTACTACCAAGTTGTAGGTACTTTTAAGTACAGTAAAAGTTCCTTATTCGCGCTTCCTTTATTCGCGTTTTCACTATTCGCGGATTAAAAAAATGCGACCCAATTTCTATATTCGCGACTAAAAATTTTTTTATTCGCGGATTTAATAAGTACATACATAATAATAAAATTATTCCAATAGGTATCTAACCCAATATCCTTGTCAAATGGACTAATAAGAAAGTAAAATAGATCTTATTACAATATTGCCTAAAGTACATATTATGTTGTTAAATGATATCGCCGAGGCCTTTGACACAAGCCGCCTTTGTCGCAAGCCGCCTTTGCCGCGATTGATGTTTTTGAGAATGTAAATAAACAGAATGGAAGCAACCTTATAACTCAATAAATAAAGTATATTTTTAAATGTAGTTCCGTTTATAGTAAAATCCGCTTTGCGTGTTTTATTGTTTCGTCTTTCACATTCGTTACAAAAATTGTGTTCGAATAACGTCTACTGCACTCTTCCTAGTTTATATTGTCAACTAAAAAAATGAGAAACGAGTTTCGAGTCGAAACTCGTCGAAACTTTCGACACGAAAAAAATCTCAATCGTCACCTAGGAACGTATCCCCTATAATCCCATATAAATTACCATTCCGTTTTCACGGTTTCTGTATTCGCGGCATATTTATGGAACATATACCCCGCGAATAAGGAACTTTTACTGTATTTTCAGTTTTCACACAGCCGCCTTAATACTTTTTATTCAAGAGTCAAGCACAAATTTTATCGAAGAATTATAGAACACAATAGTTTGATTGCTGGCCTCCTGTGTCAGAAACAGGTTAAGCAAGATTATGTAATTATTGATCTTGAGTTGAATTTGAAAATGTCTATAAAAACAAAAGCTTATAAAAATGTATGATTAGTATTTTTATTTCCGTACCTACCCAATAACATTTAAGTGAAAATAATAGAAAAATTATGTACCTAGGTGGGTAACAAAAATATAATATAAGCTCATTCGTAATTGCTGAACTGCAAACTGCAGAGGAGAAGACTTTCTATTTTTGAAATGATCACATTATTGTATTGTTATCTTCGACTACTTAGTCAGTAGTAGAAGACAAGACGTTTTGATGAACTATACTACTCTAGGTCTACTATACTAGGTACTTCAAGCCCAATTTCGTGAAAGTTGCCGTAGACGATGATTCTTGTACGAAATTTGTCCCAAATCAAAGAGCATAGTTGATTTATTTACAGTCTTGAAGTACCTACAATCTACACCTACATTAGTACTGTTATTTTAAGATAACCTACAGTACTGAGTGATCATCGATCAAGCTTCTGGCGTGTGTGATAAATTTGAGAAAGGTTGAAAGACCTTGAAGTACAGATTCCTTTTCTCGTTGATAAAATAGTGACGAATTCGGTCATTGGTTGTTTATGATTTGCTGGTAGCAATTGGCAACCAAGGGCGTGGTAGTGACGTTATCTTCCTCACGTAATTTACGTAACTAGGTACGTGTAAGTATAGTATTAATTCTGACGCATTGAAAGTCACTCGTCCCTAAATGTATTGTAGAGAAGCAGTGTTCAATAATTGAATATCTTTAAGAAAAAACAAATGCTTAGCAATCCTTTTCAAACTTTGTATATTCAGATTCAGAAGTTTGTGAAAAGTCACATTCTGATCTGATGGCTTTGCTTCCCTCATTATTATTAAAAAAAAGGAACACTGCTGAAACAATGGTTCTAAAATTCCAAACCGAAGTAGTGTAACGTGAAATATTTCACTCAAGGAAAAGAAACGATGAAGACGTAGACTACGACTGAATTAAGTTTCATCTACATAGTAAACACATGGTAAATCTTAGCAATTTTGGAGAAAAAAATCCTATAACCCGTAACAAAATATTATTTGACCATAATCAGGAATACATATATGAAAATAATAAAACTTCTAGACAAGTTCAAATGAATAAACTATTATGTTCTCATTGATTAGTAGAGATGCATGTGAACTCGTACTGAACAAATTAAATAGACTGAAGACTCTACCGTCTTCAATAAAGAACGTTAATTTTTATATGACACTTCAGATTTAAACATAGACAATAGACATTTAGAGTATTCTTTCGCGCCACAAACACAATATGTTACTTAATCAAAATTGGTGCAGTTTGATGTGAAAAAAAGCATATATATGTTATGTGTTTGCATTTATAATATAAGGAAATGCTTATAATAAAGCAGAACTTTCAATCATAGAACGTATCAATTTATTGCCGTTTTAAACTGTAGGTATTTAAAAATCGAGGATCAATCAATCCGATTCTTTTTTTTTGTTTGTTATCTAGGGTCTTGTTATTTAGATTTCTATGGTTATCTCAGAACTTTCGACTGGGTGAACGGATTATCATGATTCTTTTATTTCGTATTTGAAAGTTCTTGCCACCCGTGTAGCACCCTTTTTTGACAATTTACAGGCAATTTAGTTTTTTTACTATAATAATACTGATTTGTAATTCGAAATGCAACGAACATTGTTAATTACAAAAGCTATTACTAATAGATAGTTCAATATAACACAAAATTCACAATTATAAAACACTATGTCAATAGACATAAGATTTTTTGATTATAAAATAAAATAATAAAATTTTAAATTATGATCATGATCAGGCAACAAAGGTTCCCACTGCGACACGATACCCTTGCGAGGGTTCAGGCTATATTATATCTACTACACTGGCTAAGTGCGGGTTGGCAGACATCACAATATTATATCGTCGAAATTTTTGATTCTTGGACATGAATGTTTCCTCACGAACTTTTACTTCACCGTTCGAGCAGTGGTGGTGTTATCCATTTGCGCAGTTAAATTGAAAAAAGTCGAGTCTAGTATAGTCTCGATCCTCCGACTTATCGATTTTTAAGTCAGAGGTCTTCACTACTCGGCCACCACTGCTCGATTATGAATAATTATGAGATGGAAACTAGTTGCACTATTTTTTCTTAAAATATGTAATAAAATAAAATAACAGCAATGTTAATTTAACTTATAGACTAAACCTATTTTGATATAAAGTGAAACATTTGGTGACATTCACTGTAAAAATAGTACCGTAAGCTTGAGTTTTCCAATGTAGACAACTATAATTAGGCGGCTTGGCCCCGATAGAATGGCACGGCAACGTTGAATCGTTTCAGTTGTTTTTTATAAAAACAAAATGGCATGAAATCACGATTCATCTTGGAAGTCATCGACCAACAAACAAACCACAATAATAAAAAAATAAGATGTATTTAAAAAACTAAGCAACTATTATTATTTTTTGTCTATCACTTTTTGTATTCTGACTAGCGAGCTCCTAGTCCGATTTTTCTGAATAATTGAATAGCTATAATAGGTACCTTTATACAACACTGAGAACAAGTTTTTGAATGTGAACCTTAAAGGACTTTAAGAATAAGGACGAGAATTAAACTAAACCCCGATTAAATTGTTGGCAGGTATAAGATTCTCAACAGACGTGACAAGGGATGAGGTGAAAGCCCTTTCAGCTCTAATGACGTTCAAATGTGCATGCGTCGATGTACCATTTGGCGGTGCGAAGGCTGGAATCAAAATCAACCCCAAGGAATACTCTGAACATGAGTTGGAAAAGATCACGCGACGATTCACTTTGGAGCTCGCAAAGAAGGGATTCATTGGTGAGTATTAACATGAGTAATTATAAGTAATATTTAAACATGCTAAATACGAAGTTATAAATTGATCTGAAAAGGAGTCAGCGTCACAGTAGGTATCTAAAACACGGCAGTTCTACATACATATTTCACAACGATATTTTAGTAGCCACTTTTGAAACTGGTTTATCTAGTAATTGCTAATAAGTTTTTAGTTAACCTTTTAATTGCGCTCGTAAGCTTGGTACCTATATTCTTCAGATGGCATACTTAATTAAACTTATGATGATATGATAATAGGCATGACGAAAGATTTTGGAATTCTCTTCCATAATGTGTGTATACGTTTACTATACAAGAAAAACCCTATATTTCGGTAATATACTTAAATTTAACGAAGATAAAAGCCATTTTTCAAAAAATATTTATTAACTGTGCCAAAACAGCTCGCAGGTGTCATGGCGTAGGCGTGACGTCACTCTTTAGTAAATACGTAATTATTTGTACGCATTGCGAAGAAAATTAAAAAAATATTTATTTAATATGTGTTATAGAAACGAATTTCAAAGTTTATAAGTGGTGTGCAGTATTGCAGTGTGAATCCACATAAAAATAATGCTCAAAAATGTATTAGTAATTATTTCAAGCGAGAAAATAATAAGAAATGATTGTATAAAGTTGGCGCGGAGAACCCCGAACCACGTATTCGTGAATTCGCAATTATATTTCTGTTCTGAGTCGATAAAGCATACGTGAAACAATAGAAAATAAATAAAAATGCGTTTTCTCAACATATTCATAACAACAAAACACATCTGACGTGAGTTGTTTACTTAAGCGTGACGTCACGCGTGTTTTAGTAAAAATGGCCAACTGCAGAATTTCAATGTTTTATTTTATTGATAATCTCATTAATCTTAATGTTTTTAAGATTTCTAAGTCACTATATTTAATTTATTTATTATACATCTTCCCTTAAAAACACTAATACGATCATTTATGGATACTGTCGTCATGCCTGAATATTTCTAGGTAATATTTCTTCGTCGCAAATACTAAAAACGTAGTAGTTTTGCTCTGATTAAAAATAGAATGTCATAAATAAACACACTATTCGTATAGTAACAAGAGGTGTGGTTCTGACGCGCTTTACATCAATGTGTTGTATAACACTATCGTTTTCGTTTTCAGTTACATATTATTCCCTGAAACGAAATAAATAATACAGTATATTATACAAATTTCTTTCGCTAAGTAATATAGCAATCCTAACAAACAAAATAGTACTAACTCTAGTGTCACGTAGCCACACACCTACTTAGTGACGTCGTTGTTGTTATGCAAGTTACTAAATGTTTTGATAAATATATGAGCACTATATCAAATTTTAAACAAACAATTCTATCTCAAGATAAGAGGTCTCAAAAATGTTATGAATATGAAACTGCGAGTGTTTTGTTTCAGACATTTAGCTCTTAGCAACGAACACTTTCATTTTGTCAAATCTCTTATATTATACGTGATCAATTATATACGTCACAATCTTATTTTGGATAATCAGCTTATTTAATCTCTATGATTTCCGATCGAATGACACTTTATCAATAAGATATAATATATAAACATGTTGATGTTGACCACACAAATAAATCGTGACTATCTACAGCAAAACGATATATCTTTGTAAATAGGTAGAGATTATCTGCATTTATAACACAATCAACGAATTTACTTACTAATTCTACTCATTGTAAAGAGAAGTACTTATTTAACTAGTTAGTTCGTTTCAAAACATTTGGTTGAACGCATTTCAATATTTGAATTCCCAACATGGTTTATAAATAGAATTTATGTAGCCAGGCATTAATAGCTCATAAAAAAACCTTAGAGGTTATTTTCAGGGGCGTCTATGAGAATAAATCCCTTTTCATTGTCAAACAATTTGAAGCCATACTTTAATGTAATGCACGTGCAGTTTTTTTTAACAAGATTCCTCTCTAATCGTATCTATCGTAGTGTAAAATATACCTAGTAAAGCCATCAAGTACTTCATACCTGATAAGTAAACAGCTTTATAAGAGATACAAAGTCAATAACCTTTCCTAGATGTATGCTGGCGTGTTGCAAATTGTCTATCAAGTTTACGCGAAACTAAATTGCACGTCAAAACTTTCAACCCTAAGCGTTCAAACAAACTCTAGCTTTATTACTACTATGGACCGTCAATGTGCCTCTCCATGATTTACTAAATTTTTGCTCTACTTTCCATCCACCACCGATAATTTTCCCAGAAACAATATTTTGTGTAGGTACTCCCTTCCATCGCGTAGTAACGTTTCCTCTTTTGCTAAAGGGCCGGGCTTGGACGTGCCAGCCCCTGACATGGGTACCGGTGAACGTGAGATGTCCTGGATCGCCGACACATACGCCAAGACCATCGGCTACCAAGACATCAACGCACACGCCTGTGTTACTGGCAAACCCATCAACCAGGTGAGTCATTTTACACATGGATTTTGAGTCTATTACGGTTTTGATAAGCCACTTCGCACAAATTAAAAAAATGGTTGCCTGTAAAGTCGGTTTTACGGGCGAAGATTTTACGTGACAACGTCTTTTTCTCGGTAGAATATTTATGTGCTGCGCGCGCGGCAGACCGCGGGCCTCTCTCTCGTTCGGTGACTCATCGTAACGTTACCGAGCGTTACACTTTTTCATAAGTGACTCCCAGTCGCAACCTAATTTAAGACGTTGTCACGTCAAAAAAAATATTGTGCAATAACGTACAAAATATAGTCTACGTATAGTTTTCCTGTGACAGTAGTTTCATATGTTTTTTACGTGTGATATGATGATTTTTTTTAAACCTGCTCCTTAAGGGCGGCCGTACACGGACCGCTTCAAGCAGTTGAGACCGACCGCTTGAAGCCGCGACCGCGCGGTGAACTATAGGCATTCATTCACCGCCGTACTCGCGACCGCTTCAAGCCGTCATCTGCATGACGAAATTCCACCGTGCCGTTGACGGCTCGCGAGCGGTCGTGAGGCATACACTGACTGCTCGAGCCGTTGACTGCGCTAGAGCCGTCGACGGCTCCCTCCCCCCCCTGAAAATCAATGACTTGACTAGTCAAAAAAATCAACCGCTCGAGCGGTTGGTAGCGACGGCTCGAGCGGTCAACAACCGACGGCTCGAGCAGTTGACGCCGACCGCTCGAGCCGTCCGTTTACGTCGCTCAGCCGTTAACTGCTCGAGCGGTCCGTGTACGGCCTAGAGGTCCGCGCCACGCCGGCGTGCCGCCGCCGAGCGACCCCGGCGCGCCGCCGCCGCCGCCGGGTCACAGAAAAATTGGCGCCGAGTTCAAATTTTGCGCGCGAACCATGTGTCACGCACGCGTTGTTGTCTACAACACGGCAACGATAATAGACAATGTCTACTATATCGATGCCAGATGTTTTACTCCAAAAGTGGAATACCACAGGGATCGGTGTTAGGACCACTGTTGTTCTTAATTTATGTGAATAATATCCATGACATAGGCCTGCATGGCGAAATTACCCAATACGCAGATGATACATGTCTATTTTATTTCGGATCCTGTATAAATAATATTATTTCACAAGCTCAGGAAGACCTCAACCACTTATCTGAATGGTTTCAGTACAACCTCTTAACTGTTAACGCATTAAAAACATCCTATGTTATATTTAAAGCAAAAAATAAAAAAATTCCACCTCATGTGCCAATTACTTTGAATGGAATTCCACTTCAACAAAAAAGTAATGAAAAATATCTTGGTTTAAGAATAGATAGTGGCTTGTCCTGGAACATTCAAATAGACCATGTTAAATCTAAACTCTCATCCCTTGCTGGCTCACTTCGTAGGGTTGTAGGATGCCTTCCTAAACAAGTCCGCATAAATATTTATAATTCATTAGTAAAATCACATCTTACGTATTTAATCGAGGTATGGGGAAGTGCTCCCAAATACAAACTAAAAGAGTTACAAATAATTCAGAATAAAATAATTAAAATATTATCATTACCTAACACCGTCAATCAAAATTTATAAAGACACAAAACTGATGAACATCAAACAATTATATAAATATACAACATGTATTCTTATTAAGAAAATTTTAGACAAGAACATACATACAGCACTAACTTTCACGAAAAATAAACCAGCTTATTCTAAACGTAACACAAAGGATCTAGACATACCGAAGGTCAGGACCGGCTATGGACAGAAATGTATTACTTTTGAAGGTGCCCAATTATACAATAAACTAAACAATGATATAAAAACAGCTGAATCGATTTATACATTTAAAAAGCGCCTAGCTGATCACATACTTAATGACCAATCACTTCTGGAATAAAACACCTACCTTTGGAATAGCTGTGCCCGGACGACTGTTAGATTATTTATTTACTTTGTTATGTTATTCTCATGTAATTAGCTTTAAGTCTTTAAATGAGAATAAATGATTCTTTAAACCTAAAGCTAGCCAAAAAACACTCCAATAGATTTATTGATGAGGATGACGACGTCGCTCAAGAGTGTTGGAGATATTTGGCTACGGCTAACCCTTCAGATTTAGGAGATGTAGAGGGCAACATTCTTAAGTTCTGGGAACAAAAAAAAGTTGTTTTTCCTTGGCTTGCCGGATTATCGCTATCGCTTCTATCTATCCCAGCTACAAGCACGCCAAGTGAAAGGGTTTTTTCTGTAGCTGGGCTAGTCTTAACTGCGAAGAGATCGCGTCTAAATCCTGCAAAAGTTAACAAAATTATTTTTATCCATGATAATTATAAACATGATTTGTTACAAATCAGTAACATTCATTGCTATGCAGACGACAGTACGGGGGATGCTCTTTATTCCGGCCGTGCAAACACCTCAAAGGAAAGCCTCAATGAGAGTCGAAACAAACTTGTGTCTGAAGTCGAGTCTTCTCTCCAAGAAGTCTCGGATTGGGGCGAACTTAATCTTGTCGAGTTCAATCCTCTAAAGACACAGGTTTGCGCGTTCACCGCTAAAAAGACCCCATTTGTCGTAGAACCTCGGTAGTCGGTTTTAGAGTACTCCCCTTAGTATATCGCCGAAAATCGGAATCCTCGGAGTTGAAATCTCGAGTGACGTTCAATTCCGCAGTCATTTGGAAGCGAAGGCTAAATTAGCCTCGAAAAAACTTGGTGTGCTCAGTAGATCGAGACAGTACTTCAAGCCGGCCCACCGACTTCAGCTGTACAAGGCTCAGGTGCGACCGCATATGGAGTACTATTCTCATCTCTGGGCCGGAGCCCCACAGTATCAACTCCTTCCTCTTGACCGCATCCAACGTCGAGCAGCTCGAATTGTCGATGACCGTAGGCTTTCCGATAGGCTCGATCCACTGTCAGTGCGAAGAGACGTTGCGTCTCTCTGTATACTGTACAGAATCTACTATGGGGAGTGCTCTGAGGAATTGTTCCACCTTTTACCAGCCGCACAGTTCCACCACCGGACCACACGCCGTAAAAACCAGTTCCATCCGCACCATCTGGATGGTTGGCGCTCCACCACTGTCCACTTCACCCGCAACTTCCTTCCGCGTACGGTGAAACTATGGAACGATTTGCCACCTGCGGTGTTCCCGAACAACATTGGGGCCTTCAAGAATAGAGCTTATTTGTCCATAAAAGGCCGGCAAAGTTATGGGCGGTGGTGACCACTTAACATCAGGTGGCCCACCTGCTCCTTTGCTTGCTCTGACATAAAAAAAAAAAAACATTGCCAATAAAATTATTGGCAATGTTTATAATTATCATGTTCATCACTAAATAGTTAAGCTACTTGATTTTTATAAAAATAATTTTTTTATTAACCCTAGAAAGATAATCATATTGAGTAGTACGGGAAAGATAGTCATGCGTCAAATTTACGCATGTTTTTTAGTTAGCTCTAAGTCGAGGTATATTATTTTTTTTCTATAAATTGTAAGTTATTATATATGTACAGTTATATTAGAATAATTCATACTACAAATAATTTATTTATAATTATTTTTATAATAAAAAAAAAACGAAAACATTAAACGTCTGCTTTAAATCTAGAATTCTTGTAATACGTATTATTTCTTATAAAAACTTATTTTTTACCACAATTATCAGACTTTTTTATATGTTATATATATATGTTGTACATATATAGCTATATGAAAAATTAGTGAAAAACAACTTTAGCAGATATCAAAGTATGCTCACGACATATAACTATGTTAGATTTTTGCAGGACGTATTTGCCTTTCGTCATATTTCAGAAGGATAAAAAATATAGTAAATACGTTTTGTTTACTGAAGGCCTCCTCAGTAGTTTCTTACGATGTACCAGATACTTCATTTGGCAAGGAATTGGTGATAATAACACGCAAATATCTTCTCAAAGCTGGTGATTCTAAACGCCCACACATAAACAAAGAAGACAGTTCCATGTTTCTATATTTTATGTTTTTTTGACTCAGATGTTTTTGTGCTTTGTTGTTAACATCGTAGCTATAAATTTAATATGCAATATGCAGGCAATTTTAATGATTCCATAAAAGAAAGCCATTGGCCATCTCATTGTCTTCCTACTATAGGACATCAGGGAACACATTCGGTCTAATGCATCTACTGCGCCTTTTGCTTGAATGTAATATATAATCTTTGCTTTGTACCTCATCAGGAAAAGCATCTTCTGTGTCACTTTGCTCGTCATCTTCAATTTCATGGTCCTCCTACTTCACTATCGGTATCTTCACAGGGACCCTCGTCGCTTTGCATAAGAGCGGCCAGTATACAATATTCTTCCAATTTTCTATCCCCAATTGTTTTCTATATTTGCTTCAATATGTATAAAAATAAATTTTTAACATAAGTCACAATATACAGTAATAATAAGCTTAAAAATATTCAAACTACCATAGAAGTCAAAATCTTAAAAGTCACGGTAAAGATAATCATGCGTAATTTTGACTCACGTAGTCGTTATATTACAAAATCGGTTACATTAACTTTATTGACACGTATACCATAGGGTAGCTCTCAGTGACTTATGAAATGTCCTAAACGCACAGTTATGGGTTCGCGACATTTAAAAAGATACAGCTATATTTCGAAAACGCAGGAGTCAATTTGACGCAGACTATCTTTCTAGGGTTAAACTTAAAGAGAGATTTTTCTACTGCCCGCCCACCCCCTAATAACTTTAAAATAACTAGCCCACGCCGGCGACGCCGCGCCGCGCCGGGTGCGGCACCCGGCGCGCCGCCGCTGGGCTTTTGGACTGCGGCGCGGACCTCTAGTACGGCCGCCCTAAGACGGTCTCCTTAATATGAAAGAGAATAATTATTATTAGTCGTATGAAAATAATCGCCTAGCAACTTGTGAAATTATTATTATGGTTTTAATAATCTTATCAAAACTCAAACTAATTAATTTAATCTTAACACAGACGAGATACACTTGTTTTCCTTGTTTGGTCAAAATAAAATAAATTTTATTATTGTAGGTTAGTAAGAGTTAAAATACAAAAGAGAGTAAGCTTGAAGCCACACCCACAATTTAGGCAATTATATTTCAACACTTTGGAGAGTGGGAAGTATTCTGACGGCTATATTATAATAACAACAATTCTGAAAACGTAAGTTGGCACGCAAATGCCTGGTTATTACCAGAATATCTCTATGTAGGTTATGGTTGCTAGACCTCTATGGCTAGCTAATTAAATAATAAAAATCTGGAGGCCTTTCCTTTTATCCTATTCCTTACCTTTCCCAGTCCTTTCCTTTTTTACTCGTCGTAAATCCTAGAGTAACTGAAAATGTTTATGGATACCCCCAGGTGACTTTACAGCTCAGTTGTCTGCTCATACACAAATAATTGTTTCTTTTGTCTAGGGTGGTATCCACGGAAGAGTATCAGCTACCGGCCGTGGTGTCTTCCACGGTCTCGAAAACTTCATCAACGAGGCCAATTACATGAGCATGATCGGTATGTATGGCAATCAGCCGATATCTTTAATTAATTATTTAGTTGTTATCATGGTAGAATTTACCATGTTTTCGTAGTGTCTATCAATAAATTATATCGTATTTTTGTTTTCATAAATTAACTAGTGCTATCAAATTGTCTACATACATTTCTGTGGTGGATACGTTTATTACAACGGTAATGAGCATTTTTGAATTTATTACTAGTTATCACAATAGGATATCATATGAAATTTCATCAGTCTCTTTTCCCTTGTAAGGTTCAATTTACTACTAAGTCATATCGTAATATGAATGTAATTTACATATGCAAATTTTAGTGAAGTTCAAACAAATGAAATGTCTCCAGGCACAACACCCGGCTGGGGTGGCAAGACGTTCATCGTGCAAGGTTTCGGTAACGTGGGTCTGCACACGTGCCGTTACCTCGTCCGTGCGGGCGCCACTTGCATCGGTGTCATTGAGCACGACGGCGCCATCCACAACCCCGACGGTATTGACCCTAAGGTGAGCCTCCAGAACTTTCTAGAACCTTCTAGAATCTACATTTGTCCGTTTGAACACGACGTTATGACGGTGCCATCCACAACATTGGCAGTAGGGACCGGCCGTGAGATGAGCTACTAGAACATTCTAGAAAATACATGCATTGTCAAAATTTATGCGCGTTTCTTTCAGATAATCATAATATTTAAACTTTTTTTTTGTGTAAGTAGATTTTTCCATTTTTCTGACTCCAAGTCAGTTTGAATCTAATTATGAGGTCTCCTTTTAACTCATTCAAAGACGCAAGTAGAGACGAAAATCTAAAGATATTTCTACTCTAATTAAATTTATTTAGCTCTTAAGTTTTTTAGGTTATGCTAACGAACGTTTACGTTAAAATTTTCATAATATTTTACAAAACAAACAATTTCTACGTTTATCTTGTTTAACTTCTATCGTATTATTTATTTATTTTATTTATTTATTTATAACACTTCATTGTACAAAACAATATAGGAAATGTGGTACAAATTAGTGAGGTACAAAAATTTTGCACAATAGGCGGCCTTATTGCTACACAGCAATCTCTGCCAGGCAACCTGGTAGGAAAGGAATTGTGAGAAGAATAAGGATAGCGCAAAAAAGAAATAAAAGAAAGAATATATTTAAAAAATGCCTACATACTACATAAACTACATATACTGTACATAGATACCACATAGTTATATAAATATACTTGTATTATATACTACACAAACTACAATATATATATATATATAACAATATATACAAAAATTATAATTATACATAAATTATTACTAATGCAACTATTGCATGGCTAGATAATGAGCTTTCAATATGGACTTAAAAGAACTGAGCGTTTGTGCACGTCGGATACTTTCCGGCAAGGCGTTCCAGAGCTGAATGGCACGAGCAGTAAACGAGTTGTCATAAAAGTTTGACCGATGGACAGGAGTACATAATAATAAAAGGTTGGAAGAACGGAGAGTGAGAGTGTGAGTAGAGCTAAGATAGTTAAAGTTGTTTTTTAAATAGGACGGTGTTTTAGGATGAAATAAAATACAATACAGGAGATGAAGAATGTGAGTATTCCGGCGGAAGCGAACGGGGAGCCAGTTTAATTTTGTTCTAAACTCAGAAATATGATCAAATTTACGTAATCCATAAATAAATCGTATACAAAAATTTTGAAGCTTCTCAAGGGTGTCTAGTTGGTATTCATGGAGATCTGGATAGGATGAATCGGCAAAATCAAGGAGAGGAAGGAGTAAAGATTGAGCTAACGTAATTTTCGTAGCGATCGGTAAAAAGTTTCGTAAACGCCGTAGCGAGAACGCCGATGAGAAAACCCTTTTACGGACTTGTTTTATTTGCTCATCCCACGAAAAAGTTTGGTCAAGTGTCAAACCAAGATTTTTTACTTGTGTGCTATATGGTATAGACACACCATCAACAACGATACTTGGTAAATCGGCCCAGTCGATTTTTGATACGAGCTGCCTGCTTCCGAAAATAATAGCTTTGGTTTTAATTGGGTTAACTGTTAAACCGTAATGTTTACTCCATGAGACGATTGTCGCAAGATCAGCGTTTACTTGAAAAATCGCTTCAGGTAGTTCGAGTAGTGATGCGTGTTTATATAATTGGAAATCGTCTGCATACATATGGTAGGGTGACTCAATATTTTTGGAAATGGTGTTAATAAAAATGGAGAAAAGGAGGGGAGAGAGAACGCCGCCTTGAGGAACGCCAGCAGTAACATTGCACCAAGATGAGGAAATCTCCTCAATCTGTATACGTTGCCGACGTCCCCTTAAGTAGCTATGTACCCAATCGATAGCCGATGCAGATAAATTAAGGGACCGCAGTAAAGCCAGCAATATGTCGTGATCGACCGTATTGAAAGCGTTACTAAAGTCCAGCAACGTTAGAATTGTGAGCTGCTTATTGTCAAAACCGTATTCATGTCCACATATATGTTATCGCGTTTCATAATATGATAGATATTTATGCAAACTGTTGTTTTTTACTCTGTTATAAATTATAAGAGGTTAATGACAACTATTCGAGTACCGTAGCATCAGTACATTTCTTCTTTATATGATATATCACATTTATTATACTAGTTAGTACCTATAATTCATATTTAAAAATAATTGTTATATAATGGACACAATGAATAAAATTAAAAGTCATGCCGTTGTTTTATGTGTTTAATAAATTTGACCTCAATTACCACTAACAGTGCACATTTAAAATTATTATGTATGTTTATAAGCCATCTGGTTTCCATAACACAAGCGAAAGCTTAGTATGGGATCAGATCGTGCCGTGTGTGAAAATAGTCCCGAAATATTTATTTATTTATTAAATTTATTAATTAAGTAGGTACGAATATTCAAACTAACAATTGCGCCTTTTTTTTTATTTTACTAAGATCAAAATCTTTTTTATTAATTGCGTTATCTTGAAAATAACATAATTAAATTAATCCTTAATTATGATATTACAGCACCATTGGTAGGCATCATGGTTATTGAGATATTTATCAATTATAATAGATATTAATAGATATTAATCAATATAATTATATCGATTATTATGTAACGTAGGTAAACTTTCCTCTAATCATGTAATTACCATGCAACTTGTAACACATAAAATTTGAAATAAAATGAAATAGAATCTTTTAAATTTAAATATAACAATAATAGCAGCTAGAGTTTCCGCCCTTGAAAATATAGACATGTGTTACGAGTTTTATGGAGATTTATGGCTTTTGAATTGCGAGTAACTAAGTAGGGTGGAGTCTCCTATTATCGGCCTGCTCCTAATATCGGCCTTTTCGAGAAAATGGAATATAACTATAAATATCGATCTTAAATCATAAAAGTTTTTATGCAAAAAGAGACTCTATATACATAAGCAAAACCTCCCAAATTTCGGTGTGGGTACCTCAACTCTTGAAAATTCAGTTGGCAATAGAGCACGTGCAGGTACAAACGTGCGTAGTTTGGCGGCATTGCGTAGTCAAATCCCTGAGTCGACGCTTTACGTTGATAAGTATTTTAATGGAATTAAACAAACCTATAGTATTTAATTTTATGTGTTCTTAAAGAAAAACAGTCAAATTATCGATAAAATAGTGTGTTTTTACATTTATTTGTCTTTTTAATGAAATAATTGCGGGGCCGAGATTGGGGATCTGTATTTGCTGATAAATCTCAATATCGGCCGGGTGGTCGATATTGGGGTAATGCACGAAAACTTCAAATAACATGTTAAGCTATTTTACATGTTAGCAGTGATATTAATAAGGTTAGAAATGAAACAACAGCTCCGTTTGATCACTGGATCCTAAAGTCGGCCGCCTAAAAACGATTTTTGTTAGCTACGGCCGATATAAAGCGAATCGATGCGTAATAACGGCCACCTTAGTAAAACCTTTTCTACTACCGTCGGACTTTACAATAAACAGGGAGGTGATGTATTTTAATTTTTGCTAATAGCTATGTCAAAATCATGCAGGCACAATCTAAACTAGCAAAAGATCAACTAAAAGTTAAACGTTGGCTATTGCGTGGCTATTGCAAACGTTTTCCTTTTTGTTGACCTTTTTGTTTGTCCTTTTTGTTGACCATAGTAAAATTGTAGAGACAGTGAATGCCGTCAAAAATCAAAATATGAGCATCAGAGAAGCATCTCGACAATACGACATCCCGAGGACCACTTTACAAGATAGACTTCATGGAAGAATAGACACAGATTGCACAGTTGGTAGAGATACCGTCTTAAACCGAAATGAAGAAGAAGAAATTGTTCAATGGTTGATACGGATCTACGGTTTACCTATCTGCGGTTTTCCTAGATCACGTAGCAACGTGATAAATAGCGTTAAAAATATTATAAAAGAAGATAAAAGACCCAATCGGTTTAAAAATGGAAAACCAGGGAAAAAATGGTATTCCTTGTTTTTAAAATGAAAGAAGCTGGCCAGGGCTGTAGTTACAGAAGAAAGTTGTTTAATGACTTACAAGAACATAATATAAAATCAATCGGACACGGAAGACATATTACAAGACCCATGGAGAATATTAATGGGGATGAGACGAGCTTTAGTATTTTTAGACAGGGAAAGTAATAGGGCCTAAGGGATGGAAGAACATTTATGACGTTGCTAAGGGCAGTGAAAAAGTAACAATAAATGTTTTGCTAGTCATATCTGCATCAGGAGAATCTTTATGGTTGTTTTCCCTACATCCGTAGACCACCAAAAGTAATCTTTAATAGCACACCATCCTCCTGGTTTCTTGGTTTATCAAATAGTGGGTGGATGAGAAGTGAAGTAGTATTCTATGAATATGTTGGTTTAATGATTGGGTGATTTCTTATAACATTTCCAAGCCAATTATTTTTCTAGTTGATTGACACAAGTCTCATTTAACCCCGTATCTTTATTTATCTTATAAGAATACTGAACTTGGTACATAATTATACTTAAAATTTTTAAGACAATGTTACGAAAAGACCAATCATGATAGGTGAGTTAAAAAAATGATGTGTATCTCAATTGATAATAAAAAATGTTACCAGTTTTAAGTTTTATTGATCTAACTTCACCTTAGAAAAGGTACCTATGCCGATATTAGGGCCAAAGACGGCAGATATTAGGGTGTTAGCTTGGTGTTAGTGGCCGATATTGAGGGAAATCGGCATATTCGAAATAAAAATTCTATATTTAATAAAGTAACAATAGATTCGTAATTTTGCAAATGTAGTAATGGAGTTTCAATATCTATCTACCCAAAAAAGGCACTGTAAGAAAGAAAAAGCTATTAATGTAAAAATTACATCCAGTCAAAGTTCAAAAAAAGTTGACATGGCCGATAATTGGTGCCACCACCCTATCTACAATTAATATTATTTTTCAAGATTTAAATGTTCGTTATAATAGGTAATGTGGGATGGAACGGAGAATATTAAACTCAAATATTTATTCATGTACCTAAGACTTAGCTTATTAGTAAGTACGGAAAGTAGTTTCTACAGAGAAGAGACAAGAGCTAGATAACAAATCTGTAGTTCATCTTTTAAATTGTATAATGCTCTGCTGATCATAATGACGATTATAACCCGCTCTTTTAATTAGGTACAATTAAAAATTAGGACTAGGACAACAAATAACATTTTAAACGACGCAGATGTTTTTGCAGTAGGTAGGTATGTCAATGATTACATGAGTTGTATAAATAGGTAGCTAGGTACATACATTGTTGTTTGTGAATTCGTGAGAGGCCGGATGGGAGACTTGGCCGATTAAATGATCAACAGAAATATTATAATATGATGAGTAACTATGAATCTACTTATTATTTAATAAAGAAGTATTGCTTTTTCTTTGCGAATATTACCGAGGCAAAGAAAGTAAATAATGTAAACAAATTCAATTATATGGATGATATGAGATATCTATGAGCTGATATTGATCCCACCATAAATAAATCAATGAATTATCTATATATGCTACAGTCAAAACCCTTAACGAGACAAAAACCTTATAGACCGGTAAAATTCGTCAATAAGGTTATTGACTAATAGGTAACATATAAGGGTGTGGGTTAGGTTAGGTTCGTGTTTTTTTAACTAGGTACACAAAAATAGGAGCCCCGCGCGAGAGGCTCCTATTTTCCGGATTTTTCCTATTATTCGAATCCGTCGCCCCGTCGCGGCCGCCTACACGAACCTAACCTAACCCACACCCTTATATATATTGTCTTTATTGACTAATTTTACCGGTCAATCAGGTTTTTGACTGGATAAGGGTTTTGACTCTAACATATACAAACAAACATGAGATAGGTAATAAATATAATAATAGAAAGTTATAGAGGGCACTCAAAGCGGCCGATAACTGAGTTATTCAATTTCATTAGAAGTACCTACTGATATCGAACAGCTGTTTTCATGTTATCGTATTTGTTATGGCAATAAATGAATTATAAATTTGTGTTCTAATAATTATGAGTTCACGCGAAACGTCTTGTCACAAAGACAAACATGCGGTTGCCGGGAAAAACATTATTACATTATTACAGAATTTTTATTTTTATGACTACATCTGATTACTTATGACATGTAGTTACCTAATTAATTAAATTACCAGTTAACGTTTGTGTTTTAGATGTCGCACTTATATTTCCTTTTATTATGTCGGTAAGTAGGTACCTAGATGGGATGTAGGTAATTACTAATTATTAGGGATGCGCCGAATACCGAATACATATTCGGTATTCGGCATATTCGGCATCTTTTTCACTATTCGTATTCGGCCGAATTATTCGGTTTAGGTGCCGAATATATTCGGTATGAGTATTTCTACTTTCTTGGCTATAGAACTAAATAAATAACTTCATATTATGAATGATTTATGTCATACTATACACAAGTCAAAGAAATCCTATGAAGAATGTGTTTAACCTAAGGTATCATCACTACATAGTATAATAAAACAAAGTCGCTTTCTCTGTCCCTATGTCCCTATGTCCTGTGAATGTATGTGTGTATGCTTAAATCTTTAAAACTACGCAACGGATTTTGATGCGGTTGTTTTTAATAGATAGAGTGATTCAAGAGGAAGGTTTTAGTATATAATTTATTAGGTTTTAGACAAAGCGGGCGAAGCCGCGGGTGGTAAGCTAGTATAAAATAAAATAATCATTACATTTCAAATCAACGTTTATTTTGTAAATTTCCATCAACATATTTTAATCATGTTTATTATTAGCACTTAGTCAGTATTTAATATTTATTATACTTTAAATCCTGAAGTCTGAAGACAATGCTTTTAGTCCCAATAGAATATGACATTATTTTTTTAAACTATAGTCAACATTCACTGGCACTGCGCCCTACTCCACCACGAGAAATAACACAATCACACAAATTACACTTAACTTTTGTTTTGTCATCTTGCATTTCATCAAAAAAGTCCCAAGCTCGCGATCTTTTACGTCCGCTCATATTGCAAACACTAACTTAAAGTAAAAATATAAAACTTTTAAACAATATAAAAATCGGGTGGCGGGCGGTGAGGTAAGGCTCGCTCGCCACCGAGCCAGCATTTACTTGCGACCCGTTAGAACCGGTTTACGCATCAAAACACGTCAAAACATTGAACCGAATAATTCGGCCGAATATTCGGTTCGGTAAGGTTTTAACCGAATAGTATTCGGTATTCGGTTATTCGGTGAAACCACTATTCGGCGCATCTCTACTAATTATTATGAAATTAATATTATTCGTAACCAGTTTAGATTACATCTGATCAGTTCATACATATCTGGATACATTGAACTTGCGATAAAATTATACTATCTATAACCTTGTTGTGTATACGCGAATCACGCATGCGAATAACGTGACCAATGCAACTGGACAACAAACATTTAATATTGTCTTTGACTAAGTTTACCTAACATGTGTTATTGGCTCTTGATTATAAAGATAAATATTTTTCGCTATAGTCGTGCGTATTAGAACTAATAAATTCCGATAAATAGTTAGGTATATATATGTATATAATCACTGTTAACCAGCTGATATAAATATGACTTACCTGTTTACTGTTCTAAAATTTTGCAAAACCCAGTCAAGTAATAATACAAAAAAGGAGACTAATTTGTATTAAAATGATTAGTTAGGTACATGATATCAAATAACCTTATTTAAAAAGTTCAAACATAGGAAATATTATTATTATCAATGCTTGTTAATAAAATTTGTCATTATGTCAGACGTGAATAACGTGATTCACCTTGTTTATGTCTCAAGGTTTTAAAAACACCATCACAACACAAATAAAAAATACATACATATCAGGGTGAATGTTAAATGGTTAAAAGGTGTCGTGTTATCAGAAAATATTATATCAATAAAAATCACGCTTATCAACTTTTTTTCATTTATTATAACAGAGTTTATTTCAATTTCTGAATTAGATAATTCTTAACACGTTCACTGCGGCATGTCCAGTATCGGGCCATCAGCGACTACACCACAGTGCGGCGCCCAAAATCGCAGTTTTCACCGTGGTGCGGCGAGGTTTTTTATATGTTAATCAATGACTAGAAAAGAGACAAATATATTTTTGTGATCACAGTTTGAAGTAGGACTCAATTTCGTTTAAAAATCGTATGGCAAAATATTGGACACACGCATAGAAAAGAAACCGTTTCTTTTGTGTGCGGCATGTCAAATATTTTGCCATGGACAAGCACCTCATGCCGCACTGTACTGCGAGCGCGACGCGTGTCAATCTCGCATAGTGATGTACCAGGACCGCACGCGTCGATATCAAATTTTTAAATGACAATGATACCTTAGAGGCTTTAGTTTTTTTACTTTCTTTTATTTCGTAGCATAAATGCAAAAATGTGATGACAGTTGTGAAAATAATATAAAACATTAAAACAAAAGTTACTGAACAAATTAAAACAAAAGTTACTGAACAAATTAAAACAAAAGTTACTGAACAATTTCCTGATCAAGTACCTTGTTTTATATGTGTTTTTTTTTGTATCGACGATCTCGTTATCTGTTAACAAACAGACTGAAATATACAAAATTGATTTATATCGATATCGATGTTTTATTTTACAGTGTTTCCCATCGCTATTACTGTAAACATGCCGTATCAACGCAGTGCGGGATGGCAAATAATTTTTCACAAAATCAGGGGTTTACATTTTCCCTCATATCTTTTAAACTATTGAGTCAAACTAAAAGCTATTTATGCGGTATATACAAGACTATATATACTATTATCCGAAAAAAAAATTTTTGAAATATCTTGAAATTTCATGAAATTATTAACCTTCAAAGTCAGTAGGTGCGATGTGATAAAAATGGCTCATGACGCACAGTGGTGAACTTGCCGATGTGAAGTATTGAAGACATGCCGCAACAACGGTAAGTTTGGCATTTTAGGTGCCGCAGTGAACGTGTTAATCAAGGCCACCCATAATTTTATCATCATATGAATTTATCTTTGAATTGCACTTGCACACATTGAGTAGGTACTTACGTAGTACATAGTAACTCAATGCTTGCACATCACTAGCTCTTTTGACAGTTTTTGGTGAAGCAATGAGTACCTACGATCGATTTCAGGTACATAAATTTAAGGCGTAGGTATGTTATCGTTATTCCAATGTCGAATATGGAATAATCAATGTGATACTGTCTTTTAAGTTTAAATTATTATTAATGGTTTACAACGACATTTTTCCATTTTTAAATTGTAATTCTTTCCAGGCTCTTGAAGACTACAGGATTGAGAACGGTACGATCGTCGGGTTCCCCGGAGCTAAGCCGTACGAAGGCGAGAACATGTTGTACGAAAAGTGCGACATCCTTGTCCCAGCTGCTGTGGAACAGGTCATCCACAAGGAAAACGCTCACAAGATCCAGGCTAAGGTAATCATAGGGCATAGACAATTAACTAATACCCAATACATAACATTCATATAACATACAAAAGGGGGCCATTTTCAGACCCATGTGCGCGAATTATTAGGTATAAAAGGATAGAATTTTAACTATGCAAACTAGTCAAGATATGATAATTATTATAACACTGTTTTGTTTGCATTGAAATTGTTTACTGAAATTCATCTTTATTATAGATACCTATGCTTTATCTAATTTCTGAGATACTTTGAGAAACCCTTATTTTTTTATTGATTTCATGCGTACTTTAACTAGTCTAGCCTCATAATATAGCGTACTTATTCAATTAAAATCTTGTTGTACACATATAGGGGACTTTAAAAATAGATAACAATTTTTCACTTAATGACTGCATTTAACAAAGCAACAGTAATGTTTCTAACTAGAACATCGACTGTAGACACAAGCCCTAATTGGCTAATTTCCAACTTACTTTGTATTTTTAACATAGATCATTGCTCTCGGTCATTGATGTACTTTGTAGTAAGTTCAAATGTACAGAAATGAATAATTTGTTACAGAAGGAATTGAAAATTATTTTTTATAGTTTTGGTAGGTACAATTAGAACATAGGAATGTAACTTACGGCGTTAACCGCTAATTACCATTAAGATTAGGTAACACTGTACCTTCATATAAATTATATCCTATCAATTCTATGTTCGTCACTACGTCTATCATTTATTTATTTAAAGTTTAAACCGTTTTATGCATTTGAATTTCCTGTCCATTTGTTACATCTGCTAACAGCGATTCTACAGTCAGTCGAAACTGCTTATAAATTCCCAATTCAAATATTTTCTATTCTGGAATGCTGTGGACCTTCGAGAATGCGTGGTGCGCGGGCATCAAGCAGCCCGCGGTACATCCCAGGGACAAAAATCTTCAATCCCATTCTACTCCCATTTACCATTTAATTACTTTAAGTACCTACATTATCACCCAATATTCCACCATACAGATAACAACTAGGTATTTTATCAATAAGTTAACCGTGTCTATCACTTGCCAATTTATATCCCATTATAAAGCTAGGTACCATACCTATCAATCTATACTAATATTATACAGCTGAAGAGTTTGTTTGTTTGAACGCGCTAATCTCAGGAATGGTCCGATTTGAAAAATTCTTTTTGTTTTAAATAGCCCATTTATATAGGAAGGCTATAGGCTATATCATTACGCTAAGACCAACGGGATCAGAGCCACCTGGGTGAAACCGCGAAGCGCAGCTAGTTATCAATATACCATAATTTACAAGTAAATTGATTATCATTAGATTATCGCGGAAGCCGCCAACGGGCCAACAACCCCCGCTGCGGACAAGATCCTCATCGACCGCAACATCCTGGTGATCCCGGACCTGTACATCAACGCGGGTGGTGTGACCGTGTCCTTCTTCGAGTGGCTCAAGAACCTGAACCATGTGTCGTACGGACGATTGACCTTCAAGTACGAGAGGGAGTCTAACTACCATCTTTTGGGTGAGTTATTATTTATGATTTGATGAAATAATGGTAGGAATGAATAATATTGTTGTTGCTGTCTATATAGGTAGTTTCCAGACATCTCATTTAGAGACTTTTAGTATTGTAAGCTATTTCTGCTCATATGGACACCCGATAATTATTCCTACCGGAGTTTCACAGTTTCCCTGGACTATTCGAACATTTAAAGGGATTTTTTCCTAAAATATAGGCGTTATCCAAGCCATTAAAACTATTAACCGGAGTTATCCAAGTCTTGCTATGGTTTTTAACAATATATTTGCTATAATATCCTATAATTATAATATTATTTCACAGAGTCCGTGCAAGAGTCGTTGGAGCGTCGTTTCGGTCGTGTGGGTGGACGCATCCCGGTGACTCCTTCGGAATCCTTCCAAAAACGCATCTCTGGTGCCTCCGAGAAGGACATCGTGCACTCCGGTCTTGACTACACCATGGAACGCTCTGCTAGGGTATTTGTTACTTTATATATGCTTTCTTAAAAAAATACGATAATACATCTCATCATGCAGATTATAGTTTTGATGGTTATATTTTTTTGTTATTACTAAACTCAAAAACTTCTAACATCCTACGGTAATAATTGTTAATAATAATTCTCCATCTTAACCTAATAATCTAACTTTAACTTATTTCTGAATTTTATGTAGCAAAATATAACTCAATATTTGTATTTTATTTTATATAATATGTAATATGTTATACATTTTTAAATTTATGTGCTTGTTTTAGGCTATCATGAAGACTGCCATGAAGTTCAACCTTGGCTTGGACCTGAGAACGGCGGCGTACGCAAACTCCATCGAGAAGATCTTCACAACTTACGCCGACGCCGGTCTCGCTATCTAATTAATTCTATTCACATTAATACGAATTTCAAGTATTGTCTGCATTTTAAAGACTCCCATTTAGCCCCCTATGCACTTGAGTCATTACTCATAAGACATTATATACACAGTATTGTATTTCTTGAAATCATGGCTTTTATACTTTTAACTTGTTGTTTATCTTTTAAGTAAAAATGTGATTTTCCAACTGTAATGTCTTGGTTTTCGAAATAAATTGTTTTACCGTTACAATGCGTTTTATTTTAAAATAAATCGATGACATACCTATTTTAAATAATAAAAATATTTCCCAATACACGAAAATCCTTGTCAATTTTTTATCTCAATTATTTTTATACAACTTTAAATTTAAAAGGAAAGGAAGAATGATTTGAAAATATGGAAGGAATGGATGGATGGATGTTGTAACCGATAGTATCGCTTCAAACTAAATGAAGCGATATCAGATATGATTGGTTCTAAATTACAAACACATTCCTAGTTTCACATCCTCGCACAAAAAGAAACGAATAAAATTGTAGCTTGCATGGAACACGAAAAGAAGAGTGACTAAAGCTTTCACACTTGCTCTATACTATAGAGCAAGTGTGAAAACTTTACCGTGTTTTCCAATAATTACAGAGCATAATAGAGCATAATGCGACTCAGTAGCGCACAATGCCGAATTTAAAGGGGAAAAATTAAAATTCTGTCACTGAGTTGCCATCGATTGCACGCATCACGCGCATTACTTTTATGAGTGCTCGATTGTGCGAAGCGTTGCTGTCGTTGAAACATTCAACGTTAAGCATTATGCCGCATAATGCGCTCTAGTGCTGTAATTGGAAAACTACCTTAGTCACTCTATTACTATAGAGTCTATAGTAATATAAATCCAAAAATGTGTGTTGTTGAATTTCTTTCGCAACTGAGCGATTGTTAGGCCGGCCTTATGCTAGACTAGGTTTCCGCCCGCGGCTTCGCCCGCGCAGTCAAAGAAAAACCCGCATAGTTCCCGTTCCCGTGGGATTTCCGGGATTGCGTCATTTTCCCGGGATAAAAAGTATCCTATGTCCTTTCTCGGGTATCAAAATATCTCTATACCAAATTTCATGCAAATTGATTCAGTAGTTTAGGCGTGATTGAGTAACAGACAGACAGACAGAGTTACTTTCGCATTTATAATATTATATAATGTATGGATTTTTGTGTCTAATGGTGCATTTACACAATCCAGTGAGAAGCGGGGCGAATATCGTACGATCATGACGTGTACAGTGTACACGCTATTCGCATTCGCCTTGAGATTGGCGTATTAGTGTTACCAGTTGAAAACCGGAATTTTACCAGTTTTTCGGAATTTTCGGACATAATCATAGAGAAGAGTGAAGACGGAATGTTTACAGTGCCGAGTGCGGCACTTTTATAGGTAAAAATATGACGTCGAATAATTACGAGGCGAATGATTAAAAACACAGTTTTAAATCATTCTACTTATTCTTTCATTTGATTTTGAATTTAATTCAATTTGGTATTTATGATATAATTAAATTCTTAATAAAATATGAGTATTTGTTGTAGTAATTTTATACTATAAATTTTAGCCAAATTATAATTATACAGAAATGTTTCGAATAAGCAAATAGAAACGCAGCCAATTACGTGTATGATGTGTTGTTATAGATGTCACTGTCAAATGAAGCTTCGATAAAGTTATCTTGCGAAAACTAACTATTTTTGATGTGCTCTACCGATTTAACGAAATTTAAAGAAAAATGTTTGCAAAAACTTTGATATTTACTGTTTTAGCACTATTAATTGATGGAATAATTTCGAAAAGTGTAGAGCTAACTTTCGAATTACCTGACAGCGCCGAAGAATGTTTCTATCAAGAAATAGAGAAAAATACCTCAGCTTCCCTAGAATATCAGGTAAATATAACAACAATTATACCAATTAAATACGTCGGTGGTATTTTCCTTGCCCGTATGACTTGAATGTTTGTTATTTATGTGTTATTAAAATAACCTATTTCTTTGATATTTGCTATAAATTTGTTAATTATTATTCCTTTTAGTTGTATGTTTTCTTTTCTATTACATAGGTTATCACAGGAGGTCAGTACGATGTAGATGTAAAAGTTGAGGGTCCCAACAAGCAAATTATTTATCAACAACAGAAGATGCAATATGATTCACACCAATTTACTGCACAACATACAGGTAATATAAGAACCGCTTTCTATTTTCGTGTTGTGTAATTCTCTTAATATTAATGTGATATGTACTTTAAGGTGTATACAAGGTGTGCTTCAGTAATGAGTTTAGTACATTTTCACACAAACTTGTATATATGGAGCTAAATGTTGGACCTGAAACACCACTGCCAGGAGTTGGTGATCATGCAACTGTACTTACACAGGTAATACTAGTGTTTCTGTTGAATTATTGCTTTCTTCACATAGGTATAGAGATATTGTTGGAACACAAATTATATTGAATAGATGATGTTGATGTTTTATATATGTTATTAGATTTTGTTGGAATAAATTAACTTTAATTTATTCTAATGTTCATTACAATTGCTTCTTTGTCACACTTTATATGAAAGAAATGTGTTGATAAAGCAATTGGATGATATGAAACATTTTTTAGTTTTGGATTCTTCAGAAATATGTAATATTTTCATTCATATTCAATTTTTAACATAAAATACACTATACAAAGCTATACTTATGTTAGTTTATTGGATAAGTCATAACTTTTGTTACAGAAACTAATTAAAACTGTTATGGTGCATTAATATTGCTTGTGTAAAATATTTCACCTTGAAAATGCAGTTACACTAATATTGAGTCATAAATTTGCTAATTTTATTTTTTTCAGCTTGAGGCATCAGCGGAAGAAATCCATTCAGCTTTAAATAGAATTATCGATCACCAAACCCATCATAGGTTAAGAGAAGCCCAGGGTCGCAAGAGAGCTGAAGACCTAAATGAAAGAGTTTTCTGGTGGTCTATCGGTGAAACAGTAGCTATTGTCTGCGTCACATTTGGACAAGTCATGATTCTAAAGAATTTCTTTAGCGATAGACCTACTTTATATAAATGATTAATGAAATAGTGTAATAGCATATTTATTAATATATTTCTTGTGTTAATTCACTTTGATTTGTTTCATTCCTCCCAAGTTTAATTGATTGCAAAAATAGTTATATGTATAAACAAAACAATTTTGTAGGTATTATTACAGTCATCAAAGAGGATTACCTTGATAGGGGCTGGTAAATGAAACTTTTACTCAACCATATTAAGTCAGGCCACTTAGTCCTACTTAATTTCAATGAAAGTTGTATTGAAAATATGTCAAGCCTGCTTATGTCTTACCATGTTTATCTTTATATACTGAATCTAACAAGCAAACAACAAATGCAACAAAATTATTTTTAGTATTTTCTTGTATTTGATTTTACAAGAGAAAGACTTATAAATTAGATACTTTTGTACAACTTAAGTGCTCCCAAAATTTGATCTTATAATTTGAATTTATCCAATACAAAAGGGCTCAGATTAGCTTTACTGCATAAGATCTAAATTTAAAAAAATTTATTTCAAAGATATATGACAATATAAATCATTTGAAAATAAAACATTTGCATTATTTAAAATTGTTTATGTATTTCTGTATAAAATATCCCACCAAAAACATTTTCATGTAAAATGTTGCCAAGATGAGCCCATATGACTCGCACTGTCAAAAAGTTATCAGATCTCATGTAGAGCCAAGCTTCTAAAACTACACGCCCTAACTCTACAAGGCCTAACTTCACAAACTCTACACCTTGGTCAAAATATGTGGCTTGGCCATTTCGCTACATTCACATCGGCGTAAGGTGAAAAATTAATTCCCGGTTCATTACTTTTGTGTTATACAATAGTTCTTGTAGTAACGAACGGCCAAGCCACATATTTTGACTAAGGTGTAGAGTTTGTGAAGTTAGGCCTTGTAGAGTTAGGGCGTGTAGTTTTAGAAGCTTGGCTCTACATGAGATCTGATAACTTTTTGACAGTGCGAGTCATATGGGCTCGTCTTGGCAACATTTTACATGAAAATGTTTTTGGTGGGATTTCATTTCTTTTTGTAAGTTGTTTGTAACAATTTTATTTTTTATTTTTAGCTACTGTGTGGACGTAAGAGGCAGGAGACGTTCTGTTAGTTTGTGGTGTATTTGTGTTTTTAAAAAAAACACAAAATTAGTAAAAATTATTTATTTTCACAACACAACTTTTATACACACACAATATATATATTTCACTTTACGATTCACAATATAGAACTTAACGAATTCTATAATATAGAATAGGGATTCGTCCCCTGCACCCCGCGCGGTTACTGGTACTGGTGCTCCTCTCAGGCTAAGCCGGTGAAACCGTAGCTTAGGTGGTTATGCGACCATTAAGAGAGAAGCCCCTAAACTAAGAAATCAACGCTTTATATACATACAATATTGCTGATACCGCGATATAGGCCGGTGGGGTTTATAGCCCAAGTCAGCAATATTGGACAATGTAACACAATGTAACAACAATGTAACACCTCCCTCCTTTAAAACGGAACATCCTACAATAAAAGGATGTGAGTAGAAATAGTAAACAAGAAATAGTAAATAAGAGGAGGTAGGGTATTGAAATTGAAACAAAATAATCTCGAAAAATCTAAATTACTGAAATTGAAATTAAAGCAAAATTGAAATAGTAAATCTGTGTAGTAAATATAAAAGAAAAATAAAATTTGAATAATGATGTGGGGATGCAGAGAAGAATACGTGACACAAAAAAAATAATCAAAATTTAATAAAATAATACAGAACAATAGTAATTTTATGATGTAGGAACTAGCATAATAATAAAAATAAAAACAACAATGTAGAATTGAAATAGCACAACATTTATATACAAGAATTGAAATGGCATAACATTAATTTACGATGTAGAAATTAAATCATTAATGTAAGATTTAGTAATAAAATTAAACAATTGAAATAAAACATTTTACAATTAAAACAATTTATGATTTAGAAATTAAAATAAGAATAACATTATTCTAGGATTTAGTAGTAAAAAATTGAAATAGTATAACATAAATTTACGATATAGAAATTGAATTAAGATAATATTAATCTAGGATTTAGTAATAAAATAAAAATAAATAATAATAATTTGGAAAATCCAAAAGTGCACGCCTCATAATTTTTTTTTAATAATTATTTATTAATTATTATTTTTGTTTATTTAATAACAATTAAACCACATCGAATCAGACCCTGAAAAATGAAAGGGTTCTATTCCTGAGCATACTCAAGCGTAAGAGAAAAAAAAAGACTCGATTAGTAAAGTATTTCGGTCGCTATCGTGTTAACAAGAAAATCCTCCGCACATACAGACACACGGACGTCCAAGACAGAACTTTTTTAAACTGTTTTTTAACTAGTTTAAATAACAAAAATGACATCAAAAATATCATGAATGTTAAAAATAGTGTTTTTTCTTAATATGTGTGTGTATGTATTATCTTACAAGTGCAATGTATGATACATAAAGACATTTTAAGTTTGAAAAATCAGATGTTTTGCGCGAAGTGACAGTAGTACCCACCTCAACGCTTCGCTTATGAGGCGTGCAAAAATTGAAATAGTATAGCATCGACTTACGATTTAGAAATTGAATTAGGATAATAATAATCTAGGGTTTAGTAGTAAAATAAAATAAAAAATTTGAAATAGTAATAACACATCGATATTGGGTCTAGAAATAAGATTTAGAAATTAATATAAGCTAACATTTATATAAGAAATAGGAATAAAAATTAAGGCACATAAAAATAATATGAAACTGGATGTAACAAGATTTAGAATGGCAATACAATGATATTTAATTAAATTCTAAATTTCTCCTTATAGATCTAGGTCATCTAGGAGAAGAAGAGTCATCAGATACTTCATTCATTTCAAAATGTGTTGTTCTTGATCTGTGCTCTATGGCTGTTGTCGATCTTGTATGAATACGATTGAAGATTTGTACACAACAATTAGAATTTTGTCGACTTCGAGAATTACAGAAACAGCGATAAAGTTTATATGAAATGAATGAAAATACTGTTATTGATAATAAGGTAGTTATAATGCTAAAGAATAGCCGTAACGAATGTGATACGGTTGGTTTTCTATCTTTGTTAATTCGTCGCTATTCTGATCTAATCTGTGAGAAACATATTGTAAAGAATCAAGATTGATGTGAGATAACTTTATATGAGTAAGATGAGGGATGCTGTTATTGATTCTAGTTTTGGAACAGCAATCATCTTCTATAATATTAAAAGTAGGAGTTTGTATATGAATTTTAAGTTCAAATTCACTAGAAGGCGTGAATTGTAATAATTTATGAAATGCTTTACAATTTTTAGGCACTTTAAGAATACCGGATCCAACTATATGATAATCGTTAATAATATCATCACAATTCATTGTTAACTTAGAAATATCTGATTGTACATAATATATCCATCTATTATTACTAATTTTCTGCCATATATCTATACTACCAAGAATTAATTTATAGTCACAATTAGTGGGGAGTTCATGAATGTACTCTGTAAGGATAGACACTTCACACGTGGGGTTAGAAACACTGGACTCAATATTACTGAGTTTACACACATAAGATTTGCTCGTTATCACTTTACACTCACTTAGATTGTCAAACGCAAAGTAAGTTAACTTGTCCGTGGTTATTGCCAAGTATTTAGCGTTAGGTCATTGCAAAAGAGTGCGGGTTATTGATGTCATGAGGAGTTGGTAGAGCGTAGACATGAAATAGATTGTACTCTGTAAGTGTAACTAAAGGAATCTTAACAACAAAAATAAGCTTACTGTCGCTCATAAATGAGGAAATGTCGGCAATATCAAGAAGGACGTGTATATTATTTAATGTGATAGGTACTGGAAAGTTGACATTAATTTTATTTAAGCTAGATGTTAATTTTTGAAAAAGTTGAACTGGACTTAAAATCGAAGGATGAACTACATTCAATTTGCCAAAAAGAATAGCATCAAGTAAGTTTCTAAGATTGGAATTTAAAATCATAAGGGAACTTTCGAGAGCACTAAACGTCATAGCGAGATGAGAATTGACTTGGAGTTTATTTGTATTCTCTGAAACTGATTCGAATATTTTGTTTAGCTTTTCCATATTTTCATTTAAAGTTAGTTCATTGTCATTGAGAGTAGTAGTGATTCGCCGGTTCTGGAACACGGATTCAGGTACATTCGCCGGTTCACGCGCACGGGTGCTGGCACATTCACAGCTTCACCCGCAAATCAGTGGCACCCCATCCTAAAAAAAAAAAAAAAAAAAAAAAAAAAAAGTTTGGACTCTTTTCCCACTAAAGCGGCCACGCTGAGTCGATAGCACTCACTCCCGAAGCGATAGGATGCACGGTTTCGGAGATGTGCAGATCGATTAACTCTTATCTAATTGATATCCGGTGGGTCATTAGCGTCCCATGGTTCACCTTTTCCTATTAGCTAATTACACCGTCCGGCGTTCTTATCTATTACTCATTGTGCACCTCGCTTATCACTGCTTTTGTATTAAACTTCTTTGTTATGACCTACCTCACTATTCTAACCAAACGATGTATCAAGAAAAAATACGTCTAAAATCCTATAACTATATTTATATATTATCGTACTATATTATCATAATTGTTGCTTTTTTAAAAAGCGATTCGCTTCTGGCACTCGCCGGAAGCGATTCGCTTCTGGCACTCGCCGGCCGCTGCCGCGGCACGCTCGCTTTGCTCGCTCGGCTCGTGCGTTGTTTATCAAAGTCTAACCTAACCTAACCTAATTGTTGCTTTTTTAAAAAGCGATTCGCTTCTGGCGTTGTTTATCAAAATCTAACCTAACCTAACCTAACCCAATTATTTTTCCGGGTAATCTGATGTATCGAACTTTGTTACGAGCTACCTCGCTATTCTGAATCATCAATAAAACACATTCATTTTACTGCCATTTTTATTTCCAAAATGTTGTTGCTTATTATCTACTGGTTTGTGTATTTGGCGACCATTTGTCCATTTTGCTATATAAAAATAATTATTGATGAACATTTGAATTGTAGCCTTATCTACTTATAAAATAGGAGCGAAACATCTCATCCACTAAAATATCGTTGTACAGTGTGTTCCCTGTAAATATGCTCGTAAAACTATGCATTGAATATCCCTGAAACTTATATAGCAAATACATTAAGCTGAACAAGCTGCACAAACTGAAGTCCAATCATTCTGAATCCTATCAACATTCCAGTCCCATCTCTTACAATTCCTTTTCAAAAACTGGAGATGATATCGCTCAGGTGTTCGTCCATATGAATCAAAATATTGACCGATGCCATTCGTATCGATATGTACAGCTACCCAGTGTGAACCCGGTTTATCATCCGCATCCAAATTGCATATTATATACGTTGGTACATGGGTATACATAGGCAGTCTATTAGCAGCATAAACATTATTTTCTAGACTGGGATGAATCTTTTTCATATGTTTTTGTAATTCTAGTGTATCCATGATATTACTGTTATTAGCAGATTATTACAGTACCAATCTATTCAATGGTTGTCATAGGAATGTTCAATTATAGTGTTTTGTATAAGATTAAATAGGAAGTTTGTAATGAAATAAAAAATAGTAAATTGCATACAATTTGTTTTATTTAATTTTATAATGTTTCCTTTAGTTACATATACACAAAATGCATTAAGCATAACACATAAATCTAAAATATAACACACATTATAACCTTAACTACTATAGTCTACAGTAACATTTCTATTTTTATCTATTTCAATAATATTATCAAACTCAGCATAAACAATACAGTTAATTGTTTGTGTTAGTGAGGATTCAAATCGTACTTCTAATCTTACACTACCATGCTTTATGAGATTCCAATGAGCTGATGAGTTAGCTGATAAATCAGGAGTTAAATCAAATGCTAAAAGACAGTAGCCTTTGGCATACTGTTCACGAGAGATTGCATTTCCTTCATTAAGAAAGTGAATACCAGTCCCCGAGAATAGAGTATGATATGCCGATGTGAATATATTATTATTAAAAGATGGTTGCAAAGCTTTTGAAGGTATTTGTTGACCATCAATATATAAGCTGAAAGAGTTAATACCATAGTTTTCAAAGTTAAATGGATTTTTAGTAAGTGAACCATTAAATGCGGAATTGTTCACAAATCCAATAATACATCTTTTGGGTACCTGTCCCAAGAATATATTATCAAGAGTTTTTCCTTGAACACCTGATGGAATTGTTAAAACTTTAACTTCAGCACGAGTAATAGGATATTTAGCAGTTGTAGAAGCTAAAACTTTCTGATGTGCGAGTAATACACTTGGATTAATTCGTGCTCTTCGAACAATAAGAGTTGCATCCGTAATGCAAACTTTAAACTTTTCATCATTTGACCCAGCAATTAAATTAAAACTCTCTCTTGACCGAACTAATTTTACACTCATTTCAACACCATTAATTAAAAATTTATCTTGATTGAAAATGTCACCATGAAGATGACCAATCATTTCTATTTCCCGGCTTTCATTAACTAATTCCTGTCTTTTAGCAAATCCTGTGTTTTTACCATCTGTGGAATCCATTTTGCCTGCTGTATCATCATACCAAAGACTACAAGTAAGATGAGATTGTTTAGCAGCAGGAGCATAGTTTAAAAGGGTTTCCATGTATGCTCGATAGGCATAGGTATTATTAGGTGGTGATACAAGTTTTTGGTTTAAATAAACATCGAGTTGACTAAAAAGTGAATGCAACCAATTATTTACAGGTGCTACTACTGTAGCTGATAACAAGTTTGTTGAATCTTGATTTAATACTTTTGCCTTTATGTGGAGTAATGTATGAGACAAATCTATGTAGTCATCGCCTGTTCCAGGAACTTGAAACTCGATAGGTCCATCATCAGCAAGAGATGAAATTGGTTTATAGTGAATCCACAATCCATTTTCAATGCTTGTTTGTGTGGACGGTAATGCAAACAAATCTAATTCTGACTTAACGCACTCACAAGAATGATTATGAAGGAAAGACATACTTAATTTGAAAATATATCTTTGATGTTTTTTGGTTTTAGACCAAGTTTTTTCGTAGCTTTCACTTTAGCTGTTAGTGGTGGAATGAACGAGGCCAATCGTTTTCTTTTAGTTATATACCCAGATCCTGTCATGTTTAATCGATCAATTTTGTTATCAGCCTTTCGTTTTAAGTTCGTACTAACTTGCTTTAGACGATCTTTTATTGAGGCTTCCATAGGACGGGCTTGAATCATATCCGATAAAAGTCCTACTCCAGCGTTTAATGCCTCCTTACCAACCACTCGAGCACCACTTGAAAGTAAAGGTAAAACTGATCTAAATAACCCTCCTAAGAAGCTCCCAATACCATGACCGCGTTGGTATGGTGAACCCTTATAAATTACTCCAACTCCTGATCCAGCTTGATGTGAATAATAATTTTCATATGGACATTTATGATGATCATGAGGAGAATACATTATTATAATTTGCGGAAATGTAGTTTAATACACACGGTCCCAAACTGGAATGGTATTTTTTGTCCTGCGCTCGATCTTATATCCATTTCCAGCGTATCGAACTCTCTTCGCATAACGGGTAAGTAGTGAGGTGGAGAGAAAACGTGCATTTTATACGCACCATAAATGTATTTTGAAGGATCTAATGAAATGACTCTTAATAGCGGAGTCATAACATCACCCACAATCTGAGGATCAATAATGTCGCAATATAGAAATAGTTGAGATGGTAACCCTAAATGTAAATTAGCAGGACACTTCCCAAAATTTCTGTCTAGGAGATTTGTATTTGGTTCATAACCTAGTTGTAAACTTAATTTGGGTGATAATGTTACGGATGTTATATTTTTATCCAAAACAGAAACAGACACAAATTTTGTTATTTCATCATAACGAAATTTCAAGTTCTCTCCGATACCATTTAATGCTCTCAAAATATGTTCAACGTTATCGTAGTTGGTAGCGGGAATATGTTTTTTGTAGTACACTGTTGATGGTTTATCTTCATTAGGAATTAACATGGTTTTTGTGATGTATACAACATTTTCATGATCTTGAACAGTAAACATTGTGCATGGATATTGAAACTCGACAACTCCAACCAACCATTCACCTTCTAATTTCATAGCTTTTGGTAATTTTGTTGAAAAATTTGTGGTCTTGTTATCAGGAAAGTATTCCATTGAACTATTGCTGAGCAAAGTTAAATAAAAACTTTCTTTATTCATATTTCTTTTAAACTAGAAGCTAAAATCCAACTGTTAAATTTATCTGGATAACCTTTCCACTTCACTAATACTTCTTTTCTGTTGCCCGAATAACGAGTACCAATTATTTTATCTATTTTATATTGTGAGGTGGGGTTGTAAGTGACCTTCTGTAATTCTCTTTCATAAAAAGTACCAACTATTGGTTCATTTTGTAAATCTGTAATTGTATAAACAACCCATGGAGATCTATCAATTATTGAAGATATAATAAATATTTCATCACTCCAATTTGATTCATATCCTTTTTGGAAAACATGTTTATATTTAGTTATTCGAACATAATCACCCACGTTGAAATTTGGTTTTGAATTTTCTAAAGAAAGTTTGTTTGACCCTCTATCATAAAGATTAGTCCAAACTGTCATAATATTGTTGGAACTTACATCACATGGGCACATCTTAATACTCGAGTGAATGCTGTGATTATAAGAGTATATTAAATCTTGTAAAACATCTATATATCTATAAGTATTATTATGAGTGAAATAACGCCACATTTTCATTTTTAGAGTTCTTTGAAATCGTTCAACAATACTAGCCTTAATATCAGGATTGTTAGTGGTATAGTAATTTATCTTTTTGGATTTAAAGTATTTTTGTACATCTTTTGAAACAAATTCTGTACCTTTATCAGATTGTATGTGAGTAGGGGTTGAATTACTTTCAGTAAATATACTTTCAAAACATTCTTTTAAAGTTGTTTCTGAGTTTTTCTTTTTCATTGGTCTTGCAGAAGCATATTTACTAAATACATCAATAACACAAAGTATGTAGTTGAAACCATCATTATATTGAGAATAAGTTCGCATATCACTTAAATCGGCTTGCCACAGCTCATTAATATTTGATAGAATGTACCTATTACGCGGGAATTTTTTCCGAATGGGTTTATGTAATGTATATGTTTCTTGTGATTGTAACCATTCCTTCACTTGCTTTTTATCCATTTTACCCTTCATAGCTTTTGATAATTTATCAATACTACCAAAACCAGCGGGGTTAGATGGATCATAATAAATCCTGTTAATTTCTTCTAGTACGGGGTCCATTTTTCCCAATCGATCTTTTTACGTATTTTAGTTATATATCTTTTATCTCCACTGCTCGGTGTAGAAAATTCTTGAACTTCAATCTCAGAGGTTTTGTTCAGATCTTTCGCTTGAAGTTGGTTAATAAACTCACATCTCTTTGGATTTCCAATATAAGTAAGTGGTACTTTAATATCTTTCAATGCTTTAGCAAATCTATCCCACCCTATCGGATCACTTTTTTTTAAGGGTCTAAGTGAATCATTTATTAAATCAACAATATTACTTCCTGGAATTTTTTCATTATCAATTATGACTGTGCCTTCATTATCCCAACGTATTTTACTTTTACTTGTTCCAATTAAGTTTAATAATGACTCACCTTTTTTATTATAAGTTTTTGGTATTAAACTGAGTATTTGTGTTGGTGAATACAGTGGATTTAAATCACTTTCTATACTTTTAATGGAACCTTTCTCCTCCAACAAAGATTCAGCATCAACTGAACTTTTTAGATCTCTATCTTTATTTTTAAAACCAATTTTAGACTCATTTGAATATTCATTAGATGTATCAGAATAAATTGGTAATCTGAGTGGTTGACGATCCTCTTCGGTAAAGTGAAGGTATCTTTGTAGTGTTTGTAAATATAACATCCACTTCTTTCGGTCTTCCGTCTTACTATTCATAATATTTTGCATTTCAATATCTAATCGAGACAAATTACTTGTATCCTTATTTTCTTGTTTTAATTTTTCAATCAATCCAGGTTCAATAAGTATCATTTTCTTAGCATTTTCCATGTTAACTGGCTAGTCCACTTACTAATCCACTCAATATTGCACCTAATATTATTGGTAAGAAAGTCCCTCCTTTTTGTATAATAATATTTTTTCTTAGTTTATGTTTACACTTACGCACCAGTTTACGGAGTATATTTTTGTGTTTATTCAATTTTTGTTTATCTTGATCTTTAAGTGGTATCTTTCCTTGTAAAACGTTATGAATACATTCACAAATACAATTTATTTCTTTTTCATCACACGTTTTAAGTAATGCTCTTTGATGTTTTGGTTTAAGCGTATGCAAAGCATTTAGCAAATGTTTATGCGTTGTGACTCGACGATGCATCATTTAGAAATGATTTGAATTGTTTGATTCTTGGTGTATTTAAACTCTTTCGTGGGGACGTAGACTGTACAGTGACCATTAAATGGGAATACATTTGTCTTGATACGACAAAAATCATTTGTATTCTGTTTTAAATCTACCATTAAATATCCATGTGCTTCTAAAGTTGCATCCCTGTAGGCGTCTTCAATGAATTTTGTGTTATCTGGTGACACTTGTCGTGCTAAATATCTTATTTGAGTTTTATCTCGAGGGTTTTTAAAATAAATTATATAACTTGAGTTTAAAGAAATGTCTCTTTGACCTTTACCTTGATGAAATAAATTTTGTGTTAAATAAAATACACTAAGGTTCCGGTGATGACTGCCTCTTGTAAATATATCCACAATTCTTCCATCAGACTCTCTCATTAGATCATCAATAATAATAAGGTGTGGGTTTTCACCATCAAACATATTAAGATTTGGAATTCCTTGATGATAGTTAACATTTGGTAAATTATATAAAGGTTGCATTTCATCAAAGCACCATGTGATATGATTAAAATCACAATTACATATTTCCTTAACTGATTTTATGAAATTTGTTACAAAATTTGACTTCCCACATCCACTTGGTCCGGCCACAATAGCAGTAAACGGATGGATAAAGTGAAACATTTCACACGTCTAGAGTTTAAAGGGATGAAATAAAAAATGAAAATGTTGGTGTAAAAATTTAATATATATATTATATTGCTAAAAATAAATGATCTGTTTACTATTTCTAACACAATTAGTACTTATCAGAATTTCACAATCACCTCAACATCAAATTTAAGTACACAAATAAAAACTACAATTATTTTACATTATTTACAATCAAACAATACTAAACTATTATAAAACTATTAATAAACTATTATATATAACATTATAGCAATATCATAATTTTTTTTACAATCAGTACAAATTTTGTATACACACACAGAAATAATAGTAAAAAGTCACTTAGCGTAATTTGTATATACACACAGAAATAATAGTAAAAAGTCACTTAGCGTAATTTATAATGTCCCCAAGCCAATGTATCAATGTTGTTGTTCATAATACATCGTTTGGTATCATTATATGATAAAGATGTTTTATTTATTTTTTGTGTAAAAATAGTGTGTTTGATTGACTTAAATCGAAGCATACTACAATATAATACATTTTTATTAAACAAACACGATTTGTAATTTTCCATATTCATTTTTTTGGTAACACTTTTGTTAACCCCTTTTGCCTTTGCTATAAATTTATCTTCTATTTCTAAGGCATACATTTTTGATCGCAACCCTACAAATTCCTTCAATACTTTACCATTATTCTCATCTTTAAAAAAACCTAACTTTTTTTTATTTATTTTTGGATATCCGTAAATATTATTTTCCGGGTAATCTGATGTATCGAAATAGTGAGGTAGATCTGGTTTTATATCCTCATAAAAATTGTCTGTAAAAATTTGATATATCAAACTATCGGTATCGGTGTACAATAACTTAATTTTATTATGAAACTTTTTAATCATGTAGTTGTAATGAAATTCATACATAAGGGTCTTAGATATATCTAAAATACAAAATCCTAAATAAATCGGCTTATCATAAATTAATTTTGTTTTACGTAATTGTATTGCAACTAAATGTTCTGAAAATATTGATAAACTATGGAACTCTGGTTTTGCAATCCAATCCTGAGCACCTAAAACTTTACCACGATTATCCCAGTGAGTTAGTAGTTTAACGTTTACTCTTTTTTCAATATTTTCCATAGTCTTACCGAAGACAGAATTATTCATTAATTTAAAAAAGTCTTTTTCGAAGTTTGATGTAGCTAACGTTCTCAAAGTAGTATTTAAGTCTATGTATTTCTTTAACCAAGAACTCTGTTTAAATTTTAAAATTCTATGTACTTTAATTAATTTCATTCCCATTTCAATGCATTGTTTTAAATTCCTGTAGTGAATGATGTATTTATTTTTATTATTTAAATTAGGAACTAATTTAGTTTCATTAGTATTACCCACACATATGTTTTCAGGACATAACGGAAAGTCAGAATGCAAATTATGAAGTTCATCAGGATATTCCAAATCAACTTCTAAAACATAACCGAAATCAGAGTTATCCGGCACATTATAATCTGTATTAGAATCTATCCATTCGAAACCGCCAACAGGAAGAGATTGAGACATTGCCCAACCATATAAATTATTCGCATCAAAATATGTTAGATATGAATTAGGTTTTTCACTATCATAATCCTCCATGAATTTATTATTTGCTCTAGCAAAACGATTGCTACACTGAGATACACCCCCTCTAATACCAGCTTTAAAAAAAGCAATTTTGTCATAGTCCGTTAACAATTCTAATTCTATTTTGGTAAATTTTAACATTGCATCCCAACTTAAACCTGGGGCAGTATAGTAATGAGCAGGATCTAATCCATAAGTTTTAATACAAAGCTTTCTAAAGTTTTCGAATACATCAGTCAAAAGTAAAACATCAGTTTTTAAATATAAATCGGAATAATCGGACATACTACTACACTTAAAATGCTGCCAAATATCTTTTGCATGATTATAATCATCATTTGAAATATTTGTATCTGTGAGTGAACTATAAAAATGGTGTTGATCAGGAAGTGATGGATGTTTCAAGCAATCACTATTACACATAAATTCATAAGGATAAATACCTTTCCGTCTTAAAAGTGAAAAATCTTCATTATTAGGATAGTTCCTTTTTAGTTCTGTAAACTGATCATCATTAAGATTTTTAGCTAGTTGATCTAAACTACACGATAAAAATTTCAATGAATCTACAAATCTTAAACTTACTGATTGATTATTATTTATTGTTAACTGTTTTGAAAATGATATGTATCGTTCTTTATTTTGCGGAATAACTTCAACTTTGCCATCATAGAGGTTTAGGTAATGCATGGACAATGAAATGAGCATCGTAGTGACTGAGGTTATGTAAAAATATTGGAATATGACGAGGGGTTCTGTACTTAGTACTACACACTTGATGTGCAACACCTCTAAAACTACCAGTGTACCAATCAAAATCGTTAAAAGGATCTCCATTTAACTCAGTTTCACAAATATGACACATGTTTGAATTTGAAATTTTAATTTTATCTTCATCTGATAATGGAACGGGACATTTTTGGAAACTATTTTTTTTAACTATTGTTTTCACATCTTCGCAAAGGCGATTCATAAACACTTGTGCACAGTTTGGCCCACTATACGTCTCATATTTTGATAATCTGTTATCATATGAACATTTAATGTAATAACCAAAACTATACACTTCATGTTTTTGAATATTAATTGTACTAGGCTTGGATGGATCGTTACTACATGATTCTATCGGGTTCAAAAATGCCTCAAAGTCTGCATAAACCACAAAGGGCATTTCCAACTTTTTCGCGAATTTATCAAATTTTAATTTATTATTTGAGGTTGCTTTACCAAACCAATTCAATTTGGAATCCTCGCCGTTTGGTAATTCCGTACAAATGTGAGCGCAATCATATTGTTGATGGTTATTAAAGTCTTTCCTCTGATGGGAAATGAAGTAAACATGAATCACATATATAAACTGCATGATGATGACTTGATATTTGTGAACTAACTAATCGCGATAAGTTTTTAATATAACAGTAATGATTGTTAGTACCATTCGATATATATAGTAGGTTAATATGATTAGGTGTACGACATTTTGTTAAATATAAAGGACCTACAACAGAATTACACTTTTTTTCTTTATTATATTCTAGGCCAAAAACATTAATACTAATATTGTTTAATTTCTCTACTTTTGATATATCTGCAATTTTAACCGGAAAAGAAATACCAGTAAATTTTAGTTTATTTCCATGAATTGCGTAAGATGCTACCCGATCTACACTTTTACATACAGGATATAAACCAGAGAGTAATGCCCATTTAAAACACATATTATCATTATTTTTAACATTGATTACAGCTTTTTTTGATTTAATATCTTGAGGAAGGTCGATATATGAACTACCACGTAGGGGGTTGAATTTGTTAACATTCATATCTATGTATTTAATTTGATTAAGACTCCAACCACTATCTTTTTTTTCAAATTGACAAATTTTACCAACTACAGTGTCTATTAATGATGAATAAAAAATATTTAAGTCATCTCCCTGACAAATGATGTAATTAAACGTTTGAAAATCAAACGTATTTTTAATATCTTTAGTTTGTTGTATGAAATCAGCATGCAATATGAAGTTTATTTTTAAAATTGTATGTTGTTGAATACATTCATTTATCAAAAATAAGATATCGATTTTTAGTGAATTTAAAAACGATTCCGGTGTTACAAAATATTGCCCCGATTGAAGTGTTTTACTATTAATTCTGTATGTTAAAATTCGATTACCAAAAGCGGTTTCAACAACTGTTACATTTGTTAATGAATTATGTGATTTTAAAAGATTATTTTTATGTGTATAACTTTTTAAATGGTTGTTTAGATACCTTTTATTAATATAAACATGACATGTATCACATTCCACCTTATTGTTGTCCACGTCATTGGTTTCAATTGATGATGTAGAAGCTCCCTCATCAAATTTTGCTTTCTTGGTAACCTTATTTTCATCTGTAGTGATACCTCGTTTGATACCTCTTCCAACTTGTTGTTGACTGTAACAAAAAAAGAAAATTATTAGATAAATCTTAAAATAAAACATTACTACAATAATATTTCTTATTGAGTTTGTACTTCTAATACTTACATTAACGTTGTTTCAACCATCAAACATTGATTATACAACTCATCATCATACGATGGATCGAACAGTTCACGCTTCTCCATTTCATCACAAACTTTATGCAGCTCCTGTGAATGTGAATGTGAATGTGAATGTGAATGTGAATGTGAATGTGAATGTGAATGTGAATGTGAATGTGAACATACACAAACACGAACACGAACACGAATACGAACAACGAACAACGAACAACGAACAACGAACAACGAACAACGAACAACGAACAACGAACAACGAACAACGAACAACGAACAACGAACAACGAACAACGAACAACGAACAACGAACAACGAACAACGAACAACGAACAACGAACAACGAACAACGAACAACGAACAACGAACAACGAACAACGAACAACGAACAACGAACAACGAACAACGAACAACGAACAACGAACAACGAACAACGAACAACGAACAACGAACAACGAACAACGAACAACGAACAACGAACAACGAACAACGTGAATGTGAATGTGAATGTGAATGTGAATGTGAATGTGAATGTGAATGTGAATGTGAATGTGAATGTGAATGTGAATGTGAATGTGAATGTGAATGTGAATGTGAATGTGAATGTGAATGTGAATGTGAATGTGAATGTGAATGTGAATGTGAATGTGAATGTGAATGTGAATGTGAATGTGAATGTGAATGTGAATGTGAATGTGAATGTGAATGTGAATGTGAATGTGAACATACACATACACGAACACGAACGGCGAACGGCGAACGGCGAACGGCGAACGGCGAACGGCGAACGGCGAACGGCGAACGGCGAACGGCGAACGGCGAACGGCGAACGGCGAACGGCGAACGGCGAACGGCGAACGGCGAACGGCGAACGGCGAACGGCGAACGGCGAACGGCGAACGGCGAACGGCGAACGGCGAACGGCGAACGGCGAACGGCGAACGGCGAACAACGAACACGAACACGAACACCGAACAACGAACAACGAACAACGAACAACGAACAACGAACACGAACACGAACACGAACACGAACACGAACACGAACACGAACAACGAACAACGAACAACGAACAACGAACAACGAACAACGAAAACGAACAACGAAAACGAACAACGAAAACGAACAACGAAAACGAACAACGAACAACGAACAACGAACAACGAACAACGAACAACGAACAACGAACAACGAACAACGAACAACGAACAACGAACAACGAACAACGAACAACGAACAACGAACAACGAACAACGAACAACGAACAACGAACAACGAACAACGAACAACGGCGAACGGCGAACGGCGAACGGCGAACGGCGAACGGCGAACGGCGAACGACGAACGGCGAACGGCGAACGGCGAACGGCGAACGGCGAACGGCGAACGGCGAACGGCGAACGGCGAACAACGAACACGAACACGAACACCGAACAACGAACAACGAACAACGAACAACGAACAACGAACACGAACACGAACACGAACACGAACACGAACACGAACACGAACAACGAACAACGAACAACGAACAACGAACAACGAACAACGAAAACGAACAACGAAAACGAACAACGAAAACGAACAACGAAAACGAACAACGAACAACGAACAACGAACAACGAACAACGAACAACGAACAACGAACAACGAACAACGAACAACGAACAACGAACAACGAACAACGAACAACGAACAACGAACAACGAACAACGAACAACGAACAACGAACAACGAACAACGAACAACGAACAACGAACAACGAACAACGAACAACGAACAACGAACAACGAACAACGAACAACGAACAACGAACAACGAACAACGAACAACGAACAACGAACAACGAACAACGAACAACGAACAACGTGAATGTGAATGTGAATGTGAATGTGAATGTGAATGTGAATGTGAATGTGAATGTGAATGTGAATGTGAATGTGAATGTGAATGTGAATGTGAACATACACATACACGAACACGAACGGCGAACGGCGAACGGCGAACGGCGAACGGCGAACGGCGAACGGCGAACGGCGAACGGCGAACGGCGAACGGCGAACGGCGAACGGCGAACGGCGAACGGCGAACGGCGAACGGCGAACGGCGAACGGCGAACGGCGAACGGCGAACGGCGAACGGCGAACGGCGAACGGCGAACGGCGAACGGCGAACGGCGAACGGCGAACGGCGAACGGCGAACGGCGAACGGCGAACGGCGAACGGCGAACGGCGAACGGCGAACGGCGAACGGCGAACGGCGAACGGCGAACGGCGAACGGCGAACGGCGAACAACGAACAACGAACAACGAACAACGAACAACGAACAACGAACAACGAACAACGAACAACGAACAACGTGAATGTGAATGTGAATGTGAATGTGAATGTGAATGTGAATGTGAATGTGAATGTGAATGTGAATGTGAATGTGAATGTGAATGTGAATGTGAATGTGAATGTGAATGTGAATGTGAATGTGAATGTGAATGTGAATGTGAATGTGAATGTGAATGTGAACATACACAAACACGAACACGAACACGAATACGAACAACGAACAACGAACAACGAACAACGAACAACGAACAACGAACAACGAACAACGAACAACGAACAACGAACAACGAACAACGAACAACGAACAACGAACAACGAACAACGAACAACGAACAACGAACAACGAACAACGAACAACGAACAACGAACAACGTGAATGTGAATGTGAATGTGAATGTGAATGTGAATGTGAATGTGAATGTGAATGTGAATGTGAATGTGAATGTGAATGTGAATGTGAATGTGAATGTGAATGTGAATGTGAATGTGAATGTGAATGTGAATGTGAATGTGAATGTGAATGTGAATGTGAATGTGAATGTGAATGTGAATGTGAATGTGAATGTGAATGTGAATGTGAATGTGAATGTGAATGTGAATGTGAATGTGAATGTGAATGTGAATGTGAATGTGAATGTGAATGTGAATGTGAATGTGAACATACACATACACGAACACGAACGGCGAACGGCGAACGGCGAACGGCGAACGGCGAACGGCGAACGGCGAACGGCGAACGGCGAACGGCGAACGGCGAACGGCGAACGGCGAACGGCGAACGGCGAACGGCGAACGGCGAACGGCGAACGGCGAACGGCGAACGGCGAACGGCGAACGGCGAACGGCGAACGGCGAACGGCGAACGGCGAACAACGAACACGAACACGAACACCGAACAACGAACAACGAACAACGAACAACGAACAACGAACACGAACACGAACACGAACACGAACACGAACACGAACACGAACAACGAACAACGAACAACGAACAACGAACAACGAACAACGAAAACGAACAACGAAAACGAACAACGAAAACGAACAACGAAAACGAACAACGAACAACGAACAACGAACAACGAACAACGAACAACGAACAACGAACAACGAACAACGAACAACGAACAACGAACAACGAACAACGAACAACGAACAACGAACAACGAACAACGAACAACGAACAACGAACAACGAACAACGAACAACGAACAACGAACAACGAACAACGAACAACGTGAATGTGAATGTGAATGTGAATGTGAATGTGAATGTGAATGTGAATGTGAATGTGAATGTGAACATACACATACACGAACACGAACGGCGAACGGCGAACGGCGAACGGCGAACGGCGAACGGCGAACGGCGAACACGAACACGAACACGAACACGAACACGAACACGAACAACGAACAACGAACAACGAACAACGAACAACGAACAACGAAAACGAACAACGAAAACGAACAACGAAAACGAACAACGAACAACGAACAACGAACAACGAACAACGAACAACGAACAACGAACAACGAACAACGAACAAAGAACAACGAACAACGAACAACGAACAACGAACAACGAACAACGAACAACGAACAACGTGAATGTGAATGTGAATGTGAATGTGAATGTGAATGTGAATGTGAATGTGAATGTGAATGTGAATGTGAATGTGAATGTGAATGTGAATGTGAATGTGAATGTGAATGTGAATGTGAATGTGAATGTGAATGTGAATGTGAATGTGAATGTGAATGTGAATGTGAATGTGAATGTGAATGTGAATGTGAATGTGAATGTGAATGTGAATGTGAATGTGAATGTGAATGTGAATGTGAATGTGAATGTGAACATACACATACACGAACACGAACGGCGAACGGCGAACGGCGAACGGCGAACGGCGAACGGCGAACGGCGAACGGCGAACGGCGAACGGCGAACGGCGAACGGCGAACGGCGAACGGCGAACGGCGAACGGCGAACGGCGAACGGCGAACGGCGAACGGCGAACGGCGAACGGCGAACGGCGAACGGCGAACGGCGAACGGCGAACGGCGAACGGCGAACGGCGAACGGCGAACGGCGAACGGCGAACGGCGAACGGCGAACGGCGAACGGCGAACGGCGAACGGCGAACGGCGAACGGCGAACGGCGAACGGCGAACGGCGAACGGCGAACGGCGAACGGCGAACGGCGAACGGCGAACGGCGAACGGCGAACGGCGAACGGCGAACGGCGAACGGCGAACGGCGAACGGCGAACGGCGAACGGCGAACGGCGAACGGCGAACGGCGAACGGCGAACGACGAACGACGAACGACGAACGACGAACGACGAACAACGAACAACGAACAACGAACAACGAACAACGAACAACGAACAACGAACAACGAACAACGAACAACGAACAACGAACAACGAACAACGAACAACGAACAACGAACAACGAACAACGTGAATGTGAATGTGAATGTGAATGTGAATGTGAATGTGAATGTGAATGTGAATGTGAATGTGAATGTGAATGTGAATGTGAATGTGAATGTGAATGTGAATGTGAATGTGAATGTGAATGTGAATGTGAATGTGAATGTGAACATACACATACACGAACACGAACGGCGAACGGCGAACGGCGAACGGCGAACGGCGAACGGCGAACGGCGAACGGCGAACGGCGAACGGCGAACGGCGAACGGCGAACGGCGAACGGCGAACGGCGAACGGCGAACGGCGAACGGCGAACGGCGAACGGCGAACGGCGAACGGCGAACGTTCGCCGTTCGCCGTTCGTGTTCGTGTATGTGTATGTTCACATTCACATTCACATTCACATTCACATTCACATTCACATTCACATTCACATTCACATTCACATTCACGTTGTTCGTTGTTCGCCGTTCGCCGTTCGCCGTTCGCCGTTCGCCGTTCGCCGTTCGCCGTTCGCCGTTCGCCGTTCGCCGTTCGCCGTTCGCCGTTCGCCGCTCGCCGTTCGCCGTTCGCCGTTCGCCGTTCGCCGTTCGCCTTTCGCCGTTCGCCGTTCGCCGTTCGCCGTTCGCCGCTCGCCGTTCGCCGTTCGCCGTTCGCCGTTCGCCGTTCGCCGTTCGCTTTTCGCTGTTCGCTGTTCTCTGTTCGCTGTTCGCTGTTCGCTGTTCTCTGTTCGCTGTTCGCTGTTCGCTGTTCGCTGTTCGCTGTTCTCTGTTCGCTGTTCGCTGTTCTCTGTTCGCTGTTCGCTGTTCGCTGTTCGCTGTTCGCTGTTCTCTGTTCGCTGTTCGCTTTTCGCTGTTCGCTGTTCGCTGTTTGCTGTTCGCTGTTCGCTGTTCGCTTTTCGCTGTTCGCTGTTCGCTGTTCGCTGTTCGCTGTTCGCTGTTCGCTGTTCGCTGTTCGCTGTCGCTATCGCTGTTCCCTGTTCGATGTTCGTTGTTCGCTGTTCGCTATCGCTGTTCGCTGTTCGCTGTTCGCTGTTCGCTGTTCGCTTTTCGCCGTTCGCCGTTCGCCGTTCGCCGTTCTCTGTTCGCTGTTCGCTGTTCGCTGTTCGCTGTTCGCTGTTCACTTTTCGCTGTTCGCTGTTCGCTGTTCTCTGTTCGCTGTTCGCTTTTCGCTGTTCGCTGTTCGCTGTTCGCTGTTCGCTGTTCGCAGTTCGCTGTTCGCAGTTCGCTGTTCGCTGTTCGCTGTTCGCCGTTCGCCGTTCGCCGTTCGCCGCTCGCCGTTCGCCGTTCGCCGTTCGCCGTTCGCCGTTCGCCGTTCGCCTTTCGCCGTTCGCCGTTCGCCGTTCGCCGTTCGCCGTTCGCCGTTCGCCGTTCGCCGTTCGCCGTTCGCTTTTCGCTGTTCGCTGTTCGCTGTTCGCTGTTCGCTGTTCGCTTTTCGCTGTTCGCTGTTCGCTGTTCTCTGTTCGCTGTTCGCTTTTCGCTGTTCGCTGTTCGCTGTTCGCTGTTCGCTGTTCGCTGTTCGCTGTTCGCTTTTCGCTGTTCGCTGTTCGCTGTTCGCTGTTCGCTGTTCGCTGTCGCTATCGCTGTTCCCTGTTCGATGTTCGTTGTTCGCTGTTCGCTATCGCTGTTCGCTGTTCGCTGTTCGCTGTTCGCTGTTCGCTTTTCGCCGTTCGCCGTTCGCCGTTCGCCGTTCGCCGTTCTCTGTTCGCTGTTCGCTGTTCGCTGTTCGCTGTTCACTTTTCGCTGTTCGCTGTTCGCTGTTCTCTGTTCGCTGTTCGCTTTTCGCTGTTCGCTGTTCGCTGTTCGCTGTTCGCAGTTCGCTGTTCGCTGTTCGCTGTTCGCAGTTCGCTGTTCGCTGTTCGCTGTTCGCTGTTCGCTGTCGCTGTCGCTTTTCGCTGTTCGCTGTTCTCTGTTCGCTGTTCGCTGTTCGCTGTTCGCTGTTCGCTGTTCGCTGTTCGCTGTTCGCTGTTCGCTATCGCTGTTCGCTGTTCGCTGTTCGCTGTTCGCTGACACATGATGATGGCACGGTCCAAGATTTACTTCAAGTGAAACTATTTCACAATCCATGTTCACTTTTAAATCAGTAGAAAGACAATCGACAATCGACGCGCTCGCTGTCAAGGACAATTTTTTTTTTATTTTTAGCTACTGAGTGGACGTCAGAGGCAGGAGACGTTCGCAACACTTCTATTCATTCATATTTATATGATCTGATCTGAAGTATGTCTCAATATATGTCGATTAAATTTTTAATTTTTTTTTTAACAAGGAGTACCTATACATATATATTAAAAAAAAATATATATATATATATATATATATATATATATATAATATATATATATATAGGGCTTGGTTCCCCTATATATATATATATAGGGGAACCAAGTTTTAGATTATTAGATTAGACCTCTAGCGTAATCAAAATTTAATTTAAAATTACAGGTCTCATACAAACTCCCATCCCCTAGTTTAAGGGGTTGGGGGATGAAAGTTACAAGTTTTATAATTTTTTTTGTTGTTTGTGTGCTAATACTAGCTTACATACAAAATTTCAGCTTTCTAGGACATTAGGAAATACCTTAAGAATTTTGATGATCATCAGTGAGTCAGTGACGAAATTAGCGTTTTTTAGATATAAATAAAATCTGAAGTATAAAAGCTAATGTAATTAAAACTTAATATGTTCAATAAGTCCGCTATTGACAATATATCCCGAAAATTTTGTTGATCTAGCATAATCCAAACCCAAGTTATGAGGGTTCAAAAAAACGTCGAACCGCTTCGAGAAAAGGTAGGTAGTGCCCGTGCGCTTCGCTTTCGCTTGGCTCGTCTTGGCGGGGGCACTGCCGTGCCCCCAGATGATCCATTTCCAATCATTCTCTTAATATATATTATAATATGAATAAACTTAAATATTTGAATACAATAAAGCAGAATAGTTATTCTTATTTGAATTATGATTGATTCACAAAAGTACAATTATTAATTAAAAGTGAGGTGTTTAGGATGGATCATACATTCATGATACACAAATAATGAAACACAATTAACTAAAAAATAATATAATTTGCAATTGTATATAGAAAAATTTAAAGAAAAGAGTTATTTGACAAAAGATCCGAGTCAACATTGTTGAATATAAAAACAATTTTTATGACCAAACTTAGAACAAGACTAACAAAGCGAACACTCCATTAACCAAGGCACATGGATAAGCTATAAGTGGCCTTTGTTCTGCATCTCCTGACATAGTCACAAAGAGTCGGCTCGCTGATAAAGCTGACCATATCACTGCTATACCTGATAATGACAAGCCAGCCGTTCCCTCCAAAGAAATAAATATCCCCAGACCTGCTAATGCTACCATTGGTAACATACAATATCCTAATACACTCGCTACACTTAGTAATGTAAATACACCTTCAGTACGACTCATTAGTGACAAAAGAAAATACATTAATATTACAGACATTACAGATAGGCCATACACATAACCAAAATGTGCTTTATTGCCCGACAGAAACAGACACACAGCTAGAGCCAGACAAAAAGCTATTGGTCCTGCAATATCTGTATCTCTCAGTAAAAAGTTTGCATCATCAGCTTTTGACTGTCCATGGAATGGATTAAGGACAGCTAAAGTTTTCTCCAATATTCTATCAGGGTATATTTCTAATTCATCTAGAAGTGGCGGTTCATCAAACTCTGTTGTGACTGGTGCTGTTTCTCCTGGTATTGGAGCTGGTGTATATAAACTTGGGTTGTAATATTGATTGTTATTGGCTGGAGGACTCTGCCCTTGGTCATATGAAAAGTTTTGTTGTTCTGGAGAAAAAGTCTGGAAATCTGAAACATTTCAATAAACATTTTTAGTCTGTATCGATAAAATATTCAGATAAAATAACTGTAACATAAAGCATACTTACCTAAAGTTTGAGCCCCATCTCCAAAAGTGTTTGAAGTATTGAATGAATAGCTTTGATTAATGTCTGGCGGCTGCCAGGCATAATCGTTTGTATTTTGAAATCCTGACATGATAGAAAGTTTAATTCGTTTGTCTTGCAGTCAATAATTATTTATACTTTTATCCTTATAAATATTTATGCATCATTAAAAATTGACAATATTCAATACTTCACTATTCACTGCCGATTTAAGTTTTGAAAATTGAAATTTGACAGTTGACGTAAATTGATACACATCGCACGGCTGACGGCATTGAACAGATGATATCACAGGATGATATAGTCCATGACAGAAGTATGAATACAGATAATGAATAGTTGCTTGTAATATGGAATATGGATAATAAGGGATAAATGGATTTAAAATGCTTTCCGTTTCTTACCTTTTTTTTAACTAAAATCAGTGTCATGAGGCTCCCTGTTCACTAGAGCCTTACTAGAGCCTTTAACCGGGTTTATTGTTACCTCATGAATCAATCGTTTCGCGGCCCGATTACAAAGATCTCCTAAAGAAAAGAACATTCCGTATCCCACTTCCTGATTTCAACACAAACATTCTTAAGATGTTTTGTAAAACAAAACATCTGAAGAACTGCAATATGTATAAATGTAATAAAATAATGAAATCTTGGCTGCATGAACTTTCATAGAGCGATACCGAAGATCTAGTCTAAATATAAGAATAAACTGTAACTTTAATAGAAATCTGTTGGTGAGAATAAAAATTTGAACAATTTACATATGCTAAAATACTACTTTGATTAATATTATTGGATCCCTGAACGCATTCACACATGAACACAAACACACACATATTATTTACATTCTCACTTTCATCCACACACACCTCCCCACAACACACACACACACACACACACACAATCACACACCCTATGTTAAATGGAAAATGTTGTAAGTTCTAGTATTAAATACACTCATTATTATTAATTATAATACTATTAAACATAATTATTGATGTACTGTATAATTCGTCGTAATAAAGTGACGGAGTACACCGTTTCTGATATCCAAGATACAAGCAATAGCCTAGTTTGGATATCACTGTACTAGCAACCTTGTAAACTAATCCTACTGTTATCACATAACCAATGAAATGTTTGAATATTTTGGTTAATAAAGATTTTTATTTATTATATTTATCATGTGCTCATTTTGAAACTGAACAAAATAGGTTAAAAAACTGTCCGTAACGTCGTTCTAAAGATCTAAGATACTTTTATTAATAAATTTCTAATGATAAGAGTAGAATGTAGATACTAGATTACTACACGAAAAAAATTTTCTTCCCTTATGGGAGGTTCTAAAATTAAATACATGCCTGGCTATAAGTAACCTTTGTTCTGCATCTGATATCGCCTGACATACTCACAAAGAGTCTGCAGTCTGCTAGTGGCTTTGTCATGAACCACTCTATCTATAAAACCGCAATAAAATCAGTTGTGTAGTTTTAAAGATCTAAGCATAGGGATAGACAGACTATGTTTGGAGTGATAGACATTATGGTGATTATGCGCTTATGATTAGATGCTTATTGATTGCTAATTGCTTGTAAGAAATAAAACACTTTTTAGATTATGGCATTGATACTTGTATTTCATGGTTACATGGATTGATATTTCGGAATGATTACACATTTCTTCAGTCTAAAAATATTTCTATTAGGAAAATAATAGGGTCCACATTCGCGATTACAATGTATCATGATGATGTCAATGCTTGTGAAATGCTATAAGAAATTGTTTTGATTAATAGTATACTTATCTGAATAATACTGTATCAAATACATTTCCATAATATACTATCACAAATATTCATATTAAGTCTAGAAGATAATATGTGAATGTGTTACAAAGTTTTATATTAAAAGATTAAGTAGTATTGTTTAAAAATTTTTAGCTTTCTAACATGTAAATCGCGAAGTTCAGGATATATCAAAATAGTATTAACTATAACATGTGTTAAAGTAAAAAATTCTGTATTAATTATAGATTTTGAAAACAGCGTTATTCAAAGCTTAAAAAGCTAGTAAGCCGTGAGTTATCAACAAAAATATCAAAATAAGTACGTTTCTTCTTTCATTTACTACGTCGTTTTCCTTAACAGCATTTATATGTTATTATTTTCAGGTACTATATTTATACATCATATTTACCATAATGCACTCACGATCAAATATTTTCTAAAGAAAATTAACATTCTAATGTTATAAAAATAACAAACATAACATTGATAAAACATAACTTACACAACTAGAAAATATATTATTAGAATCACCATTACGAATAATACTTATATTTCCATATTTCATACATTTGAATCATCTCGTCGAAATAAAATTGAAATCAAAATCGGAATGGATATTTTTCAAATGCATAGCTCTTGTGCGTGTACCCGTCATGTTACATAAATTATTGTGAATTATTATCATTTAATATAATGGCGAGTTGCTATACATAGGCATTATATAAAATTATTATATAAGGACTGGACTGAGGCTCATTATTAAGGACACTATGTGTCACACTCATTCATTTTAATAAAAGTTATTATACTATTTACCTATATAATCTAAGTAGCATTTATATACATTCTAAGTTTGTACATACAGTACACTCATAATTATTAGCCGTGTATAATTATAAAGTTATGAACACACTAATAAAATGGAGATTACAACTTCCAAACGGAAATATCATGTTATTGGTTTTAATTTTGAGGTAAAAGAACCAAAATTGAGTCAAATAATATCCACATATATATCACAGATTTCTAAGGAAGAGAATTTTCACACCATCGTGAAACTGCAAATATATCCGCGTCTATTACTTGAGTAGATACATAATTTTATAATTCACTTCCTTTGTTCAAAACATTAATTTTCCTAATACTTTTCAAATCTCCCACGCGCAATATTTACTAGCCATCCTAAGCAGTATGACAAATCGTCTATAATAAGGTCCTAATTAATTGTAAAAAGTATTCATAAAAACATCGCATAAATAAATAAAAAGCATACAATCTCAAATTACTACCCAGGTATATCATTCAAAAATATAACCCTAAAAATGATCGTTTATCAATTATAAATATAAACACATTTTGGTTTTAAACTTGGAAGTAATCACTGACAGTGCAATCGGCACCATTGTTAATACTGCTCTTGGGTTCTCTATTGTTCGAAATGTTGATTCTCTCGTAGCCCGCTGAGGAATCCGATCTGTCGATACTGGAGTTGTTAGTTTGGTTGTGAACTTTTTCGTAAGGCGGATCTTTTTTTGATAGCTCAAAATATTTAACACTTTCATAGTTCGGATCCTTTTTAGACCGAACCGAGTCATACCTCGAGTTTTTGGAGCGAACCGACTCGTATTTTGGATCCTTACACCTCAAGGATTCATAATTAGGATCGTGAGTATTAACACTTTCATAGTTAGGCTCTTTGGGTCTAACCGATTCATAATTGGGGTCGGATTCACTTCCAGTAGTGTAAATGGGGTCATTGGTCATCGATTCATAATTCGGTTCAATGGCCGCTTCATCATTGTTGTTAGGCAAACTGTTGTATTTACCCGATCTCTTATTAACTGTAGAATAAGTCGGTTGTACTTTGTAATTAGAAGCTATTGTTGCGTATGGCGGCGTCGGTGATTGGTTCCTTAAAACTTCGTAATTTGGATCCGAGTCTGACGCATTATTATCTGTTTTCGATATATGTTCGTATCCCGGGTCACTACTTATTATGCTATTTGGTCCACTATCAGACATAAGATGGTTCACTTTTAATAAATTATTGTTTGTAAAGCTTGAAGTTTGTCCGATATTATTGATATCTTTGACAGTTTCGTACCCAGGGTCTTGATTCTGTGAACTATTTCGTTCTTTTCTCGATATGGTTTCATAGCCGTGATTCACTGACTGTTTTCTATCTATCGTCTCATACCCGGGATCGTCGCCGCGGAACTTTAACGTGCTCTTATCTGTGTCGACATCTTTCACTTTTCTTGTCGCTTCTTCCTTCGCTTTGGTTTTCTTTAAAACTTTCGCATACATTTCTTCGACGTTTCGGGAGGGGCTTTCTGTTGCTCTTTCAGAATTTATACTCGTGTTCGCGTCGGCTGATGAATAGTCGCTGAATCCGGGGCCATCTATGGAATTGTACAGATTATCAGTGTTATTTTCCTTCTGATCTATATCGAAATTTAATTCCTTAGCAACAAGTGGCCGCATCAAGTCACCGGAGCTGAATCGATGTTTTTCCACGGGATAGTTACAACCGTAGAAGTCGGAGGAACTGACGCAGCTGTTGTTTCGTTGGTGCTTCTCATTGAGACTTCTTCTAAGCTTGTCGTGATTGAAGTGTAGGTCACCTGTAAAGCATTACTATTTATATGAAAAACATTCTTACATTGATGAAATGTATATCTTGAGTTTATAAAATCCAATAAAATTTATTCTCAATTTCAATACTACAACTCAATACTATACGATAATTTACTATACTACAAATTACAATAGCATAATAACCTGCGCTAGAGATGCGATGGTGTTTGGTGTCGGGTGGTGGGGGTAGCGGCGAGTTGGCCTGTCGCTTCTCCGGCTTCGGCGAGCCCAGCGCACCCGCTGAGTTCGAACATGACGACATTGACGCTGAAATTGTATAGAAATTTTAAACTACAATATAATTGCTGGAAATATGACCAAAAAATGTTACAAATATTTGTTTTATAATCAAAATCTTGAATTGATGAGATCGAGAGTGGTAACATTGCAATCGTATCAATAAAAAAGATAAAATAAATTGCACATTCAAGAAATAAATTTGTGAGGTACTCACCTTGACGAGAATGTGTTGCATTCGAAGTGGAAGCACCAATTTCAGGTGGTGCGCTTCTCCTGAAAACAAATGAACCGATATTAGCAATCATATCACAGATTTAAAGAAAAAAAATAATTTATGAAAATTAAGGGACTAATTTTTTAATTTGGTTTGAGTTTTGAAAAAAATGTTTCTTTTCGTTTTTTATTATATTAAATTATATGAAATACACGATTTTATATATTTTCATGTTTAAATATATTGGTAAGCCAATTTTATTGTTTGGACGCATATGGATACGCATAATGGATCTTCTTCGACCCACAACACATCGTGAGCGTTTTCATTACAGTCTAAAGACGTAGTCTCACATTGTGAATATTCAACTGTGTGTATGATATTTTACTGTGTAGTCATGACTCATGACCTGTCACAACGATCTTAGTTAATTTTTCGCTTCTACAAACTAATAAGTCTTACCTGCTATGTATGGCCACTTCGTGCGTCACCGTGTTGGCGGCAGGTGCAAGGTGGTGCGTCGACGCAGTGGCGGGGGTCGCGGGGGTCGGCACGGGGTTGGGGGTCCGCCGCGTGCGGGGGTCCGGGATCTGGGCGTACGTGTCCGACCCCTCGCCCACGCTCGCTTCTTCGATCGCTGCGTACATTTCGTCTGGAATGAGAATACAAATGTAAATCGATTTTTTATGTTCTGTTAAATTCCTTTGATTGGCTATTTACATTAACGGTTATAAAAAGTGTTCATTGTACTACAAAAATATTGTTATAAGTTTCTAGCTACAATTTTATAACTTTTCATTCATTAAGAATTAAAATGCAAAACAAATAAATAAAATTTTGAGCAGGGTATTTGTAAAAGTATATAGTATATTTAATAATTTATCCTTACCGGAGTCATCAGAAACGGTGGCATAATGGGGTTGCAATGGAGGCTTGATGCTCTGTGCTCTTATATTACTGAGAGGCTCTCGAACCGATATACTAGTGTAACCCTCTGAAAACAAACACACATATAAATAAAGTAGAGAAAATGTTCTTACTCAACAATGTTAAATTAAACATCACAATTAACATGTAAGTAAATGATAAGAATTAATTAATTATTACCAATTACCGAAACAGACAGCATAAGTTTTCTTATGATCTTTCTATCTATAACAAACTTGTACTGTCTATAAAGTTATACTTACTAGCAGAGTCAGTAGAGTCACCGCTAAAGTGCGTAGTTTCAGCCGGCCTGGGCGATGGTGGTGTGATGTACGGTAACTCTTGGCTTGACGGCAGCTGACCACTTATGGCTACTGATGCTGATATTGGAGCCGATTCTGAAAAATATGATGAAATTTAATTGAAGCTTTCGGTTGGCAATAAGTTTTCAAGTTATTTTTTTTTATTTATAACATAAACTGGTTAAAATTATAGAAACTACTTTTAATCGATATAGTTAAAAATACAATGCTAAATAAACAATGTTTCGTGGTTGAGCTCGAACCAATACCATTTGACACTTGCCAAGGTCACTAGCTGCATCTATATTCAACAAAAAAACATACTTCAATGACCGAAGCATTATATTGATAGCTGTCGCATAATAATTTATTTCAATACTTTATTGCATCGTACAACAATGTGGTTGAAATCACCTCCATTTCAATGTATTCACGGCTTTCAATCAATTATGTATTTTATGAAATGATTGTTAACAATACAACGGAAGAAATACACGTCGATAGCTACAATAGAAATACGATTGCTGTAATGATTGTAAAATCTATTATGTTCTCGCGGAACATAAATAATTGGCCTATAAGAGAATAAATACTAATTGTTTTCATATAGGATACGTACCAGCCGCGGATGTTGTCGCTTCTCGTTCGTCAATCTGGATTTCCACATCTTCTGGGTCAGTTGTTATTTCTACAGTTCTGAAAAAGAAAAAAATAAACCATGAATTATATTTTTTTTTTTCATTCAAATACCATACAACGAATTGGAAATAAAACTAAATACATTTATTAAACGCCTCGTAAAGTTAAATCCTTTGCGATCTTATATAACATACATACAGAGGAAAATATCCTTAATTGTTTTGCATCTCATGACTAATCTTAATTAAATGTATCTCATACCTAGGTACATGTGCATAGATATTTCTCCAATACAAAGGTTATAAAATACTATCGCCGACAGGACAATGAAATATCAAAAGCGTACTACGTCTCTCTGTCACGACATATCATTGCTCCAAGATATCTTTCCCCTTACACATTAGAGTTTAGACATTAGGCAATTTATGAGCGACCTCAAAATGAAAGGTCAGTAAAGTCTTCGTATCTCACAACAATTTAATATACCTATGTAATATTTATGAATAGTAGATGCTATTGTTACTGTATCATTTAAATGTTTCTATAATAAAAATATACATTCTACTTATAAAATACGTTTGATATGATATAAGGAAAAAATTTAAGTAGGTAGGTACATTTTGCCTGCTTATACAACATAATTTAAAATTTAATAAATTGACTTTCCAAAAATATATTTTCAACCAGCAGTTCCTGATATAAGCGCATTCAAGGAAACAAACTCTTCAGCTGCATTTCTTAGAAATTGGAACATAAATATTGTTAACTGGAATCCATAGAAATACATTTAAATATGCATTACTGATGGAAATGCGAATTATAAAATATAATGTTATACAATATGAGATACATAATCTGATCGCAGTACATGCATACAATAGAAATAATATGTTATCAATAAAATCATATCTCTTATAGATATAATCAAGTAGGACTTGAAAATAAACTAAAGCAGGAAAAAGTCTTGTATTTTTATTTCTTGTATTTATACAAGGCGAAAATTAGTTTTAAATTTTAATCTATTTACTATTTTTATTGAGTCTATAATTACGATTCAGCTTTAAGAAGAGCTTGTAAAAAGATAACAGGAAAATTTCATTAAGCAACATGTCTGTTGGGAAGTTTTCTGTAAGGATTTTATAGCTTTTAAAAAAATTCACACACCTTAAGTTGATTTAAGTACAGTTGCAACAGTTGTTTTAGTTGCATTTAAAATAATTTAACTGTTTCTATGTTAGAGCGGGCAACTGAGCCAGGAGTCTCGTCTTATGAAAAGCGAATCTCTGAGCCTTTGTAGAAGTAGGGCCCCAGCAAATACGTTATAAGGGATTAGGAAAATATTGTAAATAAGATCTTACATGTTATGGCTTTCATTCTGCAACTTGGCATATGCATGTTCATACGGGTGATCTCTGCTCGACGACGCAGTTGCGGCAACCTTATTACCTGGAAATAAAAGATAAAGATTCATTTCCACTAATTTAATTATCAATTTCAATTGAAATACATAACAGCATTTATCTTGATCAAGTATTCCGACTGTCGGAACTTTGATGAGGCCATTAAATTGTGCTGATAACTGTCTAGATTCTAGATAATAATCAGTGATTGGTATCAAAACAAACCATTCATTGGTTACTGCAGTAGCAGTTATAATAACTATTTCAACTTTATTTAGAAACAATTATTTTGTGCACTATAGTCACTATAATGATAACAATATTTTAACAAGAAATTGAATAGACTTCTTTTTCCAGTTTCTTCTTATTCAGTCCTTGTTAGATGAACTTCCGCATACTAAAGCGCATCCATCAAGTATCACTTTTTGTCATACATTGCCTATATTAGAATTGCAACTTCTGACATTAATAGAAGAATTATTATGCTTTCTTACTTCTCCCGATCAGCCCCTTGACTTTAAGTGACTCGGGAATTCACTTTTAAAATGAAGTAAATTCATAAATATCAAAAGTGGCTCTTGAAATTGAAGCCTTCCTTTTCTGAGTCGAGATTCTCAAGTAGGTATTAGCTGATTGTAGATAGCGCAAGTTCAGCGACGTCGTGTTGTGCACGTAAGCAATATCGAGTGTATTAGCGGTTTTCTAAGATTCCATTAAAAGTTAAAAATATTTTTTTTAAAGAATAGAAAAAAATCGATCACAAGGCGGGATTCAAACCCGTCTTTCGCCATTCCGGGGCGACGCCTTGACCATATTATTATTTTACGTAAACATGTAGGTACTTACACTCTAAACTAAGTAAGGCTACTAACTATCTGAATCATTTTAACCATTATTAAAATTCCCAAAATAGTTAATTTACATTATTTACTATAAGATTATTGAATAAAACAATAAACATACATTGTTTTAAAAACTACATTCTTTACAGTTCACATTTACATTTCAATGAAAGTATTTTTCTAATAGGATCATAGAATAGGATTAACGTTTCCTACTATTCTTATAAATACTACTTTTTTATTAAATTAGTAAGATTTACCTTCATCCAAGTTGACAGTTGCATATATTTCTGATGCTGTATCTCCACTGTCATGTCTTCCAACTGGGTGTGGAATTTCCGGAAGACTCCTCTGGCTGTTTTGTGTTGATGCCCTGCTTTCAAAATTTAAATCAGTCTATTTATAAAAATATAAATTGGCTTTATGGATGGACATGATTTAAACTGTGAAAACGTTGATCATAAAAATAAGAAATATAAACCAGATTTATAGTAAATCCTGTTGTTTAAAAGAACAACACAATAATTAGTAGATTTGTACATCCATACTAATATTATAAATGCGAAAGTAACTCTGTCTGTCTGTCTGTTACTCAATCACGCCTTAAGTACTGAACCAATTTGCATGAAATTTGGTATAAAGATATTTTGATACCCGAGAAAGGACATAGGCTACTTTTTACCCCGGGGAATAAGATAGGTTTTATCCCGGAAATCCCACGGGAACGGGAACTATGTGGGTTTTTCTTTGACTGCGCGGGCGAAGCTGCGGGTGGAAAGCTAGTTATTAATATTTGTCATTCATTTTATTGATATGCATCTTGGAAACTTCGCAAATCAGTATTTTTACAAGTGAAACAGTGTTTCTTTGTATATAATATTATTGACTATATGAAATATTAACATTTACTAGAAATATTAAATTAATAGAAAAATATAAATAGAAATATTATATAAATTCAGTAGTATCTGATAAAATTTATTATTTATTTTACTAGTATAAAAACAGTAAACCTTAAAGCATAACAAATAAGAATGCTTCAGGAAAAAGCTTTTTCCAACAAACATTTAATACAAATACATGCAATGAAGCACTAAAGTGAAGAGAAAATAATGATTAATCGCCAGGCTAATTTCAGACAGTTCCAATTCAACATATTCAAAAGTTTCCGTATTCATTTAAAATACCAATAGCTTAATAATTATTATAAGAACTAATGGCCAATCACTGAAATAACGTAATGTAACTGTTCCTTGTAAAATGTGTCATTCCTTTGAATGAATCCTTTAACAAATGACTCTTAGATTAAAAGATGAGTCATGTTCATTGTATTTTATCAAAGGCCAAATTATACTGCTATGCACAAAGCAGGATAAAATTGCCAAAACTATTTTCAACAAATAGAGCCCTTATTGTACTTTTTTCTTCTTACTTTTGCTTATAGTTCGCATAAAACAATGTAAGAAGATTTAAACAACTAATAAAATGAATGTTAATATAGAAGCACCCAAAGCATGAAGGGACAGAAAACTATTAGTAAGGAACACCTGTATGATGAACATAACAGCATTTTCAAACACGTTAAAATAATATGAAAATTCAAAACAATCGCTACTTGCCATACAGCAAAAATAAAGGATAGTTGTTTAAATAAAAGCTAAAATCTATGATTATATCCAACAACATCAAGAGGTTAATATTATAACATTCTATGTTAGCCCTTAGGGAGTTAGGTTAAATAATAAGGGCATGCCAGTACTGAGACAAACCGCTTAATAGATGCTGGAGTGGTCGGTGTCGGAGATGGGGCCTCCTCATCCAAATGGATTTTGACCACTCCGGCTGTGCCAACCAACTCACTTCTGTTAAATGTAATATCATTTTATGGAATATTTGACAACTTCACTTGTATAAAGTAATTACTGATATAGACTTACAGTAGGTAGTTTACTAATAATAGTTACAAGATAATATGTGTATTTACTACCACAAATCGTTTCCTCCTCATTTTGAAATAAGGAATATGAGTATAACGAGTTGTAAACATTTATTATGAATGTACTCAATCAATATGTTGATGTTAAAATATTTTTAAAATGTTTAAAAGCCATATTTAATTGTAAAATTACTTACTTCTGATTAGAATTTTTGCAACCGCAAACACAGGCCGATAAAACGGTGACAAGAGTGGCAAGCACTCCGAGGCTTAAAAGAATCTCTATCAAAGTATACATAACAGTTTTTTTCTTAAACAAACACCATATTAATGTGAAATTGATAGTGTAATATTAAGTCACTCCTTTAAAAAGAAATGATTTAAGCACACAACTTTCTTCCATTTGTAAAGGTATGTAAATGTAGGGCACTAATAACACGACAAACGTTGGTGATACCTAGAGTAAGCCCCACCTTTAGAAAACCTGCATTTAGTACGTAAAACACAACAAAATTGTAGTACAATTACGACCTTTACGTTTAAATTATAATAATCATGTAAGAATGTCTCTGCACAGCTACGTGCAAATTAACATGAAATGTAAACTAAATAAATAAAATTTTTAGAGCCCGATTTGACATTTACAATGCACAGACAAGGTAAGTAAAAACTTTGTTATTTCTGAACGAAATCGTAATGTTTTTCTGCCTATACCACTATAAGATAAATTATAATGAGAGAGACGATTTAAAAATCTACATCACAATATTAACTAAAGGATAAGGGAATAATTACAAAAGCTCATAAAAGTAACTTTTGATAACCAAATCCTTATTTTCGACGGATTAATGTAACTACTATGTTAAAATGAAACGATTTTACGATATATAATGGAAGCTAAACCCTTTAATTCATAAGCCATACGATAAATTATAACATTAAAGTTAAATAGATATATGGGTGAAGCTGAAAGTTTGCTCAAAGGCCTAGGCCCTAGATCAATGAAATGTAAAAAAAAACATTACAAATGACACTTGTTGCAAGTTGACAATTGACACTTGACAGTTGATACTCACTTTTTAAATTCGGATCAGTTTAACTGAATTTTAATAAAAAACATCTGGTTCATTAAGGGTTCATTGTACATTTTCGACTAGATGTCTTAAAATTGGTGCACAACAACCGCCGTTTCGTGAAATTTCCCACAATTTTGGAACGGTTTCATAAACTTGTTATATTTAATGAAACTCCAGCTACTATAACCTAAATCAGACGCCGGTATGGAGGATAAAAGTGAAATATTTTCGCAAAGACTAATTCGGGCGGTTTTGTGGGATATTGGCTTGCAATCATTTCTTGCCATTGTGTTAGTGTTTATAATACAGATTGACTTAATTCATCCACTGTCATGGATAGCATCGACATTTCAAGATATAATAAGTTGGAGGATGGGACTTAACGTTATTCTACTCGGTTTGGTGTCATTTTTTCAAGCATTTATCTATGGCAAATATTACACCACCCCTGTGCCGAAGTATTTTACTAGGTTTTCAATGTTTTTAAATATTTTCACTTTGCAAAATCTTGTATTCACACTGTTATATGCATTAAATGGATACTTTACTATGAGTTTATATTCATCACTAGCCAAAAGTAACTACAATGTACTGAAGAAGATTTGTGAAAAAAGTGATGGCCAGTGTCTAAATGAGCAAAGTTTGTTCTTGCAGTTGGGTGGAATGTGGATGGGTTTATACTATTTCCTCAGTGCACACATTTTTAACAAGACTGTTTTGACATTCCCACACATATATCAGGACAAGTTTCAACAGGTGAAGTTAGTTATAAGTAATGTTGTTTCAAAGGGATTCCAAAATTCCATCAAGCCAGTTGCTTATTACTGTGTATTTTATTATGTATGGGGAAATAAGCCAAGATCTGTTGTCTCTGAAGTGTACAGTGTTTATTTAGAGGATGCTCCATTGGATAATATAATAAATATGCTGAGTTCTGGTATCTGGATTGGCCTTTGGTTTTATGCCAGCCTCTTCTTTGTGTCTGTTAATACAATGAGAACAGTATTCAATATAGTTTTAACAGAACCTATGAAATTTCCAATTGAATCTGAGAAAAGCTTAACGCTATGTGGAGCATTATCACAAAGGTCACAGTTTACTGCATTTTTGGGTGCACAAGACTTAAGAATTTTAGCTATGACTGATCCTGCACGAAGATCTCAAATTTTTACCTTATCTCAACCAGGTGGCCACCCTAGGAATTGGAATAATTTATTGGAAAATTGCTTAACTATAATCAAAGCTTTTAATAAGGAATTGGAAAGCATTAATGGTGAAAATAGTATAACTGGAGTAAATGATCTGAGTATCAAGAAACCAGCAAATGTATCTCCTATATCATCACCGTATGGATTTTCTGGAACATTACGTAATATGGCACAATCTCCTCAAGCAATGGATATTAAAAGTCTGAACAGAGATAAAAATGAGGATACATTTGCAACTGCCGTTAAAGATGAGTTTAATAAATTCCTTCAAAAGCTATGTCAAAAGCCAGGTATTCATTATTTCTTTGGAGAGTTAATTGACACAAAATTAAAGTTCATCTTGTTGCAAGCACCTCCTGTAATGTGGACATGTGAGGGCTTAGCCCATATTGTTGCTCTTTCTTTGAAAGAAGATAAGTATGGAGTTGTGCAGAATGATTTACCAGTTGTTTTGTCGGCTCTAATCACTCTTAAACAAAGCCTTGACAAGTTGTCAAAGCCTGGACTAGTTCCAAGAAAACAGATACTTAACGATAATTTAGCTATAAGGACAAAGGCAGCTGTGCTGTCTTCAGTTAAACGCAGCATTTATAAAATTGTCATCACATTTTCTAAATACATCCATGATATACCTTTAGATCATGATGTTCAAGTTGCTATTCAACCATTTTTAGCTTGTAAAGAAGCATAATTATTGTGATTTTATTGTAAGATTAATAATAAATTAAATTATTTTTGATAACAAAATGAATTTTATTACACAATTATACCTATTATCTTATTTTCAGGTATTTTAAATTTTTAAATAAAACAAAAATTAAGAAATCTACAAAATTGTTTTAATATTCAAATAACAAATACATATTTCATACATAAAATTAATGACTAGTTTTTAATAGACTCAGTTTTCCACATTTACTAAGAACACTCAACAATAATATAATATACTATATAAATAAACTAATATAAAAATATATCAAAATAAAAATTGCTATATTATAACAATGAGGTTTATAATATTCTGAATAACTTAAACAATATTATGATATAATAAAAATAACTGCGTTAAAAACAACCAACTTCAAAAACGGTTGTTTTTAACGCAGTTATTTTTATTTAATACTTTTTAGTGTATTTTTCAACACGAATCAAACGAGCCCAATCTCGATAAAATTGAGTCAATATATTACTGAGTTCCTATGGCCACCTTGCGATTCCATCATCAAATCAGCTCTGTGTCGTGATAATGTTTCATCGCTATCCAATTTACATACGTATACAAAATTTCAGCTCAATCGGTTACCGGGAAGTGAATCAAAGTTACTTGCTACATAATGTAGCCTACATTTCAATTAAGTCATCGAATACAGACAAAAATGCTCATAAAATAAAAACTACTGGGCCTATCCGAATAAAATTTTTATGGGACCAATTCGACACCATCCCGCATCGAAAAAAAAAATCACGTAAATCGGTTAAGAAACCTAGGAGTAATCGGTGTACATATATAAAAATATATATATATATATATATATACCGGCCGAATTGATAACCTCCTCGTTTTTTTTAAGTCGGTTAAAAACCAATTCATTGCTACATTCACTTGAATAATCTAAGATCAAAGATTTTTATTGTTGACTAGATTATTATTTAGATTAATGAAAACTTCCTAAATACGCAGAATTGTAAAGTAGAAGATTGATATTTTAAACAGTGAATTTATAGAAGGGTATCTTCATCTCGTAGTTCCCCACTCAATACTAATGTGTGCTGACTTGTAGCACCAAGGAGAGCTGTGCGTTCCGCTGACGAAGTAACAGAGTCGCAGCTTAAAGATGCTGAGAAATAAGATTACATTAATACATAGAAAAATGTTGTTTAATTTCTTAGACATAGATGTTATTTTTGCCTGTACTATTTATTCTTTATTATTGCAATGGCAAAAATAACATGCACCACTAATGAAGAAGATAAAATTGTGCAAGGAAGTCAGAGAGCATAGTTTGAATAAATAGGACAGATAATCTACATAGAACTATTAAGATAATACTAAAATTATTATCATCAGATTGAAGAATGTCTATTGTCCTATTGACAAATCAGCATGAGATAAACTAGGTATTAATTATTATATACTTTAATTGCCTATCACACTAAAGTTGTTAACTAATTTTGAACCTATTAAATATGCTCAATTTTATTGAGTTCATAATCTAAACTAATATCGACAACTTAGCTTTATCTACACCATTTATATAACTACAATTTTTCACCTCTAAATTAGGTCTGGCTATACCCCCTTACTATTTAGTCCCTGCAACAAAGTCCCTATTTCTAAAACCCTACTACTAAGTTCCTAGACCCTACAACTAAGTTCCAACTACTAAGTCCCTACTATTTTCCTATTTCTAAGTCCTAACTAGTGAAGGTACAAGCCAAGAAGCTTATATCTAATACACTGGAGATTGCACTATGACCATTAACTTGTAACAAGAAAATATGACGTTGAATGACGCCTGTATGTTTTTTTATCCCTTTCACACCTAACTTGGCAAGTTGGTGTGAAAGGGATAAAAAAACATACAGGCGTCATTCAACGTCATATTTTCTTGTTACAAGTTAATGGTCATAGTGCAATCTCCAGTGTATTAGATATAAGCTTCTTGGTACAAGCGAAGCACAGAAGGGTAGGAGCAGGACACAGAGGGGTGTACGGATATGGCGGGTACATACGAAGGGCGTACCGTCGGGGCTGGCGCGCGGCGTCGCGGCGCCCGACCGCGCTACGCCGGGAGACTCCGACATTGACGCTTGGAGGCTGTAGCTCTCCCTGTGAATCCGTAGAACGGGAATACGTGTAATTTTCTTTTATATTATTGTATATAAGTCGAACCTGTCATAACTGTAGTATATAAGTGGACCTAAGTGAAGATGTTTCAATAAAAAATGAATTATTAACTTATTGTGCAAAATTTATATATCTCTATTGCTATAAATATGGATTTCATAATGACATGGCAATCGAGAGATTTACCTTGAAACGCTGAGAACAAAAATATTGAAATTTCACAAGAAATGTATTTTTCATTTATGACACAACAAAAAATATACATTTTAGTTTGTGCTGGTTAACTATCTTAAAGTTAGTCAAGAAGCATTATAAGCGTTAAAAAATTTCTCTTCAAAATTAAGTATATGAACGCAGCAAAACTTCTCCTTAACTTTAACAGCACAATATTTTCTAATAATATACCTATATCCAGAAGTAGAAGATGTTTGCGATATCTCGCTATCATAAGAAGTGTCTGTAGCTGGAGGTAAGAGACCCCGCCGTAGTGGCGTGCAATCTGCTCCCGGGGACGAACAAGAGTCGGATTCTAGCCGGATCGAACACTGCTGTCAGAAGTGGGATGAAATTAATAAATACACTTGACTAATTAAAAATCCAAATAATCATCTAGTAAGCTATGGAGATGGTAATAATTGAAATGATAAAGCCATGTACAGTAGTAGTATTTTGTTACTTATAAGAAGGTGATGTCGGTAGCATTAGGTACAATTTGTAATTGTGATTGATTGATATTTGTTGAAATATAAAGGTGTGATATTTTCATTAGGTACAACAAAAAAGTTCATACACTGCTGATTTTCATAAATAAATGTAAGGCAATTAATATTGTAACGAAAACAAATTCGTCAATACCAGCGGCAAAGAGAAAACACATTATTATGAAAACATACTTCTGGCTTGCTATTCCTGCTGCGTCGAAACTTGAAGGTCTTTTTGGAAGGACCATGTGACCTTTGCAATCTTGGTCTATCATCGTCCAATACGTCTTCCCCACAAGAATCGCCCATTGATAGAGGAGATAGTGGTGATTGCGTTGTTTCCCCTGTAAAATAACATGAACACCCTATAAATAGCTTTTTGATACAGAAACTATCATAACTGGTATAGTTTAAAACAGATCATACAATAAAAGGATAAAAAGCAAATACCTGTATTAAGTTTGAACTCGACTGATGATCCAAATCTTAGCTTCTGTGCGTTAGTGTATTGCACGGGTACGACACTTGGTTTTTGTTCTCCATTTGATCCAGACCCTTGAATAATTATAGTTTTTATTTTATTTATTATTTAAAAATGAAATAATATGATCTGAACCTAAATTATAAACGCGAATGTTTGGACGTATGTTTGTTAATTGTTACTCTTTTACGCAAAAAAAAAAAAAAAAACTATTTGATTCTGTATGTTCAACGCTAGTAAAAACATATTTACCCATTTGCGTGCTTCCGACGCTAACGTTATTCCCATTGTCACTCATACGTCCATTGTTATTCGACTCGTATGGTGGCATATGCTGACTAGTAGTTGAGCTACTTGATAAAGACTCTGAAATTATGTATAACAGTTAAAATTACCATAGCATAATATGACTTACAGCGTGTAGATTACCTAAATTACTTCTGGTTTTATTGTTGATATTTCTGTATGCTTCTAGCAATATTCAACAAATAAAAGTAGGTATCCCATGTAAACTTATAGTTGGTGACCAATCAAATGATTGAAGAGTTCGTATTATTTTACTCAAGCACGCAACATTGTCAGCAGTTATAATATTAATCGAATATAAATAGATTATACTATATCGATATACAATCGATCCCTACTAATCGATTAACATTTTAAAGTAAATTTACCCCTTTGAGCAGAAAGTGGTGCAGTGGGATGATCAGGAGTACGCGGTAAACCCGCTCTGCCAACCAACATGGAGATTAGTGAAGGCCTGTGTTGTTGCTGCTTTTCTGCTACGTTCCGAGGTATTGCTTCTGACGCTCGCTTACCCGCACTTTGGCCTATGCTTTCGGCTATTTGTTCTGTGGAACAAAATATATTTTTTATAGAAATTATATCATAAATCCTGCAGAGGACATATAGAGCAGATGAATAATATTCCCAATAGCAATAAAGCCACTGATAAGCGTACTGGATAGATTTAGATGGATATAAGTTGAAAATAGTGTATAGAATTATTCATGCTGCGAGCTTCACAAATAAATGTTTAAAATATTACCATGTAATTATGATAACGATCATTGATTCATTAGATTTTTAAACATTAAAAAGTATGGAAATATGTTCACATATCATAAGGCTACAAAAATATAACTCACCAAACTTATAATGATCGTGCGTGTCCCTCATAGTACGTAACTCCCTTGCTAATTCAGCTAGTAGAGCCCCACGTGCTCTGGCCGCGGGCAGTTTGAGCCCGCGCACGCGCTCGCGGACTACGAACTGCATGTGACGCTCGTGGTCACCGATCGGTGGTTGGGACAACTGCATAAAGGATTGCAGTATGTTTAGTTTTATTTCAGTTGATTGGCGATGGTAAAAATAACTTTTCAATTTCCTATTTCTTTGGTATTTCCATAGACAAATATACTCTAGAAGACTTACAATAGCCATAGTAAACAGCGTAATTCGTTTCTCAGTTCCCAATTTAGTCGATAGATGTCACTCGCAGTAGCATTTGGCATTTTTTATAATTGAATGGTTCTTGTCTCAACTAGATGTCGCTACTAAAAAAATCAATGTGCCAAATAGTATCTTGACGTAAAATATAATACGCAAAAAACGTAAACTATAACGTAAAATATAATACGTAAAATATAATACGCAAAAAAATATTTTTGTTTAAATGTTATTTTTTGCTCTGAATCGCGCAAGCGAAATGTTTTTGCTACAGAGCATATATACAACTTTCCGCGATCAATTTTATTATCGGGGCCTTTACGGCCGGCTGGTCGAGTAGACTAGTCTCTCCCTTTTTCGTTTGAGGAAATCTACCTCCCTACCTCCGCATCATTTTGTTTTAGTTTTAAAGATTTAATAAGCGTAAAATAATACTTTCTTCATTTTTGTATTTTGAGTAAACGTAACACTAATAACGGTTAGTTTGACCAGAGGCGACTCGTGACAAAATTGTATGGGTGTTCAATTATTGAACTAAAACAAAGAAAATACAGTAGCGTAGTAAATTCATTACAAAAAAAAATGAGCACCACATTAATGTCTATTTAAACATGATTTAAACACTTAAAATGATAAAGTACAGGCTATTTCAAAACGAATTCAATGATTATCAATTAATAATTAGAAAATCCCCGAATTTGCTTTCGCGAGCGTATTCTTATTGTTTGTTTATAATATAGGAGTGGCAACGTCGCGCGCAATTGCTGCTGTCATGCGATGCGGCAACATCGCGTGAGAGCGGCGCTCCAAAAATGGCTATTTTTTAGTGGTAAATCTTTTGTTTCGCGCAGGACTGTCGCAAAATTTCTCTTTCACTCTTATTGGATTCCGTATTTAGGCATTTGATATTCGTATTGGAGTTTAGGTGTACGATAAATTTAATTTTAAATTAAAGATATATTAATAATTGTTAAATGAATGAGCACAACTTTATTATAATTATTTATGGGAGTTCACTGCACCAGCGCTCCTTAGGATGAACCGCCTATTTTTTCACTTCGTTCATCGCTGTTCGAGAGTGACTTCGTGACCACCATGGACCACGTTGCTATGAACTGTTTTTATCAAAGAATTACTCGAACAATTAGAGCATAAATTTCAACGTAAGACGTATAAGTGCCTGTAGCTGTATTGACTGAGTCTCGTACTTAAAAACCGATATATGCTGGTTCAAATCATCGCCGTACATCCAGATTTTTTTTTTTCTTTTCCCGTATTTTATGCTCATATAAATAATACTGTTTACAAGGGAATAATTAAGAAGAAAAAAGATATAGACATTTTTTTTAACAGAAAATAAAGAATATATATATATATATATTATATACACTACTCTGATCACTATGTCGAATGTTTGTAGTGGGTGTCGAAACCCATTTGATATTCGTATTGGAGTTTAGGTATACGATAAATTTAATTTTACATTAAAGATATATTAATTGTTAAATGAATGAGCACAACTTTATTATAATTATTTATGGGAGTTCACTGCACCAGGGCTCCTTAGGATGAACCGCCTATTTTTTCACTTCGTTCATCGCTGTTCGAGAGTGACTTCGTGACCACCATGGACCACGTTGCTATGAACTGTTTTTATCAAAGAATTACTCGAACAATTAGAGCATAAATTTCAACGTAAGACGTATAAGTGCCTGTAGCTGTATTGACTGAGTCTCGTACTTAAAAACCGATTGATGCTGGTTCAAATCATCGCCGTACGTCTAGATTTTTTTTTCTTTTCCCGTATTTTATGCTCATATAAATAATACTGTTTACAAGGGAATAATTAAGAAGAAAAAAGATAGACATTTTTTTTAACAGAAAATAAAGAATATATTATATACACTACTCTGATCACTATGTCGAATGTTTGAAGTTTGTGTCGAAACCTTATTATAGGTACTCACTTCCTTAGATGCTCCCTATGTTCTTTAGCGTATGACTTGCAGTGCGCTGGAACCAACGATAAGAGATTTTATGCCATGTTACCTGAAAAGAAGTCTTCTTGGAAATGTCCAGCATGTCTTAGCCAGCGACCCAAACTTGATAACACCAACACGCCAATTCGTAACTGCACTAAGCCCTGTGAGGAGCATGAACGCTCTTAACTAAAAAATAATAATTCAAAAACACCGGAGTTTTTAAAACAACGCCCTCTAGATGTAATAATTGAAAATCGATAGTTTGCTGTTTCCTTAGTTCTAAAATTGGTCACTAGTGGCGCTTTTAAAACTGCAAATTAAATAATAAGCTCAAATGAGAGCGCCATCTAGCAATAAGCTGAAATTACGGGGTACGATCTCTAGTATGACCATTATCAGTCCTCTAGATTCTATTTGTCCATGGTATTTCCTAATTTTTTTTCGCTACGAATGAAAAGTTAATTTAAACCTATAAAACGGCTGAATGGTAAATTTAATTTCACTCAATTTTGTGTCACTATAATTTAATTTATTGCAACTCCTGCTTCAGCAAATGTGTTTCAATAATTACATATTGAATACATACATATTGATTACATATTAAACATCCTATATACAACAAGACACTAAAAATCTCTGGAAGAGATTACTTGTTAGTAATAAGGCCGTCGCGTTCTGTGTTGCATGTCCTAGTTTAAGTTTTTACCTACTTTTATTATGTTGACAACACAAAAGTGTTTAAAATAAATAAAATAAAATATATATTAATCTCGTGTCACAATGTTTGTCCTCAATGGACTCCTAAACCACTTAACCGATTATAATAAAATTCGCACACTATGTGCAGCTCGATCCAACTTGAGAGATAGGATAGTTTAAACATGTAGGTACCACGGGCGAAGCCGGGGCGGACCGCTAGTAGTATTATAAATAGTTAATTCAATTGAATTGCAACAATTAAAAATAGTGATTCAATTTTTATAGTGCGTAATTCCCGCGCAAAATTACTGGAATGGATGGCTTCATTTGTTTAAAATTTTTGTTTCAGTTATCTGCCGATAATAAAGGAGACTTTCCAATTTCCAACCTTTTTGGAAAATTTTCGATACGAAAGGGATTTTATCGCAACTTCTGCTTTACAAAATGTGTTTAAAATTCTCAAATACGTGTAAAATCTCCTGAAAATTTTATAATTAAACATCCAATACACAACAAGACACTATAAAATATCTGGAAGGGATTACTCGAGGCCGTTCTGTGTTGCATGTCCTAGTTTAAGTTTTTACCTACTTTGTTATATTGGCAGCACAAAAAAGTGTTAAATATAAATAATTACAAAACCAAACATGTATTACGCACCTTATGCAGTATAAACGGCTGCAGTAACACATACAGCGGCGTGCGATACGTGACGGTGTGCTCGAGGAAGTCCCACAGGTGATGCGCGGCCTCGTTGCGGCGCCCGAGATCCCGCACCGTGCGCGCGATCCGACCCCACTCGCAGCACAGCTCGCTTGTGAAACACGCGCAGAGGACTTTTAATGCTGGAATTATAAAGCAATAGGTTATTTACCCGGAAATTAATGTTTGAATTTAGAAGGAATTTTATTATAACTGCTTGTGATTTAACGCTAGAATTAGGAAGCATTGGGTTTACTCGCAAATAAGCGGATCCACATAGATCGAGCAACCTTGTGAAACATTTTCCGCGCGACGCAGCTCGGTCTGTGCTGTGCGTTATAATACTTCTTAAAGTTGTATAATTTTTGTAAAATATACATATTTGAGAAAAATAATGTTTTTTAAAATATGATTAGAAAATAACAAAAAATCCGCAAGTAAAAAATAGTAAGTGATAATTTCGTTAAAAAATGGACAAAAAATCAACGCAGTTTCGAAATTTAAAGATTTTTACATATGTACATGATAATATTACAATACATACCTAGAAAAGCAATCCTATACAGCTGATTGGACAGCCTCGTCGTGTTTCTCGTATCCCTACTTCCAGTAAACGTAAGCGAGTTGACTCTTGCATCAGCGGCATTTAACTTCGCGTTAACAGCGGCCAATTGTCCGGCCGGCGCCGGGGGGCAGAGTGCGTTTAGCACTACGGACACTATGTAGCTGACGTCTGATTGGCGGAGAGGGGGTACGTCTGAAAGGTTATAAATACTAATAGCTAAAAATAAAGAGATTTGTTATAGTTAAAATTAATTTGTTGTAAGCTAACGTGTAGCTAATGCTTAATCAATAAATTATTCTATGCTAATGCAATATTGACAGATGGATGTATATGATTTGTGAAAAATGAAAGCAGGGTATTTTCATTAAGTATTATCTTTTATTAATCTGACCGTTTATTATCTGACTAACAATAGTATTGTATTATACGATTCCAAAAAAAAATATAAAGGTTAACTAAAAATACCATGTACCTTTTCTACCACTCCCAACACGTAAACACAGAGGCATGAATAAGTTCATCAGCATGTTTTCTGTTTTCTCAGCTGACTGGAATATTGCGCTTCCACCACACATTTGCTCTAGTGAATAACTGTCCTGTAATTAAAAATATCAATGCTTATATATTTTTACTATTTATGATCACTCGACCAAGGAAATATTTTGATGATAGCGTATAGCTGTGTAAAAAAAGACGTGTGGCACTCGGGGTCTGCCGCGGTAAAGCTATTGCATAGCATGCCTTCAAGCCACACCTCCGAGCCCGTCGGAGTGGGGAGCGTGAGGTTTTTTCGTTACGGAATTTCTCGATTCGGTCCCCGCGCTCAAGGCCCGCGATAGAAGCTATGCAATAGCTTAAAAATTCACAATTAATATTCAATATTCATCATACTTACTCCGGTATTTATAACTTGCAAAGCAATCAATCTAACAACAGTACTGCAAAAATGCGGAGGTGGGGGTTGCGACATCAAAGCGGCAGTTGCTGACGATAGATTTTCACCACAATTATTTTCGGACACTATTAATGCCTGAAAAAGAAAAATATTAAATTGTTACAAATAGACCAAAAATGTATAGGATTTTTATTATTATTTACACTAAGGGCTCTTTCAATTTATGCGTTTCGTATCGGACCGCTACAGTGCCGTAGCGGTGCGTTTGTCGTACGGCGCACGGCCGGTCGTTTGTTTTCATACAAAATGCACGGTGCGGCAGCAGCGCGGCGCCCGTACCGCGAACGCTCGACAGCAGGACGGCAACGTCGCAAGTCCCATAGGGATGTCGGAATGCAATAAAGTATCGATATGTATATCGTATCGATGTTTTTTGAAAATATCAATATCGATATTGATATTTTTATTAAAAATTGGTTGTCTGTAAAGTCGGTTTACTGACGATAGTTGAACGTGACAACGTCCGATTGTGCTTCTTTGTCGCTCGTTCCGCGCTCTCGCTCGCACTTCAAGCCTTACACGGAACGCCTCAGAGCGAGGTAACGCCGCATGAGTCATGTTTTTTCGTGCGTGCAGGCGGCTCTATCGAATTATAAGACGTTGTCACGTCAAAAATATCGATATATCGATATGATTTGACAGAGAATATTCGTGCTCTAAAAATTAATTTTTTGGTCTTATCTAATTCAATCATCTTTTACGGAGGCGTAGTTTTTGTTTATTTTTTTGTTTGATGTTTTTCAACAAGAGCACTAACAGTAATGTTTCTTCGTCAGAGTCCATGGCTTAACTGGTGTCAAATAAATTTAAAACAGCACTAGCATACAAACGCACGGCAGTCAGATACGCTTTCAATTTAAGCGTTTGGTAGCGGACTGCTGCCGTACTGCAACGGCACGGCAGCGGGTTATAACTAGCGGCACGGAAAACGTGCGGCAGCGGTCCGATACGAAACGCATAAATTGAAAGAGCCCTAAGTTTTGGAATAGAGGTAGTACCTGAACAGTATTGAGCAAAGTTTTGATTTGCTGCCAATGCATGATGTATGGGCATCGAATCATAGTTTCATAAACTCCTTTTAATAAAACCGCCGCAGAATCCCAGTCAGTATTTCTCTGAAAGTTCAAATTGCTGTTAATAAGTCAAGCAATTTCCATAATTGGAGAAGTCAATAAGTCTCATTCACACACTCACACACACACACACTATCACGAACACGCGTGCTGCAAACTGCAGAATAATGTACTTTGTTTTTCTTTTATTTTTTATTAATTGTATTAACTACCATTACATTAGATTATTTACCTACTTGTTAACTTTCTACTGTCCATAACACATGTATATAACCAAGAAGCGCAACTCAGGGTCCCAAGACGCAAGTATTTCACTTAGTTTGGGACCCACTGTCGTACATTAATTGTAAATCATATAATGGACAAATAAATTTATTTCATTTCATTTCATTTCATTCAACTCAATGTTTTTTTTTTGATTAAAGTATAATATGTGAAATACAATTCAATCATCATAGATATCTTACCCGTATACTGGGTTTCTTGGCAATCTTCAGGAAGACCTTGTCGAGTCTCCTTAGTATCATAATAAGGGCTGGTCTAAGTGCATCATCAGCCCAATCGGCAGCTGGCAATACTTGCATCATATACCTTTGGAGACCACGACATCCCATTGATTCCGGATCGTAGGGCGACACTTTTAGAAGAGAATGAGCTATTTCTGCTAAGCGCTGGAATTGTATATTTGTATCATGTTTAATTAAATGCATATGTCTTTATAAGGAGCAAAAAAAAAAAGACAAGAATCTTAATTTGCGTCAAAATATGTGTGACAAAACTTTTAAATATGACAATGCAGTTAGTTTAAAATGTAGTTTACGAGGTGCCTTCTACAAATATTCATGGAAAGTAATTCTGATAAAAATAATATCACATTTATTAACTTACCGCATGTGATTTAGAATCTAACAACTCAACAGGCTTGCCCTCACTACCGCCACTAGCTTTAGATCCATTAATTTCTAACAACCGTGTAGTAGCACGCCCAATGAATTCACCCACAAGTGATAATAACACATCGCGAGGACGACGGTATTCTGCACGCACCAACTATAAGAGAAATAAACATAAAAATAAAATGATCTTTCTAAGATCTAAGAAAAAAGTATTTTGCGTGTTTTTGTAACGCTATCAGTATTACCTGCTTACTGACTGCTACTTAGCGTCCGAAAAAGAAACTATTTTTTTTAATTTTATTAAATCTAACTCAGCAACATGGAATATGAACTTAAATAAAAAAGTTTCTTAAGGGTAACGTTTTACGTATAGAGAGAAGAATCTTGAAAGAAAAAGAAAACAAAGCGAGATATGCAAAAGTTTTTTTTTTGATTAAATATTTTCCTTATAATCTTTAAATTGTGTTACTAACTTCACTATCTTCCGCCCCTGTATAATCAGTGACGGGTGGCAATCTAGAATGATCGCTGACGTATCTAGAATGGGACTCGTCATCTAGTATGTCTAGAGTCATGAATGGAGTCGCTGCGCTTCGAGGACAACCGCGTTGGGAAGAACCTTTATGTTCTGGGGAAGTTCTGTATGGACCATTGTATGACCTGAAATATATATTTATTAATTAATATTACTTATCAATTGGGTAGGTTAGGTTAAGAAAGGATATTATTTATTTATTTAATTTGTCAGCTAACAGTTGTTTACATCAACACAAACATACAGAAACATGAACACAAAATAACTTATATAAATTCGACAGCTACTTAAAGGCTAATATCACATGCAGCCATATGCTTCCATATACACTTCTTTCATGAAATAAATCGGAAGCACAAATATTTTTCTCTTTACGTAGATCAAGGATAATTTTATTCACTTACTTGGATAAACCTTCACAATTGTTAACAAGCGTTTTAATTGCTATGGCCAACTGTTGAATAATTTCCTTTTCTGTTTTGCCTTCTCTGTTATACGTCGGAAGTTGAATTTGTTTCACGTAACAGGGTAAAATGGCTTCTAATATTATCTAGAAAAGGTACAAATTCCATTATTTATGTCATTTATCTATAGTTCATTTTTTTGTATTCTATGAACTAGAATATACATACGAGCATTTGATATCCTCTCATACTTTCAGCAGAATACGACACGACCATTACACATAGACTTATGCAATCTAATACGTTGACCATTTCTTCTTCATCTCGATAGCAAAAGTCAATGGGTTTTAGTGGTTTCTCTTCTTTGATAAGTTCTGCTATATGCAAGGGATCGGGAGATGGAGTTTCCAGACTTAGTAACAAGTTAAATAGGCAGCTGGATTGTACCTAGAAAAACAAAAAAATAAATTAGGTTTTGAATAAAACTTTAGAAAACAGTATTATTACTGCAAAATGTATTAAGAGAAGGAATTATTAATAGGTAATAATTACTTACTTTACTGGCATCACCATAAGCTGCTTCTTCATCAGTATCCAAAATGGCGGACACAGAGCCGAACATTTGTAAAATAAACGGTTTTCTATTTAATAAATAGAACTGTTTCACAGCATATTCAATTGTGGTAGTAACTAACTTATTTGTTTGGAAGTTTGAGTAGATTTGTAATAAGGTTGGCATAATAAGAAGATATCTGAAATAAAAACAAATACAATTTTTGTAAAAGTGTTTTATTACAGTAACTATATTTATTTACTTTTATGGCGTATTATACTCACCCATTAGTTGAGAAAATGTTTTTGAAATTAAAAGCTGCATTTACATACGTAGCTATAACGTATCTCAGAATAAGTGAGTCTTCACTATGAAGCATTAAGGCTCCATTGAGTACGTTAAGAAATAGGTGGATATCTCTTGACGACGTGAAATTACCAGCCATTGCTTCAAACATACGAGCTATAAGACGAACCCACCTGTGAATAATAATATAAAACAATTCAATCCAATTTTCAACGAAAAAAAAGAGAATAATAAACTGTATTACGTCTCTACGGAAAACTTAGACACAAGACTAAGGTCAGGAGAAATGAATAGGATTTTAGGATCAGGATCATTATTTGAAAATAAAAAATATATATCCTATGAATAAGAATACCAGTAAAAAAATTTTTTAACTTACATAAATTTATGTAGCACATCTAACCCCAAAAGTGTAGGACCTAAATGCCCTCGACTGTACAAAGCCAGATCAGCTTCTAGAGCCTTCCGCGGAAACGATGGTAACTTCATCAATTCGTCGTGTAAGAATACTACTCTTTGGACAACCTGTATTTTAAATAATAAAGATTATAATACAGAATAATGCTTGTCCACTATGCTTGGTTAAATAATATTATTCAATAGCTGAATAAATAAAGAGGTACCAATATTGACATTAAAAATTTCTCAAAAATAATATATTTCTCTAAAAATTACCATATCTACGTTTTTCAAGATAGCCCATGTAAGCAAAACTTTTCCAATTTCAACGAATTTATGTAATAATTCTTGCTGCTGCAGTTTATTGAATGCTTCTTCAGGCTCCATGTGTACAAGGCCTAATTGCGGGTACTGGGAGCGTTTGAAAAAGTAGTGATCGCGTACGTAGCTTTGCGGATTGTGGATTTGACCTGGGAATTAGTATGATTTTCTTAGCTTAACGATATCTTTTGTTTTAATTTAAATTTATAAATAAAGAATAGAAAAAATTCGATCACGAGGCGGGACACACCAATACGGGGCGGACGCCTGACCAATTTGGCCAGCCGTGATCCGGCCAGAGCAATAGATATGTGTTTTACTTATTAAGGAATGTCTTAACACTTGTTAAGATTTTTAATTTCAGTTTAAATATTTAATGCTTTATATGAAAAAAACCTTTGTCACTACTCACTAGCAATAGGTCCCGCAACAAAAAAGCTAGTTATTAAGCTTTAAAATGAGAGAAAGTAGTTAAGCACTTACGTGTTTTGAAGTCGACCAGGAAATATTCATCGTGCATTTTTTCCGCAATACCAAAATAGTCCAATGATTCTCTTAATATCTGACAAAACTGAGTGTCTTCCTGTACAGGAAACTGGGAAGGAATGCTCCCTTCATTGTCAGCTAGAAGCATAAATAATTATTTTATAATTCTTCTTATAATTCGTTTCATAAATAAGTATCATAAAGTTAAATTGTGTAATAGAAGGTAACATACAAGGACCATGAACGATAATTTTCTTTGCCGCTGGAACATTCGCAGTTAGAAGTATAGACGCGTCACATTGCTCCTTTCGCAATATTTGCTTTAAATCCTTAAACATGATACCGTGTACGCTGTGAACGACCTGTAAACAAATTGTAATATAATATTTTCCTTAAACATGCTCTAATACTATTTTCATGAATATTTCTTATAAAAACTGGCAAGAGATGGCGCAGGATAGAGTAAAATGGAGGCTCTTATTGTCGGAGGCCAAGACTCACTTTGGGTCCCTGCGCCACTCCAGTAAGTAGTAAGTAAGTAAGTATTTCTTATCATAAATAATAATTAAATCATAATAAGAGTTTTTTGAAGTGAAAAGCACGTTGAGAGTAAAATTTCAAGGTCGCGTCATGGAAATACCGTCACGTCATGGATTAAGGCAACGATTTTGGTATCTTTTAATCTTGCCAAAGAAGTTTCACTTCTGACACGTGTGCTCGGCACACATGCTCTATTTTTTTTAATAATATTAAGAGTTTATAATTTACCATCCACAATATAGACAGGGCAGCTCCAATCAACCTCTGCCCATCCTCATGAGGTGTTCTCACATAGAACATGACATATCCAATAATATAGTTATACAGTGCGAAAGCTGCTTGTTGCGGCAAACGTGGGATGAATCTTATGAGATGTCGCAGTAGTTTGAACATTTCATCTTGATGGTCGCGGGTTAGTCTCTCTAGTACGTGACGGAGAAAGAGAGCCGAGTCTTCTACTAAACAACCCCATATGACCTGAAATTATTAAGTGATGTTGTAGTATTTGTATATAATGAGTTATTAAGTATTCGTGAACAATAAATTATATTAGGATAAATGTGCTTTGGGAGTGGCATTTGGCCGTCTGCATTGTCAGCTCAATTTATAAAGAATTGAAATATTCTGGCGCCATTTTTGACACATATTAATATTAAACAAAATCGAATCACTATAGTAATAAAACAGAATAAGTCAAACTATAATCGATATTGTCCTCATTCGAATAAAATTCAAAAAAAAAAAACACCTATTTATTTCCGAGCATGTGATCGCTTCGACATGCGAAAGGTAGCGTGCTGCGCCTTTGAATATTATTTTATTGAGGACAATGTCGATAAAAGTTTGACAATAAAAAATGCTCTGCACTGCGCTTCGTCATATCTGCACCGGCCCTAAGAGAGATCTTATTTAGTTTATAAGAAAAAGTATTCATCCATTTATTCAACATAAAATTTTACCTGAAGGTTGCCTGGCAGAGATGGCTTAGAGCCATAAGGCCGCCATTTGTACATTTTGAATGGTTTTGTTGTATTTTTATTTTATAAGACTGTTGTACAATAAAGAGTAAATAAATAAATAAATAAAATTTATTAAATTTTCTAACCTGATAAGCGACTTCATAAACCGAACAGCCATCTCTAGAAACGGCAGCATCATCCAATAGGGATATTATTTCAGCCACTGCTGAACATAATACTGATGGGAAGAGCGCTGAAGCCACTTGAGTATGATGCGATCCACGAACACCTTCCACTGCTTCTTCATCAGCTGGAGCTAAATGAGACATATTTTCATAATCATCAAGTAATGGAATGGTGAATATTGTAAATATATCAACAAGGTTGCGTCGCAGGATAAAATATAGTCCAATTGCAAACTTGTACTTGTATGTCGTTTAAGTTTTCAATAAAAATTCTAATACTACAGAGGGATAAAGGAATAAAGATGTAAGAATAGAATAGATTCCGTGAACTTTGTGAAACACAAGACATTTTTAATTAATTAAAATAAAGATTATTATAGTAGTTTAGATAACTTACGTTCAACATGGTCATCTGCCACATGGTCCAAAGCGGGTTCTCTAGCGGCTTGCCTTGTAATAGGTATTGTGGTGATAAGAAAACTTTCTCTTTCCGCTTTCTTTTTATCATCTCGTTGTTGCAGTGCTTTCTTTATAGCCTCTGTTTGTTGTTTCTTACGCGTCTTTGTGGCCGTTACTAATGATCGCTAGAATAAATATTTCAAGTTACATACAACAACTTCTTTGTTTTGTTTTCTTTTTTGTGTTATAACATTAAAGAAAGGTCTTTTAATTATATGTATGTTAATGTGAATGTGTAAAGAGAGAGACAAAAACTTATATTTAAACATGTACATTTTAATAAATGTAGCAAAAAGTTAGGTAAGGTTTGAATTAACGATTTTGTACCACTTTTTTAAAATACTAATTAAATCTCTATATTAACATAATACTTACATGTCTTTCTTGGTTTAACGTCATCTCCATATCTTTGTCTTTAACTTGCGGACTCCACGGTGGATCGACTACTGCCAATGATTCTATACCTATTTTGGGTGAAGGTAGAGTAAATTCGATACCCGGTGGTGGAACTTTGAACGTCATTGATGCTCCTTCTTCCATTCGAGGCCAGACTTGGTATCTAAGCTTCCACATCACTTGGAATCGCAATATCGCGTTTATTCTAAAACCAATATGTTTATTTAAAGATCAAATATTTTAGTTATTAATTTACAATGTTATTGAGAAATTCAATAAAATGTGGCAAATACTGAATCCATACTGATATTATAAATGCGAAAGTAACTCTGTCTGTCTGTCTGTTACTCAATCACGCCTAAACTACTGAACCAATTTTCATGAAATTTGGTATGGAGATATTTTAATATCCGAGAAAGGACATAGGCTACTTTTTATCCCGGGAAAATGACGCAATCCCGGAATTCCCACGGGAACGGGAACTATGCGGGTTTTTCTTTAACTGCGCCGGCGAAGCCGCGGGCGGAAACCTAGTAGTAAATAAAGTACAATACTGAATAGTAGATAAAGTACAATACTGAATATACTCCTAATTTTCTTTTATATTCCCAGATGCTGTTCGTCAGCTATTAGTTACATTTGTACAAAGAAGTCTGAACTATATAGAATAAGATTTATTAACGGAATAAATTTAAAGTCTACTGCAATAAATCCAATCATTTTTTTCAATAGAATATATCCTCACAACGTGTAGCTAAATCATACAAGCATCATCAAACTAAGCTAATAAAAAATACGAATTACGAATACCTCACAGACGGTTCAGGATGTTTCAGATCTTGGTGCATTATCTGTTGCGCAGAATTAGGAGACTTTACAGCTGCCAATATAAACAAAGCAGCTGCACATGAGCTCAATTCCCGATCAGATTCCAATAAGAGCTGCCAAGCGACTGGCGCACTTTCAGCGAAGATATCTTCGCTCATTATTGTAGCGCCTTTTACCAGCATTGCTAATGGTGTGTGATAGGCGTCACGGACCTTGTAATTGATTGAAGATATCTTTATGTTATGAAGAAATTGTTCTGATATTTTTATTTACAAGACAATAAGATCGAATAGAAGACAATAAGAAGAAAAGTATAATAAACACAGTAATTAAAATGCCTTTAATTTAATTCTTTAGTAATTGATTTGATACTTTATGCACATAATAGACAAACAAGACTAAAATTACAAAAAAGAGCATTTCTTATTAGTGCTTTTTCACATTTTAAGGTATCATAACTTACCTGTGTTTTCAAGTATTTCAATAAAGCGGGTGGGTCAGCTGGAGGGTAAGAAATAGTGGGAGGTTTGTTTATCGGCGGTGTTTCAGTGTTCGGTACTGTGTGCTCTACTCCCGCCGCTCTGTATGCTATGCCCACACTCTCTAGGACTGAACGGTCGATTCTATATAAAAAAAAAAACAATTGTATTCTAAATTTGTTGTATCAAATGTTTTAAGACCCTTATAAACTGAAATGTAGCAACAATGTGGAAAAATTTAAGAGTAGGATCATAGAGTAACATAAACAGCAGACACAATTCTTAATGTAGGATATAACAGATTAGAATGAACAGATTAAGATTTTGAGAATTTAACAGAAATTGTTTTGTTACTCACAGGGTAAAATTCGACAAATTGACATTAAATATAATAGACTTTACTCTAGAAGACACTATTATAGGTTCTAAGTTTTTAAGTAACAAAAAGTCTCAATAATTGTGTCTCAGTGTTTTACCTGTCTGTAGCATGTTCTGATGTTTTTCGTCGAGTTCTGCCCCGTCTGGTTCCACCAGAATCTTCTTCACATGTTGTTGTAGTAATTTCTGGTCCAAACTTTTCTCCATATATCTAAAACATTAGGATTGAATGTTTTCATTTTAATCAAATAACGGTTATGCTGCATAATATATCATAATCTCACTTAAAACTAGTTGGAATATTTAATTAATGAATAAGACTATTCAAATATTACTTACTTTTCGAACAGACTTCACAAGTCGGACGGTTGCCCGCATATTTCGGCGATAACAATACGGATGGCAGAAATTTTGGTGGCAACACACGTAGTTGAAGGAGTTTAAGAATTTTACCATTACCTGATAAAGAGAATGGACATACATATTTACTGAACATATAAAAGTTTACAGATGTAAATTCAAGCAATGATTGTCTCTCTATTTATATGGCTAAAATAAATAAAATTCAACTCAAATTATACTGTTTATTACTACACTATTAAAACTAAATATAAAGCTAAACTTATAATAAATACGAATAGAATTATTTAATGCACAGACCTTAAGCCATGGATAACCTTTGTTATTATCCGGCAAATCTGTGGAATTGCTATCCGGGCTATCCGGGGGGTGATCGTGATCATCGGATAATACTCCCGGACTTTCCTCCCCACCACTGTCTACTTCATTGGGCATTATTACAGTACCACCTAATATTTAGACACAAAACAGATAAATTATGCTGCTCGTTAAAGTATCAACAACTTTAAAAGTACATGGATAATAATTTACGAATTCAACAATGTTTATTATAAGTTATTATGCTATAATAGTCATCTAGACTATTATTATATTATTATATTCTTGTCCCAATTTATTTGAGATTTGATCTATGATGGTAAATTTAACGTACCTGTACCGGGATATACTTCAGAAGTATCGCTTCTGTCAGATAAGGATGATACCTTTCTTCGACTCTGTATCGAATCTGATCTTCTATTTATAACTGAAACAACACAAGCATATTTTCAAAGCTTCATTTTAATATTAAAATGAAGCTTTGAAAATATATTGTGTATATAATAATACGTTCCGATAGTTAATTTATTTAAATAAAAGATTTCCTCACAAGTGATATTAATTGAGATTTTGTTTGTCCTAATTTAGCTTTTTTAACTGTACAAGTATATGAATGAAGTATGCAGATTTTTGTTATTTTAATTTTTATGAAATTTTCAATCAATATCCTGATTTATTACTAAAATATAGCACATTAAAACGTACATTCATCCGAGTCCTTTTGTTTCAACTTAATAGATCGTCGTTTGAACGATCCGTACGCTGAGTGCGTTTGTTGCGTGTTACGTCGGTGCATGCCCCCCTTGCCGCGAGACGTGAGTCGACCTTTCTTATCTTCCACTGCTCCTGGTATGGCTTCTGCTAACTAGTTATGGTAAAAAATGATTTTAGAACTATATGTATCACTACTGTTGTTCTAATGAGGAGCGGAACAGTAGAAATACGTAAGTAAGGTTGATTAGCGCCAAAGCGGACATAGGGAGGAATAGTGTAATAGCTCCTTTAGATCAGAAATAAATTGTAACATAATTTAATATTAGTGTGGTCTATATTATAATTTCATAAGAAGTATTCTATAACAAGCCATATCAATGAAGTAAAACATTGTGACATACGGTAACGTTACTGCCTCCGGATACATTTTCAGGTTCGTGTAAAACAAAAGATATTTTTCGTTCAGTCTCTACACCCGCAATCGATTGCAAGCTTTGTGCTGATGCTTGTGAATGTCCCATACTTGATAATGCCATACTCCATCGACGATTTGCCTCCCTGTATTATTGAATTATAGATGTTTGAAATATCACCTATTAAACCTAACTACACGTAAGCTTGAAATAGCTCCAAATTTTTTTACTATAATAAAGAATTATCAAATTTTGACTTAAAGTATCCATGCCAATGTAGCAAAGCTTTTTCTCTATGTTCCACTAAACTATATATTACTCTAGTAAGTTAAGACCGTGTCCTTATATTCGTGGTTTAGTAATAATTACCTAAGATTAGTGTTTAAATGCAGACGTGCAACTTGATCTTACATTATGCACTTTTTATGTTATTTTTACAAAGGTATTTAGATAAATCAGATAAGACAGATTTCCTGGCTAGAAGTTATGAGCTGTTCTTAAAATAAATAGGAGATCCTGACAATGATTTTACATAGTCAAGATAATCTCAATCCTCTCTAGAGGAGAGAATATATTATATCTATGAGATACTTAGTCAATAACAATCATGCGGTTGTCATAGATAATAAATGACGCATACATTTTATAAATGTCAAAAATCTGCCTATATCTGCAAGATTAGACGTGCTTAACTCGAATTTTCTCTACATTCATACATCCCCAATCAAATAAAAGTAATCGTATGTGTCTTTATCTGTACATGTCTATGTGCATGCACGTAAGTGCAATATATGCATGCATTATTCGTTAGGTCACATACTCGACTGGCATTAATGTGTGTTGACTGCTAAGAGCCCTGTTTAAAAGAAAAATCTTATCATAAATTTGCTTTCATACAAAACTAACGAAAGAAAAAATAAACTCACTTATTATTACACAACAAACGTCTTCCCTTGACCATCCACCTTCGCAAAAGATAATAACAGAAAATAATCATTGACACAACGAACAAAATGTATATTGCAACTACTTGGCAACAAATTGGAGTGCACGGTTAAGCAAATATAGTACCTGTATACGCGGTCCCAAGGGCCTCTTTCCTTTAACGAAGATCGACAGGACTTGGGCAAATTTTGATAAGTTTCGCGTAGAAAAGCGGTGATTTCAAAAAGTAAGACACAAGCGACCATTCTTAAAGCTCTGGGACATTCTGCTCCAATTGTTTTTCCAGGAAGGCGAATGCTCGCTATATAGACGATACACATTGTTAATCATAAAAAATTTCTCATTTGGTATCAAATATTATGTCCTAATTAGGTATATCATCTAAGTAATGTTGCAACAATTTATTGCCATTTTTTACCTTCATCAAGAAAGTCTTCCTCTTCATCCTGCTGCAACAATTCTCTTTGGCCATCAGGATCTGATACTAAGTTTACAACTGTATCTATATGCTTTTTATCTTCTTCCAACATTTCCTCTAATCGGTTGCCTATAGCCTAAAAATATTTTATAATATTTAGTCAAATCAGTCACAATTAAAATTTTAAGAGTTTGGATTATTCGAATATGAAACTTACTTCTGCCCATTGATAAAATAATTTTCCAGCTAAACGTTGACGTTTCAATTGCAAAGGTCCAGAGGGTACTGAAAAACATTATTTTAAATTCCAGTATTATTATATATTTCTATCTAGTGAGATTATGCGTTTACCTGGATGTTTTCCCAAATTAGATTTAAGCCAGTAAGGCCACTGTCCCTTGTTACAGTTGTGAACCAATTGCGCACACTCTAGAAGAATTGCCGCTCTGCCCACTACTACTGTGTGAGGCTGTAATTGTTTATAAATAATTAAAAAACTCAAAATTAATATTACTTGACTGTATTTTTTGTTTATGGCAAATGTGAACTTTAAATAATAATCATTTGAAAATGAAATTTATCCATAAATACAGATATTAAAAAAGCAGTAATTAGAAATTCAAATGAGAGTATAGTCTTTAATGATTATAAGTAAGTTATAATTTCTAAAAGTATGATTTTTTCATGTAACTGAAGTCACCACCCCCTGAACCACGACGAGACCTATCTAGAACCATGGAAATTTCTGGAATTTATTAGATAATACTTACGAGATCCAACAAAGCTCCCATAAACAACGCATCTGGCGTTGCCCCGGGTTGTGTAGCCTCTAACATAAAGCTGAATCTCGCAAGGCCAGCGTACAGTGGTGCGGCAGCAACTAAACGGCGCCGTTTCAATACAACCACTTCTGAGTCCCCACCCCCTGAACCACCTTCGGCTGAACCGCGACGAGACATGTCTGGAATGTATTTTTTTATAAGTTTATAAAAAAAAATATTTATAATAAAAAAAATATTAAAACACGCATATTTTATTACTTCATTTATCATAAGATTTTGATTATGTTCTGTTAAAGATTGTTATTCAAGTTGAAATATTTATGCAAGAAAATATTTACAATACCTGACATAAACATCATCTCAAACAATGTGTCCTGAAGCGTTCTAAAGTAACATAAATTATTTCAATGTTAAAATACGATCTATCTTATTTACTTACATCCACCTGGTGTCTCTTCAATACTTCCATCTCTTTTCTTTCCCATTTTACGTAATCCGAATCTATTTAATCTGTCCTCTACCCTTTTTCTTGCTCTATAAAATATTGTTAAATTGCTTTAAAATCTCATTGGTTATCGTGTTAAGCATAATATATTCGAATACAAGAATATAACATGCTTCATAAAATTACCTATTCAAAGTAAAACCCATCCTTCGTTTCATATGAACGGGTCGAGTGACGTGTATATTAGACGCATATGGTCTGGCCAGAGACGCCATACTACCGGATATAGGTAAAGATTCACCGGAACCGCCGCCATTTCGGCCCAACGGATGCTGAGATGTAGGTTTTTGACGAAACCAATTCACTGTTGAAATTATTGAGATGTAAATTTACAATTCAATTATGTAAAATATCAAATTATTTCATAAATAGTTGAAAATTTAACTAACTTTTTTTTATAGTCCCTGGCAAATTTTCTGACAAAATAAAAATAATTTGGTTAAACACAATATTGAAATAGGAAAATCATATGAAATTATCATTTCTATGCGAAGAGACTAATTATAAGCATGACTACTAAATGGTGACTATTACAATAAAATGAAACTTTTGAATGAGTACCTAATCGTCTACACTACAATCCTAAACTAAGAATAAAGTGTTTCTTCATTTATGGTTTTGTACTAGCACTTACTTATTCCACTAATATGAAATTTAGACGGTATGGACTTGCAATGTGATATCTTATGGTGAGGAGTAATGTCCACTGAGGAAATGGAAGGTATGGTTCGTTCAGATTGTCTTGGAGTGAGCTGATATCGTCTCGTTCGAACTGACAAAGGCGATTGACTTGCTGAATCGTCTCCACCTTCTGTTTCCAGGAGACTCTGAAAGGTTAATGAAGTGTTTTTTTTTTTATAAAGTATTATTATATGAAGAATAGTTAACAAATATGTATAAGAATCCATACTAATATTGTAAATGCGAAAGTAACTCTGTCTGTCTGTCTGTTACTCAATCACGCCTAAACTACTGAACCAATTTGCATGAAATTTGGTATGGAGATATTTTGATACCCGAGAAAGGACATAGGCTACCTTTTATTACGAAACTAGCGGTCCGCCCCGGCTTCGCCCGTGGTACATAATATTTACGTTTTCTCTACATAAGAACCATCCTCGTACTTCAAGGAATATAATAAAAAAAGAATTATCAAAATCGGTTCAGCCGTTCTCGATTTATGCGCTTACCAACACATTTTGCGATTCATTTTTATATATAAGATATGTACCACGGGCGAAGCCGGGGCGGACCTCTAGTTATTTTATAAAGAACAGTTTCTCAAAAGCTTAAACATAATATTATGGGTTAAAAGTTCTAAAAATTTTTGGACAACACAGTTTCTTCCTGTGTATTAACTATTAAGTACCTTGCACTGTAAAACAGACAAAAAGTAATTTAAACGAAGTTTAAAAATTTTTTGGCACACAACTTATCATTGCAAAAAACCTTTTAAAACTGTATTTATATGAAAGACACACAGACTCACATGTGCTCCTGCAGATGACGTGCTACGTTTCTTAAACGTGAACTTCTTATGGGATTTCTCTTCTCCCCCACTTGCTTCTCCTGTAACTCCCCCCTCCCCTTTGTCTTCTTCAGATGCCCGCCATCCGTGCCTATTTATATTTCATTATAAATTGAATAAAGGTAAATCAAGGTGGCTTTATAGAAATGTGTATATTGTACTATTGTTAAGACCAATAGAAAAGAAAGATAATCTTGATAGATATTAATACAATTGGCCAAAAAGTATTTATATGAATAAGTCTACTCTAAACGTAAAAAAAACCAAAAAGATCAGAACTTTCGTGCTAACATGACTTAGTTAACAGAATTTAAAAGGAAGTAAAACTAAATTCAATACCTAATAACTCTAGTTGTTTGCATGCTAGTTTCTTTTTGTGGCACTCCCGGTCGCTCAGCGGTATCAAGAAGTCCACTTAAAGCTACAAGCCGAAATTCATGACCGTGCGCTTCTCTCACGTAACTTAATAGTAATCTGACTTCGGAATATAAAGCCTGAAATATTTAAAGAAAAATTACTTTACGATTATTTAAAATTATACCAAGAAATTTTACTGATGTATAATTGTCAGAAACTTTAAACATTCTGTAATCTATATGGCCTTCATGTCTAAAATGAAATTACTTACCGAATTATCCAACATTTTAAGCTCCTTATTCATTAGCGCGAATCTGGTCACAAGAACTCTTAATACAGATTCTATCACAAAGGATTCTATAGTTTTGTTGGCGCCCTGTGTGGCTCCGAAATTAGTAGCGTATTGCGCTTGTAAGTGGTTTAGGTCTGGTGATTTGCTGGTATTACGCTTTTGTTGACCTGGAAAGATACCAATCCCTCAATATCTAAGTTCATTTCATAATGTAATGCTTGTTTCGTGTGATATAAAATGAAATTGGAATTAAAATGAGTCCATGAAATTAAAAGATGATATAAACTAGTAATAATGGTCATGTAATAGGTATACCATTTGAAAAACTTCAAAATATACATTCCTTTGTTCTTAACTTACTTAAGGGCGAGACCATACTTGGTTCAGCACAAAAACCAACAGTAGCGTGCAGATTGTCCAGCACTTCGCGAATCGGGGCGAACTTTGTCATTTCCTTCAGTCGTTGCGTGAATTTGTTTACTGAAGACGATCTCAAGTGACGTAATGAGTTACGAGCTTGTATACGAAGGGATTCCGCTTGGGGCCCGCGGAGGGATGTTGTACATCCGTGTGAACAACCCAGTTGGCGAAGGAGCCTAAACCCAAGAAAATGGTTAAACTATCACGGAAAAAAATTATCCTACCGTATGACATCATTTGGCGCTTACGACGTTTTAGAATAAGATGTTTTTAAACCCACTAAGATGAATGAGAATCTTAATATTTCCAAGAAGCAAAAAAAAACAGGTATTTTTATTTTTGATCTAGTTTTGATTGCAAAAAAGAGACGATGTTACAAAATATCTGCAATGAATCCTAGATATTTATGGGATAAAGAATAGTGTATATGTCGCAGGCAAATTGTAATATTTTGCCGTTTACAAACGGTCGGCATTTTGTAATATGCCGAAAATTCGTAATCAGAAATTTTTGATTTGGATAAGGGGGTGGGTTAGGTTAGGTTCGTGTTTTTTAAAACTACACAGAAATAGTCTTTTTGTAGAATTTTGGAAAAAGACGAATTTCGGCATATTACAAAATGCCGACCGTTTGTAAACGGCCAAATATTACAATTTGCCTGCGACATATACATACCTCAATATAATATGCATGATCATATAATACGGACAATCATAATTCTCATCGTCTTTTGACTTGTCTTTACTCTCCCCGTCGTTTGTAGATTCCTGACTTTGCGTACAACGTATCTCTGATTCTCTTTCCTGAAACAAATAGCTTTAATGTCAAACCATCTAAATGCTTATTAAAAAAATTATTTGAAGTGTTTAGAATATAAAATGTGAATTCGTAGCTACGATTTTTCTAACCATTACAATTGAAGATTACTTCATGAAGTTTAAAAAAAGCGAGCTACAGTTGACACAACATAAAACTTCTGTAGTTTAACAATAAAATAATACATAAACATACTACAATAAAATAATACTTTATAGCGTATTACCTTATTTTCTTTTTCCTTATTGAAATCAGCCAAAGGATCAATATTTTCTGGCCGAGAGTCTTGAGTTTTATCCATTTGCCAATTTTTATGCACTCCTATCTCCATGAGAGTGTCTACTAAATTCAACATAACTTCCATCACCCTTATTGTTATGTAGTAACTATCCATTGTTGATACGGAATACACTGCCTGTGTAAGAAAACATTTTATGTGTTATAATTATTACTAAGAACTTCAATAACTTTAGCGCCCAAAAGGTGCACGCGCACCAGATAAATATATGTATATAAATACCAATTTCTTTAAATTTTTCGTATATTTTTTACCTTCAACACAATTTGTAGGTCAATTTCGCCTTCCTTTGTAATATAATTAATTGAGCCCGGCGCTTCTTGTATTTCCTCTAATACGTATGTAATGTTGGAATCTGTTTGTGACCTAGCTAAACTGGGTTTACGTTCCGGTGTAGGTATTTGTTGCGAACCTTGTATGCTTACGGAATCCATTTGTGATTCTATGGAACCCTTAAATTTAATATCAATGTAGTTAATATAAAGTCAATATAAATAATCTTTGATACTGTAAATGTAAGATGTTAGAGTCTTTGAATATGTTTGTTTAGAGGTGTAGTTTTCAATACCATATAGATAAAGTGTCATACAGCTTAAAGCAAAGTAGTTTTTAACAAAATATTCAGCATACATAATTATAAAACATAAAGATATGTACTTACTTGTCTCGTTTTGGACAAGTAATCAGGCGATGGTGTAGGAGTATGTTCAGTCACTGTTATAATTGGATTTTTCTTTTTTTGCATATTAGATGTGGTTGCCGTTTGTATTCCCTGAGCCCTTTCCGTTTTTATTTCCCCGATGTATCTGTAAAAAGGCATGTATTTAATCAAAAGTGAAGGTATAATAATTTGAAATTTAATCACATTCTAGTGCATTTTATTTGTATTATGTACTTTTAATTATTTACTTTAGTGCATGACTGGGATTTAAGGTAATTGCAAACGCGTGAAGTGTGTATGATAGTTTTTTTAAATTAATTATTAATAATTTTGAAGCGTAAATTTGGTATGCATGCAAACTGTGTGTAAGATAAAATCGGTTAAATTATAAATCATGCTATCACTTTGGTAATCAATTTGTCACAACCGCAAAAGTGAGTTTAATTTTGTAGCGTTAATGTTATCTAATTTTATATTATTGTTATTTAGTGTCTTTTATTTACTTTAGGACTTTTTATTTTTTAAAATGTTTTATCTACGAAGTTAGTTAAGCTTAACTATCGGTTTATTTAACTACAGTTGTTGTCTAATTAGGGATTGTACTTTGTAGACTATGCGCAAATTTTGCTACTTGTTACAATAATTTTCTAATGAAGCGTCTACCATCTGTATCTACCTACAATTATACGCTCTCACTTACCCGTTAGAGGCTAGCTCGTCAATCAGACAGCTAAGTAATCGTTCGTCCACAATATTAGTGTACAGGAATAAGCATCATAAAGACAGGAGAAAGAGAAAAATATATATTTTTATACGGAAAAATTATAGAGTTGTGTGTGTAGTAATAAAATCATGCTGTGCTTCGATTAAAATTGATAAAACGATTTGAAAATATGTATAGAAAACGCGGTAAGGAAGAAAAATTAATAAAGTACGGCTACGCAAAAAATATGTCTAAAAATTAATATTCACTTAAAAGCTTCCATGAAATTCAATTGAGATTTGTAATAAACGATATGCTTTAGCTTCGATGTCTAGACCTATTTGCCTATTTTTAGATATTGTTTACTCATACCTAAAATACTTATAAAATTAACATGAGATTAACTTACCTAAGGCTCGGCATACTTTTCCCTTTTATAAGATTACATTGCAACATGTCTCCGGTCAATCTTGAACCAAGGGGAGGGAAATTGCTAGCCAGAGCGGAATTAGGCCTATCTTCAGTATGGTCTAGAGATCTATGGTACTCCTAAAAAAATAAATAGATTAATATCGATCTGCTAGAGTATAAACTTTTCAAAGGCTAACAAAAAAAATATATACAGATATCATTCTTACTGCAGTGTGAAAACTAAATTTATGTTCATCTTGGCCAATTTTTTCCAGAGCTTTTTCAGATTTGGAAAGCAATTTCGTTTCGACGAACGCCTTTAAATCGGACATTTTCATTTTTCGTTTTATTTTTTCACTCGCTCGTCGTATCATTACATTGTCTTCGTCGATTTTGGGGCCATGTACGAATGGTACTTCTGTGACTGGCATTTCCTTTGTTTCTGGGACTTCTATAAAGTTCTTTAACGATTCTCTTTCCTTGAGATCTGAACTCTGGTAGACAGAGACTTCAATTTTGGGGATAGGCAAAGAATTACTGCGTTTTCTGGGTTGTGTTTGTTTGGATACGTCATCGCATATATCTCTTAATCTGTAAGAGAAGTTGATGAGTTTTAATGGAGTTATTTCAAAAGTATTTTTACCATTAAGTGCATATCTATTTATTCACTATTATATTTTTACAATTAACTACTCAAAAAATATCAGACAACCGATACTTGCGTGTGTGTGTAAAAAAGTCTGCAGGAGGCTGCACAAATTTACTTGTCCGTAAAGAAAAACGGTATAAAAACAGATGAATAGAGCATCTGACCCCAGAAGGAAACACGGGACTTCAAACACAGACACGTTGTCTTCAAATATATAATTTACAAAAATATAATTACCGATTGTATAAGTAATGAAGAGCCCAATAAACACCCTCCTCTTGCCATTGCAATGCGAATAAACATCTCATGGTTGCAACATCTAAAATTGTCGCAGCTGACACCTGTAAAAATAGTTCCAAACTATTGGCTAAACACATAAAAGAATACTGATTAAAGCTGTCTTTTTTTTTTGAACCTCACAACAAATTCTCAATCTAAATAAAAACTTTCAGTGATGTAAAGATGATTTGATATTTTTAAGAATAATAAAACCTGACATATCATTGTGCTGTATACCTACTCCTAGCTACGTAGGAATTGTCCTATTATTCTAATTTTATAAGAAAAACCAAGACATCTTTTCGATAGTGTGATTATTTCTTACTTGTACCACCTTGTACTTATTACTGATATATTTTAGAACTAACATTAGCTTGTTTATGTGGTGGAGATTTCTCAACAAATGTAGGTGTTCCTTTTATGCCAGGACCTCCACCACTGTCTGTTAAAGATTCTTTATCTGATGAGCTGAAAAATAACACAATGAACATGTAATTAAACGTTGTTGTAGATAGTTGAATAATTTTAACTGATTTTAAAAGGAATATAGCTAATTTTAACTGATTAAAATCATACAAAATGATTTATACTTTGGTAAGATTATATGAGTTTCTAACATATCTTAAATATATATTTTTATTAAATAGTAAATAAAAAAAAATAATACCTCATTTTAGTAATCTGTGGAAGCGGTTTAATTCCCGGTAGAGATGGTTTTGGAGTATCTGGCTTTTGTATCTGGAAAATGCTTGGATCTGCTGCATATACTGTGTATGACCCTTTATTTGGCTCTCCATAATTTGGTTCTGATGGAAGTCGATATATAAACTGAAAAGAATAAAATAAAGTAAAGAACGCATTGTTACAAGCAAACATAAGTTTTAATAACATGATAATTATTCTTCTCTCACACATTAGCTATAAATACAAAAACGTCCAATTGCTTTCATAACTATACCAGAAAACTTATGTTTCATTTCTATAAGTAAATCACATTAGTATTAATGACTATTATATAAGAATTGTGATTGTTGTGTGAAATAAGGAATAATATTATATATCCAAGATAAATTACCACATGTTCCTCCTCTGTGCTAGAACTCTCTTCCGGAATAGTCTCAGGGAATATAGTATCCTTGGGAGAGGACAACCAAGGCTCTTCCTCAGTACTAGCTTGTTTTGATGGTGCATCTGATTGGGATATCGATACATTTTGGCTCGGTGGACTGCCATTTACAATGCCTTCTTCTTTGGAGAATTTTCCTGGAAATATAGTTTTATTTCATCAATAATATTTCTACTGTTCAAGAATTTCCTAATACCTATTAATAAATTGCATTTCATGCTATAGGAATAACAGAAATGAATTATTTGGCAGCTTAAATGTAACCTATATTATCTATTCTGGTGCTTAAATATAACCTATATTATCTATTCTGATGCTACCTTATATTATCTATTCTGGTGTAAACATAATAAAAATTAAATAATTATAATACAATAACTTACGTCCCATAAATACATCACCATGCTGTGGTCTCTTAGAGTATTTCCCACTAAAGGGCTTGGGCTTAGGTTTCACAAGTGTAGTGAAACAAGCTGCATCCGGATGTCTATACTCCCACATAGCTTGCCATAATTTCAACCCATTCTCTAATCTATAGTTTGTTGTAAAGTCTGATTCTTTTAAGTGATGAGATATTGGAGCGAAGAGGTAAACAAATAGCTAAAAAAGAAATTATTAAATATATTTTCATAGATAATAATAGATATGTCATAATCAGAACAAAATGGCAATGGTGTTTAAAATACATACAACAACTAGCGACCCGCCCCGGCTTCGCACGGGTGCAATGCTGATACTTAAAATACACTACAGAAAAACTGTGAACGTTGTATATAAAAATATAGCGGCCCGCTCCGGCTTCGCACGGGTATAAAATATATAGCCGGGCGGCCGGCCGGTACCGCCGCAAACGCTACGTCCCGCAATTTTTAAATCTGTAATATCTTCAAAAATATTCACTTAAATCATACGGTGTAAAGGGCCATATAGATCTATATTAAATGAGCAATGTATTCAAGGTATTTAATTGGTTAAGGATTAATGCTGTATTGGTTAAAATCGCTTCGAAAATTAGCCATTATTTGTCGTAAAAAGTAAATGACAAAAAAAAGTTATTGTGGGTTATCCATAAGAGATAGACATATACCATCGCGGACTTTTCTGTACCTTGTGACCTTTTTAATGTGTATAATACTTAGTACATTATTTTGATAAAACTCGTAGGGTTCAGCCTGCGTTTGCAATGTAAGCGGAAAAAATGTAATTTTTTACGACATCACATTAGAAACCCCAAAAATAACAGTACTTCTCCACTATTTAATGGATGTTATTATACATATAAACCCTCCTCTTGAATCACTCTATCTATTAAAAAAAACCGCATCAAAATCCGTTGCGTAGTTTCAAAGATTTAAGCGTACAAAGGGACATAGGGACATAGGGACAGAGAAAGCGACTTTGTTTTATACTATGTAGTGATTATATGTAGCAGAAGTTGGTTGGTTATAAAATTAAATTTATCTGAAACTTACAGTTATAGCTGGTATAGAGAATAGATAGTGAAATGGGTTTGTGAAGAATTTCCCATTTTCATAATCATTATCAGCGCATTCATCAGAAGCATCAAGTAATATCCAATGCAATGTGTATAGCAGTTTTGTCTCTACATTTCCCAATGATTGCATGTTGTCTTTTACTCTGTAAGATATTAGACAAATATTAATCTGGAAATAGGGATAATTAAAAATCAAACTTACAGTTATTTCATTTTCTTTCAGTTTCCTGTGATACTATCAAATATAGCTATGTATTCATTAATAATAAACTATAATAAAATGTTATAAATTATTCAAATTTTAACCGATACCTGTTGTGGAGTATAGCAGCTAATGAATGCATTACATGCGGCAAGGCAGCTTGTATAAGGCGCCATCGTGGAATCGTTTCTATAGCCTCAGTTAAGCTGCTCGTCAAACCAAATCTCAAGTTTTGCACCAATACTTTTTCGAAAGACTGATAAAGAATTATATTAAGTTAGTATTCTAATAATAAAACAGTTGCCAAAGATTTATTCCACTCGATTAAACTTACCTTGCATGCTTCTTTCAATTCCTAGAGTAAGCATACACAAAATATCAATATTAGTAATTTATATTAGACGAAATTAGGGTAAATAACTAAATAGTAATATTTCTTTATTTAAATTGTTTTTTTTTTTCAAAAAATGTAAACAATAACAAATAAATGTCAAATGTTGACAGTGACATATTATGCTAGTGTTGCCGCTGTATCGTCACAATCTACACTCCATAATCACAATAATAGCAAAATAAAGCGGTTTCTGTGCGCATATAAGCATTATCTACAGGGAATACTTACACATACATTCAGTGACAAAAAAAGAAAGTACATTAGACCTAAATACACACAGTAAATACACATAGATTGTATAAACTTCAATAAATAAATGTATAGAATAATTTAAAATGCATGTAGATTGTAGAGCTATTATATTATTATAACATGATGAAATGTTTTACTAAATCCAGCATGTATAATATTATTATGTACAATTAATGGTAGACATTCTTCATAATATTTTAAGCGATTGTGCTAAAAATATTTAAAAATTGGTACCTATATGTTTAACTCTACATCTTTGCACAAACTTTATCTTTACTTTTAAAACTCAAAAAGATCTAACATGTTTATTAGCATCTCTATTAAAAATGTTAGATCGAAAAACTTTACTATTATGTGTTATTATAATTTATATGATAATATGTAATGTAAATACAAATATTATTTTTCTAAATGTTATATGAATGTAGAGTTGGGACACACCCCGGACACTCCATACAAAATTATCGTTTTGACAGTCACACTGTAGAGACTGCAAATGTGTGTGTTAACGCTTTATGGTTGGCACATTTTTGACTAGCGTAAAAAAAAATTCGCGCTTTTCTGATGAAATACATCCGTAAACAGCACAATATCTAAACATTTTCTACGAAAAACGATAATCACAAATCCAAAATAATAAAATTACTTTAAGTCAATTTGATTAATGTTGTCAATCTTCGTTGCGTATCGTCCCTGTAGAAAAATATGGACCATTTTTAGACTGATCGTGCGGGGTGAGGCAAGTGTTTAATTTTGGCGGGAGGCGGAGAGTGTCCGTTCTGTAGCGTTTAGCTACTATTATGTATGCTGTGGTTGGGACTTGGTTCCCGTCCCGTGAGATACTCCATAGATAAACTTTTAAATTGATCATATGATAATATTATAAGACCACAACTACTTTAATTGTATTAATTAATATATAATAAAATAGTAATATAATTCAGTTAAATAGTATTTTATCGACATAGTACATACATACAGCTAGCGCTACACATTATACTTACGTGGTGTCCAGGAGCTCGTTGACAGAACTGCGTGTTAATAATAATAATGTTATGTGAATTATAATTACATAAAATACAAGATTATGGCCAAAATAAAGCAACATATAGATACGTAATATTTCGGTTGCATATAATTCACAACATATAACGTCAAACGTGCAAACATAAGAGCATATACAGACGCTCCGATTTGGTTGGTGCCAACCATATTGGAACCGACATGGCAACCATTCCAACATTGCTACAGATTGTCCGACGGTTGGCCTTCCAGCAGTCAGTTGACCATAGAGTAATATGTCAGTTGACCATAGTACGAAGAGAATGGGCTAAATTCTACTATAGAAATAGAGAAAATTACAGTCATATGCGGCTCTTATAACTTATTTTTTAAGGTTTTTAATGTAGCCGCACTGTCAATTTTTTTTAATACTTCGAACATAATAAAATACGCTTGATTTCTGGCATCTCTATTTGCGTAATCTTTGTTACTTAAGTCCCACAAACAGGGAAAGTCTTTATATAGTTCCAGTAATTTTATTAATATGTCACGTTCGGTGACCGTAACTCCCTCGGCGTTCATGTTGACGTCCTACACCGGCGGCGTTGCGAATGTGAATGAGCCAATTACCTATATTACTCTATGGAATGAGCCGATTTGGTCGGAACAAAGCTTCCAAACGTTCCAATTTGGTTGGATCGGATAGGAAGTTGGTTTGGTCGGTATTGCTGGCGCATCCGACCACGTCAAACCAATATTAATAATAATTATGTCGGACCGACCGCTCTCTTCACTTTCCTATTTGGTCGTGGTCGGATGGTTGGCACCAACCAAATCGGAGCGTCTGTATATGCTATAAAGGATACCTATGATTGCAATGTTTATTTAAACCTTTAATTTTTTATGAGTAAATTAGGTTGAATCTTCGATGATTGCATGGCTAGAAATACACCTACATATTTCGTTTTAAATTACACCTACGCAATAGTACCTGTATTTAATGTGATACTACAAGCTACTATAAGTTATTATTCTGTGCTAATATGTACGTGTACCTATGTGTTTTCAGTGTATGAGAAGCAATAAACGACTTTTTATTTTATTCTAATATTGAATCGCATGTAAATCTGAACTAACGAAACGATAATGCGTCATCTGACTATTCAATATCGAATATCGATTAAATCACAATGACGTATCAAAGTAGCTAACTCTAAATATATCTTATTTCTATCCACAATTATTTGAAAAGCTAAGGATAGGTACCTTATACCTAGTTACTTTAATTTTCTCATTTAACTCAAAATATAATAAAACAATCTTCAGATTGAACTGAGGACTAATTACATACCTATAAAGGTATATGTATAGTATTTATGAATTACTTACATACACTACTTATTATTACATCATATTCTTAAATTAAAAATAAAAAATATCGAAGACCTAAGTACGTCTATTTTTAGGGTTACAAAACGTCCATCGTGAAACAATGTTGTAATGCAGGTTAAATAAAATAAATGCAAAAAATGCTATAGATGCCATAGATTCAGTTTCTCGAAAATAAAATTCATAAATAAGAATTGATAAATCATCGGTTTTAACATTTACAAACACAATCTTCGAAGATTATTATTGTAAAATATCCCATTGTCCAGATTATCAAAATTTGTTCAGAATTCCAGTATTTAACACTCTGCAGTTAGCACAAATAATGCACAATTATTGCATTTCACAACATCGAAGCGAGGGTCTAGACAGTGAACAGATTTGTAAACATTTACATATTACATTACATATACTACGTAATACAAAATTGAATTGTTTACCATGCAAGCTGCATCGTGGACTTTTCCAAACCTCGGTCGAACGAATGGGGTGGTTTGTCGCCACAAGAATATTTGTACTGCATATGGAATAATGTCTTCGTTTGATGCATCATCTTCAGACATTTCTTTCATTTTCATTGCGCTGAATAGTTAATATAATATTTTATAAGAAATAATATGATCAGCGTAGCTCTATAAACTCTAGCATACAGCTGTAGAGTTACTCACCTAGCTTATAATACTTACGTCAACATTTTAAAAAAGTTTACTGTTAATTATCGTTATTGATATATTCGGTAAAGTTACGAAAAAAAATTATTATATATTTATTAGGTTAGTACCTAAACTTTACGTTTTTTGTTGAACTATGTAATATAAGATAATTAATTGAAATAGGAAAAGTACCTACAGTCTACCATTAATATAATTACCATTTATTACCTAGAAAATATAATAATAAGCAACTTACGTTGGTCAAAAGCTCTTACATACTCTTCACCCACAAAAATTTGAGAATAAATAGGAAATATTATCACAAATTACCACGTATGTCGCTGTTTACATATCTGAACCACTTTTCAGTAACAAGGGCGGCGAAGGAGAAACAAGCGCACCGCTGGGGAAAGCTCAGCTGAATGAGCCTTGCGAACTCACCCTCTCATATGTAGGGTTAACACTTGGTATATATATTAAAAAATAAACATTATGATCGAACAAAGTTTGACCTTAATTTTTCTTTATGTCAAGTTTTTTCTATAGTAGTTTTGCCTTCATCCGAAATGTAAAACCTATTAGGCCTTCGGAACTACTTATAAATGGGGATATTTACGAGAGCAATCAAATATACTTGTTAAAATACAAAGCTATCGGTTTTGTTCGTAGCGGCAGCCCTAAAATAAGATTTAATCGATCTCTGCGCGGTAACCTGCGAAGCTGCAGCCTCTCGTTGTCATGGAAACGACTTGATGGAAGTTTCGTAGTCAACTGATATTCAGTGCCTCCGCTACACTGTGGGTGGATGGTACTTTAGCACGGCTATTATCTTCAAAGCTTTTGTTTCCAATAATTGTTCTTGTGAACTGGGTTATGATGACAACGGAAGTTTTTGCTTGTTAGTAAGGATCAATACATATTGGCTACATTTAAAGGGTTTTAAAGTATGCAATTATAGGCCGTCTTCCCATTATGTTACAAAGTTAACATAAAAAGACTCATTCATATAATATTTGAATGAGAAAAGAAAAACAAAATAAAAGCTCAGATAGCTCACCTATTGCAATTGGTTATTTTAAAATTAAAACAACATTTTTAAGTCAAACTCAAAATGAGTTTGAGTTTGAGTTAAAATGTTGTGATCAGATCTTAGGCATTCTACCAGCAATTAAATTATAAGCACCTACTTTATTAGAGCTTACTGATAAGTTTAGGTAGGTACCCATACGTACTTTAATTATATTATTGTATCGTCCTTCAAATCGTTCTTTCATTAATTTGTCTAAAGGGAGCTATGAAACGTATTGATAATAAAAATCAATAAGCCTAGGCTTGTTTGATATTTCATTAGAATTTTGTGTAACTTTACCGGTTCTTTATCTAGCGTATGCACATGCTTGCGTATGCGTATGCACTATATAGATATCCACTCGCATTCTGCACATTATTTATGCTTCAACATATTAACTACATTCTGACGATTTTTATAAGGCTGTAATTTATTAGATAAGATTCGAAAAGATAATTAATTTTAAATTATTAAATCCCATGCTTTGAATTATAACTGCATTCATTTTAATAAAATAAATTAAGTAATTATTGACAGTCTTGTACTGTATCCATTAGTGAAAAGTTATTGGTTGTAAACAATCCCTATCACCAGAATTATTAACAGGAGTGAAATAAAATGTCGTCGCGTTTACATTGTCGCGAACAATTTACTTTATAAATAGGCACTGGGACTTGGGAGTGGCGTCAATAAACGTTTCCTACTTTATAGATTGTTTTCCACTAAAAGAATTACGCTTTAGTTTATATATCAGGTCGACATTAGGTACCATTTCCATTTGGTAGTCTATTCATGAAATAAACAAATATCGAGAAGAGAGGAAACGGTTCAAAATGTTTATCAATTAAAAATCAGAAGCTAGGAGCGCGAACATACTTATTCACTCTTCTGCGATTAGGTTTTCCTAAATTAAATTATAATTATCTTATCTATAGATATATATAGCCGTCTTTCTGAAAATATCGGTAATTAACCGCTTGCCTCGGGTAGCCCGGGTTGACCAAAGCCAAAAACAAATTGAATGAAATTCATAAATAGGTAGGCATTATTTTGGTAAAAAAGGTTAACCAGTTCTCTAGATGCAGAGATCTATGCAATATCACAAATGTTACCTCTTTATAATGTTAGTAAAGTAGTATAATAATATGTACCTAATTTAATAGATGAATAATGATAATTGATAGATAGAGGCTTGTTGATGGATAGTGGGTGAGATACAATTTAACCCATTGAATCAATGATTTCAAAGCCAAGATTTTTTGTATAATATTGAGATAACTGAGTACAATCGAGAAACATTCTAAAATAGTTCGAGGCTGAGTAATACTCGGATTGCTATTGGCTGGGCGGTACTGAAATAGCTTGGTTATTTTCTATGAAAAATGTTTTTGTGAAAACATTATTTTACATTAGGTTAGTACCTATAGAATGTTTATCTGGTACTGAGTAATTATTTTTTGAAGATGTAGGTATTACAAACGATCAATAATGAAAGAAGCATAGTTTACTACATATTTTATTTATTAAATAAGTAGTATACCTACCTAGGTAGAAATACCTCCGAATAATGGATTAATTTTTCAATTCCATATTATCCGTGTTGTTGTTATTCAACCTTAAATCATTACTTTTATCAACAGGCAGTGCCAGTAGTTTAATCACGTAAAATGGATATTTTTATAGTGCACGAAACAAATATGGGTCGATTGTGACAGGCAATGCAATCACCTAGTTATCGAATGGTTATCTATTTATGTTTATTATGTACTTAGATACTGTTTATTTACACTAATTCCAACGAAATGAAATTATCCTATGATAGTTTACACTCTAAGGTTTACACATTAGTTTATAATTTATTTGATGCAAACTTTTTACTTTTTCTTTTTAAATGTTAGGCCACAAATAAATTTAATGACTATCTACAAAGACTATCTTATATCAAATTGACACATAATCTGATTGGAAATGAAATTAAAGCAAATTTAACTACAAAGAAATGACTAATAAGGATGGTAGGAATTTCCTTGTATTCCCTTGTACATTCCTACATACCTATTATAAAATGAATAATTTTCGTTTTGTTTTTTCAGTTGAAAAAGATTTGCATTGCGATCCACGCATGGCTACATTGTTAGCGGTCCATCTAGTAAGTCAGGTCCTTGATGAGGCCTATGTTATTGCCAACGCTGCTCATGATTCTGGTACAATATTATACACTTATCCAATATTTATAAATTTCTATTAGAAAACGTAAAGAGAAAACAAAAAATACAATACCTATGTACCAAAATATTCATTATTTTTTAGGTCAGCCGTGGCAATATGTATCAGGCTTGAAGAAGATAAAAAATTATAGTCTAAATGAGACCTATGAAAAAGAACAAAAGTTGGAACCTGTTTTTGGTGGCAATAAAGAAGAAAACCAAAATAAATTGCATAAAACTCCGAGTAAAATTGCGACTTCTACGCCGCAAAAAGCTTTAGGTAAAGTTTTAAAGCTTTTATGCTGTTGTTCTATTATTAGGTATTATAGTAACATTATAAAATAAATAAATATAAATTATAGGTAATCCCGCAAATGTCAACGACCATTCTCTTATAGGCCAAGGGGATGAAGAATTTACAGTAAGTTAAATGAACATGTTAAAATCTTGGCTGGACTCCAAAATGACGTATACATTTAATTTAGTTTATTTATATGTAATATAAAATGAATACGTGACCAAGAAGCTTTCTGAGAGAAATAAAGACAATATAATGTTTATAACCAACATTGTCTATAGCGATGTGCTTAAAATATTTTAACAAAATGAAGTAAATATATGCAATCTTTTCAGGCTGATACAGATGAATCGAAATCAACATCATTGTTCATCACGAATCTATTTGATATGAGCGATGTTGAGCGAGATATGAGTTTCAGTGAACCAGTTCTAATGCAAGACAAACTGGAACCACACGATGTAATTATAAATGCGATGAAGAAAATGATGGATCACTTTGTAGAATCCGCTTTAAATTATGCGTCTGGCCAAGAACTTTCTATAAATGATGATAGAACGAAGTCGTCCATGGAAACTACAACATCCAGTTATTCCTTTTTGTCTGATGCAGCCGCTGATGAAGATGAGGAAGGAGAGTTACTTTTACGTGATGTAGAAGTTCATCAAACCGATAGCAATGACTTACAGCAGGCACTTACATTTAATATTACTTATACTTACTTTGTAAACTATAAGATTAATGATAGTATAGACAAATAATTTTAACACTCATTTTATTTATTTTAAGGACATTAAAAACAACGAAACAACAAATAAACATGACATAGCTTCTTATGAAAAAGCCTACTTAACATTAAATCGTAAGTAATAAATAGTAAGCTAATAGTAGTATGATGAATGCAGTGATTACTTGTGAATAAAAATCATCATCATAAATTAATGTAAACTCAATGCATAAGAAATATCTTATCTACAAAATTGGCATAATATTATTTATATAGGTGATTACGAACAATACTCTGATGATGAAGAACCCGTTCTTCAAGATCCTAAAGGACTATCAATGCACAAAATTGAGCTTATGGCTGCAGGATCTGCTGGCGATAATTGTCCACAGGAAAAAGAAGCGGTATTCAATACTTTACATACTATGCAGTTTTTAAAGTACTCGACAGTTTTAAAGGTAATTTTCTTTTCCAGAAAAACAAGGAATTAGCTGCGATATCGGGAGTATCCAGCTCTGGCCTTGGCTCTAAGAAAAGTAGCTTAGTCCGCCGCTGTCGTTCTCAAGGAGCGAGGCTCTTGTCTTGCCTGCGAGGGTGGTGGTGGAGACGCAAATTGCACGGCAAACGCAGGGTGAGATTAAATAAACGTATTTCAACAAGTTTAAACAGATAATAGCTTTTGCCCGCGGCTTCGCGTTCGAATTGTAAATCTAAACCATCGTGGAATCCACTCGACGAACATTTAAAACGGTTCAGCCGTTTAGGAGGAATTCAGTGACAAACGTGAGCACAGAGAAAATATGTATGATGAGAGATGTTCTAAATGATATGTCCCTTTAGCATAAGAAACACTTTTGACCCACATTTATGCGGTAAATTTAATGTAAATTACCTATAAAGAATTGTGTTCAAGTCACTAATATTTATTTTCTGTCGTCCCTATAATTGTCGATCACTGTTCGTCAGGTGACTCATTCGCTATAAATATCCTTACGATACATACGTTTTTCTTTTTACGATATGACATTAACTGTACCAGTTAATATCACGAATAAGTTAAATAAAAAGGAAATGTATGAATCAAACAGGAAATGTGTACTCATAGGGTACCTACGGGTTAGGTATCATTGATTTTTTTATGGATTGTGAACATATAATTAGCATTATGCCCTACCAGACCTAGTATTTTCGTCGTTCTCCACTAGAAATAACTAGTACGTCAAGGATAATGGTCCTTCCATTTTTACAGGATTCTCGAATGCACGGGTCAATTCGGGGGATTTGTCCTCTATCGCCTGATGCACGACGTCGAGCGGCTAGTCTACTTGATCAACGTCATCTAAGGACACCCTCTCCATCAAGATCCGTCGTTTGGAAGTTCAATACTGTAAATGAGGCTCTAGTTCATTCCGCCCAATGGAAAGAATTCTCATCGAAAATGGATTTTAATGAAAACGAAATCTCTTAAAATTACATTTTATGATTGGTTACTCATATTGACAGCTCGTTTTTTTTGCAATAAAAATATAGTTCAATATTTTTATTTTTTCCTTTGCGGTGTAGTTTCCGCATATGTAATTAGCATAAATAAATAAAGAATACTTCACACCTTTCGTATTCATTATATAGGTACCTAGTATGACATAGATACGATCGAAATAGTTTAACGTAAAAGTAGATTTACCATTAGGATTGGCTTCAGCTCGTTATGATAGTTTGATGAATGTATGTGAAAACTATTTCTATCCTGCTTCCACTCGGCGAAGCTTTACGTGTCTGAGAACGCCGTGGGCATGGTTCAACTCCTCCGAAAATAGAACATTCGCGGACTCCTGGGCTAAATCTCAAATATCCAGACGTGAGCGCCATCTGAGCCAGTTAAAACAGTCAAGTGAAAAGTTTCCAAGCTCCACTTCTTGTCTGAACGTCTGCCAGTGAAGACCGGGAGGGAACCAACTAACACCACACAAAATGGTGAGTCATCCAGCAGTGAAATAGTGAAAAGGAGTTCAGTGTAGAATTGGACTGTTCATAAAAACACAAAGTGCACAAATGATACGTGATAATTTAATACAATTCCGCTGACCGGAAATCCGTGTGCGTCTTATTATCGAATTTAACAGTGATGTGCCAATCGAATAGTGATACAACCCAACATGGTATCTTCGAGATCGAGATACTCCTCACAGAACCTATACAAAGTGCAGTGATGCAATACACAACAATTTCATCCACACACATACATACTAACTCACCTTAAGATCATAGAATAACAAGAAATATTTGGTTATTTTCAGAGCGACCTCAGCAAAAACGACATCGAAAGTGAGTATTACATTTCAAATTTTTATAGAACCTACTATTGTCTAATAATTTAATATCTAATCTTTAACTATGTGTTGTGACTGCAAAACCATTTTAATTTAAAATAAGTGTTTAAACTAAAATTGTATGACTAACAAGTACATAATAGTACAAATATTCATTCATTAATAGCGTAGTGTTTTAGTATCATAACAGTCGAATTATATAAACGTATATAATCGTGACATCGTATCAGCTAAGTATAGCACGGTTTATGTCAGTTTCTCATAAAAGGTTCGCGTTGCTATGTAATGCCGGCTACAGTGACGCGATTACAATGCGCGCGCGTTGCGTTCCAAAATTATCTTCTTGCGTCACGTGATCCAACTATACCGCCCGCCCAAACAGAGAAACTCCGCTCGAATTTCACTGCCCAAAGCGCCGTGTTTTGGCTCCAAATGTACTGAATGATTGAACATTCCTTACTATTTCCGGTATTGAAGTATGTAATAATATTAATGTTAATTCTAATAATTACTATCAATATCAAGGTCATCGGATAATACAGTACAAACCAGTCTAGCAATTTTGAAACCTTCAACTTAAATAAATTTATGATCTTTCAATTTATTTCTGAAGTTTTAATTTAATTTTTGATATTTTCATTCATGCCAGAAAAAGTTTAAAGTAGTTAAAGATAAACTTTCATGTAATCGAATGTAGGACGTATACAATCGAATTTATTAATAGACGATGACATCATAGATTTACCGTGAACAAATCGGCGACTGGAAGAAAAGAATCTCGTCGCCCACGACTCTATACAGGGTGTCCCACTGTTGGTATACTAAGCTCAAAGGAGGTTATAGTTTTGCATACGCTGAGTTCGTAAAAAATACTTATAAAATTCCAGACGCATTTTTTTTTCAAATAGATGAATTCTTAAAACTCTATGTGTACACCCATAACAAGCAACCCGCCCAACTTTGTCATCCGCACGTGAGCTATCGTTTAAGATTATGTTTTCATAGACAAAATGCTCACATTAGCGAAGTAGTATATGCCGGCTGCGCGAAGCTAGAGAAGAAAACATAGTTTTTCAGGAAAAATTTAGCAAAAAATTTTTGACGTAATTTTGTTGTTTAAGTATTTTTTACGTGATCAGTGTATGCAAAACTACAAGTCCCTTCGCGCTTAGTATACCAATAGTGGGACACCCTGTATAGTTTTCTATACCTGAATTAACACGTTCACTGCGGCACCTAAAATGCCAAACTTACCGTTGTTGCGGCATGTCTTCAATACTTCACATCGGCAAGTTCACCACTGTGCGTCATGAGCCATTTTTATCACATCGCACCTACTGACTTTGAAGGTTAATAATTTCATGAAATTTCAAGATATTTCAAAAATTTTTTTTTCGGATAATAGTATATATAGTCTTGTATATACCGCATAAATAGCTTTTAGTTTGACTCAATAGTTTAAAAGATATGAGGGAAAATGTAAACCCCTGATTTTGTGAAAAATTATTTGCCATCCCGCACTGCGTTGATACGGCATGTTTACAGTAATAGCGATGGGAAACACTGTAAAATAAAACATCGATATCGATATAAATCAATTTTGTATATTTCAGTCTGTTTGTTAACAGATAACGAGATCGTCGATACAAAAAAAAACACATATAAAACAAGGTACTTGATCAGGAAATTGTTCAGTAACTTTTGTTTTAATTTGTTCAGTAACTTTTGTTTTAATTTGTTCAGTAACTTTTGTTTTAATGTTTTATATTATTTTCACAACTGTCATCACATTTTTGCATTTATGCTACGAAATAAAAGAAAGTAAAAAAACTAAAGCCTCTAAGGTATCATTGTCATTTAAAAATTTGATAACGACGCGTGCGGTCCTGGTACATCACTATGCGAGATTGACACGCGGCGCGCTCGCAGTACAGTGCGGCATGAGGTGCTTGTCCATGGCAAAATATTTGACATGCCGCACACAAAAGAAACGGTTTCTTTTCTATGCGTGTGTCCAATATTTTGCCATACGATTTTTAAACGAAATTGAGTCCTACTTCAAACTGTGATCACAAAAATATATTTGTCTCTTTTCTAGTCATTGATTAACATATAAAAAACCTCGCCGCACCACGGTGAAAACTGCGATTTTGGGCGCCGCACTGTGGTGTAGTCGCTGATGGCCCGATACTGGACATGCCGCAGTGAACGTGTTAACTTAGCTTTTCTAGTCGCTTCGATTTCTTTGACTTTTATTACTATACCACAGATAATATAAAATATCGTGATATCGTTTTAATTCACTTTGGAGCGGAAGCTGTATCATCTGAACTACCCATGCTACATGGTTCAACTAACTACATAGTTAATTTACATAGTTTTGCAATTCCATACTATGAACTAGTGAGGGTATTATAACATTAATTGAATTACAGGGGCATCCTTCGCCTTCTCCATCTACGATTTTACCGGTAATGGCAAAATCGACGCCTACAACCTGGGTGACGTCCTGAGGGCGCTCAACTCCAACCCCACACTGGCAACCATCGAGAAACTCGGTGGCACCAAGAAGAAGGGCGAGAAGCAACTTTCGGTACATATTTTTTTGTCAGGATCTATCAATCTTTTAAGAACAAACTAAGTAGGTTTATAAAACTAGAGTATTCTTTTCAAATAGAAGAAAGCTATAAACAAAACAATGATTATTTTCACACATCTAATTTACAATTTTTAGCATATTCGAACAGTTCTATTTAGTAAGGAGTACGAAAAATCAATTAATAAGATCGTCTATGATGTAGATACCTTAGAATAAATAAACACAAAAATATATATTTCAGGTTGAAGAGTTCCTTCCCATCTACGCCCAGTGCAAGAAAGACAAAGACCAGGGTGTCTACGAAGACTTCTTAGAATGTCTGAAGTTGTACGACAAGAATGAAAATGGTCTTATGCTTGCTGCTGAGCTGACGCACACACTCCTCGCCTTAGGTTTGTGTTTTTGTTTATAAAAATACGTAGCTTAAACAACCACAGAATATTTGTATCAGTTTTCTTACAATTGACAAACAAAACGAGATGTATTTTTTTTTCTGAGATACAAAAATTTTAGTTTTTTAATACAAAAAATAAAAATAAATTTTAATAATTTATAATAATAATAATTTTATTTTAATAATTTAAATAAATTTTAGTTTTTTTAATGAGATACAAAATGTCTCCCCTAATGATTTCAAGTCGTTCGTTTGGATTATAATGTTCTGATAACTTTCAACTTAAAAACTTAAATATATTATATCCTATTTATAACATTACAAATACTTCAGGTGAGAAACTCAATGATGAAGAAGTAGCGGAAGTCACAAAGGACTGCATGGACCCTGAAGACGATGACGGCATGATCCCATATGCATGTAAGTATAGAGGGTGTTAGAACAGTTAGACTGATTTTGTACCTTAGAAGTTTCCCTTTTTGTAGATAGATTAAATAAGACTATAAATCTACATTTATAAAACCTATAATATAATATGTACTCAACATTTTTGATATATGTTCATCTGGACTAAGAACAATGTTTATCCCCATGTTTATATATTTTGTATGAGTTTCATAGAACTGAGATCTCGAAGTTTTGTGTGATCCTTAGTGACGTCATTTTTAAATATGGTTTCCTATTATTTCATACACTTAATACATATTAGGTACACGACATGATTAAGATTAATAATGCCTACAAATCATAGGTATATGAGTAATGACAAGATTACCATTTAATTTAATTTATTTATAGTCGTTGCAATTTCCCTATACACAAATACAAAATTTATTATCTGCCCTACCATTTTTTGCTCTCACTGCAAAGGCAGTGAGCAAAAAATGGTAGGGTAGTTTGCAGTGAGAGCAAGTACGCGGATGAATCGATTTATCTGAATGCTCGTACGAGGATTCAGATAAATATTACTCTTATCTATTAAATTCGCAAAACTGTTGTTAAAATTCACGCTAAAATAATGTCTTAAATATTTATAATTTCTCATGTATAAAAATAATTCAAAATATACATACTAACAGTAGATATAGAAAATTTAGTTCAATTTGCAAGGTAATATTGAAGCTGTAGTTAATTTGGTACTTACATTCGTTTTGATTATTTATAGTTTGATTGTTATTCTTAGTTTTGTTCCTATAAAGCTATTCTATGTACATATTATAAACAAAAATGTGACTTTTGTGAGCATCACTGAGACGGATGCGTTTTGTAGTTACTGAATGTGTGTGTGCCCTTCATCATGTGTTGTCCCTTTACAGCATTCCTGAAGAAGGTGATGGCGTAGAGGACGTACCTGTCGTCAAATCTTTAGTTATAAGATCGTAAGTCAATCGACGATGGCGCCAATGCAAAACAACATGATGCTTCTAGCAAAATTACGCTTCATATTCCGTGAACCAGCTTTCTACTGCAATAATATGCTTAATGTTAAAACCTCTGGCAAAATTTTCGTCTTAAATGTGGCTTTTGATGTGTCGGTGTCGTATTTGAAATTCAGCGCAGTTGCATTGAATGAGTCAGCTTTTAATCGCGCTGTTTGTAATCGCGCAGTGGCGTAGAGTAAATGTGAAAAGCATTCAGTGTACTACATTGTTATGTGAAACACTTTTGAAATTGCGTTGATTCATTTTGCAGCTGGGCTTGGATATTTCAGGGTGGTCATGGACAATAATAAATAGGATCAAAGGATTTTTTAATTTATAGCTAAATTAAATACTTAGCTTTATATTTTGGTACACAATTTCAATTTTGCTTTTTACTTGTTTTAGTTTTTGCTGTGGTAGTATATAATAAATTATAGATGATTTTTGGTTTAATGTTTGGAAAAGTTAGGGATGATAAGATTGCAAGACAAGTTTAATAAAAATAAAAAATATTTTCACTTTAGACTGTAGGTAATTGGAGTTGCCATGATCACACTGAACTGGAAACAAACATCAAAACATCAGCTAACATATATCGTTTTTGCAGCTTTCCTCAAAAAAATGATTGAAGGCTGGTCACCCAAAACGGCGGAAGCTCCGGCAAAAGCAGCAGAGGCGCCTGCGCAAGCCTAAGATCTCGTGCTCCGACGCATCCGCGCCAGCCCCCGTGTCACCAGACCGCCGTATTCACCATCACACAATACGGACTGTACTTTTTATACGATTCAACATCTTGTACAACAAACTCTCAATGAATGTACATATTTAATATTAAATGTCGAGCACTGTAAACGCGCTTTGTACGTGTCATTTTAAATTTATTATTATTTATTAAGTTTATAATTACAAAATAAAAAAAAAACAAACCACAACTATTTTATAATAAAATATTAAAACGTTCCATCTTGTCTGTATGTGCGTAGTTCTTTGTTATTCTTTGAATTTTTACTTGGTTACCAAAATGCTTACCATAGTTAATGAAAGTTAATTAGAAGTAAGAAAATTATAAAACAGTGACAGTGGAAATACATTTTACAAAATTGAAATCGAATTCTCTATTACACTTTTGCATGAGCCGTATTAAAAAAAGATTACCTAAAGATACGTAGTATATTATTATTAGTCTGTGCCTAAAGTTATCTTGTATTTTCTATTTACATACTCGACATATCTAAATGATAATTTAAATTACTCATTCTTTACAAGAATAGAATTTAAAAAAAATAAAGATAAGAAAGCAATTACTATTTGAAAACATAACTGGGTCACTATTGTAATACTGTGACTGAGATTTGAACCACATAAGTATAAAGTATACTTATAGTACCTATAGGCTTTATTACCCATATGCTCAAAAATTTTATACCAGTAATAAAACTCAATATATTTGTAGTAGATATTAAAATGCTTTAAAAAAATTTAAAGAATAGAAAAAATTCGGTCGTGAAGATCCGATTAGGAAAATGATTTAAGTTTACGTTTAAAATTTCTGTATATATATTCCTACCTGTACCTTTTTTTTTTAATAGTGGGGAAATCTTCGAAAGATACCCACGGCCCCCGGGGAAGGAGCCGCGGGTTATGTCGGATTCTTACCGACTAAAACCCCACTGTGTTCCGTCGAGCCGCTTTATATGATGGGGCCGCGGGTATTGGTTGGAATTCTTCCGCGACCCCCTCGGCGGCAGCCCGTCTCCAGGCCAGGCGCATTCCTACCTGTACGGTGTACCTACCCATTCATTATATTTAACTAAAATATTTATGTCAACTAAACTCTAGACTTAGAAGTCTGGAGCATCCAGAACCTACAGTTTACCACATAATATTTTTCCAGTTAGAGATTGAACAAAAACATTCACTTGAGCATCCCGAATAGTTTTCAAAATATAAGCACTGATGACTAAATTCAAATAGGTATTGTAGTCTACGTTAATGTATGTGAATATCAATTAAGTAGTTACCAATTAGTCACTATAATGTAACTTGTAGTAATTGGTCGGGTATTCACCAGACCCCATCCAAACAATTTTCAAATTACAATAAATGAACCCTCAATGAACCTTTATAAAATCAGTCCGCCTTACTATTAAAAATAAAGTTTTACTCTTCCTGAAATTCTTATATGTCTGTTATTGAAGTAACACCTATATTTTACATTAATTGATCCTCAGGTTCAAAGACGTGTAATTCTTATAATCGCTTGAAGTTAGAGAAAGATAAAGTAACAGTTCCGCATAAAACGGAATAATCAAATAAAAGTTTTATTTGATTATAGTATGTAGATAGTTTTTACCATAGGTTGAAGAATTTGATCATTGTTTGATTTAATTAACACCTACCAAAGTAGTACCATTAGTAACGGAAGATAAAACATATTTTATTGATAATTTTAATGATACATATATATAGCAAATCGATGATAAATAGTGCTAGAGAATTCAGTAACAATGAAATTTTGACCCTTTTGAATTGAACCTACAGGCTACAGCTTTAAGATGAAGAAAATGGCGGGGAAAATGTTGAAAATGTTTTGGCGGCATCAATAACCACTTCGCCTCGAGTCGGCTAAGATCGTCGTTTGATCGTCGTAGTTCGTAGCTAGGCGTCAGAAGCTGTGAGAAAATATTGCTAGATGTAAATAAGATCCCAAACCGTGCACAAGTAGTGCACAATTTGAAACTTCTGTAAAAAAATTCGTAAAATACATATAGTTATTTTTAGTTGAATACAAATTAATAATAAATACTAAATAATGTATGAGTATTTATATTCTTATATTTAACAGCTGGGAAGTATAATTAAGAATGTATCTACATTAATGATATTTTATGCTATTATTCTTGATTTATACAACTTGTACAAATCAAGAATATTAGCATAAAATAGCACCTGTAATTTACATTATAATAAGGGTCGACACAAAGTCACAGCTAGAGTACAATACCTAATGTATATTAAAATCTATAGAAGTCGAAATTATAATAGTAAAACCATATTCTATTTATTAAGATGTATTTAATATAAAAATACATAGAAGCAAAAATTACAGATCCATTACTGTGATTACAAAGTATTGATTTGCGAATAAATGTTTCAAAATAGGTAGATTTTGTGTCTTAGAACTGGCAACACTCCTTTGTACCGGCTCTGTTTGTAGAATCTCCGCCATAGATCTCCGCGCAGTATTCAAATCTCGTTCGCTGGTGTTCGACTGGTTGATCTAAAATTATTGTGTTTACGAAGTGAGTGATTACTGATTGGTGATAAAGTGCGTGTATTTTGGCATCTACTTGTATTTCTAAAAGTAAGTATTATGAATATTATGCGCAAATATTTTTTTAGATAACTCAAAATTATGTTCTTTTACATAAATAAACATATACTTAGGTGTCTCTAAAATATATTTACTACGAACATATTATTTGTCACGCATATTTATTGGCGTCTTCCTCTCATTTGTTTACAAAGTTGAAATACTTGCATCTTTAATTTGCATTGTTCTGTTATTTTGCAACAATTATCACCGGTTTACATAGTTTACATGATAATGTAAATAGTTAACATTTATCAAAATGTAGTTATGTAAGTACCTGTTTTATCAACAAACACTCATTATTTAATCCAAGGTTGGTTTTGCGTAAAAATTCGCAATGATATAAAAATCGTATACCTACCTAGTTAGTTAAATAAATTTTATATTGAATATATTAGATATTATTTGCATTTTTTCCAGGTATTAAGTAGCAAAAATAAACCTTCATCATGGCTCAAGTAAACGAATCGCCGGCTATCAACAAAAAGCCGGAGGACAAACATAACGCAGGTAGATATAATGTTCTAGATATTACATAAATACTAGGTTTACCTACCTATAATATAAACATAAATATAAGATTAACATTTATCACAAAAACGAATTATACGATAAGTGCTTATCATAAGCTAAAATATGCTTTAAAAAATGTTAAGGATATTAATACAATGTCATGTTTATTTTGGTATCTATATAGGTATTTACTTCTAAAACATAGAAAAAAAATCAAACAAGCACCGGTTTATGATATTATTGTGTAGTGTAAGAACCAGCCCATTATGATAATGTCACCTTAGCCAGGTTTTTATAAAACAAGTAATTAAACTTTGATTAGTACACGTAACTATGTTCTAGATTTTGTTTTTTGTAAGGAAAGTAGGTATACAAGTTTCTTATCAATTACATTCCGTTTTTGTTAGCAAACTCAATGAGGAAATGATGTGAAAACTTTTTTTTTTCTACAACGTTTTCGTTCTTAGAAATTGACAAGTGTAGGTATGATAGAAACACAGGATAGAAACATTGAGATACAATATGTACTACGTACATGCGTAGTACATATTAACTCAATGGATAGAAAGAAACATTTGTGAGCAATGTTTATATTTTTTTTTTACATTCAGTTTATCTAGTTTTTGCTGCAAATCTCTCACATAGGTAACTACACTTTTTCACTATGTGCAACATTGTGTCTCCCGTCTCCATACATAGGTATTTCCATCCCCTATTTGTCTTCCTAGCTCATGCTTTGTTTTTGGAACAAAAATGCTGCTATGCTCTACAGTGCCTTAAAGTAGTTATCAGCGGTTCAAACTTGTGCATCAGATAGGTAGTTAATTTCCTTGTGAAAAGTTAAATTGAAGAAAAATTGATATACCTACCTAGGTACCTATAATTAAGAAATATTCAAAAAATAAGCAATGTCAAGGACACCTAACATTCTTATTCTTTTGATTTACGTATTCATAGGATTAATGGACAAAAAATACAAATCACTGAATTATTAAGTGTAATAAGGTAAAAAATAAAAATATTATTTCTAGACCTCAAAGGTTATAAATAATAATATGGCAGAATCCGGTTTTATCCCCACAAAAGTTTAATTTGAGGGGAATAACTCGTATGACAACTTTTCGAAAAATAAAACTAGATTTATTAAATTTAATCAAATCTAGTTGTTGCATTTTATTATTTAAAATAATAAAAGTACCATACAAAATATTATGTTGAACCCAAAACCTAAACCTATCTTATAAATAAATGAGGTACGTCATTATACCTGCCTAATTTTATCGCAAAATATTTATTTGTTTTGCATAAATCTTCATCTCATGTATGGTCTAGTGGCTAGGATACCTGGCTTTCACCCAGGAGGCTCGGGTTCGATTCCCGGTACGGGAAATCTTTTTTTTATTTTATACTAGCGACCCGCCCCGGCTTCGCACGGGTGCAATGCTGATACTAAATACACTACAGAAAAACTGTATGTTGTATTATATAAAAACATAGCGGCCCGCTCGGGCTTCGCTCGGGTATAAAATATATAGCCGGGCGGCCGGCCGGTGCCGCCGCAAACGCTACGTCTGATTTTTAAATCTGTAATATCTTCGAAAATATTCACTTAAATCATACGGTGTAAAGGGCCATATAGATCTATATTAAATGAACAATGTATTCAAGGTATTTAATTGGTTAAGGATTAATGCTGTATTGGTTAAAATCGCTTCGAAAATTAGCCATTATTTGTCGTAAAAAGTAAATGACAAAAAAAAAGTTATTGTGGGTTATCCATAAGAGATAGACATACACCACCGCGGACTTTTCTGTAGACCTTTTCAATGTGTATAATACTTAGTACATTATTTTGATAAAACTCGTAGGGTTCAGCCTGCGTTTGCAATGTAAGCGGAAAAAATGTAATTTTTTACGACATCACATTAGAAACCTCAAAAATAACAGTACTTCTCCACTATTTGATGGATGTTATTATACATATAAACCTTCCTCTTGAATCACTCTATCTATTAAAAAAAACCGCATCAAAATCCGTTGCGTAGTTTCAAAGATTTAAGCGTACAAATGGACATAGGGACATTGGGACAGAGAAAGCGACTTTGTTTTATACTATGTAGTGATTTTCACTTTTTTAAGTAATAAAATAATTAATCACGACATGACACTCATTCTAAGGAAAAAATAAAAGGAACTATTTCATCAAAACGCTTCTTTTATTACGTGTTAACTGATTAATGCATTAAGTGCTGCATCCTGTCTCTACGTTCTATGTGGGAGTGATTCTTGATTATCTTCATTGTCATAAGCTCCGAATTTTCTATTTTTTTAGAGAAAAAAGTTCATTCGATATTATATCATTATTGGTACGTTAAACTTCATTAAATTTTATATGTATTGTAGTGAATAATATAAGTCCAAACTGTCTAACTAATTACAATTTGTTTTGTTAGTACGTACTACGTACAAACTTAAAATAATATTAATGATATACTACCTAGGTATATATTATGTTTCTGTGATGAATATGTAATTATAAAACAAGTTTGATGATGTAATGAAGACAGTTTTGTTCTTTTACGACTATTTCGAGCCAGAATGTCGCTTAACAATGAACTTATTGTAGTAACAATTAATTATTCATCAAAAACAGATCCATTAATCGAACCATCTTATTGGATATTAGATATCTAGGTATAACTGCATCACCCAAATATATGAGTATGTAAATGCCTCTACTGGCTCTACTTCTTGCTTTGTGTACACATTACATACAAACAATCTCCATAATAATATTATGTAAAATTGTCGTGTCACCGAACTCCTCTAAAAAGATCTGACTGATGTTTTAATAAATGTAGGCACAAATGAAAGATATAGTCTGGCAGAATACCCTTACTTAGCTAGCAAGCATGGGTAGTCAATTTGCTGAAGAACAAAATTTGCCTGGCCAGTTAGTATGAATGTATTATTTGCGAGGATGTCTACTTTATGGTTAATTTTCAAAATTCACAAGTTCCGGATAAAGAGGACATCCATTTCAATAAGATTCAAATCAGTTATAGCCTGAGCACAGTTGACCGTGCAAAAGTCACTTTAAATAGATCGCCTGTAGGTGTTTAGTCTAAGAATATCTTGCCTACTTTAGTTGCCGAAAAATAATCGAAAAGTCAATGTCTCCCTTAGTATCTGAAAACATTATCGCATTATTACGTACTTAAATTTTTGATAAAAATAAAAATAACAATGATATAGGTAATATGACAAAATAATACTGAATGCATATGCATAATTATAAATATTTTTGATAAATTCTCAAAAACATTTAATGCAATGTTATGCAGGTATGAGGTACGTACCTTAAGATAAGAAGACATAACATTTTTCGGGTACTTCGAAATCTATTTGTGAATATCTAGTGCACCGAGTTATCTTTGTGATTGCCAACCTGACGACCTGATGCACTACATATCAGAATGTTGGAAGATCAAAACAGAAATATAAGATTACTCATCTTCTTGTCTTGTTCTTACAAAAATGACGCGATTTAAAATATGTAGCTAATATGTTATATATACAAGAATTAATATAAGATGTTGCAATCAGGAAAGTTGTGAATGTTGAATTGAAAATAGTATATGAAGATGATAATGCAATAGTAAAAACGATTATTATTACACCATTAATATTTTTACCTTCTAGGTACCTATTGTGGGCGTGTTTTAGTTATTACTTATTATTATTTGTCTAAAAAAATAAGATAATTTAAATTTTGAAGACCTAGCAAGTTATAATATGCCTTTTATGTGAATAGACTTTGGAAGTATCAGCTACACTACTCTGTGCTCAGCTCTCTTGACCTAAAATCTGATTCTATGAAGGCGGGGCTGAATAAGTTCCTCGTGATTTTTCAGTTTTACGATATTTTGTTTGTGAAATTAGCTGTAAATTTTCTTCTATAGTAAAACTTGTAACAAAACAGAGTGTGTATGTGTGTAGTTTGTATATAGGTAATAATGTCCTGTAACTAGCCAGAACATCTCAATTATACAACAGCATTTAGCGAACAAGTGCGATAAGTTATGCGCAAACTTACAAAACAGAACCTCAACAACACTAATTGTATTTGTATTGACTGAGATATTTTCACTTTACATTGTATTGATTTATTAATCATGGGTGCCGCATAATCACAACCATCATTAAGTGCTCTAGGGGTTGCAAAGCGCAATTATTATTTTTTTTTTCACCGAGCCATATTTAAGGGGAACCGACGATTTCAAAATCATAGGTACAAATATAGAGTACATTTTGTTTGTTGTTTTTTTATTTCCTATTTTGAACTACTTACATTTATTGGGAGTGGGCAATTGAAAAGTCATTTGGTATTGGTTTGGTATAATTATTGTTATGTACATAATTATGTCACTGTAAAATGCCATGTTTTTAATAAATTGATTTTTAATGTGCATTAGGCACGGACACGGTAATTACATTTTGATATGTAGGTATTTAATTTCGAACTTTACTGAAGATAAGGTGTAAGAAAGTTTAGACTTTAGAATGTGACGACAATTTCTAGGAATTTTCGGCGTACCTGACACAGCCTGTACCGCTTATGTATCATGCAACCCTGGTAATTATACTATTTTAATTAAAACTATAAAACATTTAAATATTTCGGTTTTCTTTGCATTGTTGTCCAAATCACTTTAGTTATCTGTGTCGCATGATATTATCCTCAAAAGTCGTTTCAATAATAGTGTTTTATTTTATTGAATAGAATTGAGAATATAATACCTACCTATTTTTAGACTCGTTCGTAAAGGTCATGATCACGAATAAATTTTCGAATTCTAAATCTTAAACACCATACATTTCTAACAATGCGCAATAGTAGGTACTGTTTATTTGGAACGTATTGAATTTTATTTATAGATTTTATAAAAATAGGTAATTTTCATATACAAAGTTCCTCATTCCCCCTATTCCTCCTTAAAATTTAAAATTTTATATTTCTAGGTGTCTTTAATTATTCTCGTTAAATATAGCAACAGCAATTTAAATGTTTACCGCACGTACATTGCACTCTTGTTTAAATAGCATTTGTATGGATATTTCCTTACAAAAGGGTTACGAGATAATATGTAATGCAGGTTCTCACGCCATTTCCCATTGTTGATTTACAGCGATGAAATTAAAATAAAATTGCTTATGATAGGAATGCAATAAACGTTCACATAGCACAGGTAAAAGCTTTTTATCTAACATTTGTAACAGTAGTAATTTAAATAAGAAAGAAAAACATATTAAAACTTATTGTCCTCAATCTTTGTCGCAGAAAAAAAAATTTCGTTAGAAACACGTATTGGCCTTATTGAATGTCTAAAATTATATAATATGAGTATTTATAGAGAAAATTTACGAAAAACAGTATCTTTCTACCGTGTCCGTGGGTGGTCGATGCTTAACTTTCAAGATCCAACAGTAAACATCGTTGTGTAGATTGGAACGATCTCAGATTAAGTGCGATCAATTCTGGTGTTTAAGGCGACAGCTTCCAGGATCTATATTAACATGTTCCACATTCTGTTGGTGTTAAATACAATTAAAGCGAATTAAAGTCACTTACTCTTATTAAGATTGATAGTAAATGGTGTCTTTGCCCTCTGGATTGTACGTGACATCGTTTCTTTCATTGTTTCACTTTGTGCTGGCCTGGCTTGGTTAATTGAATACACCCATTCTTATTGGAAAACTCTGACTATCGGTTTGCTCAACAATCGACTTACGTAATGTATTAGGTTATTCACCCCTAATTAATGGACAAACTCACCACTCACAGTTGTCTTTTCTTTAAATGCCCAGATCATCACATTCTTATATGTAATAAAGCTCTTAAAATATTTTTTCGTTAAAATAAGATATTAATCACAAATGTTGCAATGTTAAGAAAACTCGATTCTGCAAGTGTAAGTATCGGAATATCCTGTATGTTATATGAATAGACGCATAAGAAAATGGAAGTTTTATAAAAGTGCAACGATTGCACTTTCAACATTTGTTACTAGACGTGAAAGTAAACGCTTATAAGTAGAGACTTGTTTAAATCCCGTTGTCAAGCTATTACCTAATTTGTAGATACCACTAAGTAAAGCTTAAGCAACCGGGAATGTGTGGACGTGAGATAAATCGAGGACATATCATAAAATATATATTATAGCCGCCTACAAAGTGTGTAATGTGTCATACTATCAAGAAAAGTATCATAGCTCTGGGATAAAGCTGCTATTGAGATTGATAAACACTTATTGAGGTTAATTGGCACTACTGTACACAGAACAGGCGGTATAACACACGCATAACTAATTGATCGTTTATATTCCGATGGATGCAGGCCTACAAACTATTGATTAACTTCTATCGGTTGTCCTGTAAATCAGTTAAACAATTTAATCATGTTAATACTTTAGTGTAAAAGAAAATTGATTCTAACTTATTTGGGAATGAAAAATGACTGCGCTTAATCGACAAAAGAATGCTCTTTGATCATTTAAATTTATTGCCACTTGTGTTAATGCACTTCCGTAATTTCTTGGAATACGGAACAAAATGCTATTTTTCTTTGGTGACAAATGACATGCTCGTAATATAACATCTTTTATACGAGTATTATGTTGTGGTGAAAAGTTTGGTTGAATTGAAATGGAATTATGAGACTTGGAAATATGAAAAATTCGCTTCTGCATAACCGTAATTGGTATTTGGTACAAAATATAACAATAAATATAATAATTCGTACTCTTTATAGGTTTCTTATACAGTTTAAAAACATAACAATATGAAAGTAATTTTTTAAGTGACTTTGTTGTTTCATGCGCGACAATGTAGAGCAAAAGCTCAAAAAGCGCTACATATCTATGTGTTTAAATCCATATTTTATAAACAAAAATTAAAAAAAAAGTATAATATATTATTTGGAAATATATAATTGATTGTAAAATGAGGTCATATTTCTGAGATCCCGTTGGGTTGGGCTGGAGATGAGCCCGAAATATCACAATGCCTTGATTAATGATCTGTAACTTAACAATAGAATCCCTTAAGATATTGTGATGAAATTAGGAGGTACCACAAGCTACACGAATTTAATTAATTTTATATTTGTATTAAAATCTTTTTATAGTCAAGTTTTTTGCTGGTATCCTTCTTGTATCACATTACCGTGTTAATAAGTAATAAATAATTTTTTTATCGATGGTTTTTGTGCTAGACTGCATAAAACGTATCAAATATCTGTATCAATGTTGTTCCCAGATCAGAGTTTATTTCTGCTTTTCTATAAGGATAACAATTGCTTATCACGTAGGTATATCTGATAAAAGTGACTCCAATCTATGGGTAAGTCAAATTTAGAAACATTACTCTCGTGATTGGTAAATTGCCGGACGAGTTCGGTGTTACCCACCTACGAATGTCATAGTTTGAAGCGGATTTTAATAGGTTAACGGGATGTACAGTCCCTGTCGCATACTTTCAATTTCAACCATTTCAATCCTCTAATAAAGCAGATGAATGTAATATGAATGATTTTCATGTCTGCCGGTTATGGAGAGCTAAGAATTTTATGGCAAATTAAACTCGAACAAAAAATGAAAATCAATAAAAGCGTGATAGATGGTATTTAGTTATTAATTTTCTAGTCTCCTAATCTTCTTTATATGGATATGTGTGTTTGTATTTTTATACCACGGGCTGAAATATTTAAAAGTAAATTTTAAGTAAATATTATTCCCTCGGTCGATCTTGATGATTCCAAGTCAAGAATTGTAGTTGACAAGTAATCTGCATTTAAATTTTATGTCCAAATGTTTAAGTTACGTTTACAGCTATTAAATTAATTGATTGAGACCGATTGGAATGGAACACACGGAATTGATAGCATTACATTTGAAATTTGAATAGACTTGTAAGGAAAGAACTGTTTCTCAGTGACTATACTTGGGGTTAAGGCTTTTTTTGGCGTTTTGTACAAAATCTTCGCCCCCACAACAAATTGCAAGCATTTAGTACGTATAATTGGAGCGATTAGTACAATTTAGTCGCGACATTGCGTGTGCCTCCACAATTAGCTATCGTCAATTAAATTTTCTGTCTTCAAAATAAAATACCATTGAAATAGATGGGGTTTCTTCGCTAATTATTATGTAAAAAGTTTAAAACAAAAGCTTGGAGTAAGCAAATTATACGATTGTTTAAACGATATTACTCACGAACTCCGTACCTAAGCATACTAAGGAAGTTTCGCCATGAATTTGTAGATAAAATAAAGAAAAATAACAGAGAGTTGTTACTTGTTTATGTCTAATTATCGTCAAGTCATTTTGAGTGAAGATAATATTATTAGGACTACATGGACCATCAATCCCCTTTCCTAGATTATTAAGAAGAAACTTATTTTTTTTTTTAATTTGCGAATTTAAAGAATTTCTAAAAAATATGTATACGTAGGTATATAAAGTAAATTTAAATTAATATAGCTATTATATATTACAATATATATATCGCTATCCTTATTCTTCTCACATTTCCTTTCCTACCAGGTTGCCTGGCAGAGATTGCTGTGTAGCAATAAGGCCGCCTATTGTGCAAAATTTTTGTACCTCACTAATTTGTACCACATTTCCTATATTGTTTTGTACAATGAAGTGTTATAAATAAATAAATATAAATAATATATACACAGATATAGATGAGCGTTAGTAGCGCTCTAAAATTGCTTCTTGAGATTTATGTGACCATGAAAACGTCCACGTATGCTTCTAATTGATTTCGCAAAGTTTGCATAATCAATATTTCCTCACCTAAAATAAATTTAAGAAGCGTTTTAATTATATGAATCATTTTGTGGATTAACCGAGAACCGCAGTGTTATTAAACTCAAAACTCAAATATTTATATATTTTCATTAACTTGCAACCACACTTTAAATTCCTTTAAACTGCGTAACTTTTGCTTGTCGTAAAATCCAACGATGCTTTTAGCAAAAGGCTATCGTAAGCAATTTTGAGAAGTCGCATTATTTATTCGTAGGCATTGAATAAAATCTCTCTCGGTTGAATATTTTATATGGTACTCGCCTATTTCTTTGTAATGGGCCCACCAAACATTTGAAATACTCTTTCTACGAGTACTGACCGCCTCCTCGGTACAGTGGTTGACGCGCTAGCGTAACACCGAGGGGTCCTGGGTTCGATTCCCGGTGGAGACGAAGAAAAAAAAATGTCTTGGTCTGATGGCACAGAAGGCTGATCACCTACATGTCCCTAAAGAAAATCGATCAGTGAAACAGATGTATCTGCCCCTTACCCCACTAGGGGACATGGGACTTCACTTTCTACGAGTAGGTATGATGCATTAATGGGTGACTTTATGGGTACTTACGTTATTACGTCTAGCTTAAAAGTTAAAGAATGTAGAGTCATGTAGAGTTCTAGTTGAAAATGGATTTCCAATAATATAGTCATCGATTCATAGATAAATGATCCTTTGCATACTTACGTTACATAACATTACGTTGTGTGGCAACAAAATGGAATTTTATAATCCTTTACATTATATATTTACAGAAGTGCAACTATATTATGTTTCATTTGATACTTATTAGTTCTATTTACTTATATTATTGTTTTTAATTTCTGCATATTCATATTAATGAGATGTCACAACCTTATTCATCTAACTAGACCGCGTAGTACATAATGTATTAGTTATTTAGTCGTAGCAAATCAGCGGATGTCAGTAGAACAATGATTTGACCTAGCGCAATGCGCGCGCGCACGTCGTCGGCCACGTGAAGTGTTTCTCTCGATTGAGTCGTAACTCGTAACCAAATATGGTCCTATTATTATAGCATTGTATTGATAATGATTGTAATTATTATTGTCCTGTATTTATCATTTAAATAAAACACAAGCACCGATTAAAGTTGTCTGCAATTTGCATATATGTATTTTAAATTGACTACTAATATTATATGTAGATTGTAGGTATCTGTGTTACTGGGTATGGAGAATTTGTCCAAAATATTATATTTATATGTGTAAGAAGAATTATGTTTAGATACAGGCTGGTTTTATCAATTTCTCCGTAACCTGCAGGCTGCAAACCGTTAAAATCTAGAAAATAATCTAGCAATATACCTATGTAAAGACAATTTTAAACAGAAGAGAAGCTTATTATCCTGTAATAAAACTTCATGTTAGCCATCAATGATCCAGCCATCTTATGAACCATCTTTACGTTGGCATTGTGAAAGACGCGTGAACTTGCATAAAAATGTCTGTAATGATCATCACACTCGCCTTATTTTCCTCCGTAGGCATAAAAGACATTAGATAATTTGTGAGCACACCACAACGTTACATCATCGTTTAAATCAATTGGTGATTCAAGACGGTCTCGTATGATTATAACAACACCAATTATAATTAAAATCTTGTCAACGGCATGATTCGTTGAAGACATTATAAATAAACCAATTAGTCCTATAAAATTAATGTAAAGATATTATCTCAAATATGTACAACATGCAAGACATGACAAATTTAGCACACTTGTCGGCAAACACATTCAATGGAATATCTGATAAGATTTGTTGTCAAGTTATCATAGACACACAGTGGTTGCTTTGTATAAGTTTTGAATAATAATAGTTGACCTATGACGTATAGTAACTATTTAGTAATCTGTGCTACAAGTCTACAAGTCAATAAGAACGTTTAATAGTAATTTAAGTGCTAATGTAACATAATATGACGTAACGTGAAGGTCAGTCAAGTTAAAACAAAACACAAGGATTATCTTGTTATTGTTATACATAAACATCCCAAAAAACGCCTGAGACATCTAGTAACTACTAACTTCCTACTCACCTATAAAAATTTCACTGAACATGAAGAATAAAAGACACTTCGGTAGGTAGCCTTTGTTATCAGAGCAGGGGGAATTATAGATACTTACCTATTTTATACGATTGGTTTAAGGGTAGTTTTTGTTTCTCGTGAGCAGAAACTTTTGTACAAAAATATTATGTGCACACAAATCATTATTTCCTACACACACTGGAAAATATGTGACTTTGTAAAATTATGGTAAAAACCCCTCGTTAAATTTTCTCCAGAATTGCCTGCAATAATTACCGAATAAATTGAACCTCGAAGAAACCTCGAAACCTCGAGGACCTCGAAGAAACCTCGAAATAAATATAGCGCTTTAGAATGATTGCTTTAAATATTAAACGCCTATAATAGTTAATGAATGTAATTTGCAAACACTGATGATATTTTGCGGTTTTGTTCCACTAACCGGCATCAATGCTGTGGTCAGAATTATTATATTAGCAGTAGCACTATCAATGATTGTTTTGTGTACCAAATAAATAAATAATAAATAAGTTTTGCGGACGGATATGGTAATATAGGTAAAAATTCTTGATCATCAGCATCACTCCTCAGTGACACAAAGTATGCATCGAAGTTATAACCCTTTTCTCTAGGACATTTAAGTACAAAGTCTGTTAGTAGGTAGTGTTTGCAATATGTATAGGGGTGCTCCGAAGGACCCTTCTCAGTTTTAACCCTTTAATATTTGAAGGGGCTGTTCCGACCATCATCCATTGATCAGCAGAATGCATTGTGCGATGAATTACGTGCCGAAGGAAAAGTAAACATTATTTTGTCTTTCTGGAATTTATAATAAAAAAAATTCCAATTTTACTTCTAATTCTGGAGAAGTTATTTCAATTTTATTTAAAATAACTGTAGGTATTATAATTTATAATATAATAAGTAGTGTTACCTGATTATAAGTAAGTAATACAAAATATAGCGTTTTGTATACTACATAGTTATTTACTACTCACATTATTATTTTTCAAAAGTTCATGAAATCTGGTTTCATTACAAACGCCATCTGTCGGAAATGTTTGAAGTTACGTTATACCACGATGGTTGTATTGCCTGAAACTTTAAGACTACAGCGCCGTCTGTACTCTTTATTCTTAATTTTATGTAGATGGCGCTTTTTGTGAAAGTTTTATTTCTTATGCGATAGATGGCGCTAGTAGTAATCTCAAAAGAATTATAATTTTATTGAATCTGACCCATAATATATACTCCAGTCTCCATGCATAAACGAAAGTTTTCCATAAAGCATATAGTTACAAATTGGCTAAAAGCTCAAACATACAAAGCATCAAGAGAATCCAACTCGTCATCCAGGTTTTTAAAAATTCCAACTCCTACTTTTTGGTTAACGCACATCATATAAACGGGAGAGTAAACAATTCTCTCGATGTTTACTTCGGATGTCGAGGACGCAGAAGCCTTTAGTTATTTTTCGACCATTATACGAAAAGGGCAGTGAAACAAAGAGGAAGACAAAGTACACAATTAATTTGCTATATCTGCATTTCCTCAAATAAATGCATTCACTAACCCAATGCCCTACTTAGCAGATTTTCATGCGTATTTTGGAGTTGAGCGTCATAAACATCGCTGTTTATTTTGCTGGAAGAGTACAACGTACAAAGTTACAAATGGAAGAGTACAACGCGGTGAAAATGTTATTGATTCGCCGATAAAGACGATCGACAAGGTATCGCACATTTTAAGGCAAGCGCCTGCGAAGCTGCACGCACGCCAAAATCTAATGGAAAATGGCACGCAACGGACTCTTCCTGCTTTGAACGGATCGTAACATTCAAGGACAGTTGCGTATCCATAACATTTATCACGCAAACTTTGGGAATGTTATTTGTGCAAATTTGTCAACATAACTAGGGGTAGCCTTTTTGGATTATGAATAATTATGCGTTATAAACTTTTCTTATTATTGGTAATATTTTAATACTCTTTCCATAGTCGTTTTTAAGACAGATATATAATTTATAAATTGCATGGAAATTATTCAGAATTCTAAAATAGCGGACAGGTAAAGGTACCTATGCGTTGTATTAGAAAATAAATTATATAAGTATTTAGCCACATAAAATCAATTAATAATAATTATTAATATTTTAGTATAAGTACCTACAATACGACATAACATTGTAAGGATATACGTAATTAATTAGATAATAAGACATGAGTTTTTCATGATTTAATAAGACTCCCTTTCGAAGGGATACTTGTACAACCTATTTTTGAAATTTTGAACATGTAATTTGCAAACAAGTGCATGAAGGTAATCCCATCTCTAATATGTATCACTATTAGCACCTAGTAGTAATTATTTGTACCGATTTGTTAACTTTGAACGATTTTTCACATCTTTCACAGAATCTTTAACTGTGACAAAGTATTTTTTTCTCGTGCTCAACCATACTAAACTATAGGTATCGTTGTCACTTGTCCTTCATCTTTCAAATTATGATTGATAGTCTTATCTTGTGCAATTTTGCGAATCATGAAATTCCTCGCGATAAGCATATTTGAGAGATGTAGAGTAGATATAAAAGTAATTTGGGATACTTAAACAGTTGAGTTTATCTCTTACTCAACTTAATAAAAAGATATTAATTTGTTCTAAGTATTTTATAAAACATAAAATAATTAAGTATGAATCTGGAATGAAATACTTCTGTGTAACAATTATTATTATTAAACCACGCATGGGGTGGATAGTTTATAGGTATCTAAATTGAGTAAACAAACATTAATTATGACTTATTTTGTTTCAGGTAGTTGGAGATATTTTATGAAAATATTTTACTAATAAGTATTATGTAAGTGTATAATAAAGCTTGTGTGTAATAAAGCTTGAGTCATCTCAAAATTCGTCTAATTGTAATTTATTAGAATAAGTAACTATTTGGTACATTATTGGAAATCTGTTTTTCAAAATGGAGTAGGTACTTAATATATAAATAACGAATGTAATTACATCTGTATAATGTGAGTGCTACATTGATTGAAACCGCCATTGCTGTATGAGCATACTCAATAAGCATCTATTTACTTGGGCGTTGTGATATTTCAATTGTTTTGGTTGAAAGAGAGTAATGTTGTACGTTAGTACGTTTTGTACATTGAATACGTTTCACCATTAGCTAGAGTCGTAGATCTTCACAGGGATTCTCCTAATTCAAGTGCGCGCGCAGCCTTTTCAGGGCGCAGGACGCACCCTACCTTAGAGCTATAAAACTTTAGACATTCACTTTATTCAATATAAAATATTATTTTATGTATAAAATTCTTATACATGCGATTTGAATACAGAGAAAATGCATCTCTATGTAATTCTTATTCTTTTTTTATTTTATGTATTCTCCTTTCTAAATATTCTTAGTAACATTAGTGGAGTTCGACCATAACACTTTTTAAAAAAAATGTAAGAAATTAAATGTTAATATCACTAGAGTATTGTAAATACATAGTAACGAACGTTGTGTCACTAAGATTATAAATTAATGTTAATGTAGGTAGGTACTGAAATATTTAATATAGAGTTTGCTATAGGTACCCAAACGTATATCTTGAAAGTACCTACGTAGAGAAATAAAAACTGAATTACTACATTTGATTGTTTTAATTTAGAATGTATGATAATGTTAATCCACTTTGTTATGTATAATATTTAAACGTTTTAATGTAAACTTAAATATTATTTGAAGAATTCATACTTTTTAATCTAATCTTGTTGTACATTCTTCTCATCTTGTTAAAAATAATTTACATTGTCAACAATAACTTGTTATGTATAATGTAGTGAATAAAGAGATTTCTATTGAACTATATTTCGATTGCTGCCGCATCTATTACCTTCGGAGCTCTTTGCATACTTCAGTCACCGATAGAGGCCGTAACATATCACGGCACACCAGCTCTTGCCGGCTACTCTGACGGTGGATGTTCTCTTACTGAATTGCTATTCTAAAAATACCAAGTCCTCATATAACAGTGATAGTCATTTGCGGCATCTCGGTAAGTTACCTGTTGTCAATTATAGAATATTAAACTATAGCACGGCCTTTGCTTCTCAATGGAATATTCTAGCGATCACGTTCAATACTACGCAATGTATAAACAGTGTAATTAGATACTAAACGATCATTCCGTCATCAATTGTAGCCAATTCTAGTATTTCACTTGATTTATAGTCGAGGTTTGTAGAGCAGTAAATAGTTTTCATTTTCAATTCGTCATTTTGCCACTAAAGTACAAAAACCAATAGAATCTTTAAAAAATAATCATAACTCAATAGAAGAAGACAGTAATATAGAAGACTTATTGAATTTAATAAGATTTTAATAGTATCGAACGGCCTTCGTTCGAATACGCATGGAGAAATGGGATTGTGTAAAGGGCAATATGCCTGTATTATCATTTATCAGAATAATGTGATTCCTTTTTAGATTAGGATGTTTACAAGTGACTATTCTTATGTACAATTACGTGATACGTATCGCGTCCAAAATGTATAACGGAAAGAAATCGGCCATTGAATAAATATTCTGGTTTACGTGATAAGTCGGCTATAGCGTTGTCACTAGAAATACCGATAGCACAAGTGGATATTCCATTAACTTCCTATTGTTTTCCACGTAATTGCTTTTATAACACAATTGTTTATCAAGAATTCGATATTTTTATGACGTCAATTTGAAATTACAAAATTTATGTCTCTACTAAATAAATTATGTGACAAATTTAATAACCAGTTGTGAACATGATATTTTAATGAATATTGTAATATTGTATTGCGTCAAAATACTAATTTCTAGGAAGTTAATTTGATAGTGAGTCATCAAATTGTTGATTAATAGATAGTCGCAAAATTTTTATGAATATGCGAATTAAGTATTCATTAATATTTGTTATTAGGCTCTTTGTGTAATATTCGTTATAAAAATAATATTTTAAATTTATACCACGTACTACGAGTTACAAAAAAATAAAAATAAGGAAATAAATTTTATTTTACATTAATTATTCATGTCAATAAAAAAGTATTTGTGATGACTAATAAAATAAATTATACACCTACTTTATTAATGCAAAAGGTTTTTCTAATCATAACCATTCAATTTCACTCTTTGTCTGACTCATAGCATGATTCACGAAACGAGGACTTTACAGGTTTTTTGTTTTAAAAGCAATGTCTTTTTTCTTAGCGATAGCTGTATGTAGGTTGATAACAATAAACTTTCTAACATAGGCTATCATTTAATTCCTAAGCAAGAAAAATAAATTGCAAGGAATATAACATGCTCAGATGTTAAATTAAATTATAATAATTAATAAGACCCACTTGTGTACGCAAGTAGTTAGCTAATAACTTATACACCGAGTATGAATTAATTTGTCACATTATAGGGTGAGGGCAGAGGGTTCGTAATAGCAAAGAATACGTAATCATAATATTTCATAGCAGGTAATAGGTGGTAGTTTAAACTTAAAGTTAGGGTGAAGTAAAGTGTAAACATAGGAATATGAATAAAAAGTCAGAAGCTTCTTTCTTTGATTCGTAACTTGCTTATTAGTTAATTTTCAGAGGTAAAATTAAATAAAGAGCATACAAGCATCAGGTTACCTGGGTCAGCTAAATCCCTATGGAGGCAAAATCTAGGTATCACGGAAGTTGTCAGGATTCGTTATGCAAAGGGGTTGTGATTCAAGTATCAATTTCAGCATTATCGTTGCTACGGTCTAATATATGCTAAAATCATATTTATTGCTTAGATATTATAAGTATAAATTTATTGTAATACGGTAAAATTCAAATGGTAAAAAACATACTTTTGACAACAAAATGAAAATGTAAATGAAATAAATGTTTAGTCCACTTTCATATTTTTAAATGATTGATACTAATTCTTAGGTCATTTCGACGTAAAAAATATTGGCCTTGGTTCTTATCTAAGAGTTTCGATACACTGTACATAATATGTTACATCTATTAATAACTGATTAAAATAGATACCAGAATAGGTTCGAGTTATAGATTTTGATAACGATAAATAAGATACCTACTTACTAATGTATTAAATGTGTGTCAAATCAATTAATATTTTGTTAAAGAATCTATTAAATCAAAATCAAAATCAAAAATATTTATTCAGTAACATTACATTACATTACATTACAGTATTAGTTATTATTAGTCTGTGGTATTAGGTACAAAAAAATCATGAGCTTAAGGGATCTCTATTATTTATAGCGAAATGTATAAACAATTCGGTTGAATATAGAATGAAAGTAAATAATAAGACAAATGTGTTACTTATATTAGATTTATTCAGAGATTCCATAATTTATATTATTGCTTTAATTATCACAATTGTTTCCTATTAATGACTTACTTTTCTAAACCCAAAACAAAATACATATGAAAAATTATTTACAATAATAAATATTAAGCTGACTTTCTACTTCACTAAATTTGAATACTGGATAGCTTAGCTATATAGCTTATATTGAAATACAAACAAAAGGGTTTCAGTTGCATGAAACGTTAAACTCTCCATTCACCTCGTATAACAAAACGTTGCAACGAAAACAATCATAATTCCCCATTATATTCTATCCACCATTTCACTGTTTGGCAAAAGCTTCCTTGATACGTCTTACGTTTACGTGTACACATTTATTAACGTAATGATATATTTTTATTTGACTCATTTAAAAATTCGCTCTTCGGTATGGCAGCGTGCCATTATGCCATTAACTTCAACCATCATAAAAATAATTTCGCATGTTTTTATCCAATTCTGTGAGGGAAAAAGTTGCTCGGTTTCTCAGTTCGCGGTGGTGGTGTGTTCGGGATATTGTCCTGGACTCTCAGTAGCCATGGGTTGTCTATCCTGTGGGGTGGCGTTCCTTCCTTTCTTTCATTGCTGCCGGAAGGTGTTAGGTGAAGCAGAGGCAGTTTCGCTTTCGGGCTTGGCGGTTTTTCAGAATTAGGATGCATTTCGTCTGTAACGATTAAACATACTATTAAATAACAATGAAATCAGCAAAGCATTTATGCATACACTTGGTTATTTAAACGAACAAATATACAGGGTTATTTGTAAAACACCAGCAACCTCGCAGGACAAGATAGCTAACATCATAAGAAACAACATTTGTTCTACGACTTTTGATAATTTGTTAGATTTTATTTTCATACAAAAATAAATATTCATTTAATTTTCCGTTTGAATATTATAAACTCTACGCGCATCCCAAACATTACGTTAACAAGAAGCGAACGAGAGGGGGAAGGGGGCGTCGCGTCGTCCTTTGGATAATGAATAGAGCATAGACTTACAAATGTTAGGAGAGTACAATAAAAGTTTAAAAAATCATTTAAAAATAATTTATTGCGTTATGCCAATAGTCGTAGAACAAATGTTGTTACTTATGATGTTAGCTATATTGTCCTGCGAGGTTGCCGGTGTTTTACAAATAACCCTGTATATTTTGTAATATATTATAAAATAAACCGTTAAATCAAGGCTAGATGGAGAATGTAAAGCGATTAAAAACACATAAAATATTATCGTCAAGTACAATTTTTCTAAACATGAAAATTATTCAATGAAAGTATATCTGTATTGAAAGAAAGAATAATCATTCAAAAACGTGTAACTCACTTTGTTCCAGGTGATTTAGCGTAATGTTTTCCAATCGCGAGTTAATAACTTCGACACCGTTTATAAACATTGGAACTCTCTAACACTTCACTGTACGGAGGCTCGATATAAAATGCGCGATGTTGAGTTAAGATCGAAGTTTTATATTGTATCTGAGTCACATTTGGCAAGAAGCGCGAAGAACCACGTCACTGCAGTACACTGACGCGAGATTGTATGACGCTTGTATAATTTTCTTTCAGCTACGTATAACCACAGTTGACACATATATACGTACATACAGTTAGGAAACTAAGCCCCTGCGATGAAATTATGACGTTAGCACTGTTATAGCTATAGGGCTGTTACCTTTTTGATATTTAACCGACTTCAAAAATAAAGGAGGAGGTTATCAATTCGGCCTGTATATTTCTGTTTGCTTTTTTTCACAGTCGATTTTGTGGTAATTTTGAGATTAAAACTCGTTAAAATACAAAAATGGTGTAGCCTAAATATGAATTTACAAGAAGAAACAATCCGAATTATACACCTTGTAAAAGTGAATACGTTTTTATCAGTGCTATATTTCGAAATCTTGTTTTGTTATGGACGCCGAAGGTTATTTAATGTACCTAAACTATTTATAATGCTTGATATTTGTATTATACATATATTCAATAATTATTTTAAACCAGAATTTACAATACTTGTATGTAGGTATACCTACTAAATTATTTTTAAAACGATAAATTAAATTAAATTAAAAAACACAAAATATGCAGAAATAAATTAAAATTATTATTATACGGCATAGAAAATTTAACCTTTTTGTTTTAGGATGAAAAAGAAAATAGTTTGACAGGCTTAGTGCTTGAGAAAGTGGTGACGTCACGTATCGATAAAAATACAATAATTATAATATCTACATATCTTTTATGTATTTATGTTTTAACATTTTGGTGAAATATATTATTTCAGTTTAATTTCAACACGTGCTTGTAGATAAGTTGATTTCGGCGATCATTTTAAAAATGCCACGTGTACTAATTGCGCAGTATTCGGCTGCTTGAATTCAACTATACCAATTATACCACCAGATGATTTTGTTCAATATGTCGAGAAAATGGATAACATTTTCGTTGCTGCTTTAAGAGAGAACACATTAACTGTAAAGTGGCTGAATTAATTACCAACGAATTAAACATAATTAGTTACTTAAAAAAACTGTTCATAAGATTGAGAATATTTTACACTTTAAAATTTAACAATAAATTCCGAATTAGTCGTAGTAGACGAAAGTATTTTTCAGTAAATAATTTGTATTTTTTTTTTCGAATAAAGGCATATTTATGTAATGGTTATGTTAATATCTATACATATCATAAAATCGTAGGAAAGTCAAAACTGTAGATTGAATATTTTTTTAAAAGAATACTTGGGACAACAGATACCGAAGCCAAAAATATAGTTAGGCTACAAACTGAAACAATCGATATTTATTTAACGTGAAGTCATTGACATCACTTTTATATACTATGTATCTTTGTCATTCAAAATCTGTGGATGTGTCACCCGCTACTATCGATCCCCCTCAATACCCTTATGATTCTCGTAAACACGCTTGCTTGTGTGCGTGTGCCATTTCGAACGTTTTGTATGAAGTTTCCTTACTGTATGTATCTGTATATTGTGGTATAACATTTATCGGGCCTGTCACTCAATAATAATTGAGTGATAAGCACCAATATCTATTTACAGTACTTGCTGTTAATTTAATTATGATAATACCGTACGTATGATCATAGGCTAAATGTATAAAATATAATACAACTATATCGCTGATTAATATTATCGATAAATAAAATTAGAGCAGGCTAATAAAGCTTGTTCTTATTAACGATACTATTTTTATGTCCTCAGCTAATTATTGCGCTAATAAAGTATAAGATATTAGGATAATACCGCGTTATCTATTTTTTCAACGTTTTCTTTCGTCACTTAACACATTACCTCATTTTTTAAACAGTCATTATTGATATAATTGTGTTAATTTACCAGATAAAACATGAGTACACAGACATAATATCCATTGAAATCTGGATAATCCTTTTGTTCGTCACTTAAAATGAATAAACGTCGAGTATTTTCGAGAGATTACCTACTGCTTAAAATTCCTTACGCATCTATGAATAAGCTTATCTTGAAGGAAAACACTTAAATTTATCTACCTAATGATTGTAACTTTATAAGTGTATCTACTTGGTACACAGTTAACGTATCATTTTTCCATAAATTCTTTGTTCCTGGTAGCAGCTATTTAGTTCATAGTTTTATCAATTTAAAATTTTGATTGATTACAAAGTCAGTGAAACAACGGTCAATTCACACTATCTGATAACGTACGAAAGTATGTCAACGTATAAAAATAATTAGAGATAACGCAGTATTTTGAACTTCCTTGAAGAATTTTCCAACTAATTGAACCTTAATTCGCGGACAAGGTTAAGTAAGTTTCCTTGAATAGTAATTGTGGTGACTGTAACATTGTAGTCCCTTAAGGGAGTGTTCAGAAAGGCGAGTCATGGCGATATTGACGAAATTCTTAGATATACAGTACATTTAGTTCCATACATCATAATATACATTCATCAAGATTCTTCTCGGGTTTAATCTTGGTTTTTATAAAAACTATAATTATAATTTAAGATTTATCTTATGAAAATATGTAGGTACTTTATTTGGAAAGTTCCACTTCCAAATAATAAAAGATTTTTTTTTTTGTTTTTTATTACAAGTTACATTTTCACGATATAAAAATAAACATGACTCAAACAAATGCAATTACGTTGGTTGTACATAAAGATGACGTTGGTTAATTTTTTGTTCATAATAAGTTACTTTTTATTGAAGAGTAGAAACACTTAGGTACCTATGCTTTTCTAGAGCAAATATTTCCAATAAATTCTAAACTGGTTTCATAATATGCATCTATTAAGTATCTACGTAGAGATCACACCAATTGAAATGAATATTAATGATTTTATTATCATTATCATTATCATTGATTTACCAACATTCATCAGTTAACTGATATAAACTATTAACTTAAACCATAATTATTATCACAGTATGTATGTAGGGTTTCATACCTAAGTAACGTAATCGTAGCTGTTATTTAGTTTATTCACTGTAAAGGGGTTTCACTGCAATTTTCATCAATCTACGTAGATCCGTGGTTTTATGCGTCAGCCGTGCACGAAGTTTTATTGATAGCACCGCTTGCGTGGAATCAAAATAATAAAAACTTATTGTTTTATAGTTTCAAGGAGATATCGCAAATAGGCGTCGAAATCATCGCGTGGATATGACATAGAGTTATACTATCGCTCCAAGATTTATTATAACCAAGAAGTATGGAGCAAACCCCGAATAACAACGTCAGTCGGGTAAGCCTTAAGGCTACACCAGCGCACAGGTTGACAACCGAATGCACTTTGCACATCAACTGGAAATTTCATTCGTATCATGCGAAGTCAACAAACTCGAATCCACTCCACAATCCACGTTGAATTAGCCTTACAATGTCAACCATTTAATGTGTAGAAATTTGTTTTCATCGCGTGCTAGAAAAATAAATTCTCAGTTATTTTAGGAAAATCATTTACATTTACGTCTATTATTTGGAGCTACATGTAAAATGACACACATTTGAAGGAAATTTTATGTGTTATGAAGTATTCGGTTTAATCACGTTAATATAAATAGATGCTTTCGTTCCACTTGCTTACTAAAATTAGTTCACTGAATAAACAGATAACAGTGATTACACTACTAATATGATATTATGTAGAGATGATGTGACGAATTTATATTCAATGTTATATGAATAATAATAATACAAACAAATAGTCTATGTTAAAACATCGTATCTTTTTTTTTATAGATAAATTCTAAATTCTAATTAGATATAGGTATGCTACTCACAAAAATTCAGAACTGAGATTAAGGATCTTAGTTCTGAATTTTTGTTCAAGTCAATGGTCTGTAAAGAAAATAGTTTCTCTCTCATTACATTTTTGTAAAAAACTCACTAAGTTAGAAAATATGATACATCTTTATTCTTTACCATCAAGAAGTAATATCCCGAACAATAAATTATCAACCTATTTAGCAGGAATCCATAAAAAATGCACGAAAAATAACTCTACTAAAACCCAAATCGAGCGCATTAGGTTTATTTGTTTTGCATCTGCAGTCGAATAATAGTCCAAAATTTAGGGTAGTTTAATGTAAATTCAAGAGACTGAGTTGACGAACACTGTTTGTTATATAAGGCAATATGATCACGCGATCGACATTTTTGTAACGTGTAGCCTGCTAGTACCAATAAATTTATTGATTTTTCTTATACTACATATGTATTAGGTAAAATAGCTGCGTGGAATGAAACACTCGTTGTTAACTAAATCAGCTCTCAGGGTGACCTAATTCTTTTGTATTAACTATTACGTTTTATACTTATGATTCTTCTTGTTACACAAAGAAAACTCTAATATGATAAAGGTTTAAATAGTATACACTACTAACTGTTTAGACCTTTTAAATACATTTTGTTTGATGATTTAAGTAGTTACGTAAATTGAAGAAACTAAAAATTAAAACGAAGTACATCACTACATAGTATGAAACAAAGTCGCTTTCTCTGTCCCTATGTCCCTATGTATGCTTAAATCTTTAAAACTACGCAACGGATTTTGATGCGGTTTTTTTTAATAGATAGAGTGATTCAAGAGGAAGGATTTAGTATATAATTTATTATGTTTAAGACAAAGCGGGTGAAGCCGCGGGCGGAAAGCTAGTAGTACTAGTATAATTTGAGTATTTCTTGAATTCCATTTCATTAGTAGGACGTTTGCATTTTAAAATCAGCCGTGCTTTGACCTAGTAGCCGAGTTCGTGTCAATTTGTGTTCGTGGGGCTTTGCTTGGTTTACTGGTAAGGTTTGAATTTTTTTTAACTACGAAACAAAGTGTTTACTTAATTAATAGCCGAAAGAAATTTGTTTTAAGCAAATAAATATTATTTTATTATTTTATTATTATTAGCCAAGCCAGAGGGTTATTACGTTTGAAAGCAAAATGATTCTAAGTAAAGTAATTAATTTCAACATAATATGACTAAATAGTCATTTTTTCGAACCTATCCATTATTCTTTCTATATCTTGATGTCGATATAATAATTAATATACCTAAATATCTATTCTTCTAGGGAGTTATTGTCAAATCTGTTTCTAGTACCGATACCGCCGCTTTACTTCACCCCTTCAGTTTTTTCTCCAGTATAAATTTTATTTAAGATTTATTGACACAGAAATTGCAATTGAAAACGACGTCTTCTTTATTTGGAAATAATATTTTGAATTTAATTTAAAGTTCATGAATTAATCAAAGAAACTCCTAAGAAATTACTTTGGGAAATCATGCTGTCATAATATTATTTCTCTCAGTGTAAAATTTTTGAAACTGCTAATATTTATAATAAGTATTTATACATAAAAGTATATTCATTTACTATTTGTCTTTTAAAGCCATCGGTAGAGAATCGTTCTCCGGGTATTCAGAACGGCAGTGAGTCAACTGTACCAAATCCATCATTTGTTCGGCCGCCTCTTACCAGAAACGACTCTCGTTCTGCATTTCCATCGCCAGCGCCTCGTCCGGCTGCACCACAGTTGCAACAGAGACCCCAGTTTCAACCAGGAGGACCAGTGACAAACTCTCCACAATTGGGTCCTCGCCCTGGAGCCCCTGTACCTAGAGGACCTATTACTGGTGCACCTGGATCGCAGCCAATTCGTCCCCAGGCACCTTATTTGCGGCCAGGAGGCCCTCAATCTATAAATCCACAACAAGGACCAAGGCCACAACAAAGCCCTACACAACTGTCACAGAGACCGCCTGTACCTAACAATTTACAATTCGGTCCTCGCCAACCTCCTCAATTTGGAAGTGCATCTACACCTGAAGGTGCAAGGTCGAGTATAAATTCTCAATTGAACGGCTCATCAAAACAAAATCCAGCACAGAATACAGGTCAACTTTCAAGACAATCATCACAGGGCTCTTTAAATAATACTGATTCTCCTCAGTCGTATCAAAGCAAACCAGTCAACCTGGATAATCAAAATAATCCCAATGAAAATCAAAATGTTAATAAGGCCGAAAGTAACAATGAAATGCCTGGGGCAGGAAAAGCGCGAAGTTTCAGCATTGCGGCAGCACCAGGTGCACCGAGCCCACTCAAAATGGAAGACGATAGGCGCAAATCAGTTAGTGCCGTCAGCGGAAGAATTGATGAAATAGGTGCAAGGAATCTCGGTCTTGGGCAGATTCAAGAAATACGAGGAAGTAAGGACGTTTTAGGCTCAAGAGAAAGCGTTAGATCAGAAGCATCCAATGAAGGTACAAAAGATATAACTGACAGACCAGAATCGCGTTTGGAAGGATCCAAAATGACAGAGTCTTTTATGGGATCACTTTCTAATTTGACAAACAAAAAGAAAACAGACGATGATGACGATGTTGTTTCACAAAACAACTTAAGTGTGGGCAAAAATGATTCCATGCAAAAAAAGACAGAGCTATCAGATCGTTCACCTTCGCTGACACGTAGTGATGATTCTCCGGAGCCCAAAAATATTTCGCAAAATTCTGTTCTATCTAACAAATCCCAAAGTGTAACCCCTGAACCACAAAGACCAAAGACACCAAAAATTGAAATAAAGCAAGACACAAATTTGGAATCTAAAAAGAGTGCTAGTCCTTCAACACCGAATAGGCCACTTTCGAAATCTCCGTTACTGGAATCAAAATCCCCCATACCCGATTCAAAACCACCAACCCAATTAAAGAAAAAGACTTCAGAGCTTCATACAGCGGGACAAACACCAGTAGATTCAAAAAGGTCTACTCCTCGGAAAGTTGTTTCTGCACCAAAATCAAGACCGAAAGGTAATTTAGAACTAGTTTTAACTCAAGGATTTCTAACAATAATTTGAGATGACTCAACGCTGACTGTGTGTTTATTAAATGTTTATCTTTATTTTTTATTAAACAACTTATTACTATTTCTAAACTATATGCATCTCGTTTTAGATGGTGACAATGACAGCGGAGTCGACGAATCTACTCAAGGAAATGTAAGTTATTATATTTCAAATGATCCCAAATAAATCTCAATATTATGTAATAATTTATTAACAAAAAGATAAAATTTTAATAATATGTATACCTTTTCACAGGACCTCAATGGATCTCCTGGATCACCCAACAAAACCTTGCCAAGTAAATTACCTACTAAAGAAAAATCAAGCAGCAGCCTTAAACCAAGTCTTTCAAGATCTTCAAGCAAGAGTGCTACTGCAAAAACACCCGAAAATCCTCCACCATCGGAAAAGAAAAGTAAGCTGTTTTTTTTTTATTTGCTTAAAAAAGACGTACGTGTACCTACTTATTTTGAAATTTTATCACTTATAATATATTTTGTTTTTATAGAAGTTCCAATGAATAAGGTTCAAGTTGGCAATGCACCATCTCCCAACATCAAGACAGTGAAATCGAAGATTGGATCTTTGGAAAATACAACTTACAAACCAGGGGGTGGAAAAGTTAAAATTGAAAACCGAAAACTCGATTTTAACAAGGTAACTCCTAAGATTGCTGCCAAAAATGATGCTTACACTCCGAGTGGTGGAGCTAAGAAGGTATGCAATGTCGAAAACAATTTACATATTTTCATATGTATTTGTGTTAATTATCTATACCTATAAGTATTTATTTAAAATTATATATTTATCAGCCATCTGGTTTCCATAACACAAGCGAAAGCTGAAAAATTGTCCTGAATATTAATATTATTCTTAATTATAACTAACCATTAAGTTTTATAATATTTTTACATATATAGATTACGACGACAAAATTGGAATGGAATGCCAAATCCAAAATAGGATCTCTACAGAACACATCATACAAACCAGGCGGTGGCGATAAGAAGATAGAGACGGTAAAGTTGGATTTCAAGGAAAAAGCCAAACCCAAGGTGGCTTCGACAGTTAATATTACACACAAACCAGGCGGTGGTGCTGTTAAGGTAAATTTTTAATTTTTTTATAGAAACGTTAGTACAACACTCACGAAAATTATAGGTGTATATGGATTTTGGCATAATAATCAAAGTGGTAAGGGCTAAATCTTCGAATTGTGAGTACTGGATAAATTTGAGCAACCGAGCACTTTTTTTTTACCTACGTAAATTTAAATTTTTGTATTTTGCAAAATTGATGATTTGTTAGATGGTAATTAATACATTTGCCTATTAGTATACACACAAATTATGACGCTTATTATTATTGGCAAAGTCTTGTAAAATTTTATTTAAATCTATCTTTCCTTAGAGATCTATAACAAAATCTGGAACAAGACAAGTAAGTCCAACGAATTTTGTATTTGATATTGTGAACTTTTGTTGTGCACATCTTTTCTTAGCGCAATTGGCAACCAGAGAAGTCCTAATCTAGTGTAAAATGAACTACATTCAGCGATTTAATGGGCCTCTATGTAAACAAAAATTATAATTTAAAAACATTAAAATACGTACTGTGCGGGTATTGTTTCTAGTTCATTAAGTGGGAGTTACCAAGATGGAGAGCGTCGAATAGACGGTCTCATTTGCTTTTTGTACGGTGTCAGGTCAGTTTGGATGCTATAGAGTAAATACATTATAGGACATTGTTAATGGAAGATGTGTTGTCGCTAGGACTCTGTTGAGGCTGTTTGCCACGCTGCATTGTTTGTGATGAAAATCAATAATAGTGTGAATGGGAATGTCCAGCCAAATATATGCATAATATTTATGTATTCTATTTCAGCACATGACACTTATTATTAAAATGAAATATATGTTTATTATTAATATTATTTTATTAAAATTGACAACATTGGATAATCATACAAAGCACGCAAGAACTGTTTGAAATAATTATATATTATTATTGTTGATAAATATATATTATACCGTTGCTATTCACCAAGCTATATAAAAAAATACTGCAGTAACACATAGGAAAATTGAAATGCAAAGCAAACAAATATTGAATGTTTACAACTTAACAACCACCACATAAATAAAGACTGATATTTCAGCACAACAATTCTTATATATCCATGCTCTATTTTATAATGTATGCTTTTATATTTTATATATGCGTGTCACTTTACTGTATAATGCACAAATTTTAAACAGATTGAAAACCAAAAGTTGGAATTCAAAGCACAAAGCAAAGTGGGCTCCCTCGACAACGTCAAACACAAACCAGGAGGTGGGGACATCAAAATATTCGATGATAAAGATTACATAAAGCAGATCGGTGGGCACTCCCCCCTTCCCAACAGCCACGGCCAGTCCCGGCAGGAGGTGAGACCGAGCCCTTGAGCGCTGGCCCTAATGTTTACTTCCGTTTTTGTTTTGCGTTTGCTCCTGTGTTTTGTTTACTGGTGAAGGTGTCATCCTCATTGCGATACATTCAGTTAACAGTATAAATATTCACATCGTTCATTTTGTTTCAGCCAGAGTACACATTTTATTGACTAAGGGTAAAGGTATTTTGTGTCGCGTGACTCCATTATATCTATTGACTAACTTGTTAGATGTTTTGTTTTGGTTTGGATTGTTATTTTTTGGGCTTTTGTTCTAATTCACTTTAAGTTTCCCTTCCTATCGTATCGTTTACTTCTTATTGTTCTTTTATAACCATGTGTTTATGGAACTTTGAACCATTGGTATCTGAAATATTTAACAGTGAATTTAATTTTTCTCTCATAGAGTCCAGTACCGCCATCACAGCAGCCTCCGAAAGCGGACGAGAATCTTAATGAGCAACAGAGTTAAAGCACAGAGCGAAAAACTTTCGACATTTCGATACTAATTTTTAACTAAAAGAGTCCAAACATTTTATACATTTTTTTATCTTCTTTATTACTAAGTTTAACTTTAAAATAATTTGTATCGTCTAATTCATAAATAATAGAGACTAAGCCATTTTATGTCGACTCAGCATATCTTACAGACAATATAGATAATTATTGGGTATTAATTATAATCCACCCTTGTAGGGATTCTGGTTTTCTCACTGTTTGACCTTTTCATTTATAGACTGTAAGAAACTTCATTTTAAAATATAATTTTGCAAAGACGACTAAAGGTGCCAATGTAGATTCGTTTTTTTTATTGTATCATATTAACATTCAATTGTTTTTCACAACGTTTCATAGTTTTCAAATGCGTACCTAGTACGTACCAATTTTTGTTAATTTACCACTACACTATGTAATTCTCACTTCATGTTGTATTAGCACAGTAATTTTATTTTATGTTTTGTAAGTAAGTAACACAAATTAGAAACACTGGTATAACCACACTCTGAAATACAATAGTCCTGGATTTGGGAGATTATAACGTGATTATCATCTTTTGTCTACGTAATATTGTATCGTCCTTAAATATACGTAATATAGTTTTTACAGAAACATGAATAAACTAGTAATATTAATTGAATATCGATATACCTATATGTTAATAATGCACCTCTTCATAAGCTTATTGTCACTCATGTTATTAAGTATCACAGCAATCAGTGTATCATCCAAATATTATTTATTAATTAGGTACGAGTATATAGATGTTACAAATGGAACTCGATGAAATTGTTGCTATTAGTTATTTTAATTATTCCTTAGTAATAATTGATAGTTTTGGAACGGGAAGGTGAACGTGGTAAGACGAACGACAATTTTCTGAACATACGCTATCAAGGTCAAACGATGTCAAATTGAAGCTGAAAATTTTTGAGACAAATTAATGAACTATGTCCAGGAAATTGCGTTTGGGAGTTTGACTGATGAAAGTTAGAATAATATGTTTTGTATATGTATTAATGATTATAATATGAAGTAATTAGATTAGGTAGATGTATCGATTTAATGTTGATGCTTTGAAGTCACAGCTTTGTTTGCATTGTCACTATTGTTACATGTTAGTCGGCTGCATTTCAAGAAAATAATTAAGTATACAATTAAATTAAACGGTATTTCTATTGTATTGGATTTATATTGATGCGATTTTCTGACAAATTGATACTATTATTATCCCACAAGAACACAAAAGTATTTAAAGTAGTATTTAATATTGAAACATTTTGGATTACAAGATATTCATCCGTTTTAATATGTAAACCTACATACATGTACTGTATTTGTAACTGTCAAATTTAATACAGATTAACGTATTAATGTACGACACTTGTTTTATTTCATTTTCTTTTTATTTTCTGCTTGTAGATTTGTTTTGCATATTTTATAATTAACCATGATCAAAACCATCCTAGTTGAACTATTTCATCGCACCGAGCACTTGGTAGAAAGCTAGTAAATTGGAGTTTCAAGTAAAATAGGTGAGTATGTCACTTATTTTAATAAAACGTTTAACAGAACTTGAAAGAGAATATAATATGTATAGGTTCATAAATATAAAGTAGAAACATATTTTTCAGACCACTAAATATTGTTTTGATTAACTAACAGAATAATGGATTTTCCTCATGTGGGCGATTTTCTAGTCAAATTAAGGCTCTATCATGCTCTATATGTTATCTACAATATAATATACATATATTGAAACTTTTAAATTCATATGAGTAGAGGATAAGCAATTGTTTAATTAGGTTGTTACGTAAGAATCCCAATGTTAATGGTTTTTTGTGAAAAGGAACCGGTACTTCCCTAAGCTGGTAATTTGAAATCCGTCAACAAAAAACCTTGTACCTAATCAGCGAATACTTTTGAACTAAAACCATATTTTATTATTAGATACAGATGCATTTTTTGGTTATGAAGATGACGTGAATTTATTTAGTCAAAAAGTAAAGTTATTAGATATTTTGTGATATTACAATCATTGCACGAATTAGAGAAATCCCTTTATTACTTTTCGGGATATTCATACCAACCAATAATACTATGTTGTATAATGTATATTCAAGAACACTGACCAACTTATCATAAAGCCAAACTGTCGAAGTGTCAAAATGACTACCATGTAATAACATCAACCTCAAATGTGTAGCCAAGCCCTCATTAGAGGCCCGTGTCCCTGCACGTATGTGGGCTGATCATGATGTAGATGGTCCAATCTGTAGCATACAACATATTTCAGGGCGACTTTTACACGGAAGAGTGGGAGGAGGAGCGTCCATTGACCCGCAGTCGCTCCGCTCGGTTCTCGCGCACGCCGCGCACACCACGCGCCATGTCGCCGCGCAAACTAGACGAAGAGAGATTCCTTCGCAATACTTGCGCTATGAGGAAGTCCTCTAACCGACCAGTCAGTGCTAGAGACCCGCCTCGTATGACGTGTTCTAGACGCTCGTCTATCACACACCGTCCTGCTTTTACTGTATATTAATCGCAAAATATGAAAACTTATAGGTTTTTTCTTGAATACAAATAGCAAGCTCGTCAATGTGTCTTGTTGGAAACGTAATTCTGAATACATTGTTTTGTTTGTTTTGCAAAATTAAAACAGTTGAGTAATCTGAGATTCTCTTGCGAATCCACTATCTAATTTTGAATTAGTAATATTTAAAGACCACTTATTTCACATGTAGGATGTAGGTCTAAAACATTTTACACTACACACTAGTATTTGTAGTTTATTAATAGGATTTTTTTGGTGTGGGTTTTTTCAAGAGCATCAATCACTGACTATGTCGTAATAATAGAATAGCTGAGTTTAATGTTCAAAAATAACTATATAAAGATAGAATTTTACTATACCATACCGACGAGTTATTAGACGAGTTATCATCAACTATTTTTTTGTAATGTTTTTTTTTCTATATAAGTAATCTAATACTAAGATATCGTTACCCGATCGTCTAGATTCTAGAATAGGTGTAATCGGCTCAATAAATTTTTACCAAAGCAATTTTTCATATACAGGCGACATCGTCAGCAGTGCGAGGTTTTTTAATCAACATCAAAGTCTATTTAATTGCCTATAATTTATAATTTCATTCAATTTGGATGTCATTTTTCGCAAACATCGTATCTTCAAAAACTTTTCCAATTATACTTAATTTCATATTAGGTAACATAAACGAAAACTTAATTACATAAACCCTATTTCTATTGTGATTCCATACAACAATTACTTGTAGTAGGTATATTAACTTATTAATTCTTGGTTTGATATAATATTATAAACACAATTATTTCAATATCATAATTAAACTGAAAATTACAAAAACTGCACAGTAGTGACTTCGTTGTATGTAAACGTGTTGGTTTCTGTAGCTGTTTATCAATAAAATAGGTATTTATGAAAGACTGTCGTTTTATTTTCCTTTAACCACCATTTTAGTTACCTGTCTCATAATAGAAGTGAGTATGCATTGCTCTTATATGGGATTCGAACCCCAATATCAATATAAAGTTCCTTGTATTAAAATAGGTCTTACTTATTTTAAAAGAATCATAGTCTTATTGTAGAGGATTGTGAATAGGTTGAATGAAACAACATTTTTTTATATATTATTTAATTGGTGTACATGGTTATGCATTATAATATTTTATTCAATTGTTAATTTATTAAATTATGGCACTTAACATAATAATATCTTTAAACAATACATATACAAATGGATGATGAATGTCTAATCGGAACACAGGATTTTCGAAATTAACTTAATCATAATATATTCGGAATTATTTCTCAGTCGTTCGTTGAAGTTCGCAGGATAACGAAAGCCTCTTTTTATTATTTTCATTTTTATAAGAAAATAAATTTTTAACTCAATAAAACTTATTGATCCCAATCGTAAATAATAAATTAAATTTTCACGCAAAAAGTATAACTTAAAGTTTGTACGCAGTCTCACCATTCACTTCGATCAAACTTTCACAAAACGCGCAGGAATTATTTCATCTATAAAACAAGCATTCAATATCTTTCCATACAAACTGTTAAAAACTTACGACTAACAAACTCCGCTATTTTAAATACATACGCTAACTTCCAAAGCGATTAATTTTAAGCGATAGAAGCGAGCTATATTAGAATAATATTTTAGTATTAATTTATAGAACTGTGTGAACAATTTAAGGCATGTTATTTCGCTAATTCTATACGGTTATTAGACTGTTCGAGTAACAACTATTTATACATAATCTGTGGAAGCATTCCCGATGCAAGTAGTAGATGAATACATGGACTGATGCAACAAGCTCACTCGCACTATACGATAATTTAAATAATAACATACAAAGGCCACATCACATCATTCAGTCACAAGCGCAGAGTAATGACAATGTATTTATTTCTTTACAAACTTAAATCACACAAAGACGCATGATTGTAGAACTACAATCAACATTCTTAACCTAATTATTGTATAAATTACACCCTATATTACAGTCCATTTTACCTTCTCCACATTTCGCCAAATATTCGGTCGCTGCGGATAAGTTTCGTCTCGATAACAATAAGCTACGGGTAAAAGGGAGGCAAATGTTCGGCGAAATATTCCAAGGCATAACGATTGTCAACTGACGTTCATCCAACATTAGAGATTAGTCGTCATCGAGCCTCTGTAACTGTACACTGAACGTAGTTGGCAAGAATTTGGGGACAATCACCGGCTTCGAGAAAGACGCAAATGTAACTACAATTTTGTCTACAACACACAATAATCTACATTTCGCCAATTTGTGACTCAACCGCACGACGGACTACGAGAGGAACTGTATCGTGCATTTCAAAGGTTTCATAATTTTGACCTTTTGAATTTCTAATTATAATTTTAATATTATTTACAACTCTATACAGACGAATACTGGAATTCCGAGTATAATTATACGATTACACGAGAGTATTTTATAAAAAATTCTATCTAAATAAACCGTCCTCCCTTGAGCAATACGTAAACCTACCGAAAAATATCGTTCTCTCAATTGTTGCACTATAAGCAGTGATATGATAGTCTATCACAATATTAGTATCGTACTTGGCATGAATACGAGGTCTCTGGAAGCATACTAAACCGATATTAAAATCCGTAAAATGGGTGTTATTCACATTAAAATCATGTTGTTAATAGATGCTAAGCAGACAATGCTTTAAAATACACCTTACAAGTTTGCTTAGTTCGATATAGTTATTAGGGTAACTTTCACCTATTTTATGTATTTTTAAAAGATCTCATGGATGAACTTTTAATGGGTGAAGCGAACGATCAGGATATGAAAGTGGATAGGCGCATGCGATTAGTAACAGAGATGTTACGTCCCAACACCACGTAGAACTTTCAAGAACTGTGGACCCGAGGAAAGGAAATTCGGAAGAGGCCATGCGGTTAGTTCCACAACCAAGTTAAAGCCCACACCACCATAGACATCCAAAGATATGTTTTGTGGATGTACTAAAGGTAAAAGACGTCGACCCCTACCACAAACCCAATAGGAAGGTGAAATGGAAAGGTCGCATGCTATTAGTGTGATGAAATAAAGTTACGTCTGTGGCAGACTACAAACAGACATATCGATTTATCGACCAGCACGAACACGGTATTCAACTGACCCTCCAATACATAATATGCTTAAACAAACTAACACCGATAAGTACAATAACATTATGATACAAATACCGATATAATTTAGACACCAATATCCAATGTTTATCTAAAAATTTTAATATAGAGAGTCTTTCTCTCGGCCGATGGTTCCGGTAAATGAGATTTTGTCCTTAGAGTAAAACGTATCACGCCACATTGAGGCAACATTTACCGTCAATGTTTCAATATAAATTTCTAAATGCTTTATACTACATAATTATCATTAGCGGTAAATACTCCCACAATTTGAGTTCAATAATATTATCGTTATATTTACAGTATAAGATATAGTCGTGCCTTAAAACGTAAGACTAGATTTTACTACAGATTTATACATAAATGTGCGGAATCGATTTTACTTTGTAGATGTCCAATGGAGTCCTGGAACGGGGATTACTGCGACGGTTAAAAATAAAATATAAATGTCCATGTCAAATTGTCCAAACGATTAATTATAAATGTGTCATAAAATTCCAATAAAATGTCATTATGCATGAGATTCTATCGTCGAATCTTTTGATAGAAAAATAAAGTATAAATCTTAATACTACGATCGTTGAAATCCCCGTAAAAGGACCAAACATGAAGAGTAGAGGTAACGTCACAAATCACTTAATGGTTCAATATTTAACACAATTTAGTATTTCGACTTAAACTAACACGATTAAAAGTTTCGAAACGATCTCATTTATCACCGTTCAAACGTAAAACGATGCATCGACGTTCGATTCGACGCAAATTACAACTTGATTCACAATTCGACACAAATTACAACTTGATTCACAATTCGACACAAATTACATCTTGATTCACAATTCGACACAAATTACAACTGGATTTACGCGCACTAAAAGTACTAATCAACGTTCTATATATACACGTGACTCACTTGGTGAGTAGCGGGCGCCAATGAGGCTGCCAGCGCTAGGGCCGGCATCAGAAGTCGTCCATGACCGCGTCCCGGGGTACTAGACCCTTCTGATCGCCGCGACAACAGAGTAAGTACTGTTCATCGACCTCTAGGATCAAACGAAGCTTCTCCCCCTCGTTGAACGCTAGATGCCCTGAGTCGGAGGGCAGCCTGTGCCATAGCGTTCTTACGTATCTGGAATGAGTTTAGAAATTGTTATATTTACTGGTAGAGATATGCGAGAAAAATTAATATTTTTCTAAACAGGACACTGAGGTCCTTGGGAAAATGTACCAGGCAGAATTCTAAAATAGGACCAAATGATACAATTTCTTAACAGAGAATAGGAAAAACGCATAATATCAAAAACAAATAATATACGCTGAAAATTTATATGATAACTGCAGTCATTTATTATATCATATGATTATGTTCATAAAAAAATGATAAAAAATATTTAGACCGTCTGCCGCAGCTAGACCTCGTAATCAGACTTAATTGCGACTAATTTATTATTCAACTATGTGCAGTCATTGCCAAAACTAGGACATCCGGCAATGAAATAATGTCAGACTGATTCAAGTTCTACTTGCAAAACTTATCAGTGGTTTGAAAAAGTTATATAAATGGTTTTCCGTTCAATTCACTGAAATCAATATTCACTACATGTTAAGTTGATGAAAAATAAAATAATTAGCTTAAAAAAACACGCTTTTAATTATTGTATTGATCCTTGATAAGTGTACAAAGTTTGTATTAAATCTGTCCGTTTAAAGTGGTTCAAAATCGAGTCAGGTGTCATTTACATATAAACATAAGTGATATTAATGAAAGCGTGTTAAAAATAACCAGCTTATTCAATTCAAACTTTCAAACAAATTGTTTCAAAAAGAGGGCTTTTTCATTTATAATTTGCAATACTACAGTATTTATATTTATTAATTGTCTGTCAGACTAGGCTATCTATGAGTTACTTAAAATAGCCTGAACATTAAAGAGATTGGTTAGTCCTAAAAAATATCATATTTATTTATTTATTTATTTATTCGTAATATCGATGACATAAAATCAGTCAATCATCAAAAATTTAACAAAAATCAACAAACTTGTGTTTCTGCGTGTGGCGTGTAGCGGAGGATGAAGCTGCGCGGCGCGGGGCGGGCGGCGGCGGCGCGCGCCCGTACGGCAGCGACGCGGGCCGCGGCGCTAGCCCCGCACCACCGCCCGCTTGGTCCACGCGGGACGTCCTGCACATAGCAAGGATATGTGACTTGCTATACGTGGATGTGTCATACATTTTGCAATACGTAGTGTGGATGTAAAATGCTACATCGCGATAAATCCTTTATTTCATAGGTGGAGTGGAGTGAATTATTGTAAAAATGAGCTTCATAACTATCTCCAGACAATAATCAAACCGTAAAAGCGCTAAATTACGATGTGAAAGAAAAAGAAACACACGTTTGCATTTAGTAAAGACTAGTAAGAGTAGACTTTAAGTTTAGATCCAGCTCGAAGGACCACTCAATGGTACATTGATGATGGTGATATTAAAACATTTATAGATGTTACAGGAATAAAATATAGTGACTAAGGACTATAAAATAATTTTTCACGAAACTATTCAGTATTTAATATTACTATTTTGATTATTTTACTTTTAAACGGCAGAAGAACATGCAGCACATGCTATTATTTTATTAATATTTGAAGATTTGAAAACCAAAGTTAGTACTGTTATTTTCCCATCAAATCTAATTTGTGATACATACGGCGCCTTTCTTAAATTGCTAAGATTTTTATTTTCAGCAAGATTCGAGTTTCCGTTTTTGTCCAATGATTTCCTTGCTGGCTTCTCATGGGTAATTCTGTAGGTGCGTGCGTAATTTTTATAAGTGCTTTTAAGCTTGAAAATTTACCACATATAAGACCAAACCACCAATAGTCTAAAGTCTATGTAATCCAAAGGAATGAAGGAATTGATATAAGGTATATTGAACATAAAAGTTGAATCGTATTAATTAAATATACTGCAAATTTTCATATTTTGAAGATGCGACCAAAATTAATAAATTGCGTTCAATATAACAAAAAATTAAATCCTATAGCTTGTTTACACCTACACAATAATAGCACATAAATAAAATATATTTTACCTGTTAGCTGGCTGCGGAGGTTTCTTGTTAGCTGTGTTGCGTTGTGCGGTTTGCGGCCGGCTTGTTGACGTCGGCGACGCGCCTTTACGCACTGCTACGGGGATGCCTCTGTAGATTTACAAATGTATATTTTATCTGTGTACTTTGAATCTATAAAACATTAATAAAAAATAATATAATAGTTCGTGTGAACATTTTTTTTCGATCGTAGAGCATTCTCTAATGCTTCGTATTTTGATTCGTGCTAAAAATCAACTAAGGACTAATTTAATCTTTTTAACAGTTTAGAAACACGATTTTGGCAATATCGATTTATTTGATAAAGCACCAAGCGCAAAAATGAAACAAGGATACTTTTTAAAAATTATCATATATCACAATTTTTTGTACGCCTTTTAAAATTTGTCTACAGTTTTAGTTAAAGTTTATGTTACGACATACCTAGAATCAATGTATTATTAGAGCAATAGTGCGATACCTACGGTTATGCAGATTTATCGATCGCTTATGAATTCTAAATAATACAAAACTTCACAAAAAACAGCCGTAAAGAGAATTCACATGAAATATTGAATACGAGAAATTAGAACTACGTGTGGGAAGAATGATGATGCATTTTACCAAAATAACGAACACATTGATCATGTTTTGATAACTCTTTTGTTTACGACGCGACGTAAAGGCTAATTACGAACGAAAAAAAAGGCGACGTACACACACATGTACACACGGACCCGCATACATAAAATTGAAATACGATCAATTGTCTCGACACAAAGAATAAAATAACCTTTTCAATGTCAACTATCAGTAATTATATGTCAACAAACAACTGTGCGATGTTATTCAACTACTAGTTATAAACAATATCGGGTAGTTCAAGTTTAATTATATCTTAGTTTATATTACACAAAACGATGTTTATACTTTTAAATTTCTTTAATAAAACAGGCAAATGTTTTATAAGACCAATTAGTTGATTCTATTCGGAATTAAAAAACTCGATAAACATATATCTTAGTGAAGATTGGAGACGATCCAATTAGGTAGATGCCAACTGTGTTCAGTTCAACGCTACTAAAACAATGATATTTTTAAAACAGGTAGTCATCAAGGTAGATTTGTTACAATGTAGTATGTACGGTCTATAATTCTATATCATTAAAACTATTTCAAAATAAATGAAAAATTAATGTCAGTATGTATTATGCGCAGTGGAGCGAAAGTTACAATATGTCGTGTCGCTTTATCTTGAAAACCTTTGATATGTGATTATAAGTTGATAGTTTTCCGATGATAAAATGTGGGTGAAATTACTTTTAAAATACAATAACATACAGCTTGACCTAATAAAAATCGTGATAAAAATGATAAAGATAGTCAATCATACCTTGGCGCGTTGTGTGATTTAGCCGGCGACGGTATAGAGGGCGCCTGTGGTCGAACGGGCGATGACACGGGCCGAGGAATCTTCGAGCGCACAGCAGCTGGCGATGTCTCACCTGAGATATATGTGTTATTTTTATAAAGTTAACTTTTATATAGGATATGTATACGGAAATATAGCATACAACCTTATGTTTATAGATAAATCCGTAACAAGAAGGATGCTTAATTATAAGTAGCCTACAATCCACATTGGTAGAACACACTACTTAAAAATAATGCCAAGATTTTATAATAAATTAGTTTGAAGAATATCAGACAACATAATATAAAAAGTCACGAGAATTCGGCCTTATACTGAATGATATAAAAATATCTGAAACCTGAACTGATTATGTTTTAAATAACTGCCTTCTGAAATACTTACATTTGAAAATGCATTTATCAATATTCGTGTATAAGGTTTATCTACCGTTCATGTTTATGTTAAAACAAAAGACAGTTCAGTTCATGACATCGCATGACTTGGATCCTTACATAATGCAAAATACATAGTACAAAGTACAAACATTTTTATCGAAAAATATACTGTGAGCGATATATTTAGAACCCAGCTCAAATGATTTAGCTAGGTACTTGATACAACATTTAAAACCTATTTAAACATATTATAATAATTAAATTCTGTTAAAAGGTACAAAAACGAAATGCATTAACGAGCGCATATTATTATACCTATTTAAAGACGTAAGTAAATATTTAACAAAAACATGTGGTCGATCCACTTGAAGATTAAGATAACCTTGAAATTCCATTTTAGCCTACAGATGAGCGATTACTCTAATCCGGTCAAATTAAGCATTTGAAATAAAGATAATTCCGACAAAGCCAAATTTTGGTGAGGAGTTGGAGTGTACCATAACAAATAAAAATTGAAAAGTCCCCACTTATCCCGTGTGTGCTTCAAAAGTTATTCGGGGTCAAAGGTCAAAATTTGAGGTTTTTTGGATTTTTCTCGAAAACCGTAAATTTTATAAAAAAAGACCTCAGACCAAAATTATAGATCTATTAATTCTCCACAAAAAAAGTCTCTATGATTTTTTTTCCCAAGAGTTACTATTTCTGAGATATCGCGATTTGAAGAGATACATTTTGGTGACGGCCAATTTTAGGGAACGTTCCCATACTACGTGGCCTAGTTTTTAAGATTTTTCGACTCCTACCTCCCCTCGGTAACCACTTGTTGTATATGCAAAGAACCCCTTCCCCCTTCAAGTTTTTTACGTAGTAGTGACAAGTATGATTTTCAATCATTTCAGAAGAAGAAAGTGTAACAAAAAAAAATTATTTGAGTCAAATTTGCGTTTATTAATACACCGTCTATCACGTAAGACAGCTTCATGCTTATAGTAATACTTACGTCAGCGCCACTAGCTGTGGTTTTGAGAAGCATGCAAAATTGCGAGTCATATTCGACTATAGTCCGAAATTTCTAGTGACGAAATCGACTACGTAACAAAAAATTGTCACCCCCCTTCCTCTCGTGACTGATCGTATTATTTTAAAGACCCCCTCCCCACCTAAACGGGTTAGGAGGTATGGGTACGTTCCCTTACCACCAGTATTAGGTTTAAGAAATAGTTAATTATACTGAAATCAAGCATCAGCAAGCCTTTGAAACATCATCAGAACGATCTTTAGATAATTTTAACAGGGAATCTTTGAATTTTAGTGGGGTTACGTTATTTTCTAAGATGTTGAGCTTTCTTCAGTTTTTCTTCATTTCACATACTTAATTGCCACAAAATAATATAGAGTATTTTCAAACCATAACCTTGATTCACTTACATCTTGTTCTAGTACGAGGTGCACTTATTTTTTAGTTCTAACCTGTTCCTCCTCACGTTGTCTTTTTACTGCAGCGATTGAAATTTTCTGGGTGTATAATTTTCTGCAATCCAAGTGTAGTTACTGATTTTTGAGTTCTTGAACCTAATACTTGTGATAAACTTGACCGTTCAATCTTTACTAATATTATTTGTTTGTTAGTATGTTTGTTTGAACGCGCTAATCTCGGGAACTACCGGTCCGATTTAAAAAATTCTTTCGGTGTTAGATAGCCCATTTATCGAGGAAGGCTATATATTATCACGCTAACGCTAAGACCAACAGGAGCGGAGCCACGCGGGTGAAACCGCGCGGCACAGCTAGTAAGATATATAACGTGTCTCTTCAAATCACGTTATCTCAGGAATGGTTACTCTTGGGAAAAAAATCATAGAGACCATTTTTGTAGAAAATTATAAGATCTAGAACTTTCATCTGAGGTCTTTTTATATAAAATTTACAGTTTTCGAGAAAAACTAAAAAAATCAGAAAGTTTGACCTTTGACCCCGAATAACTTTTGAAGCACACATGGGATAAGTGGGGACTTTTCAATTTTTATTTGGAATTTTCCTTATTTCAATACTATTTTCATGCTTAATTTGACCGGGCTACTCAGATAAACAGACACTTAATACGAATATAATCATTATACTCAAACAGCGTATGCACGTCAATTTTCTGTTTCAGTTCAAATTTCAAATAGTAGATGGTAGACACATAATAAAAATGCCCTTAAGAACAAAAATAGATCAGATACGACAGAAGCAATATTGTATATTTTTTACGAGAATCACCTACGCTTTATTTGAAATTGTGTATCATTTCGTGCCAATAGGAAATGACGCGAGTTAACAAACACTTTTACAATGTATGTGAAGCAACAAGAGTTAACCCTCGTTACGTTATAACATCTTTTTGTTCTTAACTATTCGGTGCCGGTGTAACTGGGTCGTCTATTCTGAGTCAGGCCATTTAATCCTTTAAACTCTTGAGAAAGAATCACGTAACTACTTTTATTAAGCCGAAAAGTAATACATATCATGATCCACATTAAATTCTTTACGAGCTGTAAGGTGTTAGTCTAACAGTATAGCGTTATTGCGGAAGTTCTAAATTTGGCGCATTACCAATACGGCATAACCGTGACTATTGTTGTTAGATCCGGGGTTTTTATAATTTAATTTATGGAGAAAAGGATGTACGCGAACATATTACAAAGTAAGCACCACATTAGACAAACAATAGAAGAGACAAAAATAGATATAACGTTCTTAGTGTGTCTTATACCTAGTAACTTATCTTAAACAAATAATACTAACCCAATAATATTACAAACAGTATCAGACGGCAACGATTACCAGATAACGAGGCCTTTCCCTCTGGCCCGTATCTATCAATGCATTCGATGTTTCGATAACACATAAATAAACGTTCAATGTATCTTTGACTGGTATTTATTATTGATCGCTTGTTAAATACAATTTAATATCACGCTGAATATTAATACCACGGGCTATAATTGAAACTAAAGAAAGAAATACAGCAACATGTACATATAATTTTAAAATCTACATAAAAGAATAGAGATCCTAAAGGAAAAAATTTTAAGGGTGGTATGGTGGTTTTCTGACTTACCGGTAGGTGTAACAGGGCTCTCAGCGGTGCTCAGCATCTCCCATTTGAGCTGAAGTTTTCTGAACTTGCCACCGGAGTTGTTGCTGCCGTTGCCAGTGTTGTTGCTTCCACAGCTGTTCGCTGAGCTTGGTCTCCATTGCTCTTCACCACTCGTATCAAGCTGTTTGTATAAGTAATATAGAGATGATGAACTGGTTTCCATTTTTACTATTAGTGGATATGGATTGACTAGTAATTTCCAAAGATCTATTACGTATTGGATAGAAATGTATAAAACTATAGGATTATCTATCTATATAATAGTCAGTATATTTAACTATTCTGGGATTATATCAGATTCAGGAAATTGTACTCCATCTAACGGTTGCTAGAATACCCATAAAACATGCAATGCACCTATAACTATATTCTAGACACAAATATTACTTCGGTGGAATGTAAATATGTTTCGTGTAGACAAAATGGTTGCTCGGTTTTAGTCATATTTATGAATAAGCACAACATTCTCTGACTGGATATAAACCACAAACTATGAAAACCAAATAACGTCATTTCATTATTATTACAGGGTATCAGTAACAAGAAATAATAAAAACAATTGTTTCTATGCACACTCAATAATCAAAATAAAAAGGTACCGTAAAAAGCAACTACATTAAATTTAGTGGCACAAAGCTGAAAGCGTGGTTAATTACTAAAATAAAATGAACAAAATGAACGATCTACACAAATAAGCGTTCCGAGCTCACACAAAGGTTCCCTCCAATTTACCTTCGTCTCATTGGCGGCCGTTTTAGAGGAGGGTTTGTTATTCTCTAGGCTATCTGTGTAATCGTCACTATCGTCAAATACTAATCGGTCGAAGGCTTGCATCAACTTGGAGCCCAATTGCACTCCCGACCATCGCCTATTGTTCTCTAAATCTATTCTGCTATTATTTGGACACATATCGTATCCGAGAGGTGTTGGATTAACACATGATCGAGGTCTGTTTTTTTCGATGGTAGTTTTAAGATTGGCCGTGTCGTTCAAGAGGTCAGGAGTCGACGGTTCTTTGTTCCGCATTATAACGCTCGCTTGGGAGTCATCGCTGATGCCGCTAGACTGCATCGAGCGAACCAATTTCAGCAAGTTCCGCTGGTTCAGGGTTAGTTGCGGGGTGTTAATCGCACTGGGCTGTTAAATACACCAAAGTTCTTTTAATCATGCAACATGCTATCCATCGTTAGTTCGAATGTAAATAGGGACGTCCTCGGTAGATACGCTGACATCGATCGTTCGATTATGCCTTTATTTGCATTTTATGAAAGCTGTGCACGAAAGTAAACGCTATACGTATCTTAAATCGCGGTGAGTTGTGATTTGAAAGCACATGCAATAAATAAAATGCAAATAAAGCGATGTCGGCTTTGATTTCTGGCGGCACTTCGTATGTATCAATGTACAATGAGTTTTTGATGAGAATACTTACCAACTAAAGTTAAATAGATAGGTATAACTAGCATTTAGAAGGTAACATTAAACGTAAAACTTACCCGGCTTGCAGCTCTCATGTCGTTTTCGATTCTTTTGAAGCTCCTGTGTAATTCTCGCATTTCAAACATGAGGTCCAGAGAGAAGGGAAGCAGACGTAAGGGCTCGAGACTGGCCAATAACGTATCGAGTAGAGCTCTACAGCGCGGTTCGCCGACACAGCCGGCAAGTATGAGAGAATCAGGATCATAATGTTTAGCCAATATTGATTCCCGAGTTCTCACATACGATACCCACGCGTCCACGGACTGCGCACTACAAAGGAAACATTATATTTCGAAACCATCTTAAATGAAAACTAAATTGATTTTAATTCATGTATATATATGGACGTCTGAAATTACTTTATTTTTTCAAAATTCACTAACATAAGAAGAAAAACTATCATTAACTTACTTTAATAGACCTAAAATGAATGCGTTAAATTTGACCAATCCTTCTGTTACTGCATCCTCGCTGTTTATTCTCAGAACTAATTCATTGAGTGATTTTGTTATTGGGCCTGAAAATAAAGTGTAATTAGTCTTCAATCCCATAAACTGTAAAGAAATGTAAATACAATTATGTGTACCTTGTCTCGCTGTTGATTCTACCATTTGCCAAACTGAATTATTGACGGCACCGAATGAAGTTTCAATGTTTTCCTTTAAACCGTCCCTAAATATAGCATAAAGGGCTGGACATAGCGCATTTAAGGCAATTTTGGCGCAAGCGGGCGATTGTTTCGAGTCGCCCAAGAATGCTAATTCAGCTTGGTCCGTGGCAGTTGAGAAATGTTGAATTAACATCTCTACAGCATCCGTAACATTTGAGACTAAAGCTAAAATTATAGAATTAAGATCAATTAAAATGTCCAATTATATTTCCCTTAAATTGAAAAGTAAAAGTTTATAAAATTCTCAATTGACTTCTTTTGGTGTACAATATTATGTGAATTTAAAAACACAACAATTAAACGAACCTCGTTTCTGTGACACGTCGATCATATCGTATTTAACCCTTCCCTCGTGTCGCGTGGGACTGCCAAACTCATCAGGACTTACTTCAGCCTCTTCACAAATTGGTATTTCGGCTAAGTTCTTCCCCTAAAATTCAATGTTTATTTCAATTTGATTATAAAATTTAATTATTTCAATAATCTTAATAAAGATGTTGAGGGTTATGGTTCATGGCACAATGCAATAAATGGAATTAAGTGGGGTGAACCAAGATGAGAATGCAAAGTAAAGTAAAATATTTGCAAAGAATAATACATTCTAATGAGAACTGCAAAAGAATACAAAGTGACGAAATATGAGTGATGCATACAAAATAAAAATAAAAAGGAACAAAAGTACTTACAGAACATAGCAGGAATTCGTGCAGATAGGATGAAAACGCGATGGGACTTTACCTGATAATGTCTTTGTGCTACCACGGCTGAAATGTTAGGCGAATTAGGCGGAGTAGCGAGGCTAACTACCTTGAGGTCTTCCACTGCCTTCGATTGGCCAGTTGGAACATCAATCTTGCCTTCAGATTTTTGTGCAAAACTCACTGACTTCTTGCTGTTACAACTGCTCGCGCTAGAATCTGTGGATCGCTGGTTCTCCTCTTGAGAACGCTTCATTTGGAGGAACTTGGTAACCTGACTCCTTACCTTTTGTACTTGATTTTGATCCCATTCATCCATATTTTGACAGTTAAAACCACTTTGCTTCAAAAATTCTTCAAGTTGTTGTAAATCGGCACTGCTGATTAATGCGCCGGGCGGTGGAAACTCTATGTATTCTAATTTCTTAGTTCTCGGTTTGGGCATCGGTGGTGTATGTGGCCGGTGGAACTTAAGTTCGTTTGATTTTCCAGATTCCAAACTGCTTTCTGTTCCCACACCTTCATCGTGATAGTACTCATTGTAATCTATGTCCTTTTCAGCGGCATCCAAAAATTGTTGTGACAATCTCTTAGCAGCTAAATCATTGTTTTTACGGTAATCAATATTTTGATTTTGAAGATAATAAGGTTCTTGCAATGATCTTCTTTTTGTTTTATTTTCTACTGCAGCGTTAGCGCAAACTATATGATCTTGTATTAGATCATCCATTTCAAACATGCTGTAACGTTTTGCACTAGATTTTCTGGTTTTATCTATGGACTTTCTTAATATACTTTTTGGTAACGGTGGTCTTGGCGGCACTGATTCTCCTTGTTTTGCCAAGCGATTCTGTTCAGCTAATGACAGTGATCGTCTTGGTATAGAAGGGTTTATCCTTTGACCATCATTGTGGAGACCGCTGGCTTCAGAACTTGTTGCACTATCGTAGCGGTATACAAAAAGAGGATTAAAAGCCCCCGTTGGAGCGGGGCTATTTTGTGCTGAAGAATCAGTAAGCATTGTGGACGACCCTCGGTAGCCTGAAGATGGTTGAGTCGCAGTACTTGAACTTGAGGACACAGCTGTTGTATTTGTACCCAAGTTATTACAATCGCAACTCGTTGGCCTATTTCTCTGCCTTAAAGATGCTGGCGTATTGCAGTATTTGTCTGTACACTTCGACGTGTTTTCTTTTTCTTTAATATGTTGCATTAGTTCTGGAACTTCTGTTAGCAGTTGCCGACATTCTAAAGGCAATAAGAAGTTCAAAGAATCCCAATCTTTTATATGTCCTAAACCTTTCTTTTTCAACATTTCTACATCGTTACAAGAGAATGGCCGCTTTCCCTTGATTTCTGTTCGACCTCTTTTACTCTCGCTAGACTTTGGTGAAACATTGACTTTTACAGGATTAAGGTAAATATTTGGTCTACCATTCAAAAAGCTTATATCTGGAAGTGTATAGTTAGGATAAAGGACAAATACCGGTTTTTCGCAATCACCTTCTTTCAGTTTCTCTAAAAAGGAAGCTTCAACTACTTTAAATAATTCCCGATCTTGTGAGACACTGGCTTGTAAGTTTGATGTTTGCATACTTTTATCTTGGGTGCTACTTTCGAAATGAGTCGACGTCGCTTTCGTATCACAAGGTTCCCGATGTAAAGCTCTATTCATTTTCGTAATTTGAGTACCATCAGATTCCGAGCAACTTGAAATACTAACGCTGGTGGCGGATGAATGTGACGAGCATGATTTTCTATTACTTCTTACTTTTGACGGACTTCCTATAAGATTTGTGTTAGTTCGTCGAATACGAGGCTTATTCACTATGGCATAAAGATTACTTTCACTATCACTCAACTTTGTTCCATCGGATTCTTCCTCTTCTATTAAAACTTCATCGTATACTCTATTATATGGATTTACAGATCGAATCTCCTCATAAAATAAGGAAGACGTTTCTTCAGTAGCTTCACTTGGTAGTTCGGCTTGAGGTCGATTAACAGAAATTGTTTTAGAATCATCAGGTTTGTTTTCGCCCAACGACTCACCGCTTTCGCCCCCTGATGAAGGCCAGCATTCTGATCTATCTAACTGATCCATTGTTACAATACCTTCATTACTATTACTTTTTTGTTTCATAAAAAGCTTAACTAAATTGAAAGATTGTTGTTTTGTTTGACTTTTGTCAGTAGAAGTTTGATTGTCAGTGGACGATGTACTCATAGGTTCTGAATGCTGACTTCCTTGTGAGCGATTTTGAGAAACGTCGTAAACTTTCATACATGTTGGAGTACCATTTAGCCTTTGGTTTGAGGTGAAGGAGTCGACCTAAAAATTAGATGGCAGTTAGTAAACACAAGAAGTCGATAACGTGTTACTACAATTAATTTTTCATTTGCACATTTGCTAACACTTACCGTTGAATTGCTTAATGCTGCCGAATTTATTGAACTACTCATAAGCTTTTTTCGGTATAAATTCGGTAGGCTCTGACTTTTTATTACAGAATTATTCATTTCATTTGTAACATCGGTCGATTCGTTTGAATTTTCATTATTATTACCGGATGGATGCCTAAAATATTGAGGAAACATTATTAGGAATCATTAACAACAACAACCTAATTTTTAAATTGTATCATAGGCCTGTGAGACACTTACCTTTGTAAGGGCAAATGACTGGTCTGTTTCTTAAGCTTACTCCACGTAGTTAAACCTAAATCACTCCTAGCCATAGACGTTGTTAGCTTATGTGTTAGTTTCTTACATCTTTCTAATAATTCTAAATTCCTGCGCGTTCTTTCATCACTATCTAATATTATGTTTATATCATCTTTATCCAGTTTGTCTGAAAACAATTATTCATACGGTTAATGGAATCTTATCAAATTAGGCGGTGTGAGTCAATTATGATATCAGACATTAAGTCACTTTTTATGGTATATCAAGTTTGCTACGTTACCATGATTTTGATTGACGGCGGGTTCAGCACACTCACTGTCCTCGGAGTAAATGGTGAGACTTCCCTCGAAGGCGATGGTATAGTTGTCTTTGTTGGCTTGACATGTGAGGATCAGATCTTGCTCCGTGGGTAGTTCACAGTCAAGACTATCAACGCTGAAGTGCACGCCATGAGCTCCTTCTTTAACCGGTGAAAATAGCAGTTCCGACTTGCATATTGACATAGTATTAATCGAGCCGACGGATTCTTCTCCCTGTATAAAAGATGCTTATTAATACACTTCAAAGCTGAACCATTGATGCTATAACATCAATTGGTACAACAATTTATTAAAGTAATAACAGTAATTGCTATTGAGTGTAGGAAATTTTCAAAAGCGTGGTTACATTGCATCGTGCACTCGAGATCGTTCCCGGAAGATTACGAAATGTAAACGTTAGTTAGAACATAAACATTTGTATGTTTTAAGTTTAATTTGGGATGGCGGGCGGTTTGAAATTTCTTGGGCGACGCTAGAATACCGTAGCCGTAAAATGACTGTTTAACATGTTGATTTTCGTTCTTTTCTATTAATATCATGAACTTTGATGTCAAATGTTCTCGAATAACAGCGACCACATTGAAATATAAGTGTTCATCAAATTGGTTTTATTGCATGATATGAGTGCATGACTGTGCGGGCGCCCGTTATCAATTTAATTCTCTTTCCTGCTATGAATGAGGTCACAAATCAAACAATTTAGTCACCAAGCTACGCAAATACATCCCATAGTTATTGTAAACTGTATGTGTTTTAAAAATATTTAACTAATGTTAGCATAACTCGGTAGCTATGCATATTCAACGGATGTTAATTAATTTGATTAGAAACAATTGTGGAAACAATGCATGTAAGCGTTTAACAAGAATTGTTATCTTATCTGCATTTAAGCAGAAGTGTCAGCGGAATCGGAAAGATGCAGTAGGGTAGTTAGAAGAAAGTTGATTAATTGATATCGTTATAAATTGTATTACTATTACTAGATATGTTAACTTTATAATATGCTGTTGTGAAATTTTAAGTGCCTTGTCGTTAATTACATTTCAAGAGGAAAAATAATGTTATATGAGATGTGAAAACTCACTGAATAATATCCTCCATTACAGGAGTCCCAATCAAACTCAGTCACGCCCATATTGTAACTTAAAATTGACGAGAATCTCACTCACTACACTAAAATTAACAAGCACACGCACTAATAGTTTTCAAGTGTCTTTAATTAGATTGATTAAAATCTTTATAAAAATATCACCCTTGAACAGTCTTATTATCTGACGCAAACACAATTGTTTATAAGGTCTTGTATGCCCGATGTGACCTCATATAATAAACAACAAAGTATAGAATGCATTGCAAGATAGTACACAGTACAGCACTTCTGAAAGTCCGGGCGCTACTGGGCCAGCGGGTATATTAATTTTAATATTAGCCACATCCTACGCTTCTCAAACTTTACGCACGATGAAATAAATTCGAACTGTAGTGTACAAACAACGAGCACCGCGTGCGTTGTAATCGATAATGAAAAACATAATTAGCGCTTATCTATGAACTTAAACTGTGTAAATAGTAATTACCTAATTAATATGTATTGTTTGAATATAAATAAAGCTTCTAGATATTAGGTATGTGATTATAATGTAGTTTTTTGTAATTTCGAGTCAATTTGTTTTTAAGAAGATTACATATTCTATACAAGTATTGCAGTAATGGTTCAAAGTTTAAATTTTGCATTAGTACTTATATTCTGTGTAATAAGTTAATCTGTAAACGTACGTGTAGAAATGTTCTTGATTTATATCCGTCATATTAAGTTTATGCGTATTGCGTATAGAATAAAACAGTTTGGAAAGCGGTGTCAATTGGTCAGACTTCATTGGTAACACACACATGGTTCCCGTATGGCAACGAACACACATGGACAGCAGATATAGCGCACTCACACATGCATGCTGCAGGGGAATGAATATGACTGTATGAGTGTAGTTGATATGATTGACGCAATTGGTGTGAACGGTTCACGCACACATTAGCAGTCTTATTTTATCTTTACTATTCGAACATCCCGTGGGACAACGTACTATGGGGCCACAGTTGCAGTGTAGGAAGTCTTGTTGTGAATGCCAGCCAAGTACTTTAGACTTTCTATCTATTTGTACATATGAGCTTTGGCTATGACTCCCCCTGAGACATTAAACTGTACCAAAAATAAACCCGGATAGAATAGTTGCTTCGTAGTGACATAATTGTATGCGATTCATAAGTCTATTTAATATTTAACTAATAATAAAGAAGGCTGCAACAATTACAGTCAAATTATTATAAGTACCTATGTATACTTGTTTAGGTAATAAATATTTTAGACAAACTAATTTTTGGTTATAAACTAAATTTAACTACAAATTTAATTTTAAGCACTTTTAAATTTAAATTTTAAACTTTAAACTTTTTTTTAAATTATATAAACCATGATAAACTATTAAACCTAATAATATTAAAAAGCTTAATATTAAATGCCAATAAGTACCTAATATAAAAAATATAAAATTATCGTATTATAAAAAAATAATGTGATGCAAAGTATCATTTTAAATAATTAGATAAAGTTTCATGAAATTTAAAGTAATATAAGTATTATTATAAGTACATTTCAATAAATTCAACTAGTGTAAAGAAATCTAAGCTATGCTGCCATCTATACAATATCTTTCGAACTTGTCTGCTATCAAAATGGTTTATCGTACGACTACTAGATGGCGCTTTAATCAAAATCGCGTTAAACTTCGAAATAGTATGTACATGATGGTCTAAGATCCGAACATAAGGCGAAATTCAACGGCGTGATAATAGAATGAGACCAATTTTATAATTAATTTAGTCTATTAAAAAATGTATTAAAAATGGGTTGACTGGGAAAATCCTGGACAGGACATTTTTAATGAATTTAAAAAAAAAACATTTTTTTTTAATTAATTGCAGTATCAAGATAATAAAAAAAAAATATAATAGACTTAAAGTATGAAACCTACAGAATGTGCAGTCATAGTTTTCTAATATTTACCGGGACAAACGGCTAGGTTGGCAGGTATAAACAGGTATGTCGGTACCAGTTACTTTCACTTGATAGGATGATGAAAAAAAAAAATTATGTCAGCACTGTTTTATTACAAAATTGTTTTATTATCTCGAAACTGCAATTAATAAAAAATAAAAATAAATAAAAAAATTTTAATTCATTAAAAATGTCCTGTCCAGGATTTTCCCAGTCAACCCATTTTTAATACATTTTTTAATAGACTAAATTAATTATAAAATTGGTCTCATTCTATTATCACGCCGTTGAATTTCGCCTTATGTTCGGATCTTAGACCATGAGTGAAATGTGCTGATGAAAGTAAAATGCAGGAGAAACATAAAACATTGAAGTGGTGAGGCGAACCTGAAAACTACTGTTGTTACTCATGGAACTGTCGAATCGAAACTTTTCCATCAGAGAGCTAGAGATGCTGGCAAACATCTCGCCGTGGGGGTTACTCTGCAATACACCAGAACATGAGACCGGGTACACCAAGGGGTTAAAATGGGACTGAAATTAACAGAAAACATTTAGGAAGTTGTTAAACGGAATATAGTTTATGCTTTTCGTGTTTACAGCCAGCTAGAGACAAACGATTATAACATCTATAAGAATACATTTAAATTTGAGACACCAACACCAATCAATTTAAAATATTTTGCGTAAATTATTAAATATTGCAAGCATGCAATCATTTAGCCCTGTATCACTATCGTGATGTGATTGTGTGCTAACAGATGATGGATAAGGTCATCATTATTATTATTTAAAATTTTAAGATTTATACCAATTACAAATAATTCTTATTGGTTTTATTGTACCGTAATTAATTAAAATGTTAATTTCTCCGCTATTCCAAGGTAACGCAAGGCACTAATTGACGTCGACGAAAATTGGTCATGCTTATATTTTAATAACTTAATGAACACAATATACTCGGTTTATAAATTACATTATGTAAATACATGTTTTACCTTCTTGTGATTAAACAAACTATCCTTATAAAGTATGTTTCATAATGATCATGCTGTGACTTGGTCGAATTTATATGAATTTACAATTTTATTTTTGTTGGTAGGTATCAATGTTCATCCAACTTGCCCTAAATAATCAAAAGTTGTCAGAAATACAAGTTCCACAAGGTTTTAAAATTTATCTCGTTTTGCATATTATTTTATGGGGCAGTTAATTACTAACAGTAAAATTTGAATTGCAAATTGTTAATTTCTCTTTCCCAAACATGATTCAATCAATGATATATTTGTTTTCCTGTATTGATAGTTCATAGGTAGGTATTTTAATAATCTTACATATTTCCCGGTTAATTCCCACTTCATTTCCTGTAAAAATCACAAGGCTCAAGGGCATTTCTTATTTTTTCTGAGTAATTTAATAGTTCTTAGTCTTAAGAACGAATATTTGTATATGTACCTAGGTACTTCATGTTAATGAAGATTATTTTATCCTAATATTATATAAATACCTCTATTTACATAGTACTAAATACTCATATTTCTTATGAGACATATTTACTTATTTTACAATGTTATAAAAATAATTTTGTTTTTGTCAGGTTGAGCCAATGAGTTATAATTTTCATTAAATTTAAATAAAGATATTCCTGCTATTTGAATCACATTTCATACAATCCAGATTCGTAAAACAACAGTTACTACCTACTAGTTACGTTACGGTTAGTTAGTACATATAATATACCTATATAAAAAGTAGGCTCTAACAAGTCGTCGTCTATGTTTTATCTATAATGTTGAGCATGTATCAACACAGCCCTAATTTCATCACCGTTCAAGCAACAGTTACGCCACCTTGGTTACAGGCTATGTCATAAGTCACATTTTCCGTAATTTTCGTCATAACTTTCCTCCGATTGCATTTTCCATTTGACCAGAGAATATAGAGTAATGTGCAACATCAGGAAGCTAGAAATAATGATGTTATTTTATACTGACTTGTGGATGATAATACTAAAAGAATAATTATGTACCTACTACCTATTTACTATTACTAAATATTAATATTTATTAAAAATATAATCTCAATACAAAAATTTATTTTAGTACCTAATAGGACAAAATAATTCATAAAGACAAAAATTAAAACTAGAGTTACATAACACACATTATGACTTAATTTTTAAGATTATTTAGTAACTAAATCAATCGCCAAGTAATTCAATATTCAAACGTGCCTATACCTACAGTAATTAATCCTCACGTATACATACACATTTGATTACGTAAGGAGTGTTATGTATTAGAAGCGAAGTGAAATTGTGAAAACATGGTGCACCTTGCCTCTATGGCATGCATAATTCCCCACCTAGCCTTTTACGTGTGCGCTAATCTAACACGTGCCTGTAGTAACTAATAGTTTAGCTACTGTTGCTTTTGCTGACTGTGTGAAGCTTTTGCATAATATGTATCTCCATTTTGAGATGGAAACTATGATAATTGATATTAAGAGGGGGGTTTTTATGCACCAAAATCGTATCGTATCAATAACTTTCGTTTTAAATTAAATCAAAATAATGACGAATATAGCTGTTGATTATAAATTCTTATTAAATAGTTACCTTATTCTGATTAGAACTTTTTATAACTGTTACCTACATGTTTTAATAGGGAAGTAGTTTCGAAAAAATACAGCATTAAATAGCTTCATAAAAAGTAGAAACGTCTGTCATATTTAACAACATCGGTTTCTCTATTTATAGTAACAAACATACCATATAAGTAGCTAATTATTAATCTACAATTGATTCCAATAACAGGCAAATGACGGGTAAGATCGTTATATTTAAATTTATAATTTAATTAACCGAGGGCCGTTAAACGACTTAAGAATACTTAAGTACTTGGTAGTAATTGAAATAAATTGGCGAAGTAAAACTCCGAGAGAATCACAAGTACAGCGAACGATCATCCAATCGAAAACAAAAATAATAAAAATGCACGGACATTGTATCCATTTTAACCACAAATACCTCTATAATCTTTTTTCTTCAGTACCTTTTTGTGAATAAGAATGCAATGAATCTCAGATGCGGTTAAGAGGCCGTATCGATTTTAAGAGTGATTTTGACTTGTTTCTTTAATTCTTTAGGAGCTCGTTTAAAAAAACTAACTACTATGTTTTATGAAAGTAATGGTATAATTTAAAATTCTCTAGAATATTCGATTATATAGATCTGCCGTAACAACGTTTGCGCTCCCGTATATATAATCGAAAATTCTAGAGAACTTTAAATTATTCCATTTCTTTCATAAAACATATAATATGTATCTTTTTTATTGCAAATTTTTAAGCATTAACCTATCATTTAGTGTGTATTTTTTATTTTTTTTTTAACTCTGTTGTAAGAACTAGAAATTCGACGCCATATACGCATAAAATTTCATCAAGGTAAGGCTATTTTAACTTAGATTTTCTTTTAATTTTTCAATAAAAGTACTTAAATTGCCTCGAACATATTTTAGGATGTCTCAGTGTCTTTACTGTTGTATATTTTATAAGAAAACTTCTTCTATTAAATTCCGTGTAAAATACAAAGACACGAACGTCCCGCATGAAAAATATTGAAACACGCCGGTTATTGGCTATTAAACAAACTGGACAATGAATATTAATAAATTGTCTCGAACGCATTTTAGATATTGAATGAATCTTTAATTTAAGATATCATCACACATTGTTACTAATTTAGTTTTGTTAAACGAGCTTCTAAAGAATTACAGAAACAAGTCAAAATCACTCTAAAATCGATACGGACTCTTAAGGGTAATACGATTGAACATTCTCAATAATGAAACTGCTTATTAAACTCATATGGTTTCATGTACTTTTAATATAATTATGACATGAACCTTCTAGATCCATGTAGAAAATGAGAGGTTAAAATAATAACTACTTTATGACACGATTATGAAAACCAGTTGAATCAAATGTTCTATTTATCAATAAATTTTCAGCTGTAATGTTGTATTGTGTTTGATATCCATGCAACTTGACTCACATCGTTAACTCTATCATCGTGCGGCAAGTTGGCGGTCATCAGGAGCGCATGGATGTCTTCAGTTTTAAAGCTTTCTATGTCGGCTTCAGCGAGGTTGGCGTCGAGATCTCTCGCTATATCGTTGTATCTTGACGTGAATTCGAAACGAGACGTGAGGTCGCCTATCCCTTTGTACGAGGCGGACACCGAGGACAGGACTGAGGTGTGGTGGCACGAACCATCCCGAAATATCGGACTGGAAAGAGAGAAATTAACGTTGGATATCTTTTTATAAACATTACAAGTAATTAATTATTTATATACGTAGGACGTAAAAGACAAGAAAGATAAATCGACTTATTATTCTATTGCGCTAGAAAGAATGTTTTCTAAGATAATATTATTCAGAAAAAATGTTTAATTCAACCTTGTCATTGAGTCACTGAACATTGAGTCACTGAATAATCAATAACCGCTTTAAAATGCATTTTATTGTACGATTAGTTGCAATTAGTTTTAACGGACTTGACAATTATATCATAAATTTGGTATGAATTACCTAAGTATATCATGCAGGACCTAAAATAAATTCATTTTAAAGACAGTCACGGAACTGACTGCTGTAACTACTTTCACTTACATATTCACATCGCAACGATTTTTGCTTTTATCATTATCATCGTTTATGAAGGCAATAATAATTAATAAAGTTATTGTATAACAACGATTATTTTAAAAGGTTTGGGAAAAGAAATGGAAACCTGTTATAATATTTATCTCTCTCGCATTTTGCAGGTACCTACATATCGTGTCAGTTTAGTGTTCTATACATTGGAAACACAATACCTATTGCTTGATCGAACTAGGAAACAATTGTGATTACTTACTTATAGTCGAGAAACCACAGATATCCCGAGTTGTCGCAGTGTGCGTCGAGGTCATCGTGCGTGGAATGCTGGCTGCCAGCCAGGCTCGGGTTGCTGTTGCAGTCCTCGTCCACCCCGGGACTTGCTGCCTTCAGCCCCAACCTTGGCGGTGGCCCTGGAACCCAACACAACACAGGTTAATTAAATAATCATTAGCACACTAAAGCTGCAGTCTCCCAGCCAGTACTCATGTCTAATAGCGCGAATATATATTATATAGTTCAGCATTTTTTATCAACTACGTAAGCCAAAAGCTTTAGCTCGTTTATATCATCATGTAATCATGATTTTTCCTTAATTTCTTACTTTTTCATAGTATTAAAATTCCAAATCACATGTCTCAACGCTGCTCAAATGCATACCATGTTACGCGAATGAAACCAATAAAACTTCTCCGAGAACCGTATAAACATTTCTATATGGATAGATACTAAATGTAGCAGTCCCTTTAGAGAACGGGACGTGGGAGGACAAGTAAGCAAGCCCTATAAGGAAACCTGACCCTCATCCACGGAGTAAGGAAAATGTAACACATATTTATCATACTATTTTGACCACGCTTTAAAATGAGAATCAAAAAGATCTAAATAACTGTTGAATGTTGATATGCTATTAGCAATCTATGTTGATATTAGCTTAACTAATTTATACTTAAGGTCAATAATCGTATCGTACTTAGTACAATGTAAAGCAGACAGTGAACTTCTGTCAAGACGAGTTAGGAAACTTAGTGACGCAAGCCTGACTCACTCATGATACATCGGAACGACTATGCGGCCCCTCGATTGTTTTTATTAGTTAAATCAAACTTGGAAGCCCAGTATTGGCTATTGGATGAATCATTTCCTCCAAACAGGTATATATGATAATATAATTATTCGATAACAGCGATCATGATTCAAGATTATGTCAACAAACGAAATAATGCAAGCAGCTGCATAATGTTAAAACGTAATTCGTTATTGATTCAATAGTAAATTGTATCAGCACCAGATTCAATCTAAATATTATTATGTGTATATATAAATGTTTAGCTTTGCAAAATAACGACGAATGCGAGACGTGTTGCAAATAGGTAATCGATAAACAACATTATTTTGTATACAATGTTTCCTTCTATTTACACAGTTCAAAGCACTCGGTATAATGTCCTTACAAGCGGGTAAGATATAAAGTTAGATTAACAATCTAACGGCGCCTAGCAAATCACACCATTGACAGTTGTTAAGCTGGTTAGTCTTCCCTTTGCGTTGGCGTTAAGGACGTATTTACAAATTGACGCGCATCAATTTTAGGTATTGAGTCTTACTACTACACGTGCACGGCTCACAAACACATCGAAATGCGCGAAGCGGCGAAATTATGAGTAAACTGACACGACTTGATAATTGAGCTTATTTTTATTGCTATGTTTTTTTTAACTTTACTTTGATTTGTAAAGTTTGTAACGTTGAATGGTCACAAAAGTAGATACCATTTATCTAATTTCATTGGACAGTGATTGTTTGGTAAACAAGTACTTGCCAAAGTGTACTTCGAAGACTGGTACTGGAACTCATAGACGAGTGGAGCTAGGTGTGCCGAGTTTGGGCTCGTTTTGTTAGTAATGTTGAGACCTTACCTCCGGACTTGATGGAGTGACCTGCAGGTGTACTTCGAAGACTGCTACTGGAACTAATAGATGGTTAGAGCTAGGTGTGCCGAGTTTGGGCTTATTTTGTTAGTTATGTTGAGACCTTACCTCCGGACTTGATGGAGTGACCTGCAGGTGTACTTCGAAGACTGCTACTGGAACTATTATACGAGTAGAGCTAGGTGTGCCGAGTTTGGGCTCATTTTGTTAGTTATGTTGAGACCTTACCTCCGGACTTGATGGAATGACCTGCAGGTGTACTTCGAAGACTGCTACTGGAACTAATAGACGAGTGGAGCTAGGTGTGCCGAGTTTGGGCTCGTTTTGTTAGTTATGTTGAGACCTTACCTCCGGACTTGATGGAGTGACCTGCAGGTGTACTTCGAAGACTGCTACTGGAACTAATAGATGGTTAGAGCTAGGTGTGCCGAGTTTAGGCTCATTTTGTTAGTTATGTTGAGACCTTACCTCCGGACTTGATGGAGTGACCTGCAGGTGTACTTCGAAGACTGCTACTGGAACTATTATACGAGTAGAGCTAGGTGTGCCGAGTTTGGGCTCATTTTGTTAGTTATGTTGAGACGTTACCTCCGGACTTGATAGAATGACCTGCAGGTGTACTTCGAAGACTGCTACTGGAACTATTATACGAGTAGAGCTAGGTGTGCCGAGTTAAGGCTCGTTTTGTTAGTTATGTTGAGACCTTACCTCCGGACTTGATGGAGTGACCTGCAGGTGTACTTCGAAGACTGCTACTGGAACTATTATACGAGTAGAGCTAGGTGTGCCGAGTTTGGGCTCGTTTTATTAGTTATGTTGAGACCTTACCTCCGGACTTGATGGAATGACCTGCAGGTGTACTTCGAAGACTGCTACTGAAACTAATAGACGAGTAGAGCTAGGTGTGCCGAGTTTGGGCTCGTTTTGTTAGTAATGTTGAGACCTTACCTCCGGACTTGATGGAGTGACCTGCAGGTGTACTTCGAAGACTGCTACTGGAACTAACAGACGAGCAGAGCTAGATTTACCAAGTTTGGGCTCGTTTTGTTAGTTATGTTGAGACCTTACCTCCGGACTTGATGGAATGACCTGCAGGTGTACTTCGAAGACTGCTACTGGAACTAATAGACGAGTATAGCTAGGTGTGCTGAGTTTGGGCTCGTTTTGTTAGTTACGTTGTGACCTTACCTCCGGACTTGATGGAGTGACCTGCAGGTGTACTTCGAAAACTGCTAATGGAACTAATAGACGAGTAGAGCTAGGTGTACCGAGTTAGGTTAAGGTTTAGGTTAAGGTCTCAACATAACTAACAAAACGAGCCCAAACTCTGCACACCTAGCTCTACTCGTCTATTAGTTCCAGTAGCAGTTTTCGAAGTACACCTGCAGGTCATTCCATCAAGTCCGGAGGTAACGTCTCAACATAACTAACAAAATGAGCCCAAACTCGGCACACCTAGCTCTACTCGTATAATAGTTCCAGTAGCAGTCTTCGAAGTACACCTGCAGGTCACTCCATCAAGTCAAGAGGTAAGTTCTCAACATAACTAACAAAACGAGCCCAAACTCGGCACACCTAGCTCCACTCGTCTATTATTTCCAGTAGCAGTCTTCGAAGTACACCTGCAGGTTATTCCATCAAGTCCGGAGGTAAGGTCTCAACATAACTAACAAAATGAGCCCAAACTCGGCACACCTAGCTCTACTCGTATAATAGTTCCAGTAGCAGTCTTCGAAGTACACCTGCAGGTCACTCCATCAAGTCCGGAGGTAAGGTCTCAACATAACTAACAAAATGAGCCCAAACTCGGCACACCTAGCTCTACTCGTATAATAGTTCCAGTAGCAGTCTTCGAAGTACACCTGCAGGTCACTCCATCAAGTCCGGAGGTAAGGTCTCAACATAACTAACAAAACGAGCCCAAACTCGGCACACCTAGCTCTACTCGTATAATAGTTCCAGTAGCAGTCTTCGAAGTACACCTGCAGGTCACTCCATCAAGTCCGGAGGTAAGGTCTCAACATAACTAACAAAATGAGCCCAAACTCGGCACACCTAGCTCTAACCATCTATTAGTTCCAGTAGCAGTCTTCGAAGTACACCTGCAGGTCACTCCATCAAGTCCGGAGGTAAAGTCTCAACATAACTAACAAAACGAGCCCAAACTCGGCACACCTAGCTCCACTCGTCTATTAGTTCCAGTAGCAGTCTTCGAAGTACACCTGCAGGTCATTCCATCAAGTCCGGAGGTAAGGTCTCAACATAACTAACAAAATGAGCCCAAACTCGGCACACCTAGCTCTACTCGTATAATAGTTCCAGTAGCAGTCTTCGAAGTACACCTGCAGGTCACTCCATCAAGTCCGGAGGTAAGGTCTCAACATAACTAACAAAATGAGCCCAAACTCGGCACACCTAGCTCTAACCATCTATTAGTTCCAGTAGCAGTCTTCGAAGTACACCTGCAGGTCACTCCATCAAGTCCGGAGGTAAGGTCTCAACATAACTAACAAAACGAGCCCAAACTCGGCACACCTAGCTCCACTCGTCTATTAGTTCCAGTAGCAGTCTTCGAAGTACACCTGCAGGTCATTCCATCAAGTCCGGAGGTAAGGTCTCAACATAACTAACAAAATGAGCCCAAACTCGGCACACCTAGCTCTACTCGTATAATAGTTCCAGTAGCAGTCTTCGAAGTACACCTGCAGGTCACTCCATCAAGTCCGGAGGTAAGTTCTCAACATAACTAACAAAACGAGCCCAAACTCGGCACACCTAGCTCTACTCGTCTATTAGTTCCAGTAGCAGTCTTCGAAGTACACATGCAGGTCACTCCATCAAGTCAGAAACTAAATATGAAATTTATAATCCCATAAGTATGAAAAACTATAAATAAAATCTTTCCTTGGTGTGCCTTGGTTGTCGGTGCAGAATGCGTCAATGATCAAGTTTATTAGGTCAAATATTTTGTATACGTACAGCGATCTTTTCGTAAACGAGGAGCTGCTTACAAGCGTCACAGTGTCTACTCACAACGGCGTCCGAGCGCCGACTAAATTTCTAAAATATTTCATTACAAATTTTTGTGCAATAAATCAAGATAGTGACAAATAAAATAACCCTTATTTCAATGCAATAAGTATCACGGGTTACAGCTAAATATGTGAAAAAATAAGATTTGATTTTAATTTTTTTCTCAGCCTATTTGTAACATTTTGATAGTTTTTTTTAGTACCTTTTTGAGTTAGACATGTCTACTTACTTAAAATATTTTTAAATAAATCAATTTGTTTTATTAAATACAAGAAAAATGTTCGTTTATTCAGCACGATATTGTCAATTTTGTGTGAAGAGGCAACGGAAATTATTTTTTTCAATATTATAAACCAAAATTTTCGACTAAAAAATTAGTACCATTTAAAGATTAAGGAGTAATCTATTTATGGTAATTATTAGTTAAATTTGGTTTTGTACTATTTCGCCGCAAAATGCACCGAAAAACTGCTTATTTTTGTCAGATTCGTAAACGCGTCCTTAAGCCTAATGGTCCATTGAAATGTTACATTTTTTAGGCCTAACCTTGCGTTTTTTAGAGGACGCAATTTTATTTTTTTGAAGTGTAGGGGGGGTCAGTGTGAAGCTAAAACCAAGTTTGTGGGGTCGCCACCCTTGTCCCACGGCCGCCATCTTGAAAATAGCGGTTGAAATGGTTTTTACGATATATCTCTTAAACTATTTATCTGATAAAAAAATTGTTAACATTATTTGTTGCAAATTAAATTCTCTACAATTTTGGTCCAGTAACTTTTTGTCGTAGAACAATAAATAAAAAAGTTATAAGAGAAAATGTTCAGAGATTAGAGCTATTTATATTTTTCAATAAAACTTTTTTTTATCATTTTACGAAGGAATTACATCAGACCATTTTTGTAGATTGTTTTTTGAGGAACAACTTTTATATACAACATTTTTTCATTACGACAATAGCTAAGGTTTTACAGCACTCTGCAGTGAGTTCTATTTTTCTGTACTCTTAACTATACATATTTTGGCTATTGGCTCTTTTCCCAGACTCCAGAACAATGGAAGCACACTGCAGAACATTTCAGCCCTGCTTTTTGACGTAAAAAAAAACGCGCTTCCAGACTCTACCTCCTGGGTGGCGGGGAAAAGAGTCAATAATTAATTATAAATAATATTCCAAAATTAATCATTAAAAAATTATAAAAACAAAAAAAAAAACAATTACTGATGACAAATTATTATTAGTACACACATAATATGTGTATACTGTATAGCTAAGAGTACTGAAAAATAGTACTCACTTCGGAGCGCTGTAAAACCTTATCTATTTACTTAATGAAAAAATGTTGTATGTAAAAGTTGTTCCTCGAAAAATAATCTACAAAAATGGTCTGATATCATTTCTTCGTAAAATGATAAAAAAAGTTTTATTGAAATATATAAATATCTCTAAATTCTGATCATTTTCGCTTATAACTTTTTTATTTACAGTTCTACGACAAAAAGTTACTGGACCAAAGTTGTAGAGAATTTAATTTGCAACAAATATTGCTAACAATTATTTTTTATCAGATAAATAGTTTAAGAGATATATCGTAAAAAACAGTTCAGCCGCTATTTTTAAGATGGCGGCCGTGGGACAAGGGTGGCGACCCCACAAACTTGGTTTTAGCTTCACACTGACCCCCCCTACACATCAAAAAAATAAAATTGCGTCCTCTAAAAAATGCAAATGTAACTTTTCAATGGACTATAATTGGCTGACTGGCAGTATCAATGTCAGATGAAGGTGGCGGTCAAGGGAGATAAAAAATTCAAGGGCGCACCATAAAATGCAAATTTTATTGTATAAGTAACAATATTTATTACGCATACGAATATAATAAGGAATTTATGGACAATACAATTCTCCTTGTTCGATATTAGGCCATCAAACGAACACATGTTGTAATGAAAATCAACCAAAAACAGTTGGAGGATGTTTATTTAAATGGCATTTAAAAAGGAAACAGATGTAATTACTGCGTTATAATCACGGCAATAAGATAAACGCTGCAGGGTACGTCGCTTGCATTCCACTGGGCAGATGCAGTGGGCGGTCATTATGTATTAGTTCACTTTTGTCATTTCTACTTTAAACAACTAAACAAGTGAATGTAATTCTCATATAATTGTATCGAATTGTTTAAACATTAAAAAAGAAATAGAGCTGGTTCCTTAAAAATGGAGAAAACTATCAATTTTACTTAGCATGTGTGCAAATATTGTAATAAGATTGAAAAATTTAAAGCTTGCGCGATCACGCTATGGAATAGCAAGGCAGCTTCAAAATCTTTATTATTATGATGAACTATTCAAGTGTCCTCAAATGTTGAATGCAAAATATAATTGAGGTAGGCAATTATAATTGCTGGCATATCGTATGACGCATCACGCAAATAGATGTCCGAGCCTCCGTGTCAAGGATGCACTGACCAGGATAGATGAGGCAAACAAACATTTAAATTAAGTATAATGAAGTTAGTATAATATGTATTATTTATTTATTTATTTATTTATTTATTTATTTGAGTAACACCACATCATACATAATACGAAACATTACAAGAATATTCATTGAACATAGTATCTAAGATGTATGACAATAACGGCGTACATAACTTTATCTGTAACATTATATATATATATATTTTTTTTTAATGAATATGTATTACAATTAGATAGTGAAAGTAGTTTCTTCACGAAAACTACATAACAAAATTTGACAATACATTTAAGCTAAAATTAAATTATGTTATGGGAAGAAAAAACTACAGGTAGGACTATATTATCAACTAGGTAATTATTTTATTTCTGTGAGTACGTAAGAATTTAAAAACACACCTTTTAAATAGAGATAGCTGGCTACCGAATATATCAAGACCCGAAATACCACCGTTGAGTTTATTGTATTCCTTAAGAATACGTACGAGAGGAGCCTGTGCACCCAGATTAGTTTTTACAAAAGGAATGTGAAAGATTTTGTTGATTCGTGTCCTTGGTAATGTATGTGGTACATGAATGTTTACATGTTTCAAAATATCTCCGCACTGAACATGACCATTTATTACTTTGTACAGAAGCAAAACATCAGTAAAGCGTCTACGATTGTGTAACGACATCATATTGAATTTATCAAGACGCTGTTCGTATGGGTGCCTATGAGAGAAACCACTGCTAATAAACGCTAGGTGTCTTGTAAAAGCTCTTTGTATACTCTCAATGCGTTGTGAGTGAACGGCATAAAACGGATTCCATACTAGACTACCGTATTCGAGATGACTGCGCACTAGGGCGTTATACAGAATTGTCTTAGTTTTTACACCAAAGCAACCAGTATTTCTTTTGAGAAATCCTAACATCTGAGCGGCTTTGGTAACTGATTTGTTAATTTGAGGTATAAACGTTAACTTTTTGTCTATAATTAGACCGAGATCACGAATTTCACTAACTTCTTTTAATGGTGCGCCGTCAAGCTCGTACGCAGAAGCAAGTGGTTTTTTCTTTCTGGTATATTTAATATGATAGCATTTAGCTGCATTAAGAGTCATACCATTTAGAAGGCACCACTCTTTAATGTTATTAAGATCTTCTTGAACAAGAATAGTATCAGAGTTTGAATTTATAGTTTTGTATATTTTTAAATCATCAGCAAACATTGATGCTTTACAATATTTTATGCGGTAATTTATATCATTCACGAAAATAAGAAAAAGTAAGGGTCCGAGAAGAGAGCCTTGTGGCACACCGGTTCGCGCGACGTACGATGCGGAGCTAGAGTTACCAACAGCCACCGAGTGAGGCCGATTGCGAAGATAGGAATCTAGCCATTTCAATAATCGTCCTCCAATCCCGTAATTAGCAAGTTTTTTAAGTAGCAAAATGTGGTTTACTGTATCAAAAGCCCTGCTAAAGTCGGTATATATTGCATCCACCTCACGACCCTTGTCCAGTTCCAGACAAAGTTCAGTTACAAAAGGAATAAGATTAGTTTGAGTTGAGTGACCCTTCCGGAAGCCATGCTGACCATCTGAAATAAATATGTCGATATTTTTGGAGATTATGGTATGTATAATTGATTCGAAGAGCTTCGAAAAACAAGATAAGATACATATCGGGCGGTATTATATATTTATCCCTTTAATAGAATTATTCAGTCAAAACATAATAAAATTCAACAATGGATTATTTGACGGGACACACTAGACAGAGCATATCGAAATGTCAGACTTAAAAAATCAAACAATGGCCGTTTGCCAGCACATTTTATTTTCCTTAATGCTACTCCGTTCTCATTTGTTGCATCACACTAATAGTAGAAAATGGAATAATGTCGTTCCTAACCGTGTTTATGCATTTTAATTTAGCAGTTCGTGTTATTTCGGGGAAATGTTCCATTTTCTTATCTAGCTTGAGAGCGGATTCATTTTTCAAATGGAAGTCTGGAATATACCTCAATTTCAATCTCTTTCCGACCTCAATTTCAATCAACATTAAACTGAAAATTTCACACGATTCATTCCAAGAATGCATAATAAATTTAAATACGTAAGCATAATTTTTAATTGAAGCAATTTTTTAAAACTTTGCAGACACTTTTTGCAATTTTCAACGAACAATAGATTGCCCGTGAGATATCAAGCTAATTTGGCCGTGAGTGCCGGATAGAGGTCGCTGGCATCTACCACTATATTTTTTCACGTTTGCGATAGAATACATTTTTTCTTCGAAAGAAATAATTTCGTGGTACCGGTAATTGACACAGATATCTCTAACCAACGCTCGTATAAAAGACAGTTAAAAACAAGTTTTATAATGTTTTACTAGATTGCATGTCATGCTAGATTCTAAATTAATCAACCAAAGTTACTGAGTTATATTATAGTGTAAGTAGGTATAAAGCGGATGTGTAAAATATGTTTAATGAACCTACATATATCATAAAATATCTTAAAATAAAAGCAATTTATTTAAATTAATTCCATTATGACTTTCTGACACATAAAGATCATCTAAATTACTCAACCAATTTGTTAAAACCAAAAATAGCTATTATAAATTCCTATTTAATTTGAACACTTAATTATAAACTGCAAGTGCAGTATTCGCTTGTATAAATAAATGAGGAAGTTTATTATGTTATTGACATCGTGCATAATAATTACGGTTTCCGGTCGCACATAATTCTTTTTAATGCTTAATCAGCGTTCACCTTCACGACGATAAATACCAAATTCAAGTTTTCACGGACAACACACTGTAATGGCATTTTTAAAAGGGCACTGTGTCTCCAACCTACTGAAATGGCGTTGTTATTAATGTTTACATAATTTGTGTCAAACAAAAATCATACAATGATACAAGATTTTCCTCAACGTATATTTTGCGATGTTTTATAGTTAATCGTATACCAAATCCTAACGTTTTATTTCACAAGCCACATTTTCACATTGGATGATTGAAATTGAAATTAGATACATTAATATTCTAAAATGTAGCTCCATCATGAATAAACAAAACAGAGTAGGTAAAACATTAATATTCAGGTTTGCCGTTCAAATTTAAAAAAGCTAAACTAAAATTATAATAATGTTCACATATAATTTATTTATAGAGTTGTTCTCTAGTTCGAATATTGATTTATAGTTTTAAGTTTTAACGTCGTTTTCCCTCCTTCTTCTACCTATTGTGAAAGTCACCCGTTTACACAACAATATGTAAAAATAATCCACTTAATTAAGTATATAAGTTGGGTAGGTTTATAAAAAAAATATCATTTTATTTAGGTAATTTAATTAATATGATATGTTTTAATATCTGTGATTAGTAATAATAGTTATAATTAATAAAGATATAATCGACACCTTACAAGAGTGGTACCCGATTTACATATATTTAAACATGGGGTTACACTATTAATTATGTGAGTCAGAATCACATTATGCTAATTAAAGAGGGTGAAACGCGTCCGTCCATACTTATTTGTTTTTGTCACCATACATGTCCCGTGTGTTGCAGAAACATGATTCATAAGAACGTAAAATTAGAAAGCTTTAAATACTATTCGCCTTCGGAAATGCGAATTTCCATTTCTTAGCACATCCATAAAACAATAACAACAAAAATACTGAAGTGTTCATTTTGTTTTTCGAACTCGACATTCAACGTTGAAATTCACGCTGAAAAAATTCGGGACTTTATAAACGCGTCAGTGTTTTGAAATAAAAAAAAAACTCAAAACAACAGTTCGCAAACTCAATCTAAATTGTACCAATAGAATTTAATTTGAATCTGGGAGAACGACAAAGGTATCTAATTAATGTTTATCTGCGGTGTTGTTTAACAGACAGGCCTGATTACTTTTCGCCTCAATCCTTTTTAGTCTCTAGAGACCACCGACGGGATATTTGAACTGTTTACATTTCCCAGAAATGTTAATACAAGCAGCGTTGGACTACTGGGAATAGACATTACCAATTTACAACCATATCGGGATCGGTATTGCGAATGCTGATGATTCATTTAAATTATAGTCTTCAATTCATACATAGAGCCACGGATTTTTATTTATAAAATATAATAATAAATACAAATTTTCTTACTAAACCCTAATTGAGGGATATTTATTTTATGGTTCTTAAATAAAACATTAGATAAAGCCCAGTCGTACTTTAATTCGTAATTTTGAGAGTGGGAGTCGAGCATGCTTCGGCACGAATTGGGCCACGCTCGCACCGGGGAAGGTACCACACCCTCACAGAATATCGGCGCCATAGTGACAGTTTACTGTCGCGTTCCGTACGGTGAGTGAGGGGTCCGGAGGCCCACATCCCTTCCCATCCCCAACCCATCCTCTCCTTCCCTATCCTCATTCCCTCCCATCCTCGCCCCTTCTCCCTAACTCCTTCCAAATCCCTTTAAGGACAGCAACACATCCACTTCCCAGTGGAGTGGATGCTTATGGGCGGCGTGTATCGCTTAACACCAGGCGACGCGTCTGCTCGTTTGCTATCCTATATCATAAAAAAAAAAAAAAAAAAAAAAAAAAATTCGACACATATCACACGATACGTAATAAAAAGTTAATAGTTAAACTAATCTCATAAGACCATAAAGTATTTCGAATATTCTATACCGATATTTTTTGTCCCTACGTTATATTTTATACATGTATTTTGTGAGCCCACATTGTCATCTGATCCTCTTTGGAATATTAACTAGAAGTCTTTGTTGGCCGAGATAAAGTATTAAAACTTTTTGTGTACCGAAATATATAAAATAGGAGCGTATGAAACCAGTTATTCATTTTCGTGAACCAAATACGTCCAGGTAGGCTTTCATATTATAATAAAAACAACATTATGATCATACTTCTTCACATTAAAACGTTTATTTAACATTATTACCGTTGCCGTTATATTGACAAATGAAACAGAAAGCAATAAATTGATCCATAAGTACTATTCGCGATATTTTAAACATCGTAAACGGTAAATGAGTCATAAGAAAAACGAACCGTAAACATAGAAGCGACAATAAAAGAAAGTTTGCAAGGCGCCGGATAATTTCAACGTGCGACGACCACTGAAAATGGAAGATACTCGTATTATAAATAGTCCCACTCCTGCAGCATGACCAATTCGCTAAATTTATATTCCATCTTTAACTTGGATGGATACAGACAGAACATTAAATCCAAAAATTACAAATTCAGCGGAAACAAAACAAAGGAGTTAATTCTGTCCAAACAAAAACATGGCCATTTGAATAACCTTGTTGACGAAATGAGGTGATGATGAGGAAGCTGATAACTTTCTTTGTAGCATTTTTTTTTTGTTTTTACAAAGACTTATCAACCTTGCTCGTAACTAATGAGTATTATCTTGAAATCTTTTTATACGTATACTATAGTATAGGTACTTTAAACAAATTGCGCGCTATAGAGTATTTCTTAGAGCAAAAAATTTATGAGCGTAATCGACACGTACTAAGTAACAACCTTGGATGAAATATTGAATGCCGTCAGGTTACCGACATATGTCTATAGATGGACATGATGGAATCTGGAGCAATCGCGATTCAAAAAGTCATAACTAAAAACATTTGAAATTATTCTCCATTACAGAAATGTTTTCTGAAATGAAGAACTTGAGAACTTGCTTGCTAACCGATTGCTCTTGATAACACTGTATTATGAGCGGCTATACTCAAGGAGGTGATAGACGAAACATTTAGTAAAGAATATACGACTCAAATGTGAAAAAGTCCGAGAAAGCGAGTTTCAATCGTGCCTAGTGAATATAAAGTTCAAATTAGTTTGGAAAGTGGCTTTTATAGACACCCGGACCGTGCCATGTCAGGGTCACTCGCATCAAATGCGAGCTGATGAGACCGCCACAGTAATACTACAGATGAATATCACTCACTTCCTTTAATGTTTGAAGATAGACGTGTATATGCTTTACAGGTATAATAGATACCCAATAGTAAAGTACTTCCGCGATTATTCAAGGTTTAAACACATATTGTTAAGGCAGTTACAGCTATGATCAATTTAATTGTTTCACGTCTATTTAATTAATTTGATGTATTTACAAACGCTTCACGCTTTATCAAAACCTTACGAATTTATGTTTCCAGTCACACGCGTACCATGACCAATTCTAATGGAAAATACAAGTTGCCATGATCCATTTGGCAAGATTAATGTCCCACTAACCTGAGGCATATACGTATATATATTGTTCTCAATTGTCTTTATTACAAAAATATACTTACAAAATAAACATCTACATTTAATGTCTTACAAAACAAATTACAAGAGTGATCAGTGATTCGACGTTTTCGAAATAATCGCGGAACGGCATTAAAACAAAGTAATTTGTAAATGATTTCATTTTTTGTGGCTGAATTACACTGCTGAACGTAATGTTATGAAGATGACTGTTACTGACCTTATTATTTCTATAGCGTTATTGTCCGAATGTTTTAGAATTTAGAGCATAACTGTGGCATTACCGACTATTAGTAGGTATTGCAGGTTCTAAAGATATATAACTGTAAAATCGTTATTATAAGCCCTATTGTACATTGTCTCTATTAGATTTGGAGCCCCGAGCAAATTGACAGTTAAACCATTAAAGATAAAGGAAATAAATGGTATTACCATATGGGTCGGTATTATCACGAGCATAGCTGTGAAGTTAGGCCATTAGGGGTTCATTACCGCATCGTTGAGAGAATACTTCATTGTTGCAGTGCTGTTTTAAACCTGTTTTAGCAACGTGGACGTTATATTTAGAGTCTAGTAGTCATAATACAACTTTGAATAAAGCATGGTTTTGTTTAGAAGCTTTCGAACAGAATATTACATTTACTTTTATCTCTCTTATAATCTAACTATTGTATGATAAGCGTTTGAAATCATTATGATTTACATATTTTGTAAACTAGTACTAGACGTTTAATTTATATAAGAAAACTTAGAAATAAAGACAAATTATACAGCTGTGTTCTAACACTATAAAAACAATACATATTATATTACGTAATCACAATACTTGTAGAGCCCCAAATAATACAATTTGTGACGTCAAAAGTTCAGTGTAGGAAATGAAGTTTCAAACAATTAAAAACACTACGATAAATTAATGTAGTCCAGTAGAAAAATTAAAACGTTGAATAACAACGTATAGCATTGTTCTCTTGTGGCATTCATATGACGGTTAACATCATAATGAAAAATACAGTCGGAGTATTATTAACGATTTATATTTGAATGACTTTGTAGTTCGATGCATTTCATTGAACTAATTTTAGAAAAAAATTACTATGAACATTGACTAGTTATTGTATTGAAGAGACAAACGGTACGACTGATGGAATGAATAGAATCATATTTAGAATTGTTGTCGTTGATTTTAAAATTGGTTTAAGGTTTTACTTCATTCAAACTTATAAATAACTTCCTTTTAGGAAAGGTTTATGTATTATGTTCTATAACTAGATTTGAAAATAGCAATAAGTGTATTCAAGCGAATTCAATCGCTTGCATCTTCTCTGTATTCGGACAAATGAAAGTGCATTAAACCACTCGTAATAGAGAGCATCGCATCATCAGTCGCCTCAATGCAATTACACAGGCTAATGCATGCGTCGCCTTACTTAGAATACAAAGGCCCCTATCGGATTTATTTCATTGTCGTGCGGTCTGGTCGACATTTGAATACATTACCCACAACACTCCTGCGTAATGACAACTTACATTCAATTGTTCTGCATTTAACACCCATTCATTTTTTGTTTCAATTTCCAAAATTACGTTGTCAGCAACAATGCTATATGGAATCATCATTCGCACTGAGTGGCGAATTTGATATTCCATAGGGTACCTTATAGTCAAGCCGCTAAATGGCACTATTAGATAGGTATGTGATGATAATAATTCTAATAGGCAGCACAAAGACATTACGAATGCCCAGCAATTTGTATTACAATTAGCTTGTTCATAGACTATTACTGATAATAGTACAATGTTGATGTTAAACGTCGCTGTTCGCAGTCGTCCTTGACTTGCGAGCTGGCGCCATAAGCCCGCCTCCTTACCGACTCTCTCCCTCAATTTATATTTAGCGTTATAACAACACCAGCAAGCCGTTTATTATTTGCAAATGACTGTGAAACAGCCGTCGATTGGTAATTTGTCGGGCTTGCCCAATTAAATTCATAGATCAGTGTCATAACGTTTAAGCTGCGACTGAATGTATTTCAAATGACTGTAAGTATTACTGCGTAGGTACAATAAGGTCAAGAAAGGAGTGGTGCCCAAACGGTATTCGCTAGTCATTTACCACAGACAACTTGACATAAGCAACAAATACCGTAATGGCCATGTAAGCAACACAGTGACGCTAATTGAACCAATTTAGAGATACTGCTACGTAGAAAATTGTACAAATGTAACGTATACCCAGTTGCCTACATTTTGAATAGGTATGTGGTGTATTTTGAAATATTTTTGAAACATAATTAATACGGAACTATTGCATTTCACTGGATGAAACTAAGCAAATGAACATCAAATATGAATCACTGATTGCTTCATCGCCCCGACAATTTATTACCATTAAACTTTCGTAATCCGATAACCATATAAGAAAGAGCATGTCTTCACATACAACAGTCGATTAGAATATATAAATAGAGCCGACCGTAGTCGAGCATGGACAATGAATTCCGTAGACCAGACGCGTTCCATATGGATGAGCTGAGAAAGGGCATGTATGATTGCATTACAAATGTTTACTCTATCATGAAATATACGATAAACATACTAATTATTTATGGGCTTAAACATTTTGAAACATAGACATTATGATGGAGAATATTTCGATCGAAATATTCTCCATCACTTCTCCTCGCTTTCTTTTTTAGAATTTGTTCTACAGATTCAGGGATAACGTTTTGTAAACAATTTTAACCTCGTAACTTTTAATACATTAGTGATTAATATACCAAGATTGTATACAACGATAAAGAAAATAAAAAAATAAACGAAAGTTGAAAATAATATACAAGTCGGATTTTTTAGGTTTTTATCTCTTTCAGACATCTTAAATAAGTTACCAAGCGATATATATATAATTTATTTAGGTCTAAAACATTAAATGTCGAACATATTGTAAATAATAAATACTGAAATGAAATGAGTCAAGTTACTTAAATGAACCAATTTATAGTTGCATAAGCATTACAGTTGAATATTGGACATTATATTCAAGCTTTATGATAAATATTTTCATGTCAAGAATCAGTAACGTGTACCGACAGTACAAAGTAATTTGTCAGCTATAGAAATGCCAGCCTCATCTGAAGGCTAATATATAATGAAGGCCTTATCTCAAAACTGCCACTCTAGTGTCAATATCAGGCTGGAGAGGCGCAGATACTAACGCTATTTCTCTATTACCTACTCCTATTCACAAACATCAAAAGCTCATTTCAAATTCTATCAGTTGATTGATATTAAACTCTCTCAGTTTACCAATATTCTGCATCACTATATGTTCATTGCGAAGAGTCGTAAAATGCCGACGAAGCTAAAATAAGAACACTGGAATTTAGCATCTTGAACTTTATCGCTTGTGTCATCGATTGATATTCTTATCATGCACGTAACGAAAGCACTGTGAAATGATTTGTTTAGGATTCCGAGGACCCTCATATGGGCACGAAACTAGAATATCGAGATAAACGTACATGAATTCATTACATGGGAGTATTTTATTTTTGCTCTAAAAATATTTTTAATGCTCTGGTAGCATATGGATTCCATTATAATCTGGCTTTCGTTCTAGACTTTAGCTGTCTAGTTAAATTGTCTCGAATGTCTGTGACAAAGAGTTTGATAGTGCCGTACTGTACTGTATATATATATGAAAAGCTTGCTTCAATATGATAATCACGAAACATCGTAACTTAATATTCGGATTCCGTTTCCAAAGAAAGCTGCACAAAAGTGAACCGCCCATATCTAAATGGCATGTCATATAAATCGGTACAGTGAATGCTGTTCAACAAGAAGCTTATATGTAATACACTGGAGATTGCACTATGAACGTTTACTTGTCACGGGAAGGTATGACCTTGAATGACGCCTGGTTGTTCCTTCATCCCTTTCACACCAACTTGCCAAGTTAGGTGTGAAAGGGACAAAAAACAACCAGGCGTCATTCAAGGTCATACCTTCCCGTGACAAGTAAACGTTCATAGTGCAATCTCCAGTGTATTAGATACTAGCTGCTCCGCGCAGTTTCACCCCCGTGGCTCCTCTCCTGTTGGTCGTAGCGTGATGATATATAGCCTATAGCCTTCCTCGATAAATGAGCTATCTAACACCGAAAGATTTTTTTAAATCGGACCAGTAGTTCCCGAGATTAGCGCGTTCAAACAAACAAACAAACAAACAAACAAACTCTTCAGCTTTATAATATTAGTATAGATAAGCTTCTTGTTGTTCAACTCCCCCGCTTTCCTAGACATTAATCAGGTGTCACAGAAAATTGATGTTTCATAACGCTTAATTTAATTTATGGAAATTATAGCACGCATAAATCAAAGAGTAAACTACATGGAGAATTATAATAAAAACTTAACGACCAGGACATAACTCTCATTGGTACTTAAATATAGGTACGTTGAATCTGAGTAATAAATATTTTAAAGATAGAGCAATAAATATTATAAAATACATCCTGATGTATATTCTGGTTTCATTTTTTATTCAAAATCTACCTACTGTTCTACTGTTATACTGTTCTACTGTTACTGTGTACAAAAGCATTGAATCTAATCTATAATAATTTTAAATTTCGGTTCACTTTCGAGAGCGACTTAATAATATTTCTTTTAAATCTAAGTAAATAGCTGAACTTTTAAATCGAGTTTAGATTATTAATTATGTATTTATAATTATTATAACGACACATTGGTTTTTATTGTAATGGTAAAATAGTATTTAATCTAATACACAGAAGTGCGAGAACATGTGTTTAATACATGGAATGAATCATTGGCAATAACATGAAATCAGTCTTACTGTATTACTACTCAGACTAGTTACATAAGTATCATAACATAGCAATATATCTCAATGCAACCTAATACTTTTAATTGGAATGATATATTAACATTTAAATATGTAAGTAACTGCATATTGAAAAACATGAATTTTAGCATAGTTATAACAATTTAAAAGCTTCTATATAATTTTAACTATTGGTATTTAAAATGTTATGTACTGTACTATAATATAAGGGGTCGAAAGCAGACTTTTTGAAGTGTGGGCGAACTGTTGGTTGAAATATAGAGGAAAGTGAATCATGGAATTATTATTTAGCAATCTTAGTAATTGGCTTGGCAAAGTGCTGTAAATTCTATAATTGGATAATTTGAGTTTGCACTTGGATATCTTATTGTTATATCAGCACATAAAAGAAAGGAGTTATATCATCTTACTTCCTTCACAAATACTTAATAGCCTTTGAAATTATTTGTTTATTAGCATTTTATTAGAAAGTTTAAATTTCCAATAATCAAACATAGGCTTTCATAAAGCATCTAATTCTGCAATTATAATGTGGGCGCAGTATATTATTTATCTAGTTGCCAAAACATTATCCTCCCACGTGAATTTAAAACAACTTTCATTTTAAATTAGTAAGATGAAAAAAATGAAAATGAAAAATGATTTTTTTTTTTGTATTTGAATAAAAATGTGCATTGTGCAAGTTGTATTTTAACATGCCCTGAGTTTTACCTCAAGGAAGAAATGTAATCAATTTATTTTTGCAACGTAATTTCTCTGAAAGTAAAGTCCGGTATCTATGGAAAAAAGTGTATGTAATTGTAGGTATCTAGATCACTTGTGCTAGCTGCAGGAAAACACGCATCGGTGTTAATCAAGTCACGTACGTTGTGACCACGAATTCAATTTTTCATAATTCGTCACGAATTTAACGCGGTTACCTAAGTCTTAATTAATCTAGCCGTTTAGCAATAAAGTTCCTTTCTAATTTCTTTTTATGGCATATAGAAGCACCATTAATTAATTAATCGACTGTATAATTTAAATATTATGCGCTCAAATATTTATCGCCTATCGCTGGGTAGTGACGTGTGATTATGTATTGGAGTAGATAATTGATGCGCGTGTCTATCTCCTTTGATATTTATAGCTTATGTAATCAAGTTTCTTCCTTTGAGCGTTATGTAATAGACAACGTTATATGAATATAGTAACGATTAACTGGTTTTGAGAAAACAATGATAATTCTGTCAAGAAACTTTCGTTAGAAATACGAGAACACGGTGTAAATTTCACTCACCGGGTATGTCGCAGATATGGCGATCCAAAACCAAATTAAATATGAATTATTGAATGAAGTCATTAACACGTCACATACAAAGCAGGGTTTAGAAAAGAACTGAAGTCTGAAATGTTAGTCCTGTAACATAACCTCAAAGTATGTTGAAGGACATGTATGTCGTAGTTGTTCACCTCGCCAGAAATCTTCAGTGTGAAACTTAATTTAATCTCTGTGTCCCTGTAATACAGTTCAATTTAGAACAGGTATGAATGTTAAATGAAGATATTAGTTGCAGCAGAGCGTGAAGCATGAAAAGATGGTGTACAGCTTGTGAGCCTAAACATTTAATCTATTATAGCGAAGATAAAACTACGCAACTATAAAATGAGGAAATCTTTTCTCTCAGTATATTACTGTATGAGTAGATATATACCCAACCAACAAATCGTTGCTCTATAGAAGGGATAAGAACGTTTCAGAGGTGCTAATTGGTAGTCCTATAAGGGTGATAAGAACGTTATATAAACCCCAAAGTGGCGCATTTATAAAGCCATTTGATGGTATTGTGTTGCTGTAGCAGCAACTCAGATGCCAATTAGACCTATAGAAGAGTACACTTATAGAATCGCGATGCTGTTATAGAGCGAAGTAGTGATATAAAAGGAACCGCGATGCTGTTACAGCGCGAAGATGTGTTTTAAGAGTAACCGCAAATCTTTTGTAGCACGAAGTTGCGATGTACGAGCCACCGCGACGCTATAATTATAGTACAAAATGGTAAATCGTGAACCAGTTGATAATACGAGTAAATGACTATAGGAACCATCATCCTGGTGTCGAGTATTTATTTTTGTTACGCTGTTAATTATGTTAGATACATAAACTGACTTGTGAATGAAATTTTACTGATAGATTATATGCATAATTACGCTGTTTTTTTAATGCCCCCCTCGAATTATTGAGTTTTAAGTAATTAAAAACTAATTTTACACCAAATTGCTGTATAGGATGCCAAATAGCAACTCCGTGGCTATTATACATCCGCAAACGAACGTAGTTTTGACAACTGTCATGCCATATACTGGATCAAGTACTGGATTAATTTAGTAGGGTTCCCTGATGTAAATAGAAAACCCATAACATGTTTTTTTTTTGTATTTTCTAGTGCAAATTCCGATTTTTAGATTCCGATCCCGAAGTGTCAAGCAAAACACTAGAGTCTGAATGGTCTGCTTCTGAATTATCACAAACCACATGATGGCTGTTAACTTGGTTTTGTTCATAGGATGTAACAGATTGTACGGAATCATTGTCCGTATTCGAAGCCTCACCTTGAATTTGTCTGGTGTCAATCGTTACTGAAGTTGCGATTTTTTTAAATCGCTTTCTTACTTGTCTTACATATGTTCCACTTCGTTTAAACCTTTTCCTTTCTTCTAAATCCATGATTATTAAATAGAACCCTTCAATTATTTACGATACGGTGCTGACAATATGGCAGGTTTTTGTTGTTTTAAAGTGAAAGAAACTCTCTTATAGGCCGTATATCTCTCGTAAGTGTCGCATTTTACTACATTAATACGCCGTTTTTGTTACATAACAGAGTTATTAACTCTTTTATACAGTAAATCAGTCCTATAACTCTGACCACTCAGCTATTAAACCACTGCGTTATAATGGGCAGAAAAACACTAATATAATTCAATTAGGTTACAAAGAAGTGATATAAAACTCGGATATATCACCTAATTGCTCTATAATGGAGTTTCAGCAACCATGAAGATTCACAGTGCTATAATAGTAATAAGGAAAACCATTACAACACTAAATTGTCCTATTGTAGATTTTTTTACGCCTCTATAGGCATGGGACTATAAAGGTTACCCTAGAATCGTTTATTGCACTAATTTGCTGTAAAAAAGAGACCACCAGCGCTGTTATGTGATAATATCGCCCTGTTATTGCTGTATCAAAATCTGGATAAGAGCTGCTCTATAAACGCCGTATAAAATAGTGATATAAACGTTTACATCACCTTGTTATGGGACAAATTTGCTGTGTATGATTATAGAGCAAAATCATCTCATTAAACGCTATTATACAACAAGCTTGTCACCGCGACACTGTTATACGTCATTTAAAAAGCTTTTTAGTGATGTAAGTTATTGTTATAGGACATCTTTGCTGGTTGGGTAGGTACATATCAAGAAGCTTATATCTAATACACTGGAGATTTCAGTATGAACATTAACTTGTAACAAGAAAATATGGCCTTGAATGACGCCTGTATTTTTTTTATCCCTTTCACACCTAACTTGGCAAGTGGGTGTGAAAGGGATAAAAAAACATACAGGCGTCATTCAAGGCCATATTTTCTTGTTACAAGTTAATGTTCATACTGAAATCTCCAGTGTATTAGATATAAGCTTCTTGGTACATATCAATTACTTATGAACACATTGACATTTGTGAAACACTTATAATGGAGGAGATGGAAAACAAAGTGACATAATTCGTCTATAATACCTATATCTCTAGCATAAGTTCCCAACATTCAATTCCTTATGCTTCTAATCTTAAAAAGGCTCAATTAGATACCAAGCCATAGCCAAGACAAAATAAAAGAAGAAACCTCAATCTAGCATCTTAGAAGCCCGACACTTTCTTACATAAAACGATAGTGACACAATAGAATTATTCGGAAGAGCGCACCAGTAAGATAACAAACTTCTTTATGGCATTATTTAAACAGACTTTACATACAACTTGTTGATTTTGAGCGTTTGGTACTGAATGATGCATTATTAGTTCTTCAAAATGGCGTCAGCAATTAACGAACGCGAACGGGATGCGGGCGAATGAATTGAATGTGGCCTGTTGATCGAGGAAATCGCCTGTGGAGCAATGAACGGGGCCATTACTCTGCGTTGTATTTATTACCAAAAAAACTTTGTCTCTAATGTATCTAGCAACTAGTTTGAATAACTTGTGGGTGGAATTGGACGTATAATTTTGAAGGATCGTGATTAATTCCTTTTTTATGACATGGCCAACGTCATCAAATCGCTCAGGCGTGGTTAGAGGGGAAGATCGTAACTCGTAGGGTAATTCAAACGTGTTTGTTTGTGCAATTTTACACTAGAAAACTTAAATTATAAAGAAAATATTATTTAGTTAATTTATATGCGCGTTGTTTACTTTACAAAGAACGTCACGATTAGAAACTTACAAACACTTGTCACATTAATTTTAGGTTGAATAACAACTTGTTCATTTATTCTTGTACGTGGCATATAAAAAATGTAAAATGTTGGACACGCAAATTTGCTTAGAATTTGCTTAGAATAGACCGCTGTCAATATTAACTAAGGAGTATGTTGACATGACATTTGACACAAAATGACTACTTTCGCCAGTATGACAGTAATGTAAGCAGTAGGCTAAAACTTTCCACTGTAGGTGTTCCATTGTGAAAAAGGTTACATACGGAACTAAGAGATTGCGATATTTGTGAAAAGTTTTAAACTACGTAACTGCGGTGTTATCTAACAACCCATCGCCATCCATAATTTAGGTATTAATATATCGGTCAAGTATTTTTGAAAGTGAATAATCTTATAATTTAAGTGAGGATTTTGAATCGCTATATAATAAGGTTATTGACATATAATTCTTATTCGTAAATATTTCTCGTAATACAGGGTGTCTCAAAAGAAAGTTTATATTTTGTGGATGAATAAAAAAAAAAGTAAGCGGTGTATTGAAAAAATGTTTATTAATTATTAAAGTGCATATGGTACGGGAGCTATTAACGTTTAAAAAAAAGTCATTTTAGTATAGTTGGTTTTTTGATATACTGTTCCTCTTGCTATTTCGGTTAGAGTCCGGGCTGTCTGGCTGGTCGCAGTGGTTGCGTTTTTTAGTGCGCATCTTATCTGCACAGGATAATTTCCTTAATTTTAAGTCATTTTTTAACGCGTAATTTTTAATATTTTGCCTTTAGATAGATCCATCAGACATAATTTTTTTATTGCAAGACGTTTTTTTCGTTGTTAAATAGGTACAAGACGCAATTTTTTATTTCGTTTTTATAAAAAATTCAAATTATTTTAGAATGTCTGTAAATTTCATATTATGTTCTTCAAACATAATATAATCTAAAATTAATTAGCCAGACGCTAATTCGATTGTTAAGTATTAAATATGTACAAATAAAAACGTAGTGAAAGTAGGTAAGTATAACAATTTGATGATTGTGTATATGGAGAGATAGTTTAAAGTGCAAGAGAGATAGAAAGGGTCGGCCGCGAAAATTAAATAACAATAAAAAATAACTTTTTTTTTTCGAAAATATAAGATGCATGGAAATTGAATTGTTCCTACTCTAGGATTCCCTGTGTTGTGGGAACAAGTACCTTCCATTGGTACATTTTATTCCTTAGGCTAAAAAATAAACTATTAGGGTACATCAACAATCTTCAATACCAAACAATTTTTTTTATTACTTAACTAGCGACCCGCCCGGGCCCTGGCTTCGCACGGGTGCAATACTAAATACACTACAGAAAAACTGTGAACGTTGTATATAAAAACATAGCGGCCCGCTCCGGCTTCGCACGGGTATAAAATATATAGCCGGGCGGCCGGCCGGTACCGCCGCAAACGCTACGTCCCGCAATTTTTAAATCTGTAATATCTTCGAAAATATTCACTTAAATCATACGGTGTAAAGGGCCATATAGATCTATATTAAATGAACAATGTATTCAAGGTCTTTAATTGGTTAAGGATTAATGCTGTATTGGTTAAAATCGCTTCGAAAATTAGCCATTATTTTTCGTAAAAAGTAAATGACAAAAAAAAGTTATTGTGGGTTATCCATAAGAGATAGACATAATATACCATCACGGACTTTTCTGTAGACCTTTTCAATGTGTACTATAGTTAGTACATTATTTTGATAAAACTCGTAGGGTTCAGCCTGCGTTTGCACTGTAAGTGGAAAAAATGTAATTATTTACGACATCATATTAGAAACCTCAAAAATAACAGTACTTCTCCACTATTTAATGGATGTTATTATACATATAAACCTCCCTCTTGAATCACTCTATCTATTAAAAAAAACGTATCAAAATCCGTTGCGTAGTTTCAAAGATTTAAGGGGACATAGGGACATAGGGACAGAGAAAGCGACTTTGTTTTATACTATGTAGTGATGATGATAACAATATTAATTCATTAATCTTAATTCTTAATATATATACATAAATCTCGTGTCATAATGTTTGTCCTCAATGGACTCCTAAACCACTTAACCGATTATATTAAAATTCGCACACCATGTGCAGTTCGATCCAACTTGAGAGATAGGATAGTTTAAACATGTAGGTACCACGGGCGAAGCCGGGGCGGACCGCTAGTATACCTATATAAATTCATGCTAACTACTTTAGTTCAATTCAATACAAACTTAAACATGCGAGTGTGTGTGTGTTCACGTGTGTGTGTCATGTGTGGTGTGGTGTGTGTGTGTTGTGTGTGTGTATGTGTGTACATCAATATTGAAACTAATTTTCTAGTTGTTTACAGATGATGGAATATTGGAAAACAATAACAATTCCTTAGACGATAACAAAAATAATTCTGACAGTGTGAGGGAAGATGATGATGATGATGATTATGAAGATGGCTTTTTAAATTTAACAATGTAATTGTTTAACCTTCATTGATATAGTTTTTATTCCATTCTTTTCAATGTATGTAATGAATGTAATTTATTTTTCACTTTTATGTTTTTTTTTTTTTCATTTTAGCTTTTATTTATAAGAACAAGTGTAAATAATATTGTATTCTTGCAATTATTTCCTGTCGCATAATTAAAATACACTAGCTGATGAGCTGCATGCTTCATTACTTTTTTTTATTTATACACATTATTTAATACTTAACAATCGAATTAGCGTCTGGCTAATTAATTTTAGATTATATTATGTTTGAAGAACATAATATGAAATTTACAGACATTCTAAAATAATTTGAATTTTTTATAAAAACGAAATAAAAAATTGCGTCTGGCACCTATTTAACAACGAAAAAAACGTCTTGCAATAAAAAAATTATGTCTGATGGATCTATCTAAAGGCAAAATATTAAAAATTACGCGTTAAAAAATGACTTAAAATTAAGGAAATTATCCTGTGCAGATAAGATGCGCACTAAAAAACGCAACCACTGCGACCAGCCAGACAGCCCGGACTCTAACCGAAATAGCAAGAGGAACAGTATATCAAAGAACCAACTATACTAAAATTCTCTCTTGTCAACGTTGGTAGCTCCTATACGAATAATATGGGAATTTATTTCTTAAAAATAATATCGTCCAAATGCAGTCCATTGCGTTCACGGCACTCATTTAATCGAACAGTAAAATTACAGTATTTATGACAGCTCGGCAGGTAGACACAGTGATGGCTGCCATTTCGTGCTGGATATTTTCTTTTAAATGCTCTAGAGAAGTTGGTTTGTTGGCATACACTTTAGATTTAAGATACCCCCTATGCACTTTAATAATTAATAAACATTTTTTCAATACACCGCTTACTTTTTTTTTATTCATCCACAAAATATAAACTTTCTTTTGAGACACCCTGTATTACGATGATAAATATATTCTTCTTTCTACGAATGTTAAGCAAAAAATACTACGACATCTCGAGCTCTGGCGGTCTACTATTCATAAATAAAAATTTGGAGCAACGTTTCGAGAACAGTTAAGTCTTGAAAAACGATTTGTAAATCGTAAATATGTATTTTATTTATTTATTTATTTATTCTTTATTGTACATAATATACCAAACATAAATAAGCTATACTATAATTAAATACAATGAAAACACACGGCACATACGTACTAAAAGGCGGCCTTATTGCTCAAAAGCAATCTCTTCCAGGCAACCCTGATTGGTAAGAAATGTATGCTAGAACGCGACTTGGCGCCAATTCAATAAATAAATTAAGCAAAAGGTACAATACAAATAATAAAAATGTTGTGTGGTTTTATGAAACCACGGTAAAAGTGAAACTGTTCGAACGGTTCCGAACACTGCTTTGTGTAGCGCATGTATGTATGCGACTAGAAATACAATATTTTATGCTGCATTACCAAATGCTGTCTGCTAATGAATAAATAACTATATTTGATAGCATTGATTTGGAATTACATTCTTAGTGAAAGATTTGCAGAATATCCCGATTTTTTAGACTTCTGACTATCTGTGCATTCGACTTCCGAATCTTAACCTATATGCTTAGATTACATATTACTCAATTTCTTCTCTTAAGTTCATTACATCCCTCTTCTAGAATTAATATACAAAGTAAGATGTCAAATATTAATGTACGATGCATCAATATCTTTAGAAAGTCACATGAGCAGCTTTTTATTTACTTATCTCATAGATAGGTAACCTGTATAGCCATACTAGTAAGTTGTCACTTGTCGCGCCATACTGGGTCTAACTCTCTAATTAATTAATTTCTTTCCAAGAATTCCACTAAAATCGATCTTAACTTAATTACGCTGCTAATCTGCTATAAATGTTAATTTTTTAAACGATTTTAATTCACGAAAGTTTCCACGAATATCTTGATGACAAAATGGATGGATTTTATAAACCACAAAATCATCGACAGGTCCTTAGGTACCTAGTTAGTCAATGAATTAAATTCTGTTAAATTGTATTATAGACTAAGCAAAAACAATAGAGGTTCTTTCCGACTTTTCTCGGTAGAAGTTTTTTAATTAGTAGTAATGAAAACATTGACTATTCATACCCTCATGCAAATGTTTACAAGAATAATAAGAATAAATTTAAGTTTATTACAACATTGTGTTAATAAGATGACATCGAGACGGATGCGCTAAACAATAGATGCATTCAAATAAACTATTTATAATGTATTTATTCTAAACCTTGGCGCTTGGTAATATAGAAATGCTTAGGGCACGCCGCCAAGACGAGTTATTAACAGTAAATAATTATATGAACCTTGAACTTCTTGACACGTAAATATCAGCAACACGCAAACACTCCCCAGAGGAATAAAGCTAAATATCATTTTTGTGTGTATAACTACACGTTTAATTCTGCCACGTGGTTTAAATTATTTCGGTGTACCTAGGGGCGGATACGGGTCGAACACCCCAAACAGCGAATGTCGTTACTCCACGACCCCATATGTTTTCGAAACCCTAATCTTATTTAAGTCGGTGCTTTACCAATTCAGAAAATCAATACGCGTTCTTTTAAATTGCTTCAGTTAAAACCGGTCGTGTATCAGTTGAAATAAATACTACACATAACATATATCCTGCAAGAATTTTAATTAAAAATTCTTAAAACAATGATAAGTCTCATATAAATCCATTGAATACAGAAGATTTAGTCACCGTGTAATGAGTCGGTATCGGCTTTCCTTTCTATGCGTTCACTGCGGTTACGCTATTTCATGGTTGACGTAAATGCTTCAATATAACATTGATAGGGAATGCACATTCTTTTCACCGTATGATTTAAAAGGCATTCAATGTACCTACGCATGTCTGCTTTCTCTTTAAACGTGCAGTTAAAGCTTGTAAGAGTGTAAATTGATGGTACCTATATTTAAAAGTACATCATAAACACGGATGTAATAAAGAGCTTATAAAATGATTTGCGATTTGCATGTCTAGCTAACGAGCATACGATGGGCTTATATCGATTTCTACGTGTGCGAGCGGGATAATTTCGCTCGCTTGGCTTGCATACAAATACCGCTGTCACGTCATGGTCGCTGCATTTTTTACCGCGCGCTTGTAATCCGCCTTGAAGATTACAGGATAAAACCGCTATGCGGTATTAAAATTATATTATATTATTATTATTCTGGAAGCTATTTCATATTTTAAGACGTCATGCAGTTTTTGTGAATCCATTCTGATGATACTATAATCTTAGAATAGGTCATGTTTTAATTATTATAATTGCAGTACAAATAAATAATTTGTGGATATATTAGCCATTATCAAAACTTACATATTATAAAACATTTATATTTAATTTATTCCTTTGCCATAAAGTATGTGCTTGAATATGCTCATAGCGAGGCGTTTCGATCTGTGATAAAAAGGCGTGCATCCCATAATTTACGTCTAGGCAGCTATAATACTGGTCCTATCTTGGCCTAGAGTCCGCCTACCACACGATAACATGACATCCTATATTTTCAACAAGTTCGCTTCTAGCAATATATTACTGGTACTGTAATTATGCAAATATTGAACTGTTATTTTTCTTCTTTTGGCAAAAGACTACGATTATTATTTATATAAAAAATCATTTAGATAGCGTGAGACTACGAGATTTAAACGTTATACGATAAAAAGATGCTCTTATCGCTTCCAGCATTCCTTTTTTAAACATAATATATATTTGTAACTGTCAAACGCTTTAATGACGAGATGAAAGATAAATGACCGTTTCAAATCAATGTGACTATACACAACGTAGACACAAGACACGTCCTCTATTCAGCATGTATTTAAAAATTAACATGTTAGAGCAATCAGCTATCTTGTGGTTGATTGATTAATGCTTTTTAGACAATATTTGTCTCATATCAGTTTCATGTTCTATCAAGACTTGCATGTTATCATTATTAACTTTAATATCAGTGATTTAATAAATATCACAACGTTTTGTTTCGACAAAGAGGATACATATTTTTACATTTACTGCAAATAAATCTACGTTCACCAGAAAATAATGACATGATGCGTCGATTAATTTCCCTGAACACGCAATTAGTGGCCTCTTTTATTTTTGTTTTTGATACATATTTATACACTGCTGCCTAGAAGTGGGTTGTGAAACCTGGCTTATCGTTCATCTTTCACACAGGTTTTCTTAACCCTACTAATGAATAGCCCCGTAATTGTGACATGAGACTTCTTTTGCGCGAAATATTATTTTTAATTAACGTTAAGACATTCCTTTAATGATAAAAAGCTGCCTTTCAACACGCACAGTCTTATTAATACTTTATTTTGCTAGTTATTTATTTGTACCCACCAGCTAGTACATATAATATAACTAGCCGCTCCGCGCGGTTTCACCCCCGTGGCTCCTCTCCTGTTGGTCGTAGCGTGATGATATATAGCCTATAGCCTTCCTCGATAAATTTGCTATCTAACACCGAAAGAATTTTTTAAATCGGACCAGTAGTTCCCGAGATTAGCGCGTTCAAACAAACAAACAAACAAACTCTTCAGCTTTATAATATTAGTATAGATATATAGAAATACGTCTCATTAAATGTAAAACGAAAATTGATATTAAACTGTGGATAAATAAACAAAATGCGCAAAGCAGCAAACATTGCAGGTATAATATCTAATCAATTTAATATTTATTTATTTATTTATTTATATGATTTTCCAACAAAGGATACAGTCTATATTATTTTACATAGCTTACAATTGAATACAATATGGTCTACTGCACCTTCAATAACAGGAAAATACAACATTACATTAAGTTAAATTCAATATGTCAATTTGCTGAAAAAAAAAATATAATTTTAAACTAATTTTTTATATAATAATAATTTTAAATTTTAATATAATAATAATTTGAACGTCAAAGTGCTTAAATATTTTATTCCAATTAAATTCATTATAATTCATTCAAACTTAATACTTACATAAAATACATTTAATAAGAAGATAATAGAAATTTTTTTTTTATCGCTCATTACAGACTTTGAGGATTAACGATTTAAATTTCGTTAATGATTGACCGAAGATGTCTATGTCTCCCGAGATGCTCGTGAGCTTATTATACTCGTGGGAAAGTCTCACTATGGGTGAATTTTTGCCAAGATTTGTCCTATAAGAAGGCGCACTCAGGAGGGAACGGGGTTGACGGGGGATTCTAGACGGTACATTGATACAGAGCCTACTAAGTAATGCTGGACAGTCGAGACCGTTATTTAACAATTTGTATAAGAACGAAAGATCAGCTATAGTGCGACGCGATTCGAGAGATGTCATGCTAAAGTGTTTAAGCCTGCCTTCATAAGAGCTTATGGATCTTACTATACCAGCTCGGTACGCAAGATGGCGTACAAGTCTCCTCTGAATATTTTCAATTCTATTTTTGTGAATCTGATAACAGGGGTTCCAAACTATACTGCAATACTCCAAACGACTGCGCACGAAGCTATTATAAAGGAGTAGAGCAGTAGAGGTGTTTTTAAATTCCTTTGAACAACGCAGAATAAATCCAAGAGAACGGTACGCCGCTGCGATGACAACATCATAATGTTCTATAAAACGTACCTTACAATCCAAGTGCACTCCCAGATCGCGAATCGTAGACACTTCCAGTAGAATGTTACCCTTAATGTGATATTTAGAGAGTATTCTATTTTGGGAACGAGTAAAAGATATCTGGTAACACTTACCACAATTCAGATACATTGCGTTTCTTTCCCACCAATTAGTCAGTCTATCTAGGTCAGATTGTATTAAATCGGAATCAGCACGAGAATTTATTTGACGAATTAATTTCAAATCGTCAGCAAATAAAAATGGTGTACTGTGCTGGAAAATATCAGGTAAATCATTAATAAATATGTTAAAAAATAATGCATTGATATCACCAAAATACTTGGTACAATAAACATTCAATAATAATTGTTCTTTATATTGCGTACTAGCGGTCCGCCTCGGCTTCGCCCGTGGTACATATTTACGTTTTCTCTACGTAAGAACCATCCTCGTACTTCAAGGAATATAATAAAAAAAGAATTAACGAAATCGGTTCAGCCGTTCTCAAGTTATGCGCTTACCAACACATTTTGGGATTCATTTTTATATATAAGATTACGTATTTTCAATTTTAAATTGATATTATTTTATCAAAAGATTATCTGATGTCAGATCACATGATTCAGGCTACCTTTTATAGATGGTAGAAGGCGGATGTCGTCGTAGATAATTCAATTAGAATATTATCTCATTAGTAATCAAGATATTTATACATTGCAAAGGAGATAATTGGTGTTTGACGATGTTTAAGAAAGTTTAAAATATACTCTAATATTACTAATACTAATATTATATTAGTAATTAATTTGTTTACTACCTACTAGGTAGGTAAGGTCTAAGGTCGAATCTTTGTTAAATTGTTTCATAGAAATCTCTAAAAATCAATTAAACAGCATTTGTTTTAATTAATGTACTTATTCAAATGCTAAGAATACATACAATGATTTAATTATAATGTTTTGTGGGTAAACATAAAATTATAAACTGTAGACAATAACATTTTGTGCGAGTATATCGTAAGAAATAAAAAGTCAATTAAGATACCCAGTATCATCGTTAAGAATAAGAGGCATCTTTACGGAAGCATTGTGACCTTGCAGATTGTTTTCATAGTGTTCTCAGTAAAAATCTTAAATTGTTTGCATTTTACAATTACAAGTAGGTATCTACGTAAGTACTTGATTATTTGTACAAACCGACAAAAAAATAAGAAAACTCCGCAGGAATTATAGCCACTACCAAATTCGCTCGTTACGTAGTACATATAAATCTTTGTTTCCTCTTTCCTTTCCTTGAATTACCAGATCATTTATCCCGCGTTAAAATTTTCATATTTTATACTTAACCCCTTACCGCATACAAAGCCACATATGGACGACGAAGTTCATGAATTTTTTATAGGCAAACTATAAACAATATCTAAAAAAATTACCTTACATCTTAAACAGCATTTCATTAAGAATTGGAATGTAATTAATTTATACAGTGTAAATAATATCCATCAGATATATTATAGATTTAATCTAGCGCGTGCGACGGTTTGGGTGCGCGGAAAAAACCGTGATTTTCAAATTAAAATTTCAATATCAAAAAGGTGAGTAAAGCCATGAAAAAAAATATTACTTCATTCTTTAGTCTTTCTAAAATAAGGTAAAACATTTGGTTTGGTTGTTTTTTTGCTTTAATCATGTTTTTTTGTACTTTTCCAAATCTGTCATATTTGGCTTCGTATGCATTCCGTCCAAAATATATTATGTCATATGTGGCTTGGTATGCATTTAAGGATACTTTCACTGATTGTTCCAGTATCGATCCTGGACACTTTTATCTCACTGCTAAGCATGTCAATATCAAATCATCATCAATAAATACAGACTCATGCTATATGCCACTGTATGATTTTTAATTAGTCGTTTCAGAGCAAATGCGAAAGTCAGGGAAAGCTCTTATCACCAAAAGACGTGGTCGTCTCTCAAAAACTTAGAAACATCGGCATCTCTGGAGTCTCCTCAGTATTCCTGACTCGCCAATTGCCGCAAAAAAGCTACGAAAAACTCCTGCAAGACATCTTGATTCTGTACGATGATTTTCACTTTGATTCTGTACGATCTGATGGGATTATTCATTACCCAATTTGGAAGAAGAACGCCCGTGAGCTATGCCTATATTGTTCCAATTTCGTTCCTTCACGTTATGTGAAAAATATAACGTGTTTTTATGTTATAATGACAAACGTAATTGTTTTAAGCAATTTCACGAAGTATAAGTTGGCTGTGATTCTGGGTGTTATTTAGGTATACATATATAGTACTAACATTTCGCCCGCGGCCTCGCCCGCGTTTTCAAAGAAAACCCCGAATAGTTCCCGTTCCCGTGGGATTTCCGGGATAAAACCTATCCTATGTGTTAGTCCAAGTTACCCTCTATATTATGTGTGCTAAATTTCATTGAAGTCGGTTCAGTATTTGCGTGATAGAGTAACAAACAAACACATACATATACATCCACCCTCACAAACTTTCGCATTTATAATATTAGTAGGATAGGATTTATGTAAAATACATGTAGTATATCAGTTGACTTAGCATTCAGGATACAAGCCTAAGTTTAGTTTGGGGCTTAGCAACCGTGTGTGTGAAATTAGTCCGGAATATATTTTTATTTTATTAATAAGTTACTTTTTTCTAATTGCATACGAAGCCATATATGACAGAAAAAATACAACAAACACTGCATACGAGTCCATATATGGCGCCGTTTCATATTTTCTATAATATAAGTAAATAATTTTTTTTCTCAATTTGACCTCATAATGTAAGGTCTAATAAACACTTTTTTGCAAAAAAATAATTTTTATTTCATCTCCTTAATAATTCATGCAATAAGGGGTTAAAATTTTAAGTAAAACGTAATTTTATAGATAAGATCTATCTGTAAAGGGACATCAGTTTTATATTCACACTTCACAGTATCACGTTTCCAAACACCGGATAAATTACAATGGAGCCGCGGACCAACATCAATGTCACCAAGGAAATCTTTTGTTTGTCGCTCATTTGGGACCGTGTGAATATTAATCTTATTATTTCGAAATGCTCATTATAATACAATGTTGCAATTTAAACGAGTTTTACAGTGTATGAGAACCATCTTAATGAATAACCGTAAATCCGATTTTAAATAGAAGTAATAAGGAAGCGCATAAAATTTAAAGCTTTGCTTTTTGTATAAAGCATCATTATGTACTTCCAATTATTGTATATAATAATGTTGTTTTGGTTTTAAGGCGACCTAATTGACTTATCACAAGGATACTGTGTGAGTTCGTTAATGTTAATATTTAGATAGAATGCAATTGCAATGCATAGGTAACTATAACATGATAACATCGTTTCTACGATTTCGACTATTATTTTGTTATTTAAGTCCGAATAAACATTTTGGTAGAAAACACAAGCTAGTAATAACGTGCATATTTTATACGAACATTAATAATTTTAATACATTATTAAGAAAAAATTTAACATTATTCTGGACATAAAATATGTGATTTAAATTATACCTACTTGACACAATTTGTAAACCAAGTCAAAGGGTAAAAACCTTCAACCAATAAAGGTATCGCGAATGTTTATTGTCTACAGTGCGGTGTGGAACTAGGTCACAGTTTCAGTGAATTATGTACATAATCTGTATTTATAGCACAGTAAACAACTCAACCAATTTTATCACCAAACTGTTAATAAAGTTAATTACACATGTGGACTTGATGAATATGACTAATTTACGTAAGGATTCAAAATACTTTTAATTATACAGAATTATTCCTTCTTATCAGATTCGATACAATGAATATTGTTTAAATTAAAATGTTTTCGATTATACGGCTGTGGTTTATAATATGTTATTAATTATTATATTGAGAGCACATTTACATCAACAAAAACTTCGTGAGATTTATCCGTCTGGTACTATCACATGGTTTGTCAGATGTGTGTAATTCCGCACAGAATGAATAATGGTCTGTATTTCTGTTATGATCTCACTAGTTATGTATGTTCATGAAATTTGTCACCTCAAGGATCGATATCACCATTTAAAACATTGAACGAGTCAGTTATAATTCGTCACGAATTGCAAAATCGATACCGCAGTTCGAGCAGCTATTGTTTTGTACTTTATAACGAAACAGCTGCGTAATCGGTAAAATTGATGTCATTTGTTTGAGATAAAATCAAAAGGTTTACGGTATAGGATAGTACTGTGAAATTATAGAAATCTTAATTCATCCGACGGATTCAAGGTGCGGAAGAAACTTTCTAATTTTGTTTCGGCAATTATTGTGCTAAATTTGTAGAGGTGCATCGCAATGATTAAGCAAATTAATTGTTCACATTCAGAACAAGAAGACAGAACCTTGTACTTGCTAATTTCAAAACGTTGATAATTAGTTTTACGACATTGTTCCAAAATTAATATATTAGTAAATATATAGTCTGTGCTGGCGCCCCCGCAACTCTCTGGCATGCTCAGTCTTGGCATTACCTATATGAAATAAATGCAGTGGGTGTAAGTCGTATGTGCAACCAAGTTGAATTAATAAACCAGTTTACATTTAAATATTACCTAACTTGTATTCCCACGTGTATTTAATCATGTTTTATTGGAAGACTAATTATGGGGATGTCATGTGGAAATTTGTTTTAAATATACGTTTGATATTTATTAATGTCACTATAGCCTTATAAATTGAATATGTGTTTACCTATTAGTAGATATAGGCTTAAATAAGAAACAAATATGTATAAGTGACTCAGACATACTTTGCACATGTTTTCGCATAAGTGCGATTTTAAAAACGTCAATAAAAGCACAATAATTTATTATTATTGAATGACTTCATCTACCCAAAATATCAGTAACGCATGAAGTTCTACCAAATTTAAGTATTTTTTTTCCTGTTCATTTCATTTACGCCATGGATTATATAATAAATATAATTTAGATAAAAATCAAAGGAAAATTTAGTATATTTACAAAATCACAGAACTATCTGTATACAAAATGGTATTACGAAATTGGCCATATTAAAAAATTATATGATCCCCAAAGCGAAATCAAATTCATTCAAATGCAAATTGATATATATATATAGACTTCCTTAATATATGTATACTCCTAATTATAAGTAATAATTATTGTAATTGAATGCCTCATAGCTCGCATTTCACATAAAAAGTGAGAGTAAGAACTTGAAACCGAAACATTTGTCACTAAAATAACGATGTGAGTTTCCCCTAGCTATATTTTACAAGCCATGGGAATAATTAAAAAAAAATACTAGTTTTATAAATTGAAAAACATTCAAAAAAATCGATACATAAAATGGATTTATGTACAAGTTATTTTTATGACCCCTGCCCACTGTCCATGTTTCAATTTTGAAAAATCTTCCAAATATCTTGATAAAAATATTATACAAAACGAAGGCCATTGGACCTTAACAATATCTTACTTATTTTATTATCGAACCCAAATGCTATTTTTCAATTACATACAATTTTGTTCTGATCCTTTTGCACACAAAATTGTATTAAAAACAATAATTTTTCCTTGTAACGAACTCTCCAAAGCACCCTATTCGTCTAGCTCTAGCTCAACTATCTTAAAACACTTCTACGAGATAGTTGCGAATATTCACACATAATTGAATCTGTCATACGTTCTCTGGGTCTGCTTAGTATCGCATCGGGGCGTCTGAATCGAATTCTTTAGGAGTATTTTTAGATCCTCTCACAACAAGTGATCTCGGGCTGTAACTAATATTTAATATGAGCGTGTGAGATTTATTTTTATGGCTTGGATGATAATCTATACGTTATGGTAGATATGCAATTGCACGTTAAGACTTAAGAGCAATGTTTCTTATAAACTTGTTGTTTACATTATATCACATACGAATTTGCACTAACTATTATAGAGATAAATTTTGAAATGTAGATCGGTTCGCTTGCGCTATTTTTTGTAATTTAAGGTAGGAAGAGAACGAGAAGAGAAAACAGTAATTATTTTTTGTGAGTTGTATTTAGTACGATTTTTACATATAGGCAGGTACCAAAAAATAAGCTACTAGGGAAGCGCGTACCATATCTTAGACCACATCTTAGCATCCCATCAGGTTCAGGAGAGATTGTGGTCAAGCGCTTCCCTATTTACAATTAAAAAAAAATTACATTCAAATATTATCATTTAAAACTTCCATTAATATCTATGTCACAACAAAAGTTTTATATTCCATGAAATTCAGAACAATTTTCCAAAACCGATTCGTGTTTTAAAAGAAATGTTGGTTTTAAATAATAACATAACAACTATAGGTCGTGCATTTAACTTGTCAGCTAAATTGAAAGATTTTAGTAGGTATTTCCTTTCATGAGTGAAACCTTATCTTCATGTTTTAAAATTTATTAATGTATATTCTTTAAGGTATTCTGCAATTTGGGAACTAATGGAAAGAAAGTCGTTAAACTGCCAATATATGAATACAAAAATAGAAGCGGCCGTGCCTTCCCACTTAACAAGGAAACCACGTAATAAATTTTATCTCCTTGTAATGGTTACTTTCTTCATTAACAGCAACTTATAGTGCTATAAAGATGAAGGAACTGAGATAAACAAGTGACGTAGAAAAGTTCAAATAAAACTTTAGCTTGCGTTTATAAATTGATTGTTTGCTGTCGTTTTCACTCCATTATTTCAGTCGTAATTCAGTTTGTTTGTGTTGCTTCGCCAATGAAAATGTCAATTTAAAAATACAAAGTTCAATTTGAATGTAAAATTTCAGTTTTGGGCTTTTTCCGGGGGTTATCAGATTTTTGATTATTTACATATTTTCGATTTAAACTAACGATGCATTATATATACAATGTTTATTATAATTATACATTTATTAGCCTTATTGTGATACCATTTCGAATGATACGCGCAAGAGAAAGCCAGTACGCAAACATTGGCTGTAAAACTGATAGGTTATTGCCATCTTCGTCTAGAATGTCGCCTGCAAACTGTCCAAGTATCGAACGAAGCAGTAAAATTGCAAGGAAAAGTTGGCCGTATGCCAACTGTCGCGAAGCCAGCGCGATTTAAATCCGAAAGGAAACTCTTTCCTTATTCATGTGAAAATGTAAACGCACGCATTCCACGTCGCTCCGAAAGTGAGTTTTGTTCATTTCACATTCATAAAATGAACAGAAGTCACGTTACAGAAGCACTCATATTTTAATACTTTGATAATGACGTATGTTACAGCTACATTATGCAAGCGGCAAAACTGAATAAGTTTTTTTTTTTTATTAATTAATTCATTTAACATGTAACATAAAATCACCATATAGCCTTATCATAGCTATTAGCATTAATGATTACTTTACAACCGAGTTTCAACTTCCCCAATAATGGGAATTAACAAAACAGGCACGCAAACCGTCCCTTCTCCAAGCGTTAGCAATAACGTGACTTAGTTAGTATCAGCCTATCTCATCAAGCGGTCTTAACATTAAATACATTATACACTCCAAGGGAAATAATCAAGTATGTAAGCCCTGTTACTAAACATTGACTTGAAACACAATATAACAGAAGGGTTATGCTAAGCACTTTAGCAGACGGCTGTATCGCGTCATCATTTAAATCTTGAACCGTCATTATCCTCTTAAAACTCTCGTATTCTAAGGCACAAATATACGACAATTCTAACACTATACATGAAGAAAAATCTGCACCGCAAGGAAAATAGTAACAATAAAACTCTAGCCGGCAAACTTTCCTTTCAAAAGTAACCTTTATAACAAAGAGAGTTAGGGCTACTTTAGTTTATTGCGAGTCATAACTCATAACGAGCCCGCCGCCGAGGATACCCTAGGGGCTGCATAGTTCACCCCAACCTTGTCAGTTTTCTGGAAAATTTGCCAAAACAAGTTTGTTGTTCCCGTCTGCAATTGTTCGCAGTCTAACAACTGCCACGGCTACTTCTGCATGCGATTGAATATCATTTAAATAGCATTATAATGTACAAATGAAGCTTAATTACGAATTTTGCTGTTTATGGTATAATTTGTATACGTAACAAACGTTCCTAATTTCTATATGGTATAAATTATATTGAGTAACTATTCTTGTAACTGTTTTCACAGTTACTCTTATAAACAACGCGTCTTCTTGTGAACGTTTCCATCTTTGTCGGGAACGATCTCCCAAGACGTAAAGAATTATTGCTCTTAGGGTGTGACCCTCAACTTTATCTTAGGATTTTCACGACACGAACGGATGATTCATTCAGTGGAAAGTATAAGGGGAATGTCAACATAATTACAACGATAAAATGTAATTACTGTCTGTTTTAGCGTAGGAAGGTTTTTATGAACGGTATAATAAGAAGTAAGAATCTCCAGAAATTCCACCTTCTTGGAATCTTTATTAAAAAATTATCATATTGCTTATGTTGTAGAACAGTGGACGTTATCGAAGTGATTTTGTAAGAAAAATTACATAAAAAAATTACTAAGTAGTGTTACCATGATCTTAAAATTACCTCCATACATGCATTATATCAGTCACGTTTTTTATAATTTCCTTGTTGCTGAAGCGTGTCAGACTTGCGCTATTTTAATCAATGTTTTATTTCATTTCAGTATTACGTGTATATCTTTTATTGTGTAATGTGCAGTGTTTAAACAAAAATTTAAAGGGATGAAGATTAAAATAAATTCAATCAGAGCTTCTATTAAGTACGTAAGTACTTCGTAGTACGTTGTTTATTTTCGTGCATTTCTACAGACACATAAGCGAACAAAATCTGTCAACAAAAACAAAATCAAAATCATTCATAGTTTATATTTTTTAGTTAGTATAAAATTCAGTAGGTACTTAAGTAGAGTATGCAAATTAAATGTAAATGTAATAAAAAAGGAACAATATTCAGATTTGATGAAAATGCAGCTTGATTGCAACATGCACGTCGCACGCGCAATGCTAACAAGTAGAAGCAGATGTGATCTTATTCTTCACCTGCTCGCCAAAACACCTTGTTATACGGAGACGTTTGCCATTTTTGGTCTCACGACCGTTTCGTGTAGCCTTTTCTTGACCCTTGATATTTAGGGCTTATATAATTAATCTAAGTTTTAGGCATGACTAAGAAATAACCTTGACGAGTCGGCTGAAGGTTAACCGATAATTGAAGGAAAATGTTTCACGAGAGGGATCATTTTTAGGAGCACAATTAGAATGTTCCAGTTTTAGGATTCTGGTTGTTACTTTACATGAAAAAGAATTATTATTTTCCAGACAGAGAAGTCAGGTAGATAGATACCTATGTACTTTTCAGGATTATAATTTGTAACTGCTTAGAGATTTAGTATAAGTTTCCACATCTTAGCGAATCTTGTTAGCGGAACTAAAAGCGATTAAACAAAGCGATTTTCTGCGTAGCAATACTTAAATAATTTTAGATCAAACGAAACAGGATGTCTATGTCTAGTCTCGCCAATCCTGCCAATGTCTGCACATGCAACTAAAATAGAATCAAATAGTTTTCTTCCTTTCACAGTTGAAACAATGGATTAATTGATTATTCCCTTACGTAAAACATTAATGTACATAAAACATGATCTGAGGGATATTTCAAGTAATGGAATGAAGATTTTAATGAAATTATATTATTGAATGTTATATAATAATAACGTCTATTGTAATATTATATTAGGTAGACTCTGACTCTGAAACCACACAAATGATTTGTTTGACGTAAGTAAATAAAGCATTACAAAACAATACTAGTAACTGGCCTTTACAACTAAAATTATGCAAGTTTTATGAGTAAAATAATTGTAACACAGTCATGAAATTAGGGTGAAACTGTTTAAATATTAGGTAAATATGGAAAGGATAGCTTTATTACCAAACAATGCCATGTCTACTATTTAAAATCGTGACTATAGAGGTTCAAATTAACATACAAAAGTGTAAGTATATTCTGTACGCTGTACAATACATTTTCAATCTAAAAAGATACTCAATCTATCGTTGATACTTCTCCAAGTAAATATTTACTCTATTGATACTCTATTTTTAAATAATGTTGATTTATAATAAATAAAAACATGTTTATGTTCTTATTTATTATAAATCAACATTATTTCAAATCATTTTAAAATAAAAAATATGGCATAAAAAAGTCAGTATTTTTTTTGCTTTAGATAATTTGGTTGTTCTCTAGCATTGTCTAATCTATAAAGAGCAGAAAATTCTCCTTCTTCAGAGATACTGGTTTGCTCTATAAAATTTCGTAAGGTATTCAATGCGGTTCTTGCCTCTTTGATGGAAACCCATGGAGCGCATGTACTATTCACGTCTTCTATGTCATCTTAATCATTAGTATCGGTTTTCTGAGCTACTGAATCGATAATTTCGTCATCAGATACTTAATGCAAATACGTGTTTACGTGAGTCATAAATTTATTATCGTATACTCCTAAAATGTTTTCTAAGAAACAATAGTGTACTTGCACTGTCGGCAAGTTGTTAAAGTCGGTAACTTATTTTTGTTCGAACAATAGAGGTAATAAATTCCAAATGATCAAGTTATAAAGGTTGTAAAATATAACGTTGCTATGTTCGAGATACAGAGGTCAAATCTAATTTTTCGAGTTATAGAGTGAAAATATGTACCAAAATGGCTTGGAGGGCCTCGGTGATAATTTCGACTAACAGAGGGTCAAGATTTCAAGTAACGGAGGTTTTCTGGTTTGAAGGGAAGCCGGAAGGGAACAAAACATTTTTTCGAGATTTGGAGGATTTTGACTTATCGAGGTTCGACTTAACGAGGTGCTACTGTATTTGTGATAAAATATAAAACCACTTGCACTAATTAATTAATAGAACTTTTAACGCAAGTAGTGAGTTGCATTAATAGTCATAATAACCTTCCATACTCTAACCATACCATACCTTAAAAAAAGTGTGAGTAGGTACTTTATATTCATGTTATCATTAGGGAAACTGTTGCATATCTAGGTACATTATGTATTACTTTTATCTCAAGATATTGCGAAAATTAACGCGGTATTTAATTAATAAAAACGTCCATCATTGCAACAGCTAATGTCAGTTTTCGGAACTAACTATTTATTTTAGCAGATAGGTGAGGATGTCGTTAATCCACATACAGCAAGACATCCATTGTCTTATGATCATTAACTGAATGCGTTTATGAGTGTGATGAAACGCTGTGACCTCGTCAGCCTCATTTTATACAATCAAATGCCAGAACAGCTCACCACAGTTTATCACATTTCGTATTCATCAAAAACGCAACGATTCTCTAAATTCTGTTGAACTTTTAGCATAGGTACCTACTTTTATTCTTTTCGTCTTATCTTCTTACGTTATTAAATTGACATAGGTCATAGGTACTAGGACAATAGGTACCTACTTACTTATAGATATTTTAACAAATTATTTCTTTATTATTTTTCGTAGGTAGGTACTTGTACGTCGCATTAGAGTATATACTATATTATATGCTTGTACCACAGCTTGTACTGTGTACGTTAGTGCAATAATTAGATCAATAATGTATTGCAGTCATGTTTTCCTTATCTCTATAATTATTGTTTAACGAAAGTGATGTATAATTCCGATAAGAGATACCTAATGAACACAGCTTTAAAAACGCCCACTGTGTGTTAAAAACCATTTAGTTTTTGTTTTAAATCATACAATTTAAGATAATTGAAGTGTTTTATGGCAAATTTTGTTTTGTGTTGGCATTGTGTAGGTACCTGGCTTAAAGTTGGCATAAATTTCTATATTTACGTGTAACATATTGTTATAAACATTGTTATTTATTTTTGTATTTTACCTACCTACACAAAAATTAAATCATTTACTGACTCATATTGAATACCAATGTTGTTACCGTGTTTTATTGCACCTACGATTTTATAAAATAATAATTACGTATTTGGAAGTAAAGGTCAAAATAAAAACAATATAATAGTTATTTACCATTCGGGCGAAAATCTGTATGTGCTTTGATCCGCATTTTCTTTTCTCAATGTATCCTTTATGATTGTTCGAATAAAGACGCACTACACTTCATCACAAAACACTTCCACTAATTGAGATAAAAACTTCAGACATTTTGCGTCTTTCCTTAATTTAATGGGTCAAAAGGATACACGTTACTAAGAAAATTAATTTAACAACCACTTATCACATTGTTTTTGCACTCAACAAACACAAGTAAAGAAACTGAAACGAGAAAATTATAAAATAAGTTATAACAACAAAACGTCTCAGTGCTCGCTCATTGTATCGCTTGAGTTTTGACAGCGGCTGCGCCGTGCGCGATATCCCTAAATTCCCAAATAAATGCTAGCGCCTAGCAGTTGTGAGTGGCACGCTTGAATGGGTGCGATATGAGTGGCCGCGAGCGGGATATGTACACTAAAGTGAAGTTAATCGCAGTACACACTATTGGGGAACGACGGGAATGGACGTAAATAGATCAGGATTAATGAACGTATAGCGCGACTGACAATTCCCGAAACTCGAATAAGCCATTGCACTCATGATAAAAATTACAAGGCTTATACCATATTTTAAAATTTATAAACAAATGTTGAATAAACATGCACTTTCTATTATTGAACGATTACGTGAAACATCTTTTTGCTATATAAATTATTTAACACACGCCTATCAGATGCAAAAAATATATTCACTCAAGCGATGCAATGCACTATTTTAGAAAAAAAAAAGAATTTGTTTTAAAATGAGAAAAATAGTGAAACTGACGTTGTTAATCGGATCTTGACTTCACCACCGCCGTGTAAACGTCAAACGCGCAGGCGCAGTGCGCGTAACTGACGTACGCATGCGTACTAACTTCACTTCAGTGGTATTGTAATATTTCGTGTTCCTTTCGGCGAACTTAATTTTGTGGGGTTTCAAGAAAGACACCTAATTAAGCAAAGCGCTTGTATTGCAAAAATGAACCTTATTACACTCGATGGAAAACTCGCAATATAATAAATATGATAGCAATGGGTAAGTTTATGATGAAAATATAATACCTACTGGTAGTATTAAAAATTTTCTTTCCTTCTTTAACTAAAAAATGTCCTAAAAAACATAAATGTAAGTAATATTTATTCCATACTATAAATTATAATATAGTTTACACAGCATTTTGTAAATACTGCACTCAGGTAATTTTTGCACTTCACTTAGGTAACGGTAAAATTTAGCAAGTCGGACATACGCGGTGAAGTGAACGACCTCGCAAATCAAGATACAAATAAGTAAACTGTGTAATACATTGACTTACCATGTACTACGTAGTACATATTTACTCAATGGTGTAATACTATTTTCTTGTGTAATATATACCTATAACAGTTTCTATATTATAGGAAAAAAAGCAAGAATATATTTTTGAGTGTTGGTTTTCTGTTACCTAATTACATTTTATACACCTACCTACTTATCAATTTATTAAAATTATTATGAATTATATAGGTACTTATTCCAATAATAATTTATATTAAATAGATAATAATATATTATTTTAAAATTTTATTAAAGTATTCTTGTTAGTCAGAAACCATCCAATCATTAGGTATAAATCTCATAAAGACGCATTTGAATAGTCATTCGTTTTTTGAATATTTTTTTTTTATTGCTAATCCAAGGTAAGTATTCCAGGACTATAAAAAAAATTCCCTATCAAAATTCAACACGCTCAAGTACCCAGGCAATTCGGTAAGAATTGTTTTTGTTTTTTATTGCTATATTTGAAAAAAAAATATTTTCGTGTATTTATACGAGTATATTATAAAATAAATGAAAAGCCTTCTTTGAAAGACCGAAAAAAAAAGACTTATTCAGTTTTATTTTAACGCCATCTATTGGTAGTAGGTATATGATAAAAATTATAACAATCACGATTCATTCAATTGTGTGCCGTGTAGGCACTTGACATTGTAAAATAATACAACGGTAGTTTTACTAGATGTCGTTGCTTTAACCTTCCTATACTCGCGCCAATTTTTGTAACACCTATACTCGCGCACGGTGTCACACACCGATAGTGTTTACCCCTACACTATATATTATATTTACTAAGAAAACCGAAAACTATAACAATTTTTTTAAAGTTTAGGATGTACTGAAACAAAATAGTATTGATCATACTTAGTTTATTAATTATTTTACTGACTTATAGTCTATCACAAATCAGTCCTCGAATTTGAGATGTTTTTCTTAAGTACTAGGGAAAACTAAATTAAAAACAGAACTTCTTTTTCAAAACAAAATAAACTTCTAAATAATAATAATAAACATATCAAAGCACATATTTATCTATGTTTGGCTTAGTTTTGAGCCTTGTCTGTCCATCTTTTCCCAAGTAAAAATCACGGGAACTTTCACTGTGTTTTCCCTCAGATATCTCTTCATTGTCATCGTCTTGCTCGGTGTCGTATGTCTCTTCTTGTACCTCTACGTTGTCTTCCACCTCACTGTCATTTTCGTCTTCATAGCAGAACCAGAACTTGATTCTTCCAGCAACAATCTGATTTGATCATCGTTCATTTTGACATGAAGTATGGCCTAAAAAATTGGTCAAAATATAATTTAGAGCAACATTCATACATATATTTTACTATACATACTTCATAAAGTATTCAAAGTCTGTAAAAATATATAAATGTACAAAATATAATATAATATTAATACTTACACAAAAAGTTGCACCTATACTCGCGTCGGTCTCATGGACCGATTGGCGCCAATGACACGTGAACTTCTGCCGACCACGCGACGTGCACTAAAATGAAGTTAGCCCCAAATCCGGAAACTAGCAAGGAACTCGACTTCACAGGATTTACCTGCATAAAAATAATTACGAAAATGTGTTTCGTCGGTCTCACAGACCAACGCGCGAGTATAGGAAGGTTAAAAATGTGGTTATCATTAAATTAAAAGACATCATTGATAAAGAAAGTTGTGTCTCGATTACGATTATTTTCAGGATCTAGCAAAACATATATATTGTACATAGTTGTTCTGTTCAATGTGATAATGTATAAAACTGCTAAAATCTAATTCTTCTCTTCTTACTTCTTCTTCTTATCAGCCGTGGGACGTCCACTGCTGGACAAAGGCCTCCCTCAAGGATTTCCAGTACGACCGGTCACCGGCGGCCTGCATCCAGCGGCTCCCTGCCACTCGGACCAGGTCGTCTGTCCATCTTGTGGGAGGTCGTCCCACGCTTCGTCTTCCCGTTCGTGGCCTCCATTCCAGAACCTTTCTGCCCCAACGGCCATCGGTTCTACGGGCTATGTGCCCCGCCCATTGCCACTTCAACGTGCTAATCCGGCGAGCTATGTCGGTGACTCCGGTTCTCCTACGGATCTCCTCATTTCTGATTCGATCTCGTAGGGAAACTCCGAGCATAGCCCTTTCCATAGCACGTTGGGCGACGCTGAGCTTGTTCACAAGGCCCAGGGTTAGAGGCCACGTCTCTGTTCCGTAGGTCATCACTGGTAACACACACTGCTCGAAGACTAGTCTTCAGGCACTGAGGGATTTTGGACGAAAAGATGTTCTTTAACTTCCCGAACGCTGCCCATCCGAGTCGGATTCGACGATTGACCTCCTTCCCGAAGTTGGACCTGCCTAATTGGACGGTTTGTCCTAGGTAGACATATTCGTCAACAACTTCGAGAGTAGAATTTCCAACAGAGACTGGAGTGGGCACAACATGGACATTCGACATAATTTTCGTCTTGTCCATGTTCATGCTAAGGCCCACTTGTTGTGAAACTCTGTAGAGGTCATCGAGCATTGCATTAAGGTCTTCCATGGATTCTGCCATGACTACGATATCATCGGCAAAACGAAGATGAGAGATGTACTCGCCATTAATATTGAAGCCAAGTCCTTTCCATTCCAACAGTTTGAAGGCATCTTCCAAAGCAGCGGTAAAAAGTTTGGGCGAGATCACGTCGCCTTGTCTGACACCGCGCTGCAATGGGATTGCCTTTGTACACTGATCTTGTACTCGGACTGACATGGTGGCGTGTTCGTACAAGCTTCTCAATACTTCGATGTACCGATAGTCAATACGGCACCGCTGGAGAGACCTTAACACGGCCCAGGTCTCGATCGAATCGAAGGCTTTTTCATAGTCCACAAATTTGTCAAACACTATTTGTCAAAACCGTAATACTTACTTGCTTTGAGTCTCAATTAATATTGATTTTTAGTGAGTTATTTTCAAAGAACATTGATAAAGTTGTGAAAACTTATTAGTGAAGTGGACATCAATTGTTTACAAGTGAACATTATATTGAATAAATGTGTTATTAACGTGAAAATAACAGTTTTAACTTGTGTTGGAACATTATTATTTTGAATTGTGCGGGCAGTTAAAAATAACTTCAGTGATGATTTTTACGTTACAAAGATATATTATTAAGCAATATTCGCACAGTTTTGAATGACTTCACTTGTGATTAAGTGTCATATTGGTCTGCACCCTCTATTGACAACTGTCAAGTTAAACAGCACAGATAATAACAAAACCGCGTCAATCATCATAGATCACAACAAATCAAACAGATAATAAATATATTATAGTACAGATAAACTATAAAAAATAATTTGGGAAGTTTTTTCAACTTATATATATATATATATTTTTTAACTGTTAAATTTAAATTCTGTTTTCATCATCTGATTGCATATTTAATTGAATATACCCCATAAATTATTAACTTTCACGCCAAGATGGTATTATGCTCTAAATGTAAAATAAGCATACTCGTTACTCAAAAAAGAATAAAATGCAGTTCTTGCAGTCATCAATATCATGCAGATTGCGTAAAAATTGGGCAAGATCAGCCTAGATCTAAATAGTTATGTTCTCCTTGCAAGTCTGGACAGTCAGACGCGGCATGCTCTGTTTCTCCACCGAATAAAAATATACAAATAAGTGATGAATTCCAAAGTCCTATTAATACTGAATCTATGTCTTTTGACCGCATTCAAGAAATTTTAAATAATACATTGGATATTAAAATACGGGAATTACGCGAAAGTTTACAGGATGTTTTGAGAAAGGAAATATTTGGAGAGATCGAACGTTTGAAACAAGATTTTACTGCAACTACAGATTTGCTGCAAAATGAACAATTAGAGCTTAAGACATCTATAAAGAACATAAATAAGTCTATTCATACCCTAGAATTGGGTGTCATCGAAATGCAAAAGGAAGTAGCTTTTCTCAAAAAGAAAATAAATGATTCTGATAAACTAACACGCAGTCAAAATATCGAAATTCAATCAGTTCCGGAGCGCAAGAATGAAAATTTAGTAAAAATTTTTACAAAATTGTGTCAAACAGTATCCGTGACTATAAATGATTCTGACATTGTTTCTTGCCGCCGCGTTGCAAAAATGGATAGCAAGTCTACTAGACCTCGCAATATCATAGTTACTCTACCTTCACCGCGCCATAGAGACAATCTTATATCTGCTGTTAAAAGATATAATAATACACATCCCCAAGACTTATTATGTTCTTCACTACTTGGCATCGTAGGCGAATCCTCAAGAGTCTATGTAAACGAACATTTGTCTCCAGAACAGAAGTTATTATATGCAGAAACTCGTGCGTTTAAAAAAGAATGTGGATTCAAATATGCTTGGGTTAAATATTCTAAGATATATTTACGAAAGAATGATAACTCTGGTGTCATTTATGTTAAAAATACACAATCACTTGATAAATTGCGTAATTAATTATATATGTATATATTTTTTTTTTTTTTTATCAATGTTACTCTGATCGGTATTTAAGTATTGTATTAACTATTTAAATTAGTAATGGATCTTTTAATGTACTATCAAAACGTAAATAGAATAAGAAGTAAAACTAACGAGATTTTCTCTCAAATTTTAATAGAGAACTATGATGTTATATGCTTTTGTGAAACAAATCTAAATGAAGGTATTTGCGATAGTGAGTTGTTTGACAATAGGTATACCGTCTTCCGTAGAGATCGCTATACGTCACAATGTAGAAAGGTGGACGGCGGTGGGGTTTTAATAGCGGTTAAAAAAGAGATACCCGTTGTGCGTCACCAGACCTGGGAGAGCTCTGCAGAGGACATTTGGCTATCTCTTAGAATAGGTAATGTTACTGAAATCATTATTGGTTTAGTTTATCTCCCACCTGATATACCTAAGCAAATCTATGAACACTATTTTGAAACATGTACACAGGTACTCACTGAAAATGATAAGCAGGTTATAATTATTGGTGATTTTAATATTCCAGAAATAGACTGGAGTCACGATTTAAATTTTATGCAAGGATCTCTATCTCATAAGGAACAGAATAGTAAACGTAAATAATAGAGTACTAGATCTTTTCCTTACGAATATTATGGGATTAAAAACAGAAAATGTAGATCCTTTAATAAACGAAGATAGACATCATCCTCCTTTTAAGGTATATATTTCAACACCTAAAAAACGTAAGTCTAATTACAAGATATCTGATTCTTTTAATTTTAGAAAGTGTAATTTTACAGAATGCAAGAAATTTTTGAATAATATAAATTGGAATAATGAATTTAAAGGCTTTATCGATGTGGACGAATATGTAAATAAATTTTATGAGCTACTTTATATTGTAATTAAAAATAATACACCTTATAAAAGATGCAATGTTCACGGAAACGCACAAACTCCTGTTTGGTTCAGTAACGCCCTTAAGAAATGTCTGAGAGAAAAAGAAAAATATCACACAAAATTTAGAATATTCGGTAATCCACGGGACTATGATACTTTTTCTCTTTTACGCAAGCGAGCAAAACGCCTTATCAGAACGTGTGAACGTAACTATAAGAAATCAATAGAAGAATCTTTACCCCAATCTACAAAACTTTTTTGGTCTTACATTAAAAACAAAAAACGCGCTTCGTCCGTTCCTCCCACGCTTACTCTGGGTAATCGTTCAGCACGTACAGATATTGAAATAAGTAATATGTTCGCAGAGTTCTTTTCATCTGTCTGGGAAAAAGACTCATCAGATAATCACATATTAGAAGTTGATAGTGTCGATAGGTCTAATTTTACATTGCACGATATTCAAATAGATAAACTAAGTATAAAACAACATCTTAAAAATGTTGATATTAATAAGGGTCCAGGTCCTGACCGCATATCCCCTTTATTTATAAAGGAGTGCATGCAAGGTCTTGTTGAACCTCTTTACATTATTTATAACCTCTCAATAAATCAAGGTAAATTTCCGACTATCTGGAAAACTGCTCACGTAGTACCTGTGCATAAGGATGGTGATGTAACTAGCTGTGAAAATTATAGACCAATTAGCATTCTTTCATGTTTTTCAAAAATATTAGAGGCTTTAGTGTATGATCATTTATTCTTTTTTATTAAACCGGCTATTAGCACGAAACAACACGGCTTTGTGAAACAAAAATCTACAACGACGAATCTTTTAGAATATACAAATTTTATTCATGGGGCGTTAAATAGTCAAGTACAAGTCCATTCTATATATACAGACTTCAGGAAAGCCTTCGATAAGGTTAATCATAGGCGACTACTTGGTAAACTATTCTGCGAGGGAATCCGCGGTAATTTGCTGCGCTGGCTCTCTTCATATATATTAAATAGATCTCAGATAGTAAGAATACTTGGAAGTTATTCTCGTCCTATATCTGTACTATCGGGTGTTCCTCAGGGCTCAAATCTGGGCCCTTTATTATTTGTGATTTTTATAAATGATTTGTGCAATAATTTATCATCAAATTGTTTACTTTATGCTGATGATTTAAAAATATTTAGAAAAATTTTCACTATAAATGACTGCATTGAACTGCAAAATGATTTGAATAAATTAAAAGATTGGTGTGATACAAATGCTATGTTTCTTAATGTAGATAAATGCTATGTTATGGAATTTGGTAGTACGACGGTAAAAATAAAATATAATTACTCTATAAATGCTAAAAATCTGATATGGAAGTCTAACGTACGTGATTTAGGAATTATCCTTGATAGCAAACTCTCATTTTTGGACCAATATACACATATTTATAAATCATGTAACAGATTACTAGGGTTTATTTTACGTTCATGTAAGGGTTTCCGGAATCCTAAATCTTATATTTGTCTTTTTAACTCTCTCATTCGTAGCAAATTGGAATATGCAAGTATGATTTGGTCCCCCTTTTATTTGATTCATATAAAAAATATAGAAAAAATTCAAATCAAATTTATGAGAATACTTTCATATCGGTTTCATCTAAACAAAACGCTTCATACTTATGAGGAAAGATTATCTTATTTTAAACAAGTAAAACTGTCAGATCGCCGAAAAATATTGGAATTAATATTTCTAAATAAAATAATATGTGGCCAACTGTCCACTGCAGCTCTTTCCCAAATTTCCTTTCATATACCACTTAGAAGTAATCGAAATAATCGAACTTTCACATTACCAGTCCACCGCACCCAAAGAGCATATTATAGCACTCTAAACAGAATCTGCACAAATTACAATAAGTTGTGTGAGATAATACCAGATCTTGACATTATCGGGAGTAAACCTATTAGATTTCGGAAATGCCTATTTGAAAACCTTACTTTGCTGTCGCAAGTCCTTCAATAGATTATAAATTTGTCTCTTGTAGTTTTTATACCATTTCCCTTTTTTAAATTACCTGTTATCTATAAGTTAGTATATTGATAACTCTTTATTTATGTGTAAGCGATTGTAATATTTTATAGTCTAGTAGTCAACACATGTTATTGCAATAACAATTAGTCATTAAGGTTTAAAGTGAAATAAGTATTGTACCTATATTATTGTTATATGTGTTTGTGTTGCAAATAAAATAAAATAAAAATAAAAAACGCTAAGCATAGTGGCAAATTATACTCCTCGGTTTTCTGTATAATTTGCCGCAGCGTGTGGATGTGGTCTATGGTGCTAAAGCCTTTACGGAAACCGGCTTGTTCGGGAGGCTGGAAGTCATCTAACCTGCGTTCGAGACGATTCGTGATAACCCTGGAGAACAGCTTATAAACATGGCTCAAGAGTGATATCGGTCTGTAGTTCTTCAATAGGGTCTTGTCTCCCTTTTTGAAGAACAGAACAACCACACTCCTGCTCCATGCTTCAGGCGTTGTGCCCTCGAGTAAGGCGGAATTAAATAGCCTCTGTAGCATTCTGAGGATTGGTTTTCCACCCGCTCTCAGAAGCTCAGAGGTGATTCCGTCCTCACCCGGCGCCTTGTTGTTCTTAAGCTGTTTCAGAGCTATCCTAATCTCGTACAGGCTGATGTAATTTTCAACGCTAGGTACCTAACTATCTACTTAGTAAGTAGGTACCTGAAAATATTACATTATGCCCTAAGTAGAGAAAGTAAGTAGAATTGCTATCGAAGTTTTTGCATATATGTATAAAGCTATTGTTTTTAAAAATTTAGATTTCCATTGTGTACGTACTTTTCTGTTCTCGTTTCCTTTCCTGAATGGTTGCATATTCAGTGAGTTGCACACATTTTTCACTATTATCGTTTATCACGAAACCAACAATTTTTGCAAACACGCACAACACCAAGGCAATCATCTCCGGTTTGTTCTAGATCTACGTAATCCTTATCTAACACCAGTTATCTTACGCACTTGAGGTTTTTTCCTTCTCTTTTTAATATTTGTATTAGTCACTTGCTTTATGTTTTGTTTATTAAAACACACTACCGGTATACAAACTCTCCTTGTACAAAAAACAAGATGCCACATAGGTGTTCCTTTAAAAATATTGTTCATAAGTTTTTATAACAAAGAGTTTATCAATGGGTTATCACTGAGAGTTGTATACAAGTCGATGTCATTTTACATTATGGTAAAATAGATGCATCTTTTATTATGTCACACAACGCTCCGGGAGCCTTGACGTGATTTCTTAATAAGGCTAAAAATATACACGCGCCAATACTAAGTGCAACGAGTTATCTAACATTCGCAGTTATGCGATCAATACAGTTGGAAGGATTAATTTTAATTTTTAATTAACCGCTGTATTATATGGGCCCTTTTAATATACGTGCAACGGTACCAGAATTAGAACACTCCAATTGTAATCAAAGGAAAGTACTTACGTACGTCCTACACCTCGTGACTATAATATTAGAGTCTATAAGGGCATCGTCCGTGATAGACCGTCTAAAATGGAGAGTTACCTATCAATAAGTAGTAGATACTATCTAGTATCTACTACTTATTGATCCCCATTACATACCCATCTGGGTAGTTCTACAAAGTAAGGAATTTTTAGCGGCTCAGCCAAATTATACTAAAAAAAACGTTTCAAAGTAATTAATTTGTACGGAATACTGTTATTTAAAGCTGTTTCTTGTTGGTCACTGAAAATAATTAATAAAAACATTTATTTATGCCACGAAATCTTTGTTCAAAGTGTCAAATTCTCAGGATCCTGAACAAAATCCTCAATCAACAATCCTCGGACAAATTCTGGTTTAAAATTCGTCGTGATTTATTTACTTTTCTGTATCAAGGTAATTTGAAAGCCAAATCGGTGAGTTAACTGTGTTTTCTTGCTAGGTAGAATAATTTTTATCTTATTTTCCCAAAAAAACATTAAAAAAATATTGTCAACATTTTGTCCCCACGCTTTCATATCAGGATCCTGGTCGATGTAAAATAAGCAAATAACAGCTAGGTTTTTTGCCGTGCGATGTTGCCGTTCAACTGAGTCAATCAGACGTACGAAAGAGACAAAGAATATCATCTAGCTATTCACACCTAGCGCGTAGTACAGTCAGCCCGGCGCGGTAAGCAAGGGAAGTGGTGTCGTAATCAGTGAAGTTCCCAGATTCCTGGTAAGATATTTTTTACGTAATTAATAAATAATATTAGGAAATATAGCGTTTTGATACGTAAGATGCTGACGCAAAGGCCTAGTTTTGCTTAATTCTGGTTAAATGTTTTAAATTGATATGTTTTTTTAAATATTAGACAGATATTCTCAGGATCCTGGTCTCAGGTTCCTGTAAAATTGAAAGCCAGGATACTGAGGACCATCCAGGATCCTGATAAGTTCACACTAAAACATTGTTTCTGCCTAAGATAATTTAAAACTTTCAACCTATAAACATTAAACTACGTATAAATTAATGAAGTAAATCATTTGAGTAGCTGTCGTAATTAAATATCTACAGATAATTAGTATTGGTAATGGTCATCTTTAAGTATGCACGTAATCTTTTAGAAACTTCGGAAAAAAGCATAAAACATTACTTTTACCGATCTTGGCAGTTCCTAGTACTATTTTGACTGTAGGTGTTTACACTACAACTTAACTTATGTCGTGACTTAGTAGGAAAATAAATCTTTTATAGTCTAATAACAATGATTATACACATGTAATTGTAAAATAAAGTTGGTTGCATTGCACTGTATTTTGAACACTAAATATTATATTTTGTTGTACAGAAAAAATTGCGAAACCAAAGGAAAGCTGAGGTATGAAAAAATTAAAATAGATAACCTGAGATTGGCAGCTGAAAAAGAAAAAAGACAGACTACGTTAAAAAGAAACAGACTCAAAACAGAAGCGAAAATTGAATTCCAAGAAATGTAGAGGCAAAAAATGGAAAGGAAAATAAATACAGTGACTGTGAGTGCCTTATCTGTGGTGGTCACACAGCGAAGATACTACAGGAAATGACTGGTTCCAGTGTCTACTATGCAATAATTGGGCACATGATGGATGCATTAAAGGCGATTCTATATTGTTCACATGCCCTGACTGCTCAGCTGACTGTGATTTTAAAATTTAGCATAAAAATAGCATAAAAAATTAAAATAAAGTTTTGAAACCGCCAAAGTTTAAATTTATAAAGAATATAAAAAATTCGATCACGAGGCGGGACTAGAACCCACATCCTATCGCGCCATTCCGGGGCGGATGCCTGACCGATTCAGCCACTTGTGACCCGTCAGAGCAATCGAATTTATTCTATTCTTTCAGTTTTATGTGTCTAAGGGACACACCGCGCGCCATCTATTGAGATGATTAACAACTATCTCAACCAATATGAAACACTTTTCAGTGAATACAATATTGTAACGATGGAACACGACCTTTTTTTTTGTTGAAATTGATATTTTTTGTTTTATGGCATTCAAATGCTTTATAAATATAAATTTATAAAGAATAGAAATATAAATTTATATTTATAAAGCATTTGAATGCCATAAAACAAAAAATATCAATTTCAACCGCCAAAGTTATTAATACCTACCTTTTTTATTATTTTCTTTTACTAGATTTAAGTACAATGCTAGGTTGAAGTGTCATTAAGTCTCAGACTTCATTATTTTCATGTTGTTAACTATCTTTAAGAAGATTTTACTTAATTCTTAATGCTCAATGATCATTTGATGAATAGAGTTCCTGTTCAAGACTCTTTAAGTATAGAATTAGTATGTAAGCCAAGCATAGAGCTATTTTTCGTTAATATTAAAGGTACTAGTACCATTAAAAATTTATTTAATAATACAAATTCATGTAAAACATGATAGATAAACGTTGATCTCGTTGATCTCTACGGATTTTTGGTGTTTTTCTCAGTTTCCTGGTGACCTGCTCAGTTTCCTGTGGCTTGATTTCCTTAAAATGGTCATAAATCGAAAACTATTAGATATTCTGACTGTTTCACTCTATATACTTTTAGAGACGTTGTACTCTTGTCATTAGACTGAATTCCGCAAACAGAACGTTTAAAAAAATGTGGGCCGAAATGAGACTCAGTTTCTTCCATACTTTGTAGAACTACCCAGATATAGACTTTTTAAATTTTTTAAATTTTGTTTATTATACATATTCAAAGTAAGAAGCAAATAGGTACATTCTTTAAGTTAGAGTTAATAAAGACTTAAAATAATATTTGCAATACGATGATAAATTAAAATTATGTGCTAATAAATATCTGTTCGCATGCAAATAAAACTTGTTACCTATATTATTTGCTTGCACTTATGTAACGTAAAATAAATATCATAAACAGCTTGATAGTTAAACACTCGGATTGTCTGGTAAGTCGGCTAGATGATATTATTTTGCAGGCAAAACCAGCAACCGTGACATTGTTTGCATCACTCATTACAAATTTAAATGACTACCGAAAAGTTTGGTTCTTATTTACATACTAGGTACGATACATACATAATATGATGGTTTTTTCTTATAAAACTAATGTGCAGTTCATGAAAAAAAATACAATAATAATATATTTCGGTATTGGGATAATTTACTAGCAGATTATTATTAACCGCTAGCGGTCCGCCCCGGTCTCCACCGTGATACATGTTTAAGTTTCCTCTCCATTAGAACCATCCTCGTACTTCAAGGAATTTTATAAAATCAACAGGATTTTGATTGAGTGACAATTTATATAAATATACCTAAATTTAATCGCTAGGTATTCGTTAGTAGACTTTTAGATAGAGAAAAGTAGTAGGTACTAAATGTTAGTACAAAAGTAGTAAGTATTAAGCTGGCCATACACGCTAGGGTGTACCTGACAGGTTTGCCTGTGCAGTTACGCCTGTCAGGTAAAGTTGAGTTGAGAAGAGGACATACACGCAGCGGTAAACCTGCACAAACTCTCATTTGAAACCATGCCCTCGGCCGCGGCGCTTGATATCGACGCAGTAGCTTTAATTGATTTATTATTTATTTTATTGAAGAAAAAGAAATATAAACGAAGATACCGTGAACGATGGTGCTAATCATGGTTATTGCAAAGTTATTGTTAATATACTCTCATGTGAACTTGTTGAAAGAATTTATATTTGAGCCGAATGATTTTCGCAACTATCTACGATGAAAAGACGTATCTCAAACTATTAGCAGCTATGACTCCTTTACACATATGCACGTGTTTCCCTGCTAGCACTCACTGGGACAACTGACGACTACGTCGAACCGCCCCATACACGCTCAGGTTTGCCTGCACAGTTAAACTGCACAGGTATACCCAAGCGTAAAAAATATCAATTTTCATATTTTTTCTGTCGCCTGAACAGGTGTGAAAACTTGCACAGTTCTGTAACATACACGCACCGGTTAACCTGAACAGGTGACCTGTACAGGCAAACCTGTCAGGTACACCCTAGCGTGTATGGCCAGCATTAGGTAAATATTTTTGCATATTGGCTGCTCAGCTAGTTTCGGGACGGATAGTTTTACTATAACAATCCAGTTCAAGATTAATTTCATAAAAAATACATAGACATAAAAACAGTGAAATTAACACTTAAATAATTTCATTCACGGATCGCATTTGGTCTCGGAAAGAGAAAACGTTCGTGACATCCGCAGTTGCGGCGCTCCTGACATTCTAATTAAATGCTTCATTACTATGTAGATATATCTTTTATATGGAACTAATTCTAAAGAAGTTTCAGCTGAAATTATTTAAACGAGTTTATTGGAGTAGCTATGTGGATTAGAAACTCACATACCAGTGTATTGCATTTCCGCATTCCGTTTGAATCTATTTTTATTCAAATAATTCGAAGTGTATGTTGTCTGTTTTAGAATTAATAAATTTTTCACGTTGGGCGTAATGTTTAAAATTAAATTAATTATTATTATTAAGTTGGTAATATTCTCAATTAATTTCATGTACTAGGTTTTAAAGATTATTTATTTGATAAATATCTAACTGCGATTCCAACAATTTGATTTTTATAATCACTCGTTTTCAGTTGATTGTAATTTTAAATAATTTATCTTAGACCGAAAATATTGTATATTGAAATTACTTGAATTTAAATATTATTCGCATATATATGGTAGCAAATAGCTACAATGTAAGCAGATATGACTAACAGTATCATATAAATCTACACTGCCCACATTTTTAGAAATCAGGTCATGAACACAAAACAAAAGACCATTAATACTTACCCAGCATCCTATTTACTTCTTTTTCAGTCATCGTCGTCATCCACGGCTTTCATGGCGTTTAATCTGAAACCAAATAAACGTTTCATAATTTTTAATCACGTTCACATCATGAGGTTCTATATTATAAAGTTTTATAGTACGATCGAACTTTATGTGCCAAGCGAAGCCGTAACATCCCTTACCTTATAATCGCTCTACGCCAATGTACTATGCGAGCACAACAGTTAACTATCACAGACACTGAATAGAATTTCATATAACCGTTTATCGATACACTTATCTTACCGAACTATGTAAACATATTTTCATTTAAAAATAGTTAATAGTATTGTATAAATGGAATAATGATCAAAAGGTTTTCCGTAACTTTGTAGAGCCATCTCTACAAGGGATGGAAGGCGAGCTACGGAAATGCGCGAGAACCTCCGAACACTGGCGAATGCAAATAACGCACAGGGCCGTATTTAGCGCTGTTTTGACCTCTTTAGAGATATTTCGACGAGAATAGCTAATCCCTAATCAGGGATTATTTAAAAACATTGTGATTGTTTTATTACCAGTTAAAGTTATGTGGTTTTGAATTATGAGTCATTTGGGGGGGCAAGTATCTCGCCTCGCGGCGGTGCTGAAAAAAAACTCCGGCTGAGTGGCCAGACGGCCGGAGTCTAGGGCGACTGACTGAGGAACCTACGGAGTATCCGAGCGTTATTCAGAAGGACTGCCCGCTGTATCCCCACTGTCATGGGCTTTACCGGTAAATCCAACCTCCTTAAATATTGTTTTAAGGAGGTAGGAACCAGCCCATTGGTGGACACAACTATAGGGATTATCTCGGCAGACACACCGTCATTCCGTGAGTCATTTTATTATTATTTTGTTTATTTTTCAGTTAATGACATTTACTTATTTCTGAAATCATCATTTGAATAACTTACAGAAAAAAAATTAATAGATAAAAATAGCATCAGTACATGGTTTTTATACCTAAATGATTGAAGCACTAGATCGAATCTTTGATTTCAGCTTTCAATTTAATTATTTTGTAAATAATTCATATTCGTGTTGAACTTAATTTTAACTATGTACGTAAAAACGACGTAGGCATCTCTATATTTAGGTTTTGTGCACTCACATAATATTTGATAACTATCATTTTTATTTTATTATTTTCTATGTCCCTACAGCTGTAGTACGCCCCTGCTCTACCCTGCAGTGAGGTCGACGGCGCCATGTTTTTCACGCATGCGCCTTAATTTTATTTCATGGGGCAATCACTAAATACGAAACCTATACGAGTAGTGGTAGTATAGCTATAATTCTTTAATGTTGCCATGTATTATAATCCTACCTTTCATTGATTCTTTAAATTTTATATTTTTATTCTCGAGTATATTTTTTAGATTGAAAAAATAAAGAGAAAGTATTTTTTATTTTATTTTGTGGTGTGTGCACACTAAAGAGTTTCTATATGTCCTAGTCTGAGCACATTGACAGTAGGGCGCGGGATCGATGCGATGACGTCACGCCATTGACTACAGAACGGAAGAGTCTACTTCCTCTCTCGATGCGGAAACGTAGCAAAACGTCTAAATATAGATAGGCGTTTTCATTTTCTTTCATGGTTATTGTAAATTGTACTCAGCACAATTTACACTAAGCCTTGATAAACATGACCGTACTTATCGTGATGTTGTTTATAAGATGGATATTTTACGAGGTTCGAGGATTGCTATAATTTTGCGTTACATATTGCGATAATTTTGAAATTGGAATACTGTTTAAAAAAAATAATTTTGTTCTTAATATCTTAATATATATAAATCTCGTGTCACAATGTTTGTCCTCAATGGACTCCTAAACCACTTAACCGATTATAATAAAATTCGCACACCATGTGCAGTTCGATCCAACTTGAGAGATAGGATAGTTTAAACATGTAGGTACCACGGGCGAAGCCGGGGCGGACCGCTAGTACCTATAATATACATATATATGTGTGTGTGTGTATCAGCATCCGATATATTTTGATAATTTTTACACACAAGCTTTTATGACGCGGTTTCGCCTGCAGTTAAAATAATTTCTCAGGGGATTTAGGTGTTTCACTGCAGTACCTAACTATAACTAACTATACTTCTTATGTCACTCTCTAGCCTTACCTACCACCTATAGGCACAGAATACTTAACAGTAGCTAACGTTTCTATAGATACAAAAATTGTATCATAAAATCGTTTAGCGACTTTGAGCATAAACAAAGAAATGAACATAACTCACTTTCCCATCTATTAGCTAGGACAAGTAGGTTGATCACCTACTTGTCCCTAAAGAAAATCGATCAGTGAAACACATGCACATGCATAATGCATCTGCCCCTTACCCCACTTGGGGACACGGGACTTCACTATACTAAATATAGTAATAGTAAGCTAATAAGCTATGAAATACTCGGTACAGCCTGTAAATCAGCTGTTTTTGTGCAGCATTTTGCTGAGGCTGTGTCCGTTTGCCTCATTTAATTTTAAGAGAAATTTTGTAATGTTTTTGGCAATAAATTTATTTTCTTTCTTTCTTTCAAATAGGAATTAGGATAAAAATGTTACATATATTTTTATTATGAAAATCATTTTTATAAGAGCTCTACAAAGAGCAAGAAAATTTATATATTCATAATAATAAAAATGAAGAATATCCTCAATCGCACCGTAAATTTTCCAAATCGGTATAATAATTATACCTACTACTTATATATTAGACATCGTCAAGGCCAGCTAGTACCCTCATAAGGAGACTAATTACAATGTTTATTATTCTATGTAAATGCTACCCCACGTCATGTACCAAGACTTAATTGTATCGAGACAATTGCGATGAAAAATATTGGCAATACATTATGATTATTGTTTCAAAATAATACAATGTAATTGTATGTTAATATTTCACCGCTTTGTTAGCTCAGTGGTGTCATAATTTTAATTTAAACTTGCAATTATGGTTTTATAATGTTTGAATTGTTTTCAGTCGAGTTTATAAATATAGTTTTTATTTATTTAATAAACATGCCAAGAGGTGCATTAAAATTAATTAATAGAATTGCGATATGAAACCTTTATGATTATGAATAATTAATATGAATGATATTCTAAGTTTCGATAAAATGTGGTGTTGAAATGTTAAAATTTACTTATGAAAGTATACGAAAGTGTATAAAAATATTAAGGCCTGACCTGTATTTTTGAATAGTGTTATAGAAAACCCCGCCAAATCCGTTACAATCCAGTTCACAAATACACACACAAAAAATTGATTCAAAATCATCTATTACAACGAATATTTCAGCTCGACTGAACTAAGAACTCACTGCAAGAAACACTAACTTTTTCAACTAAAAACTAGGAATTTACGTTACAATTATTGCATTCTAAATGAAAGAACTGTAGCGCCGGTTGCTAAAATTCATTAATTAAAACCCGGTTTTTAGATATCAGTAATTATAAAGAGTAATTCGTGCGCTAAGGTATCAAGGCCTGAGTTAAATTCAATTTAATTTTATAGCAAACGTCGTTAATTGATCTTTTCATTGGGCACTGAATTTTTCTCGGTACACTAATGCTTATCATATGCTGATAGCCGGTGTGGAGATTTATTACAAAATCGCGTAACAACTTAAGATCAAAGATGAGATAATTACACACGTAATAGACGCGTAATAGTACTGACGCGTGCGGGCCACCGAACAAGATTCTCAACTGTTTTATTTTAGACCTGGCACGGAGCGGCCGTGAAAATACTGCAAAGGTGTAGTATGTAGGCTGCTATTCAAACCCGATGAGCAATTTACAATGTCGTTCGTTGACTGTATGACTTATTATTAATTACCACGACTAGCAAGTAATTGATTTTCATGGTATATTATTCTCGTTGTCAAAGAGAGAGTGGGCTTGCAACAGAGAATTTTACAATTCACAGCACGTCTGTCGTTAATAAGTGGAATTCAAGTGCGTATAGAAAATATGTGGAGCACGAACGTTGCAGTGTCTCTAGGGCAGTCTTTCCCAACGTGGGCGATAACGCCCCCTTGTGGGCGCTGCAGGCCTAAAGGGGGGCGGTAAGAGACCCAGAAAAAAAAGGGGGCGTTGTGTAGGGCTTTGGGGTCGATTTATAATTTCATCTACCTAGCTAGGAAGACTCTTAGAAACCGACTGAGCTCTCGACTTCGAGAGTCGACATCTTGTGAACATCAACTAATATTAATTAAGATATAGCTCAAAATCGGTTCGATATAATAGACCGCGGGCAATCATGTTTTAACAAGTTTTTGTTAAATAATCCGATTTGTACATTCCTGTATCAATCGGCTGGTTCTATAATACTTGTTCTTGCTTGTCGAGTACGATTGGGCGTCGAATGAGATAAACGAGTTTATGCACGTTTGATGTCTTATTCCTGTTGGTGCGTGCTGCTTATGCAATCCTATATAAACGACGTAAATTTATTTTATTTTCATTTGCGGTTTCGCGCATAATAGATAAGCAGTACTTGATTTCAACACTTACGTATTTCTCAAAACAAAACAATGTCGGAAGTAAAAAAGAAGAGACGGCAATACTCTGCGGAATATATTAAATTCGGATTTATTGAAAATCCCACAAACCCGTCGTCGCCTTTGTGTCTTCTATGTCTAAAAACATTTTCGAACGAAGCAATGAAGCCTTCAAGACTGCAAGATCATTTGAATAAAATGCATCCAGATAAGAAAGACAAGAATGTAGCATTTTTTCAAGACCTAGAGAAGAAGCATAATACTCAGCCAAGTGTATCAAAACTATTTTCGGCGGCTGCTAAGCAAGATGACGACGGACTTCGAGCTTCGTACAATATCTCTTTGTTAATTGCTCAAAAAGGCAAACCACACAACATCGGAGAAGAGTTAATTTTGCCAACAATAAAGGAAGTAATAACTACTGTGCTTCATAAACCGGCCGCAGATATTATCCGAAAAATTCCTTTGAGTAATAATTCTGTGCAAAGACGAATTGATGAAATGGCTGAAAACATTGAAGAATCATTGTGCAATCATCTGAGGACTAGTCAATTCTCAATTCAGCTCGATGAGTCCACTTTACCAACTAATGAAGCGTTGTTGCTATCTTACGGGAGGTTTATTAAAGATGAGAAAATACGTGAAGAACTATTGTTTGCCAGAAATTTGGAGACAGATACAAAAGGCGAAACCATATTCAATACATTGGAAAAGTTTTGTGAAGAGAAAGAGATTCCTTTGAAAAATATTATATCAGTTGCTACGGATGGCGCTCCGGCTATGACAGGGCGCCATAAAGGCTTCATAGCGTACTTAAAGAATAAAATTCCAGATGTCCTTGCTATACATTGCGTTATTCATAGACAACATTTGGTTGCTAGAAACTTAAGTGAACGACTATTTCAATCACTGCAATATGTCATCAAAGCAGTCAATAAAATCCGTAGCAGCTCTTTGAATGATAGATTATTTCATCAGCTTTGTGCTACTAATGACGAAGATTTCAACCGTTTGTTGCTTCATACTGAAGTTCGTTGGCTGTCAAGAGGCAATTGTCTGATTCGATTTTACAACCTGTTTGACTCTGTGATAGAGTTCTTGGAAACTAAAGATACAGAACTGCGCAACAATCTCATAACATCAAAGAATGATATAGCTTACATGACAGACCTGTATAAACTGTTCAACGACATGAACCTCCAACTGCAAGGCGATGAACTAAATTTAATTAAAACAAAAAATGTCGTTGCTGCTTTCGCAGCCAAACTGCTTCTGCACAAAAAGAATATGGGCAGACGTGAGTTTCACAATTTTCCGAATTTATCAGTATTTTGCAGTAACGACGACTTGTTTGCCTACTGCCAACATTTGGAAAACCTCCACATTGACTTCACCGAACGATACCAGGACATTTTAAACTTGGAAATACCAGACTGGGTGTTGGATCCGTTTTCAAATGTCAACACAGCAATGTCACCTCAGCTGGAAGAAGAACTTATAGAATTGACAACAAACGAAGAAACAAAAATCAAGTTTAAAAATGGATATCAAGAATTTTGGCTACAAAAACCGATCCCACAATTGTACCCTGGATTGTGGTCAATTGTTCAACGATTCTTGATAGCATTCCCATCGTCATATTTGTGTGAACGTGGATTTAGTGCTGTGGCAACGCTGCTTACTAAAAAGAGAAATCGTTTGCGTGTTACCGAACGTGGCGACTTGCGGCTGTTTTTAAGTAAATTGGAACCTGATATCAACAAACTTATTGAACAGCATCAGATTCAACCTTCACATTAGTTTTTATATAAGAATTGATTATGTTTGTTTTATTTTCAATAAAAGATACTCTACTATAAAGTTGCGTTTCGATAATCAGTTATAAGTACTTAGCGTTTTTTAAGTATGTTTAAAAAGGGGGGCGTTAAAAAATAATTTATTCTTAAAGTGGGCAGTAGACAAAAAAAGGTTGGGAACCCCTGCTCTAGGGCGTTTGCATCGAAACCAATTTTCTTCCTCTTGCTTCACGATTCACGATTCAAAATTAATAAATAAATTGATTTTGATCCCGCGTGAATTCATAATCTATTAGTGTGTTTTATTACTTAATATTTAGATATTTGATTTTAGAAATAAAAATACATAAAGATCTTATCATTAGTCGCAATAATAAAACGATTACAAGATTATTATAGACCATGAAACATGGGAGCATGTTCAATGTTTATCACGATGTTTTATATAACACCTTTTTGTTTTAAAGTAGAATGTACTCCGGTAAGAATTAGGTCATGATAGCATCGACACAGTTATTACACCTACACAGATTGGTGAATGGTTGCATATCCTTTAAATCTAAAACTTTGTTTGTATGTAGGTAATAGCGTAATAGCAGCCGGAGATGCGTTGCTATGTATCCTGTCCTCATTAAATGGATCTAGTCTTACATAAAAATATTAGTTCAATCCGAACCAGGAGCCCATAAATTCCTGAGATTCATTTAAATAAACAAAATTTTTTCAATTCCTTCGCAACTACGAGCTTATAGAGCTGTATCATTCTTCCTTACTTTGCTGTATCTCGGTTCAATCAAGTGCAGGAAACTGTTTGTTTATTATGTAAGAGTAATTGATGACTTGCAAAGAAATTGATACCAATAAGCGTTAACTCTCTTGAAATTGATAACATGTAAAGTGTTAACTCATCTCGTTCTAGAGCCTATTTTTTCATACCCACACTATACTGTAACGTTACGAATATATTCTAGCTGACCTGACATACGTTTTACAGTCGTCTTGACTGTAAAAACTTTTTTCATTTAGGGGTACAAAAATCCAAATCCAGAAGTAGTTAAACATTATGAGTAAAGTTCTGATAAGGCGTTATAAACAATTATATTTTCGGAAAGTTGATAATTATCTGTAACTGATAACAAAATTATAGTGACGAAAATTAAAAATAATATAAAAATTTATCCTTGACTGATTCATATTATTTCAAATATTGTTTGTAATATATTATGGAAATGCATATTTGGCAAATATTATGGCATTTCCATATATTATTCGTTAAGTTACTCATATAATTTTATATGTGCCTTGCTATAATTGAAACGTCTCAAGTACCAGGTCTACCTATTATAACACGTAAATAATTATTTTAATTAATAAAACAAGTGACGTAAATAACAAGTGAACTCTACCGATGCATTGCTACTATGTGATATCACTCACGTAGAATCGCCTGAAGCATTGTGACGACTTCACAAATGAAAGATAATAGTGATTGTAATCATTTACAGGTGATTACGTTAAAACTTGCTGACCGACTTTCTTATCGCATTAAACTATATACGCCACCGCGAAACTAATTCTTATAGGTATTATTATCTATACTCAGAGAAATATAATGCTATAACATGTCTCCAATGAAATCAGAAAATAAATTAAATAGACAATATTAATAACTCCCATGTTTATTAGACATTGTTAGTCAATAATGTGAATTTAGTTTGCAAATAATGACACTTATTAGCAATAACTGCTGCCCACACAAGCCACAATTCATTGCTTATTCGACCGTCAATTGGCGCGAACCGCTAAATTGGCTCAAATAACCTTTAACCGAGCGATACCCTTAGCGTTATCCATTGAATCTAATGTTGCATTTCTACAGCCAAGTTCACATATCTCTATTTAGTTAGTCTCATTGTTTCCGATATGCAAACACCAATATTATCTTATCGTTTTGACATTAGTGGAAATATCTCGTTACGGAACACACGCCTGGACTAACCTTATGTGATGTGAATCTTGCTTTATTTATGTGTACAAACATGCAGTTTAATTATCTGGTGTGAATTGGATTGCAATTTATATATTTTAAGTTCGTGTAAGGTATCGTTATAATGGGGGACAGCACGGATATACATGAATTAGATAAATTAAGGTGTGTGAAGCTAAAATATTTTATTACAATTATCTAATTGGACTAACTAGTTACAAGGAATGAATGTATAAATTCCCAAATTAAATCTTATATTGCAAGTGTCATTGATACCATATTGTTTACAACCTCTTAATATCTGTCTGCGGTAATCTTAACTAATATTATCTCATTTGTAGCGATTAAAAATTGGAGATTATCTATCGCTATTAGTGCTATAGAATATTAATTTGGTTTCGTTTATTCCAGCCCTTCTACTCGAAATATCAACAGAGAGAGCAGCAATGCACCTGCAGACAAATCTTCAGAGAAATGGAGGCCAATTCTCGAGCCAGCGTTGGTTGGTGCCATGATAGCAATCAACCTGGGCCAGACTTCTTTACAAAACTTCTACTTACGAACTGCCTGTACTGTCGACTTACAAAAACCTGTGGATATTTGCAGTAAGGGCGTGGGTAACGAATTTAGAGCAGCCGAGGTAATTATCGTTCTAAATATAGCAATGATTTTTGAAGACTTTATTTTTATCCTCAAATAAACTTAAATAGATATTAATACTACTTGCTAGAGAAATATGCGTTGTTGCTGGATACATCATTAATATAAACATAGAAATTTACGGTTTTCGATTACTACAAAAAATAACGTTTCCCGGTTTCAGGTGGCGAGCCAGGTGGTTGTATCAAGTGTAAATGTTAGTCGAAGTTTCATAGGATCTCTAATTTCAACGGTGGTGCTTCTTTTCGTTGGTCCATGGAGCGACTGCAGCGGTCGACGAAAACCTTTACTCATCATGCCATTAGTTGGGATGTCGATCATGTCGACCGCTGTCTTGCTAATGTTGACATTCCCTGGAGCTTCCACAGTACAAGTTCTGTATGCTGTTCAAATACCCATGTCACTTGGTGGAAATTTCGGACTCTTGTTAGCTGCGTCCTTCAGCCATATAGGTGATGTGAGTATTATGTATAGAGTTAAAAGTTAAAGACATTTCAATTTATTAAAATTCTTAAACATTTATAGACGTCTTATATGACTTTCCGTGTTTACTTGGCGTTCGTTTATATTGATGTGAAGCTCGTGTAATCGGTGTTTAATTTATAATTAGGAACATAGTAGCTAGTTAATTGCCAATTAGTGCCTAAGTAAATACGGAATATCATATTATGTATTCTGGTGGAGTATCTGGAGAGATCTTTAATTTTGAAAAAAAAATATTATTCGGTACCGTATTGTCTTCTTTAATTTTTGTAAATAGTATGGTTTTATAAAAATAACTCATTACACAGTATTTAAATATTTTTGGTCTAAACATTTCCCTTTAATGCAATCTGGAAAACGACTCGGCTATCGCAAATTCTCCTATCGTGATATCTGCTTATTTTCCTTCTATCTTACATTTTTATCCTAAATTATAATTTATAGGGATATTAACTGTCCTTTCGAGGACTTATTCATTATCGCATTTTCGGTGCATTTACATCAAACGAACATAGAGCCAGAACTAGAGCAAGAGCATACTTTCGTGATCTTTTAGTGTAAACGAAAATTCGTATTCAGTGTTATTCAGTATAAGAACATTGCATAGAATCTTTTCGAACGCACTAAGAACAACGAAAGAATGCTCTACGCCTGTTTACACTAAAAGAATTTGACATTGTGTGGTTAGAATGACCATTGGAATGACCATTCGCTTCGTAACAGCAATACATAGTTCCTTCAGCTATTTTACTACTATTTTTTGATAAAAAACTCAATGATAATTATGCATATTTCAGTTATGTCATGCAACAGGCCGTGACGTCACACGCACGATGGGCACCCACCGCGCTGCTATTCAAATAGCTCACGTACTTGGTTCAGTTAGCGGGCCCTTGCTGTATCGGCAATTGGGCTTCTATGGAGTCTTTCCTTTAGTACTGTTTTTACAGGTAATGTATTATCTGTATGACTAACATATTATTTGCGGTAGATAAAGTATAGTGTAACGGTGAACTGCAATAAAATAACATATTACATGATACTTTTAACTACATAATATTATTAATAATGCTTTTGTATATTATTCGTCATTCATCACAGATACCTCTTCTCATAAACATAAAAAAACAGCCTTGCAACATTTATGAAAAATATTTATCAAATACTTGTCTAGGTCTTGTGTATAAAGTCTAGACCACTAGACTTTAGCGTCTACGAGTTCAGATCTTTTCCACTAGATGGCATTTTTTTAAAATCCAATGACAATATTGTTATTATTTTAAATTAATATTCTTTTAACGTTTATGAAATGCAATATCTATCACCATTTAAAAAAATCAAAGTATGAACATATCAATATTAATAATGATTAAGGGTTGTTCTGACTAAACTATAACTCATTCCTGAAACGTGTTGGCCTCCGGGACGAGAACTCTCAACCTTGGCCTTAATTTCTATATGTATTAAATACTAGTTGTTCTCCGCGGTTTTACCCGCAGTGCTCCGCTTCTGTTGGTCTTAGCGTGATGATAAATAGCCTATTAGCCTTCCTCGATAAATGGGCTATCTAGCACCGAAATAATTTTTCAAATCGGACCAGTAGTTCCCGAGATAAGCGCGTTCAAACAAACAAACAAACTCTTCAGCTTTATAATATTAGTATAGATGATTAGTCTTAACTATATGCTACCCTGTTACAGGTATCTTCCCTAATCTACGTGATAGTATCAGTAAAGGACGTGAATGTTAACGTTGACAACAAAGTATCGGTACTAAACTGGCGACTACCATTTAATGCCATCCACTGTTTAGTAAGGAAAAGGGATGGGCATAAGAGAATGATCATATTGTTGATGCTGGTTGTAACACTTGGAGATAGAATGATGTTGTCAGGTAAGAATATAATGGAGCTATTTTTTTGAATTCACTATTTATACAATTTAACCTTTAGAAGATAATTTTTGTATTGGGTAGTTAATACTGTGCTTCAAACACAAGTGCACAAAATTAGTTACAAAATAACTTAATTTATAATTACTATGAATATAAGTGGGAGTGTGCCTGTTCCTGTGTGTTGGTACCATGTTAGACATGGGCTACAGTTCAATCAGATTCAGAAATCAGTTTCATATAATTTCACTGCCGATCGTCTTGAAATTATCTATCTTTAATAACTTCTTAGGAAGGTCTAGAATTCTAAGTATCGTAAATACTATCATGGAGTGTATGGTATTTTTTAATAATTATGAAATAATAATAATATAATTGATTTCAACAGCGGAGGTGTTACTGTCGTACATGTACTACAGATTCAAGTTCAACTGGGACGACATACTTTTTGGCTCTTTTCTGGCCTACAGAAATATTGTAAGCTTTTTCGGTAAGTTCAATATTTATTAATTTTATTTGAAGTAGACCTTTTAAGAGTCTACTCTATAAATTATTAATAAAGGGATGTATTTAAAACAAACCAAAAATGTGAGCCGTCACGAGACGCCTGGCATATGTGAAACACCGTACATAGGTACTAGGTACTGCATATAGACTGCTACCTAGCTTTCCGCCCGCAACTTCGCCCGTTTTTTTCAAAACCTAACAATTTTACACTAAACTCTTGAATCACTCTATTTATTAAAACAAACGCATCAAAATCCGTTGCGTAATTTTCAAGATTTAAGCCTACATAGGAACAGAAAAAGCGACTAACTATGTCGTGATTTATACTTCCCAGGTTTTTCATAAAAGGTTTTTGATAAAAAATCAAGGCTTTTGATGAAAATCCGGTAGAAGCTGATAGGTACCTACCGATAGTTCTTTAATTTTGTAAGTAGAAATAATGATAGGTATACTTACATATTGTACTCAGGTACTTTTCCTTCAAAAAAATCAAACCTTCGTAATAACCTGAGTTGTTAAAAATAATACGTTAAGATAAAATTATTATGCTCCAGCACAAAATAACGACAGGATATTAAAGTTAAATGCCTGCCCAATTTATTCCGTTTCGCCTCCTTAATTATTGATCTTACGAAAGCTTAATATAAGTATATTCTGGTTCTGCTATAAAAATCCTATGTGTTCGTTATATTACTGTATTAAATAATTTTGTTTCTCAGATTTAACTAAGAATCACTTTATTATAACTTTTTTTTTTTTTTTTTATTCGAGATTAGGCAAGCATTTGACCATCGCTTCGCCTGATGGAAAGCGATAAGCATGGTCTAGGATGGAGCATGCTGACCTAATAGATGCCTATTCACTTTTCTTTTGAATAAGTCCAGATTATAATTATCAGGAAACACGCAGGCTGGAAGATTGTTCCATTCCCTACTGGTACGCACGAGAAAGGAAGAAGCGTAACGCTTAGTGCGTATAGGTGGAATGTCGATGACATAGGGTCGGAGACCAGCACCGCGTCGACTCGACCGGTGGTAAAAAGGAGAAGCAGGTATCAGGTTGTGCAGTTCTTCAGCACATTCACCATGATAGATCCTGTAGAAGACTGCCAAACTAGCCACTTTTCGACGATGTTCCAAGCTGTGTAATTTCGAGGTGGTGAGGGCCTCATTCCCGATAAGCCTTATCGCTCGTTTTTCAATCGAGTCCAAGGCGCTAAGTTGGTATTTTGCTGCACCAGCCCAAAGGTGAGAACAATACTCCACACCCGACCGAACTTGAGCTTTATAAAGGTTTAGGAGCTGTTCCGGTGTGAAGAATTCCGCCACTTTGGAGAGAATTCCCAGCTTATTGGCGGCAACTTGCACCTTGGACTCAATGAAGGTTTTGAAGTTGAGGTTAGAGGAGAGCTTTAGGCCTAGAAGCTCCAGTTCATTGGACAATTCCAAGGACACATCCTGAAAACTAGGTGTTAAATTTAAGTCGGTGCGTTTAGCTGTAAACAGGCAGGCCTGTGTTTTCGAAGAGTTAAACTTAACCAAGTTGGCATCGCCCCATTCGGCCACCGATTTTAGAGTAAGGTTCAACCGTTCAACCATAGCCTCTCTTTGTGCCGCCAAAACATTATTGCCCGTCTGCGCTTCGGGTATGTAACTGTCCACAACTGTGCTGTCATCAGCATAACCATATATACTCGGACCTAACAGATCATTTATATGTAGCAGAAATAAAGTAGCAGACAGTACTGATCCTTGAGGAACTCCAGCGTTAATGGGTAGTAGATCAGACGCACAACCATCGATCACAACACGAAGCGAACGCTCTCCCAAGAAATCAGAGATCCAGTTGCGCAGGCTAGGACAGATCCCATATGCTGGAAGTTTGTTGATAAGGCCACTGTGCCAAACCTTGTCAAATGCTTTCGAAATGTCGAGGGATACGGCTACTGCCTCCCCGAGCTTCTCGATAGCAGAGCCAAAAGTATGAGTGAGGTGAACCAGAAGGTCCCCAGTAGACCTGTTACGTCGAAATCCGTATTGATGATCGCTGAGGAGATCGTTACCTTCTAGATACCTCAGAAGCCGGTTGTTTAAGATACGCTCCATAACCTTACAGATAATGGAGGTGATTGAGATAGGCCGGTAGTTACCTGGGTCGCTTCGGCTTCCTTTTTTGGGTATTGGCTGGACATTGGCTATTTTCCAGGTCTTGGGAACTTTACCAGTATGGTATGAGAGACGATACAATCGTGTTAGTATGGGTGAAAGTTCAGGAGCACAACATTTTAGTACCACAGCTGGGATACCGTCCGGACCACTCGCCTTATTCACGTCTAGACATTGGAGAGCTTTAAGAACTTCTCTCTGAGTAATGCGAAATTCAGGCATATTTTGACCGCAGTGAGGTAGCGAAGGTGGTACCTTATTAATAGGGTTCAGACGGGAATTACTAGCAAAGAGATTTGCAAAGAGATCCGCTTTATCTTTTGCAGTGTGAGCGAGTGCACCGTCAGGTTTCTGTAGTGGTGGTAAAGACGTCTTACAGAAATTAGCTTCAACCGCTTTAACTAATATAACTAAGATAACAAAAAACATAGGGACACTCGATTTCAATAAACAATTAAAATTTTGTTGTTGTTCTCCTAACAATAATGCAAAATTATCTGTATTAGGTACGACAAAGTTTAAATGTAAAAAATATTAGGAAATAAAATTAAAAGTCATCATTTTTCATTAATTAGGCATTAAAAGTCAAATAGTTGAATAAGAATAAAATTTACACAATACTTCTTAATGCATAGAAAATGAGTTATCTGTATTAACTGTGTTAAAATAATTCATAAAGATTTTTATATATAAATTAAACTCATATTAAACTTTACTACATATCTCAGGCAGTAGAGTCATTAGAACGGGTCAAGTGAGCTTTAGGCTGAAACTTGTTGAATAAGTCTGAGTCTAGGTGTCATAAACTGTCAAGATGGCTCATTACGTTGAGTGCATTCTTAATTCTTATCTACTGAAAGAAAGTTAAAATTGTGATATTTTTATATAAAGTATAAAACTTTTATTGTCTTTCTATTTTCTTTAATTATTGGCTTTGAAATTCACATGGTTGTTCACATTATTTGCAATACAATACATTTCAAGCGATTTATATTTCATAGTTATCATATTCAGAAATGTTGTGTACCTACATTGTCTGCTAATTTTATTTCGTATATCTAATTCACTTTTTTAGGACTCCTTTCATTTTTCTTTTTCGATTTTAATAACGGCAAAGTTGGAATTAATTTACTGTCGTTTATTGAGATAGGATTATGAAATGCTAAACTTTACAACTCTATCATGCCTAAAGCGGTAGGTTTTGCTCTTGATTCTTCTCATTAAAATATTCTTAAATCGTAGTAATAAGTCAGTGTTAACCGTGTTGTTATCGGGGAGCCGCTGGAGTCAGGCCGCTGGTGATCGGTCGTTATGGAAATCTTTGGGGGAGGCCTATGTCCTGCAGTGGACGTCTTTTAGGCTGGAACAGAAACAGAAACAGAACCGTGTTGTTAACAATAGGTTGCAACATCAAACATGTTTATTATTACATACCTGCAAAACTGTGATTTATTTGTATATTAAAGTAATATATATTTTATTTATTTATTTTAGGAACACTGCTCATACTAACAGTGCTAAAGCGCCGATTCCGATTCTCCGATGAGATGGTGGGAGTCGTCAGCTGCATGTCCTATGCAGTCGCTACGTCAGGCCTGATCGCTGCTAGAAACACCATCGTCGTTTTTATAAGTAAGTAAAAAAATAGCTAAATAATTTACAAATGACTAGCTTTTCGCCCGCAGCTACGCTCGCGTAGTCAAAAGAAAATCCGCATAGTTCCCGTTCAAGTGGGATTTTTTAAAAACTATCCTATGTGTTTATCCAAGTTACTCTTTGGGTGTGTGCTAAATTTCATGAAAATCGATTCAGCAGTTTTTGCGTGAAGGAATAATAAACGTAGAAACTTTTTCATTTATAATATTAGTAGGATATTCGTCTTAAAATATTGGCGAGGTTGTATATAATATGAAAACAGGTGTAGGTACTTTAAACTTGCAAAATATTTTATAATAGTGTCTGTTATTTGTATTTTATTTTCAATTCGTGATATTGGTACAGCAAACACTACCTTACAATATTGTCTCTGAATGCTGAAAATCTCCTATGCCTTTTTCAGGGAAAATAGCTTTAATTCTACTTCTTTTCTTTCGAAAAATTTTCGCCAGAGTGAAATTGCTTACATGCTTATGCCTAAATTTTAATTATAGTTTTGCTTTAAAAAATTCTTTAATTTAAATGATTTCTTTAAGAATCGTGAAAGTTTTCTCATGAAAATAAATCATTAATCAGCCAATCAAATAATTATCAATCTCATAATATCTTGATGAAATGATTGACATTTTCAAACTAAATTAATTTAAATTTATATATTTTCAAACTAATTAGATACCTAGGTAATTCAATTTCTCTTATTACGATAATTATTTGCGCCAGTGATTTAATAATACAGTCATTTGAAATATATAAAAAAAACAAGTAAAAAAAATTACACATTCGTGCGAATAACGAACAAACATATGCAAACATTGATCGATCACTTGTCATCATGGTGTAAATATCTCTATCGGCGTTCCTCAAGGTAGCGTGTTGCCTCCAATCCTTTTATCTATTTTTATCAATTCTATTTCAGACAATTTATCTTCTCCCTACCATATGTATGCTGATTATTTGCAGATTTATACTCATGCTTCACTTCCTCAACTTCCAGAAGCTATTGAGCAGATTAATAACGATTTGGCAAATATCACTCAGTGGTCTAATAACTTTGGCCTGTTAGTAAACCCAGCAAAAACGCAAACTATAGGTAATTATTGGCAGCTCTAAACTGACAAATAAGATCGACTGGAGCACCGTTCCGAAGATAGCTCTGGATGGAACTGTGATACCTTTCAGTAACTCTGTCAAAAATCTTGGCATTCATTTTGACACAAATATGACCTGGAAGGTTCAACTTGAAGTTGTACGTAAGAAGTTGTTTGGCGCTGCAGGATCGATACGCAGGCTGCGCAATTTCCTGCCCATACCAACTAGGATTTCGCTTGCAGAGACCTTACTCTTTCCCATCCTTGACTACGCCGACTCCTGTTACCCCGATTTAACCGAGTTACAACTCGATTCTCTAGACCGCCTTCAAAATCTTTGCATTCGGTTCGTATTTGGTCTGCGGAAATACGACTACGTTTCCAAATTCCGCAAAAAACTTGAATGGCTTCCTATACGTTTTCGCCGGTATGCTCATATGTTGCATTCGTTATACGGTATTTTGTTTGATCCTAAGACATCCTATCCTATCTTAAAGACAATTTCAAATTCCTCAACGAGCATTCCCTCACTCTCCGTTCCTCCAACCTTTTAACCTTAAGTATTCCTTCTCACCGTTCCAACTTCTTCCATTCCTCCTACACTGTCACCGTTATTAACCTATGGAATTCTTTACCCGAAGAAATAAAACGAGCTCAATCGATTTTTATTTTAAAAAAGAAAGTTAAAAACTATTATTTAACTCTGTCACAGGCTAGGTGTTAACTCTGTCGATTTATTTATAATATATGCTTATAAAATATGTATGTATGTATGTATGCTTGTATATATTTAAGTATGTATTCTTATATATTATCTAATATGTGTATATGTATAGTATAGTTATATATTTTTTTTATTATTTGTGTATGTATATTATAATGTAAGCTGCATATATGTAGGAATAGTATATATATAATAAACTTATTATTCTGGCACTTTTATTCATTTTGCACCACCATGTTATTGACTCATTTATTTTCCTCGTCTTTTCTGGGTTGCCTGGTAGAGATCGCTGCCAGCGATAAGGCCGCCTACTGTACAGTGTTATATTATATTTTTAAGTTTATAAAATGTATTCTATAAGGTGTACAATAAAGTATTTTTCATTCATTCATTCATTCATTCATTCATTCATTTCATTCAAACATTGCATTCGCTATTCACCTTGAGATTCGCGTATTTACTTCAGAACTTTACGTCCGAAGCACATCCGAAGTTAAAGAGTGTTAAAGAGCACGATTTGCGATCACGCACTTAGTTACATACGAATGTGTGATCACTGATCAGTGAATCGCGACTACAGTCATAACGCATGTTTCGCCGAGTGACGAAGCTAATAATGAACTGTGTTAATTTACCCTAAAAAAATCTTCTACTATTTCAATTACATCAGACAATTATGTATAATATCCGTTTCGTTACTTTGATCACAATTTAATCGGTAAAAAAACATTTAAACACTACGAAAATTCGTTTCATAAGTTGTATGAAAAAAGGCAATGTGAAAAATTTTCAATTTAAAGAAACTAATTCACATTATTAACATTTACAATACTAGTTATTCCCGATTGTAACTCTCATACTAATAACACCATGTTTTTATAGAATAACAAAAAAAAAAAAACAGGAACCAACTTATCCGATATAATTTCTCTCTCCCTTCTACTTTGGAACTAACTCTACATTTTAACTCACCTTTGTAGAAAAAATATATAATCAGTCATCTTTGATTTTGTAAATACAATCTATGTTCATTTTTCATTAACCTTAATAAAGTACAATGTAATAGAAATATTCTGTCTCATTTTTATCAAATCCAGGTAGTCTGGAATCTTAAAAAGTTATCAGATTAATTATTAATTACCAAGCATTCTTTCTTTGTGCACAGATAGGCAATTTGATATACCTATATATCTATTAACCTACTTTCTTTTGTAAAACTTCTCACTCTTTTTTTTTTTTCTTTGTTCTTTTTTCAACGATATCTTTATTAAAATAAAAAAGTAGTTTGGTCCAGGTCTGCTCCAGTTAATCTGAGATAAAAAAATGAAGAATTTACCTAGTTATTTTATATTAAAAAACTCTTCTTTTCTTCTTCTTCTAAAAAATAAGAAGCGGGGTATCATATTATCTCCATATTTAATATTGGATTTACGTCACCATGGTTTTCTCTCTCTTACAGTTCCAATCATCGGCATCATTTCACAAGGATCTCAGGTTGTACAAAGGCCGATAATCAACAAACAAATTCTTCCTACTGAACAAGGTACAATTTTGAATTTCATACATTTTATTATCATACTGTTAATGTAAAAAAATCTTACCAAAATGTGTATCTATGTTATTATATTATGTGTAAAACAAAAAAAAAACTTTTAATATTGTTAAGGTACTTCACAAATAGTAAATATAAAGAAGAAAAGACTTGCTTCATAAAGCAAATAAGGTCTTCTACTTATCAAATGACCCGCAATTTTTTATCGATTCTCGTAGTAATGTTTATTGTTTTTGTTTTTATCCTTAAATAATTATTTTTAATGAGCGCCTAAATGAGTAATATTTTCCCAGAAAAGATTAATAGCTTTTAAATATACATGCAACACAATATTTGTAACGGAGATTGATAAAATTAATCTTATTTGATTATCATCGCTTTACTTTTTATAATCAAATCAATTTCTCAATAAGTAATTATCGGTCTTTATTAATTGTTGTAGGTATATTATCATAATTGTTAAGGAACTTGTTTGTGATGTGCAAAACTGTCACAATAATTCCAATACGCTGATCGCTTTGTCTCTATTTATGAAATGTTTATATGTATTTACAATTCAGTTAACTATTTATAGCTCAAGAACTGCAGAATAGATATGCATTTACCTAAAAACATTAAAACGTATAATTAATATTTTATACATCGCATTCGCAATAATACCACTACCTACACAAAATTTATGTCCCAATTTCTTACCTGCACCAACGGGCAACACACTTGCAGAGGTGTTTTCTGCAAACGTACATTGCGGTGGCAGTCGCTTATCAAGCGAAATATGCGATCCACAAGACCGATTGCGGGTTTTTACTTAAAAATCCAGACATTTTAAATAATATTAGTCAAAACAACACAAATAAGCCATAATCTTTATTTCAGGTAAAATCTACAGCGTCCTGGGAGCGCTAGAAAGTGCGACGCAAACGATCTCTTCGCCACTCTACTCCTTGCTCTATTCAGCAACTGTCCCCACGCTGCCCGACGCCTGGCTCATTCCAGGGATTATCCTCGCGTTAATCCAACTACTATCTTACTTCAGCAGCAGACAACTCCGCCTCCGCAGCCAAAAGAACGTCGGTGGAGAAAAAATCGAAACCAAAATAAAAACCAACGATAGTGAAACCAAAAAAATACCAAATGAAGAAACCAAAGCTCTCAATATAAAATCAAAAGAAAATGACGTAACATGATATGGTATGGACTGTGGAGTATCGAATAAAATGAATTATTTTGAAGATATTTTTTTTTGTTTTATTTTGTTAATTAATTGCAATTGCAGTGTGATGTAAGATAAGGACGTGATAGATTGGTGCGAACAGCGATCAGATAAAAGATATTGAAGCAGATAATATGGAAAGTCCAACAGTCTTAGTCTTATGATTACATTAAATTTATTCAAATATCATTATTTTATTACAAAATTTTTTAAACTTAACAAATAATATACTTTCCCCTTGACTCTCTAAACAGACCCGGACGGATAGACAGCGACGACGGCGACTTTTTTTATACTATGTGATACCTACTCTGGCATTACATAGCATAATATTTATGGAAGAAATCGGAAAAGTGTATTTGTAGCATTGCTTCAATTCCGCTCCTCTTTGTAGAAACTGTTTTCCGAACCTGTTATAAATAATTTACCTATTTCTATATTTTGACGATTCAAAGGCGTTTTTAATAAATGAAATAAAAAAAAATTAAATTAGTCGTAACCTAGCCAAAATTTGTAGAGCTGAAAAATTGGCAGAGAAGTTAAATACATGTTTGCATGTTTATAAATGTCGTCATTCAAGAAAATCGCTAGTCATTCAATGAAATAACAGATTCAACCGATGACTGCGACATAAACAAAACACAAAAATCCCTTTCGATCCTACATCGGCAAAAAATTATCCAAGGTCAAACATGTATTTTTTATTTAGGCGGATTAAATTTAGGATTTTTTATTTCTCTCGAAAACGGTAAATTTTATCGTGAAAATGAATCAGACAAAATTAGATAATGTAATTCTCTATATAATATACATAAATAAATATATATGTACTTAGAAGGAGACACACTGATATTGAATAAGATAAAATTATTATACGAATACCATCTATATCTAATACAGATACCACGTACATATTGAAACATAATGAAAATATAAAAGAAAAATAAAAAAGTTAAAAAGATATTACTGGTCCGGATCAGCAGCGGAAAGAAAATGTTTTCGCACAATATTTTTAAAACCCGAAGGGGTCTGGGCTTGACGAATATTTAATGGCAGAGAGTTCCATAAATTGACTGATATCGCTGCAAAAGACTTGCCATAAAAATTTGTGCGTCGGCTTGGAACACGCAAGATGAGTCTATCCTCAGAGCGAAGTGAGTAGCTTTCACTGTGCAAGAAGGAAAAATTGGACTTGAGGTAGGAGGGAGCGGAGGGGTTAAAAAGGATACGGAACAGTAGTTGCAAATAGTGTAGATCCCGGCGTAGTCGGATAGGGAGCCACTTGAGCCTTTTCCTGAAAGAAGAAACGTGGTCATATTTTCGAAGGCCGAAAATAAATCTAATACAGAAATTTTGGAGACGCTCAAGTTTATCAAGATGCTCGACTGCTAAATCAGGAAAACATGCATCTGCGTAATCAAGTATAGGAAGGGATTGCGCTAGCGTAATTTTGGTAGGAATAGGCAAGAAGTTACGAAGCCGCCGGAGCGTAGCAGAAGCAGCATAGATCCTACGGCTTAATTCCTGAATATGGTGAGACCAGGACAAGGTTTGGTCAAATAACACACCTAAGTTTCTAACTACCGTTTTGTAAGGTATAACAACGTCACCGATTTTGATGTTTGGCAAAATACCCCAGTCAATTTCCGAAATTAGATAAGGACTACCGATGATGATGACATTGCTTTTAGCTGGGTTGAGTTTTAGTCCTAATTCGTTACACCAGCTGGTTATGTTAGCTAATTCGGAATTAGAAAAATGGATAGCCATAGGTAAGTCAGCAAGGGAGGACTGGGTGTAAATCTGTAAGTCGTCAGCATACATATGGTACAGAGACGTCAGCCGGGAACATAAGGAGTTAATGAAGATGGAAAAGAGGAGAGGAGACAAAACGCCGCCCTGAGGCACACCGGCAGAGACCGCACACCAAGATGAGTACTTAGTATCCACCAAGATACGCTGCCTCCGGCCGTGCAGGTAGGAATGGAACCAGTCAATTACGGAAGGAGAAATGTTAAGTACACGCAGCAGACCCAGCAGTACGTCAAAGTCCACAGTTGTAAAAGCGTTGCTGAAATCTAAAAGAGTAAGTACTGTGAGCTGCTTATTGTCCATACCAGCACGAATATCGTCAGTAACCTTGACCAGGGCTGTAGTCGTACTATGACCGGGACGGAATCCGGATTGAAAATCACTAAGGATATTATGTTTGTTCAGGAAAGAGGTAAGTTGCTGATGTATTATACGTTCAAGGACTTTGGATAGGTAGATATTATGTAACGTGTGACTACGCCTTTCCAAACATGAAAATTTATCTCTACATAGTGGAATATTGCATAGTGATTGCATACAGTACTCCAAAATTAATAATGCGCATGCAGATCTTCGCTAATTATCGTATTTCCAGAGACACCCGAATCACCCCGAATCATTGAATCGTAAGTGCCCTAAACAATGCACTTGCATCTTGCACCTTGTTCGAAAGAAATAGGAGTCAATTCAGAGTCATACACAATCGAAAACAATTCGGGCGATAGGTGACGGTAGCCTGTCAGTCAAAAAATTCAAAAATCCGTCAGTCGTCTTTATATATTAGTGGTGACCGCACGTATTATCTATGTATGGAATTATATAGAGCTGTTGTTACATACCCTTCTTAGTTTTGTTTCAAAGTTGAATTTTCTAGTAAAATGATTATTTACACAGGTAGCAGATAGCAGTGGGAAAAGTGAAAATTAATAAGAGCATAATGAAAGTTCATCATTCTACGATATCAGAAATAGAGATAATCCCTGATTCTGTAAATCCTTTGGACTGAGATTTTAATGATTAGATTTCACAATTTAAATATAAACCAGTTTGAAAATCATTTTTTTTAATATAAACTTTGTCTTATTTTAACCTTCCATACAACCATCATTACGCCAGCTTCAGTAAGACACTTTAATAGTTCTAAGTATAGAATTTTCCAAGTAAATCAATGCAACAAATATATATTCGCAATCGTGTGGCTTATCGTCGCTATTAACTTACATTGAATTATCGAAACAAATTTCGTTACTTATCTCTTTTACCATAAAATCACAATAAAACTCATAATTCTAATAAACTATGCATGAAGAAAATACATTTAACCACTCTATATACATATCGTCTTCGGAGGCTCGGAGAAAATGACAGTTGCCGAACAGTCACGAATTTTTCTATGCGCATTATCAGTTTGGGAGTACTGTACCTACTTCAGAATAGTATTGTATGACATTATTGTCAATTTACAACGAAGGCATCTTGGTAGAGTCTACTGTGTCCATTTACTTGCAACTAATTTAGCAACTTTGTTCAGTTCAGTATTCTGAAAATCTTGTTTTATACTTTTTCAGCGCCGTTTTTTGTCGTAGTTGGGTTTTAGTTTTTTTACTTTTTATTATTTGTACTATTTTGGTGTTAAAGTGTATTTGTGGCGCATAATATTAACAAAAGTTAAATTGATGAACTAATAAGTCATAACCAACATTATTCTGATAAGTAGTAAAGAAGCTATGAACGAGAAGATGTGAATTATATGCAATCAGCCCACGAATACAGGTAAAGTCACAAGCAAATGCTAGTAATATATATTGTTAGACGTAACTTTTGATTTAATATTTTTGTGGATGAATAGTTGTCAATATAGCTGTCACTGTCACCTGTCAGAACATGCTTAGCTGTCGAATACTATAAATTGCCGCTTTCCTTTGACTCGTGGCGCATTCGTACGGATCGTGCCTAGGGGCTCGGACGTTGTTTATACGACGTTCGACCCAACTACCTTCACTTTGCTAATAGTCGTTGACTTGCTGCGATTTGTTAATCAATTAGGTAGCTGTGTAGAATCGCAGTACATTCTAATTACATTTCAAACTAATGTTTAACCCAGTCTCGCGTGTAATTTCTATTATCAGAATTGGGATAGAATTCAAGCCCACTATTTTTTAATGTGTTTAAGTTTACGTAGTTTTGTAACTGGCATCTGTGTTTTTTTTTTCTTCGTGCGTTGTGTAAAGTAAAAGATTGTTACGTGGATTATTGTAACGGGAATGTAGTCCATCGAAGAAATTGTGTGTGCTATCTGGGCTGCGGTCCAGTGTTTGTAATAAAAACCTCTCAGTTCACAGGTAAATTAGATTCAGGGATGCGAGGGCCCTACGAAGTAATGAACATCCTGCCTAGTGGTCGATACGAGTTGAAACTCGTTGTGGTGACTACGGAAAGAAGACCCAAGCCGCGGCACAGCATAATATGGTGCCCTGGCGTGGCGAGTGGTGTCCCGAAGCATGTGCCGAATTTTTTTGACGATGAGTGTTATTGGCTCGTAGTGATTCAAATCGCTAGTCGAACCCTGGCGTTGAGGTATTGTCTAGTCGCTGACGTATCGTAGTGATGTATTTCACTAGTCGTACGAGCGTAGATATACCGTCAAGTCGCCGTCTGTATGTCCGTAGTGAGTTGTCTCGCTAGTCGGATTTGAGCGTTGAGGTATTGTCTAGTCGCTGACGTATCGTAGTGATGTATTTCACTAGTCGTACGAGCGTAGATATACCGTCAAGTCGCCGTCTGTATGTCCGTAGTGAGTTGACTCGCTAGTCGGATTTGAGCGTTGAGGTATTGTCTAGTCGCTGTTTTACTAACGAGTGCGTAGAAAAGTATGGTCAGTGTGGCCGAGGCAGTGTGTTTTTGAAATCCCGTGATGAACTACCGTTGTATTGTAATACGAAAAAAGGCGTACGAGGACGTACGTTTGTCAGTATGGCCGTGTTAGACGTAACTTTTGATTTAATATTTTTGTGGATGAATAGTTGTCAATATAGCTGTCACTGTCACCTGTCAGAACATGCTTAGCTGTCGAATACTATAAATTGCCGCTTTCCTTTGACTCGTGGCGCAATCGTACGGATCGTGCCTAGGGGCTCGGACGTTGTTTATACGACGTTTGACCCAACTACCTTCACTTTGCTAATAGTCGTTGACTTGCTGCGATTTGTTAATCAATTAGGTAGCTGTGTAGAATCGCAGTACATTCTAATTACATTTCAAACTAATATTTAACCCAGTCTCGCGTGTAATTTCTATTAATATATATATTCAAAATGTACAAGTAAAGCGCTTTCAAATGATACCAAACACGGCATATTTATCTTAACTTTATTTTTTTACTCTGTATGTTTTGTCCGCTAGAGGGCGCCACGTTAGATTTTGTGAAACCCCCTATAGCCTATAACCAGCGGACAATTACGACGCTTCTAATGATATGTCATTTGTCGAATTCTGATAAGTAGTTTAGAAGTTACGAGGGAACAGATGAACATACATACATACATACATAGCCTGCCAAAATCATAACCCTCCTTTTGCTTTGCCGTAGTCGGGTAAAAACTATGAAGTATCCAGTGTCAAGCGAACTTCATAAAACCGCGATATCTCACGAATGGACATGGAATCATACGAAAAAAACCGTCTTGACCATTTCTGTAGATTATTTTTCCGACCCAAATATCGACCAATAGAATTGCACCATTCGACGTCACGTGGTACAACCTACATGGTATTATACTGATAATTTTTTGAAAATTTTCTCTGGTCGTTGACGTCAAATTGACAGGTTCAATTCAATTGTGAAATTATTGGCCGACATTTGGGACGGAAAAATAATCTCCCGAATACCACACGAGCTTCAAAATTATCTGGCATTTCCCTCAAGGTTCCCTGCAAACAAATAAAGTCGTCAAGTTTTTCAGGAAAAATCACTCGCGCTTCGCGCTCGTGATTTTTTAACCTTGACTAAAAACTTGACTCCTTCATTTGTTTGCAACGAACCTATCGGAAAATACCCGATAATTTTGAAGCTCTTGTGGTATTATAAGTGATTATTTTTCCGACCCAAATATCGACCAATAGAATTGCACCATTCGACGTCACGTGGTACAACCTACATGGTATTATACTGATAATTTTTTGAAAATTTTCTCTGGTCGTTGACGTCAAACTGACAGGTTCAATTCAATTGTGAAATTATTGGCCGAAATTTGGGACGGAAAAATAATCTCCCGAATACCACACGAGCTTCAAAATTATCTGGCATTTCCCTCAAGGTTCCCTGCAAACAAATAAAGTCGTCAAGTTTTTCAGGAAAAATCACTCGCGCTTCGCGCTCGTGATTTTTTAACCTTGACTAAAAACTTGACTCCTTCATTTGTTTGCAACGAACCTATCGGAAAATACCCGATAATTTTGAAGCTCTTGTGGTATTATAAGTGAGAATTGTATAATCTACAACTTTTGTCTAAACTATTTTCACGATAAAATTTACAGTTTTGGAGAAAAATCGAAAAAACTTACATTTTTTAGAATTAGGAGCGAAAGGGATTTTTGATATTTTAATTATAATATATTGAAAATTAAAATATCAAAAATCTGCCAATTTTCAGCTCTATGCGAATTTTCGCTAAGTCTAATTTATGGTATATTTGACTTTCGTCTTACCTGTTTAAAGTATGATACCCTTAAATAATGAAAAAGGTAATGGAAATAAGTAGTAGAACATTTTATCACACAGATTCATGCAAACAACACGTGATTACTCGTCTTTACACAAAAATAAAGTTCAAATTGAAAGATAAATTTAAAGTATAGAGCAATAAATTTTCTGAATCTTGTATTTAATATGTTTATAGACGTGCAATTGGTTTGATAGCAGCTATCCACTCTTCTTTATAAGTGGCCATAAATTTGTTAGTTGAATGGTATTTCATTTGTATTTAAAATAAATTGATTAGGTATAAATAGGTAATAAAGCATCACTTCGTATATCTGTGACGTCTTCGTATGTTATGCGTGAAAAACATCTCCTCTCATAATGTTCGTAGTGTGATGTAGCCTCAATTAATGGACTATCTAGGACAAAATAAACATACATATCACCAAGAAAAGCTTTATACTATTAACGATTATTAAATCAAACTAAAGATGAAAGTTCTATGTACTTGATCTTTCATCTTCAGTCTTGTTACTCTTGTAACTTCTTGCTTTATACATATTAATCATTAAAATTAGTCGTTATAATTAGTGAGTATACGCACCATTGGTATATCTGGTAGCTCTACCTTCTTAAATTTCATAACTATTACTGAATATCGCTTGTTTTCATTACGTAGCCTAAATGCTATATTGCAAACAAATAAAACGTAAGTAGGTGTATCAAATTAAAAAATCATTAGGCAATGCATCTATTGATCATAATCAAGTAATAGTTTCCTTTTTCAACAAATTTTATCACATTAATGAAAATGGTTTGTTCTTAGACGATAAACACAATATATCTATTGCGTTGATCTTCAATAAAGTAATAATGTTTATTTTTAGAATGAACTGTGGATATCTTGATTATTATGTTCTTAAAATAGAATTGAATCGAAATTAACCATCAGATAATGAATAATCCGATAAAGCTTCAATATAAATATTGCCGCCTAAGACAAATGCCGACACACACTAATTAACTTTGAATAACGCATTCACGAGTGAAAAGTGCTATTTTCTCTTTCGTAAAGTAAGTAAGTATATTTACAGTGTCAACAAGATTTAATTAATTATTTAGTAATTTAATTTTCCTGAAGTAAAAGTAACTGATTCAATAAGCCAAATATTAGTGCATTGTTTTGGAAATATGTATATTTTATTCAATTTAGATAAAGAAAAATCAATGCAGTGCTCTATCAAGTTTTTTTGTATCCAATACAGATTAGGTTTATTTGCAACAATCTGATTATTGCAATCACAATTATGTATATGCATTATAATTTATAAAATATATCTTGGATCTTTCCAGAATGCAGCGTCCAACAAACAACCCGATTGTTTCCGGACCTTTCTACAACGGACCGGTTGCTCCAAACCCTTGCTTTGGGCCCAGCAGGCACAACCTGAACCCTTGCTTCGGTCCCCCTTTGCCTCCACCACCACAACACATGAACAACTGCTTTGTCTCCGCGTCTTACCTTCGCAGAACATACCCTGAGCAAATGGGACCACAACCACGCTACGACCCCTGTTTCAAGTAATTTTCTTTGACCATAAAACCGTTGAAATTGAATCTCGCCCTTTTATTCCGTGGATTAAACAAGTTCGTTGCTTCGAAGTTCGAGATGTAAATTTATATGCCTTTGAGTAATGAATGGTGAGGATAATTGATTATTTTAAGAATTTGTAAATGTGTCTCTCAATAAATGTATTTTTTATATAGTTTATCTTTTAATTAATTTAATTAGCCCCATTCCCTTCGATAACACACGGATAATTCATATTTATTTATTATCTAAATCAATGAAAGAATATAAGCACTTATCTTGCACATTGCACGTTTATAAAATATGTTTGGGCGTGTAAATGCTGAAAAAAAATACACTTACACTTTTGAAAATGAAAAATATGTATACTCCGTTTTGAGAGCTTTTTGCTCGAATGGTATGTTGAGTATCTTAAGGACTCTAACTTTTTTCATTTTTGCATTGTACCCAATTTCAATATTGTCAATTATCTTATGATGTAAAAAAAAAATCTCCGAAACCAGGTAATTAAGAATTTGGGTTTAAAATTTAACCTTCCTAATTTTTATTTATTTTTAAACAAAGAGATTGTCATTGCGGCGTAAAAGTTCATAATGGTACTTAATTTCTTGAAACTGCTCCTTATAAAATAAAAATTCACATTCATGTATGTATTAAATAGATTTGATTGCTTTTTTGATGCTATGCTCAAATTCGATATTTTGTGTTACGATTATATATTTTCTAATTTTAATTGTGTCTATTCATTCTGAGGGGCACGTTAAGTAAACGTTGATGCTTTCATTAAGATAAGCAACATACAGTTTTTTCGTCATATTTTTTAAATAATTTTCACTTCAAGAGGCACCCTCCTGTACAGAAAAATATTTCCCGAGTGTATAAATAATAATGAGAAATTAAATACAACTACCACTATCTTACGTAGGTTTACAACATATACAGGAAAATGGTAAGATGACAATATTTTTTATTGAACAATGAAAGTTTTGATCTACATTGATAAATGATAATGATCTTGTCATAGCACGTGGGTTTTCATATAAATCCAAATATCATGTAACGTAGGAAATAGGAAAACCCAAATTTTCAATGAGAAACTTCGATCTCATGAGATAAACCGCAGAAATCTGTTATCGAAAATGTTTATAAAGGGCACGGCCGCTTGTTTTACTAAGAGTCCAAGTCTATACATAACTGTGTTCTGTTGTGGTAATATTTTCCTCTACTAAAATATTTAAAGGTAAGCATAACGTTATTTTTTATTAGAATTTAATTCTTAATTCTTAATGAAATAAATTATTAAATTATTTAGTAAGTATTTTTTTAAATATTAAGTAGGTACCTATTGTATTTTGATTGATTAAGTTGTCGTTATTATTATTTCTTTTACGTTGCCTTTTTTTTATTGATTTTAAAGCCCTGTTTATCTTAAAACCAAAGATAATTCTTAAAATACATATTATGTACCTCTGTAAAATGGGAGGCCTAGTAGTCTACGTCACGATAAGGCAAAGGAGGTGAATTCGAATTTTTGTTCTTAATAATTTTTCAAATATTTTTTAAGACCTACGTAAATGTCCTTTCATAGTTTATTTCTGTAGCAGTTATAATGCGGGCAAAAGATATCTCAGATATAAAAATAGATATCTCTTAAATTATTATTATACAGATACGTAGGTAACATCATAAAATCAAATACCATTCTTGTCTCAATTATTATTTATGATGTTGGTTGATCAGAAAATACATTTTTGAATGACATGATCTTGGGGAAGGCCGCAGGAATCAAATCCACAACTTTCACAAAATTTCTAAATCATCCAAATCCTAAATCAATACATGGTTACATAATCCATGGTTTATCAGCAAATGTCAAAAACGTTTGAATCATCATAGAAGTTCATATTTCAATATTTATTACTCATGCAAAAACTACAATCTCGATTTGATTAAATTTGCTTTTCCTATTATAGATTATAGAGTTGGGTGGGGTTTGAAAAATAAAAATAAAATAAAAATAAAAATCATTTATTGAACAATTTGTGGGCTAGGTACAAACATGTCACATTTGGACCCCAAACTAGGACAGCCTGTTGGCCTGTATTTTGGAGTCCACCTTCCTTAATGACACAATACTAACAGAACTATAGCATAATATAATTTATATAATAAAACAAGAAAGGGTTCGTTTTTCTATTAAATTGGTCTATATAGTTTACTTTTATTCTATTAAATTACATTTGTTTGCTATAGATGGCCGGTTCTGGTGACAGAGACAGGAAACCTTTCCGCCCTCCGCCCTACGAGCGACCCTACGGCCCTCCAGATGACATAAAGACGCCTCAGAAACCATGAATAATAAAGAATAATTACTCGTGGTTAGAAAAAGCAAGTTGTACTAGAACCACGAATAAAACGATACGTCAACTCATTTTTTTTATTAAGTTATGTGTACATAGTTTATTTATGAATTGTAAATATGTAAATATTCTTAAATTTAAGCCAAATTTAGGTTAATTATATATGCTTTAAGTAATAAAAAAACTCTTTTTATTTTATAAATATATGTATATTGTATACGTCGCAGACAAATTGTATTATTTCGCCGTTTACAAACGCTCGGCATTTTGTAATACCTATGTCGAGAAATCGTATTCAGAAAATGTTGGTTTGGTTAGGGGGTGGATTAGGTTAGGTTCGTTATATTTTTAACTACACAGAAACTACTGTCGGCTCGCAAGTAAATCCTCTGCATATTACAATTTACAATATGCATGCCGAGCGCTGACCGCCTCCTTGGTACAGTGGTTGACGCATGAGCGTAGAACCAAGGGGTCCTGGGTTCGATTCCCGGTGGAGACGAAGAAAAAAAAACAATGTCTCGGTCTGGCAGGACACAGAAGGCTGATCACCTACTTGTCCCTAAAGAAAATCGATCAGTGAAACAGATGTATGTATAATGCATCTGCCCCTTACCCCACTAGGGGACACGGGACTTCACTATGCCGAGCGTTTGTAAAGTGACGGACGCCGTTTGTAAACGGAGGAAATTTTACAATTTGCCTCCGACATATACATAAATACCTACCTTGAAATCTACCGAAAATACCTAAGTACATGAAATAAAACATTTTTGTTGTATTACACATTAGATTTATTGTGAACCTTGGGAGTTTACAAAATTGTGATATCCATTTCAGAACATTGTTCTAATTAAAATACATATATTAAACATAACACTTCTGAACCTTTATTTAAAACACAAGAATTTTTACCAGCTTACGTAGATATTACCTATGATATAAACACATTTTTGGGGTCAATTTACAGAATTAACTCAAGTATGTATCTACCTAAGCAGAGAAGACGGTGCGATCTTAAATAATAATATTAATAACTACTCCTTGTTCTACATAATTCTTAACCTAAAACAGTTGAATAACCATAATGCTGTAGGTAATGACACTAACAACTGTTCCCAACATCGAGGCATAGTTCAATCGGTAAAGATTCCCAGCTGTGAACTGTAGGCTATTTATACTAATCGCTTGCTTGAAAACATTAAGAACGTCTTTCGTATTTTGATCTGGAAAAAAAAAATAAGAATAAAGAATTAGTTAATAATTTTCGTAAATCGTGGATGTAGAATTATAGAGCAATGAAAGCATTTTTTTAAGCCATAGAGCAAAACAATTGAGAATGTATTTTTTTTTATAAAATTCCCATAAACTGTAGGTATATTTAGTTTTGTATCATTGGCAAGTCTTAAAAGTTTGGTTTATGATAATATAATCAGTAATTTACTTAGTGCACAATGCACAGAAGCAAAGAAGGTACAATTTAATTATTTAGTTTAAACTACAAAATCTTTAAATTTATTGTGCAACATTTAGGTAATTTTCTTTTTATCTATATACATGCATGGATATAAATGTATGTAGATTTTATCACTATCTCAGGAGATATTTATTGGATACTTCCAAATCTGCGTATTTCCCTAATGACGCTTATCTTATCTTATAGACAAATCTATTCTTCCCAGAGATCAAATCCTGTCATATACTTGTCATGATAACGTTTAGCATCCAATATTTTTATTAGAGGGGGAATTACCATATCGGAAGTCGATCAGATGTTTTATGATAATGAGGTCGGTGCGTTCCACCTCCTTGTGTATCTGGTCGTCCAGGTAACATCCAATGCTGTACCAGATGAAAGGCAGGAGACCCTGCACGAAATTTAACCACGGATGTTTCGTCTGAAATTTAAGAAATGAAAAAGAGTATTTATACGTAAATACTATAAAGTAAATGAGTTGTTTAATAGTGGGAGGAGTTGTTGTTTCGCCTGAAAGACACAAAAATCATAATTATAATAAAATTGCTCCGATACGAAGTGAAAGTAAGAAACAAATAAACGCTCTTTCACATTTGTAATGTTATAGTAAAGAAAATAAAAATGGTAAGGATTCGTCAAGGGTTTAAATTAGAACTTTTTTCATAAAAGTAGTATTGAAATAAGGAATCAGAAATCAGAGAAATGACTAAGCAAAATTTTCAAGTGCATGAGGACAGAACCGCAGGGAGATAACTTGTAGGTATACCTACTCAATAAATAAAAGATAGTGATGTTAAAATAGTAGATCGTGTCATTTCTGTATCTTTTATGTCATCTCATAATTCTCTGTCAAAACAAAGAGTATCTATATGACGTAGGTATATGACGCAGCAAAAATTTATCGACAAACGTGGTAATCTACTTATTTTTCTAAAACTAATTTTATAAAGAGTTAAAATTTCCACCTTTGTTTATAAGTTTTTGGGGGGTTATATTGACACACACACACACTATGAAAAGTTATAATATCTACTACATAAATATGAATTTAATTATAATTATAAATATAAAAAGTCGTAGAAAAAGTAAGTTGAAGAAAAGTGCTCTAGTAACTGTGCTGTTAGTGCGTCAACTAAACAATTCCCACGAGCAGCTGCAGTTAGCAGTCATAACATTCACCAATTTTTTTTTTTTGTCTTTATCCACTTTTTATTATTTCCACCATGGACGTATAAAAAAAGACGGACGCCGTTTTACGAACAAACAACGTGAAGCCACCGTAGTAAGCTAGCGATCGTGTAAAGACAATGAACACGCACACACTCTCACCATAGTAAGCTAGTCGGCCGCCATTACGTCGTGAACTACCGACTGATTAACTGCGTCACTGTTTCACAAAAAATATTTAAAATGCCGTCTTGCGTGGTTAAATGGTGTCGCAACAGTACAATTTAAAATAACAAAACACAAGGGATTACATTCCACAGGGAAGCAAGTTATTTCTTTTATGTTTTAATGACAAAATTATTACGGCAAAATTTATAGAAAAAAATACAGCCGCCATTGTCATCAGGACAGCTGTTGCCATAGTGTTGCCATGGCAACATGACACACACACATGGATGTGTCACCGCCATTACTAGGCTTCACTCAATGTTTAGGCGATACTCCGTCCGTCTTTCTTTATACGTCCATGATTTCCACAAAAAAGTCCTATTACTGATAGCTTTAGATTTATGGTACGGGAGCTATTAACGTTAAAAAAAAAGTCATTTTAGTATAGTTGGTTTTTTGATATACTGTTCCTCTTGCTATTTCGGTTAGAGTCCGGGCTGTCTGGCTGGTCGCAGTGGTTGCGTTTTTTAGTGCGCATCTCATCTGCACAGGATAATTTCCTTAATTTAAAGTCATTTTTTAACGCGTAATTTTTAATATTTTGCTTTTAGATAGATCCATCAGACATATTTTTTTTATTGCAAGACGTTTTTTTCGTTGTTAAATAGGTGCCAGACGCAATTTTTTATTTCGTTTTTATAAAAAATTCAAATTATTTTAGAATGTCTGTAAATTTCATATTATGTTCTTCAAACATAATATAATCTAAAATTAATTAGCCAGACGCTAATTCGATTGTTAAGTATAAAATATGTACAAATAAAAACGTAGTGAAAGTAGGTTAGTATAACAATTTGATGATTGTGTATATGGAGAGATAGTTTAAAGTGCAAGAGAGATAGAAAGGGTCGGCCGCGAAAATTAAATAACAATAAAAAATAATTTTTTTTTTTCGAAAATATAAGATGCATAGAAATTGAATTGTTCCTACTCTAGGATTCCCTGTGTTGTGGGAACAAGTACCTTCCATTGGTACATTTTATTCCTTAGGCTAAAAAATAAACTATTAGGGTACATCAACAATCTTCTATACAAAACAATTTTTTTATTACTTAACTATTAAGTTATGGGTTTAAATGAAAACAGCGATTACATAAACTTATTTATATTGTTTCCAATAGCAAATTGCCTAATACCACACATTACACACCGCGTACAAGAAGAAAAAGAACCACAGACAAAATACAGTGTTGCCAATACAAGTTAAATTTTCTAATATAATATATCTAATATTAACTAGCGACCCGCCCGGCCCTGGCTTCGCACGGGTGCAATGCTGATACTAAATACACTACAGAAAAACTGTGAACGTTGAATATAAAAACATAGCGGCCCGCTCCGGCTTCGCACGGGTATAAAATATATAGCCGGGCGGCCGGCTGGTACCGCCGCAAACGCTACGTCCCGCAATTTTTAAATCTGTAATATCTTCGAAAATATTCACTTAAATCATACGGTGTAAAGGGCCATATAGATCTATATTAAATGAACAATGTATTCAAGGTCTTTAATTGGTTAAGGATTAATGCTGTATTGGTTAAAATCGCTTCGAAAATTAGCCATTATTTGTCGTAAAAAGTAAATGACAAAAAAAGTTATTGTGGGTTATCCATAAGAGATAGACATATACCATCACGGACTTTTCTGTAGACCTTTTCAATGTGTACTATAGTTAGTACATTATTTTGATAAAACTCGTAGGGTGCCTGCGTTTGCACTGTAAGTGGAAAAAATGTAATTATTTACGAAATCACATTAGAAACCTCAAAAATAACAGTACTTCTCCACTATTTAATGGATGTTATTATACATATAAACCTCCCACTTGAATCACTCTATCTATTTAAAAAAACCACATCAAAATCCGTTGCGTAGTTTCAAAGATTTAAAGAGACATAGGGACAAAGAAAGCGACTTTGTTTTATACTATGTAGTGATGATGATAACAATATTAATTCATTAATCTTAATTCTTAATATAGGTATATACATAAATCTCGTGTCATAATGTTTGTCCTCAATGGACTCCTAAACCACTTAACCGATTATAATAAAATTCGCACACCATGTGCAGTTTGATCCAACTTGAGAGATAGGATAGTTTATACATGTAGGTACCATACGGGCGAAGCCGGGGCGGACCGCTAGTATACCTATATAAATTCATGCTAACTACTTTAGTTAAATTCAATACAAACTTAAACATGCGAGTGTGTGTGTGTTCACGTGTGTGTGTCGTGTGTGGTGTGGTGTGTGTGTGTTGTGTGTGTGTATGTGTGTACATCAATATTGAAACAAACTTTCTAGTTGTTTACAGATGATGGAATATTGGAAAACAATAACAATTCCTTAGACGATAACATAAATAATTCTGACAGTGTGAGGAAAGATGATGATGATGATGATTATGAAGATGGCTTTTTAAATTTAACAATGTAATTGTTTAACCTTCATTGATATAGTTTTTATTCCATTCTTTTCAATGTATGGTAACTTTAATTTATTTTTCACTTTTATGTTTTTTTTTTTCATTTTAGCTTTTATTTATAAGAACAAGTGTAAATAATATTGTATTCTTGCAATTATTTCCTGTCGCATAGTTAAAATACACGAGCTGATGAGCTGCATGCTTCATTACTTTTTTTTATTTATATACACATTATTTAATACTTAACAATCGAATTAGCGTCTGGCTAATTAATTTTAGATTATATTATGTTTGAAGAACATAATATGAAATTTACAGACATTCTAAAATAATTTGAATTTTTTATAAAAACGAAATAAAAAATTGCGTCTGGCACCTATTTAACAACGAAAAAAACGTCTTGCAATAAAAAAATTATGTCTGATGGATCTATCTAAAGGTAAAATATTAAAAATTACGCGTTAAAAAATGACTTTAAATTAAGGAAATTATCCTGTGCAGATGAGATGCGCACTAAAAAACGCAACCACTGCGACCAGCCAGACAGCCCGGACTCTAACCGAAATAGCAAGAGGAACAGTATATCAAAGAACCAACTATACTAAAATGCTCTCTTGTCAACGTTGGTAGCTCCTATACGATTATGTTTGAATTACTTCAAATCTACTATATAAAAATAAGTCGCGTTTTCCTTCCTGACGCTATAACTCCAGAACGCACGAACCGATTTCCACGGTTTTGCATTCGTTGGAAAGGTCTCGGGCTCCGTGAGGTTTATAGCAAAGAAAAGGTGTCTCTGGTGGCGAAACGGAAGTCGAGATGTCATCTTCTTAAAAAACATGAATCATATATCAAGATACATCGATTTTGTCATCAAGATAATTTTATAAGAATAAATTTGTCCTTCTAATATTATTATCCATGCTAAGTTGCGGATGATTCCTTGTTTATTATATTGACAATACTCATGCTTCTTCACTTTATAGAGTGCTGAGGGAAATGAGACTAGGACTAATAGTACCTAAATGGAGGAACGTAGTTGATGAAGGTTTTTTCGGAACGCGATACTGCATCCGAATAAATGAAAAATTCCACATTGAGAAACACCATATATAAAAAAAAACTTAAGGTAGCATTCGGATCTGGGCGGTCGCGACCTGGCAGCTGCGGCCCTGCAGCCGGGACCCATTGTCGCTGCTGTGGGGCGCTGCCAGAAGCTTTCGGATAGCAGCGTCCGCGACCCGGGCAGCGACTGCCACGCGCAGTACTACTGACTGAGTGCTGTGTGACTACTGCGGCAGTAGTCACACAGCACTCAGTCAGTATGAACGTTTGTGCATTCCAATAGTGTATCGAACATTAACTATGTCTGACAGTTTAAATATACGAAAGCGAGAACTCGTGAAGAGACTGATGGATGACGAAGAAGAGGATGATCAAATAATGTTGGTCTTACTATCATCAAAGAGGAATAAAATCGATTCATTATATACGTCTAGACTCTAGAATTGATGAAGGCAGCTATCAAATCCTGATAAAATGGCACTTCGCGTACGAGAAGCGCGACCGTACTGCCTCCGGAGCGGCCCGGCGGCGCTGCCAAAGTCGCGAGCAGGCCACGCCCCTCGGCCGCGCGGCTCGGTCGCTTGCGTCGGTAACACAGATCACAGAAACTAAAGGGAGATATGGTTAGGGGGCGGGGCCGGTGTCGCAGCAATATGTCCAAAAAAGGAACACATGCTGTTTGTTGCATTCAGTTTACGTTCGACCGTCGGCCGGGTATTATTTGACAATGCCGTGTTGTTCCGTTAAAGTTTGTAAAAACCGAAGTGGAACCAGCAACTTTAAGTCAAATGGAATCACATACCATCGGTAAGTACTGAAAATTATACGATTTTCTTACTAAAATTTCAAAAACAATATTACGTAGAGTGATTTCTTGGTTTCTGATCTAAATGTGTATTGTATGATGTAAATAGTTTACAATGCTTCTTCTGTACGTGACTCTATTCAAACGCGGAGTTCGAATACCGCAGTGTATAATGAACATACTAAAGCATTCGATCGTGTAGTACGGCCGCTGCTTGCGGTCGTAAGTTAAGGATGCGGGTCGAGTGTGTCCATGTCGATAAGATTCGGAATTTTACTACCTCACTACCTTATTTTTATATCATAATGTATAACTATTAGCTTAATATCTGATTGTATTATTATTATTTGATAAGTACTCGAGCAATAATTTTATAGTAATTATTTTATAGTATTATACATGGATTAAAAAAAGAAGTCACTTATGTCATACTTATTTTACTTTACAATAAGTCAATAGGCAATGCTTTATGGACTTCATCACCATGAATGCTACCATCAAGGTGTCCATTTCTACCTAGTTACTGTATTGCCTATAAATTGTTTTAATTTTAACGTTTCTCATTTTATCGACAAGCAATCCCTATCGTAAACGCATATTTGCGGCTGTAGTGGTGCTGTATACGTACGTCACTTACAATCTAGTGTGCGAACGAGTAGTCGCTCTCAAATCTTTGTGTGATGACACGCACACAACGCGAAGTATTGTGTTTATTTTGTTTACTGTTGTGTGCGTAAATTTGTAATGAGACACTAGGTTTCGTACTCAGCGCAAGCGATTGGCATCTCTCTAGATCTCTATGGTCGGTAACTATCGCATACAATTCCCTACGAAGCGGTGCGGCGCGACCACGGTCGCGGCTGCGGGGCAGCGGCTGCCGGGTCGCGACCGCCCAGATCCGAATGCTACCTTTAGGCGGCCGGGCGGCAGCAATCTCTGCCAGGCAATCCTGAGTATGGTGGACTGATGTTTATTTAATCATATTTTTTATCAAAATAAATTAAAGTACACAAAATATACAATTCTGAAGTGGAGAAAAGAGACCTAATGGCCTCATTGATAATGAACTTCCAGAAAAAGTCATGAACTGCTAAAAAATAGCAAATATTTTTATCGAATCGTTACACAAAGCCAAGGCGCAAAATTATATAAATACATAGGTAGTAGAGAAACGTATTTTTTTAAATCGTCTGTTTTGAAACAAAAAAGTTAACAAATAATATATTAGAAAATATGTAATATAAATTTATATTATACCTATAAGTACCTACTATAATTTTAAGTGTTTAGATTATAATATAATATTATGTAAACCTCACAGGTAAACCTAATAAATACAGGTCGTGCGCGATTAATAAGTAAGTAAATGGCAAACATTTTTATCGACGCATTATCTAAAATAAAAAGCGCGAACAATATTATTAGAAAATAGAAGAAAATACATAATTCAATTCACCTCACCTGTTCCGAACTGATCAAAGCTACTGCGCTCACTGCACTTGAAAACATTAACCATATTGTTATCATAATCTGAAATTAAACACGAAAAGTAAATAAATATTTTATTTTGTGTTTACGTAAAACGTAAAATACGTTAGTGCTCGATTAAATTTATTGCATAAAAATAATAATGGTGCTAATTGCATAAAAGCACATCACGTTAATAATATTATTACATAGTAAATTACTTACCTGCAAGCTGTGAATTTTTTGTAACAATTGAGTACAAGAACAAAGATCGTCATACACCTTGCACAGGTATTTAAGATCAAAACCTACATTTTGCTTTACGTCTATAAAACTAACATCAGAATCAATAATATATGTAAATAAATTCTTCCTCCTAAAATATTGTTCAAGCAAATAACTGTCTTCATTGTTTAATTTAAATATTTGAGACATGTAAATATTAACGACTTTCAATATAGCGAGTAACAAACTCAGATGAATATAAAGATGAAACAGCGACAAATATAAGGGTATCCTTATAAGCAGGATAAATGGCGGATCGAGCAAAAGGATTTCTTCTAACGCTACTACCCCATAAATAAGAGTAAAAATAAATATCCATACATACAATTTGATAGCAAAGAGTTTTATATTTCGGTTACTCAGCTTCAGTCCTGTTATATTTTTGTTAATGATTGTATATAGATGTATGTAGACGTCTCCTTTTATAATATTAGTCAACATGATGACTACACTGACGAAGAATTCATTGATATTTTGCGTTTGATCATTTTGTTTAATGTGAAAAGAAGCTTTAAAATTGATAGTCAATAAAGAAGAAGCAGCGATAGCCATTATGATACAAACAGACCATAACTTTGAAGCAATACTTATACTTGGTGTAGCATTAGTTTGGTAAAAGAAAGGCTTCCGTAAACCAAATATAGTACAAAAATTATTGAAAAATCGGAAATAATTGTAAAACATTAGGAAAGCTTATTCAAATGTAACCTACCGCCTAAAAGCGGATACAATATGTGATAATTGAAAACATTTTTCATTTATTTTCAATCTAATTCATTAGGAAAGTAGATTGGAAGGTCTGTAATTATTATGACGTTATAAGTCTATTAGATTTATCAAACATAAGTTAAACACATATTTAAAAAAAATAAATTAACGAGGCAGCACCATCGCCTACGTTATTATATTCGAGCCCTGTGACACTAATTAAAAACATTTTATCTAGTATAACAATATCGTCTTTTTCCGTAGGTTTATTTACTTATTTTCTATGCTTGTTCTAGATTATTTCATTTAATAATAAAATGATCACTCTTCCTTTTATAGATATTGATTTATCTTATCACAGGCCTGCACCTTTGATAAGGGCTCGATATATTTTAATACAAGATAAACGTAGAACATTGTCGTTTTGAACAAAGACAGTGCATTTTTCATCCTGAAAAGTATAATTGCCTAGAAGGAATTTCCAGAATGTCTCATTGTAAGTCTATTTCTTTCCTTCTTTGGAGGTTGTTAATATAATTTAATGGACAATTCCACTAATATTTATACATATTTATACATACATATACATATTAAGCACATTAATAATAATCAGTACGTACATTGTTTGCTTTTTCTGTGTTTATTAACAATACTACAATCTATTTTGTTTTTATTGTAGAATGTAGAGTATCAAATTCTTTTCCTGTGTGTATCTTGCGTCCAATAAATTTTAAAGAGGTCCCAAATGCTGTCATTACTGACTCTATAGTACAAACTTTAACTAAAAATTCAATTATTGTTATTTATTTGTAAAACCTGTGTTGTTGATAGTATTGCCCGTTTCTATGAAAAGCATTTTTAAGTTTTTATAAAAAGTCATTTTTTTTAAGTTTCTATAAAAAGTCCTGTTTTTCTATTATTCCGTTAAATTAGTCTAAGATTTGATTTTCCCAAAGCATAATGTCACATTCCATATTCTCAAAATAATGATGACATACCTGAACAAATATTTTCGTCAGAGAAAACAATCATTTATAAGCATTTACGACACTTAAATACCTTTCTGATAAGATACTAGGCATATAATATTTACCTACAGCTACGCAGCACCAATCGATAGATTATATTATATATCCGGATAAAAACAGACTTTGTATTGAATAATTCATAAAAAGAAAAAAAAGGCATATTAACGATGAATTTAATGAAATTTGACAGAGAGGTAACTCTTGGTTAAAAGTTGACAACTTTAATTTTGAGATAAAACATTGGGGTGTACCCAACCATACCAACTTTCCAGCTACTTATGTTTTGTTTCAAAAGTAGGCTCCTATCCTTTTCGAAGGTTCATAGTTCAAGGATAAAGCGTAACAGACAGAATGAGAGAGTTATTTGCGCATTTATATTGTTAGTAACGACAGCTGATCTAATCCAGGACAACACATTCATATTCATAAGAATCGCATTCAAGTAAGTAATAATAATATAAAAAAAGCTTACGAAGAACAATACATATTAAATGTAATACAGGTAAATTAGCTTGGAGAAATTTTTGCATATGTAGTGGTGTGTATATTACTCAGATCTTAGAGCGCGTTTCCACTATATCGTTCTGGCCTATACAAAAATGTTTCGATATCCTAACATTACTATTTAATTTCATACTTATTCCTAGCAACACTTTTGTTTTCAATAAAAATAAGTTTTTATTTGAAAGAATATGGTTTTGACTTTATAAAAAAAAATATATCATTCAATTTCACGTCCTAGAGCAAACGACAAGACGACTACCGTGAAACAATAAAATATCGTGTCCATAATAATTTGTTTCATAATTAATATTTGACCATAATAATTACGAAACAAAACAAATAAATAAATCGTCACTTGATAGTGGAAAGTGGAAACACGCACAAAAACAGAATAAACCAGTTTACGCTGTCCGCAGGTGCCACGTGCAGTCGTTTGGTAACGTTAGAACATAAAGCACACATTTCATTCAAAAATTATAATTATTACGTATAGACCGGGAGGTATTGACACAAAATTTCGAGTCATTTGTAACAGGATGGCGGTTCTACAGGGGTCTTAGTACGCAATGACAAAAAGAAAAACGATGGTGTGAACACTGGTACCGGCGGCTTAGTCGCGTGGACGTTAGTCGAACTCGTCGGAAAAATAGCGAAGTCAAACAATTTGTAACACAAAAATTTTAGAATTTACCGATAGCCCATAAAAAAGAAGTAGGCGGTAGTGTCATGCCATACTTTTCCGGTGTGACTTACAGCCCGCCATACCGACGCGAATGTGTTGATTTAAAAAAAACAATTCAACCATTTGTACCAGGCTAACTTTTGCACAGGTAACCATCGTCGTGCAGCCATTTACGAAAATCGCCATGCCATACTTTTCGGACGATTCCAAATGGTCGCCATACCGCCGAAAAACTGCAAAATTTTTTTTTTTCGCCAAACTTTTTGTACCAGTATTGCATTTGGATTTTTGGAGAGTATTTGATAAAATGTGACCATTATTATATTTACCATACTTCTAGTAGGGGGAAAAAGTGCTGCCATACTTGAAAAATTAATTTAGTATTAATTTATATAAGTGAAGATTTCCACCACCTAGATCTTTGAAATTTTGTATTTATATTCGTTGAATCTCAAACTTACAGGAAAAATTAGTGCCATACTGTTACTAATCGTTCAAAATACGAATAAAATCTTACAATAAAAAAAAATCTTATACACATTCGCCACCTCCCACAGGTATGACATTATCACACTTCTATTTATAATCATTCAGGAGTTGTTGAAAAAAAATTTAGGGTGGTAAATGGTTCGGCGAAAAAAAAAAAATTTGCAGATTTTCGGCGGTATGGCGACCATTTGGAATCGTCCGAAAAGTATGGCATGGCGATTTTCGTAAATGGCTGCACGACGATGGTTACCTGTGCAAAAGTTAGCCTGGTACAAATGGTTGAATTGTTTTTTTTTAAATCAACACATTCGCGTCGGTATGGCGGGCTGTAAGTCACACCGGAAAAGTATGGCATGACACTACCGCCTACTTCTTTTTTATGGGCTATCGGTAAATTCTAAAATTTTTGTGTTACAAATTGTTTGACTTCGCTATTTTTCCGACGAGTTCGACTAACGCCCACGCGACTAAGCCGCCGGTACCAGCGTTCACACCATCGTTTTTCTTTTTGTCATTGCGTACTAAGACCCCTGTAGAACCGCCATCCTGTTACAAATGACTCGAAATTTTGTGTCAATATCTCCCGGTCTAGTAGTTTAATTGTTAAATTTTGTATTTGTTGATTGTTGTTATTATTTGTATTGTTATAATATTTGTTGAAGTGTTTAATTTGTGTGTAAGTGTTGTAACTTTATATTGTTAATTCAAAATGGCTCCAGTGTTAAAACATGGTCGAGGCAAGCCTTTGACTTCTCAAACTAAAGAATTAAACTTTAAATGTCGTTTCTTTTTCAGGTTAGTAAATTTTTCATTTTAGTAACATTGTTAATGTAAAAGTTATACGTATGTTAAATGTGCAAATATTAAAATAAAGTCTCATCTTTTTCAGAGGAGAAACACATATAGTTTAATTTAAAATCCCTTATATATATAAAATAAAAACTAAAAATAAAATGTTGTTTTATTTTATTTGCTGACCATACACTACTACAAACGCAAAAATTTCTCCAAGCTAATTTACCTGTACGTCATTCTTATCTATTTTCAGATCCTCCCCACGGCGGTCCACCCCCCTACGTCGGCTACCCCCCGCCCCCCGGGGTCGCGTACGTGCCAGCGCCTGTGATGATGCCCGTGTACCCTCCCCCCGCGTTCCCTTACCCCCCCGCTTACCCGCAGCCACAGCCGCAGCCACCTCAGCCAGATCCCGTACAGGTTGTTGACAGTAGGTATCTATTCTTACCTTGGATTGTTACGTTAGCCTCTGTTATTACAAATCATCATACACATACAATATACAAAAAGTTTTCATCTCTTAAATTATAATTAGCTTGATCCCACGGCACGTCGTTTATTAGGATTAAAAGTATCCTATCGAGTTACGAGTAACAAACATTAATTATTAATTAAATTTTGAATTATCCGAATAACATTCATTGAAATATTATTTACCCTCCGAATTTCTCTACATTAAGAATTTAACTCTTAATCGTTCTCTATGTTTATAGATGTACCACCACCCCCCGTAGAACCAGAAATCGATTGGGTATCTACAACAACGCATACTGCTGAATCCTTAACCAACCGTGTGTTTGTGACTGGTCGAGAAGGCTGGGACGGCAGCCCTCTGTGGACCATCAGAGCGCACCACAACGGGAACCTCGTGCCTGGCAAGCTGGCGGTCGTCCACAGAGCTGCATATATACCATTTGCTGGGCGGGAAATACGTGTTCATGATTTCGAGGTAAGTGTATCCTTTGCAATAGTTTTTGACTGATTAGTGATTATTAACCTTTATAAGTACTTCTAACTAATGATTAGTCAATTGAGTAGTCAGAGAGATTTGTGATATGATTTGTAACTGTTTAGTCTAATTTAATAGATATAGTTTTACAAGACGTAATTTTACTCATTACATCTTGATTCTGTCGAAATGTTTTGATTTATCCACGGATTTATCACATTGATGTTTCATAAATTAGTGCCAACCATATATTTCTATGATTTTATAAATATTTACAGTACAGATAATGTGCTGAAGCCGAAACCTTTGTATCATAAGGAAAAAAGATTTTGATAATTAAATTTAAACATTAAAAAATTCGGAGTAAGCTTGCAATAAATATTTTACTCTTTTATGATCTCGCTGATTATATTCATTCATATTATGAACCTGACCAGTATTTGCACACCCGGAACAATTTACACAACAACAACTTTATAAATTTCAGGTTCTAGTCGCAAATCCAAACAAAGTCCGATGGATTCCAGCTAGCAATGGACAAGTTCCATCTGGTGCGATCGCGGGTGGTAACACTCATACAGGGGAGCCTCTGTACATCGCGCGCGTAAGACATAGAGGCTCTATCACGCCTGGCAAGGTATACTACGCATTATTATACTCCTTATGCTTGCTTATTTGATGGTTTTGAATGAATCCATCTCAGAAACCAGTGGTGCGATTTTAAAATACAAAATACTTGTGTTGTTCTTTTATGGCGGCTGTAAAGCTTCTAAAATTACCCTACGATCAGTAAGAGCGGAGCATCAATTAAAATGGGAAAAATAAACCTTTTGAGTTAAGATGAAGTTGAGGTTTTCAGCTGTGAACTAAAACTGTGAACCAAACTAAAGATTTCACTCATTGTAAATTTTTTTTTCGATCCTGACGATATTTCAAATTGAAAAAAGTGTAGAATTTATATTGAGGTTTCAATTTTCAATTAAAAAACTATTGCTATTGTCTAATTACCTGATAGAATTCCATAATTATATAGTATAGATATAGAGACTCATATCCCCCAATGTTAAATGGATCTAACCAAATTAGCACAATTCTATTGTTAAACCAATATTTTTAATTTTCATAGAGCCGTGGGCAAATTAGCACAATTGAGCCCTACATAATATATTTATTTACCTACTGTTTCTATTAATAATTATTTTTTGTACTTCGATACCTTATAGTAGGTAGTAGGTACCTAAAGCGATTTATATTTTTCTACTTTAACATTTTATATATAACTAGCTTTCCACCCGCAGCTTCGCCCGCGCAGTCAAAGAAAAACCCGCATAGTTCCCGTTCCCGTGGGATTTCCGGGATAAAACCTATCCTATTTCCCGGGATAAAAAGTAGCCTATGTCCTTTCTCGGGTATCAAAATATCTCTATACCAAATTTCATGCAAATTGGTTCAGTAGTTAAGGCGTGATTGAGTAACAGACAGACAGACAGAGTTACTTTCGCATTTATAATATTAGTATGGATTTTTCATTTTACAGGTTCATCCTAGTCATGGCTGTGCTTACATTTCTTTTGACGGATCCGAGATAAACTACAAAAATTATGAAGTCCTTTGCGAAGTTGGCAGCTATGGTGGAATAAGGCCATTATAAATGGACCCTTCGATCTTATGAAGATAATAATTATTGCAAACGTTGTAATCTTATATATAAAAATGAATCGCAAAATGTGTTGGTAAGCGCATAACTCGAGAACGGCTGAACCGATTTCGATAATTCTTTTTTTATTATATTCCTTGAAGTACGAGGATGGTTCTTATGTAGAGAAAACGTAAACATGTACCACGGGCGAAGCCGGGGCGGACCGCTAGTACCAGATAAATGTACTTATATTATTGTTATGAATTGTTTATTTTTTATCGTATTGTAAATATTGACTGTTTTTAAATTGCGAATTAATATTATATATATTACTAGCGGTCCGCCCCGGCTTCGCCCGTGGTACATATGAAAAATAGATGTTGGCCGATTCTCAGACTTACCCGATATGCACAGAAAATTTCATGAGAATCGGTCCACCCGTTTCGGAGGAGTATGCAGACTAACATTGTGACACGAGAATTTTATATATAAGATATAATTTTGACATTTAATAAATACTTACGGATTTTTTATTGTATATATTCAAGTATTTTTTATCATAAGTAAGTAACTACATTAATATTTTTTTGAGAAATTTATCCTTCTAGAGCTCAGTTTATTTTTAATTAAAGTGAAGAACACCGTGTGATGTTCGTTAATTATTTTTGCAATTCAATTAAGTACATTTAAGACAGACAGAAAGACATTAAAGTCATTAGTCATCATTGGTCTAGAGTTACTAGGACCTATTTAGTGGAGTGCCTGGAGCATTCAAAACCGTATAACCTCGGATTAGAGTTATAGTGAATGAATTAATATGATCGATGTGGGATATTGTTTTTTAAACTATAAATTGCAATGTTTACCCAAATTTTTTTTGTGCACTCCATTGTTTCGTTGTTTAAAAAAAATGTTATGAAAAATTAATGTTTGACCATATATTTTCACTTTAAACAGTATTTCTTTTTTTTTATTCGAGTAGACATATAGGAATATTTTTCAAAGATACCTGTGTATAAAAATAGCAGTAGGGATCTCGAACAGATAGAAAAACGTTGAGGGGAGAGCGGAGCCACAACTGCTATGTACAATGGAATTTCTCGGCCGGTTTAATTATAAATTAAACGTACTCTATTCAGTACATTTAAAAAAATAAGGTAATTAATTACGACTAATGAAAAGAAAAAAAATTATTAGTACCAAATCTGTTTATTTAAATATATTACAATTACCTACATTGTTGCCTACATCAAATATTTAGTTGAAATGATAATATCATCGTGAAAGCGTTCTATTAGGTAGTCGTTTTTTAATAGTTTTTTCTACCGGGATATGCTCTGTAGTGATGACGTTTTTCAACTTTTGCATGGTAAATTGGCAATCATCAGTCTCTTCTATGTAGGTACATATTTGCTCCATTGCTGCATCTACTTAGATTAATTTTCTTTTCAACATTACTGAGGTGAATTGAATTTTTCAGCAAATTATAATAATCCGAATGATATTTTGCTGCAAGTGTCTCTAAGTCGGTTATACCAGAAATCCTTTTCTGGATATCTCGATAATAATCGGTTTTCTGGACGGCTATAAAATTCGTGATGGATTCATTCAAAGTTGAAGTGTTGATGTATGAAATCTGACTACGCCGGCATTTTTTTGTATGGAGATACTACAAAGACCTCGTCTACTCGAGAGAATGCCGCAATTTGGACGAATTAACCCGGAAATTGAGAGTAGCAGAAGAAACCATTAAAATAATAAAAGGGTATTCAGACGTTTAAAAGACAACTTTTTCCGGTGATGTTGCACTTGCAGTGAGCAACAGGGGGGGTCATTTTGAAAATTTATTGTAATTAAACACCTTGTAATTGGTTTTATTTTGTTTGCATTAAAATTTTGCACTTACCACTTTTAGATTTAAATTTTTCGATTGAAGCCTTATGAATAATAAAATGAAATTTTCAGGGTAGCTACCTCATAGATAGAGCAAGTTTTTAAAAAGCCAAACGGATATTTTTTATGTGATTTTATTTTTTACGGGCCCTTGAAGTTATGAACATACTGGGTAATTTTATCTTTCTTGGCATTAAATTCTTTTTTTTATTCCATTCGAAGATCTAACGATAGTAAATGTTACTATACTGAATTGGCCTATCTTGCAGCTTAGCACACAAAAAAAATCAAGCATTTACCGCCATAATTCACGTCACCATTAATCAAAATCTCTACGTACTCGGCGATTGGTGAAAATTTGAAAAAAACGTTATAACTCCGAAAATACGAAAAATCGCATGACATACATGGGGGTGATTCGGATAGCCCTTTATGTCCTCTACCTCCCAGCTTCAGTATATATCACTACTTCTTGGGACACCCTCTATGGTCAAACATGAATTTTTCACATTAATTTGTTTAAACCATGAAACAATGGAGTGCACAAAAAAAAATTGGGTAAACATTGCAATTTATAGTTTAAAAAACAATATCCCACGTCGATCATATTAATTCATTCACTATAACTCTAATCCGAGGTGAAAACCCCCAGGCACTCTACTAATTGATAAATCTTTATATACTTATAGATATTTTTTATTGCGTACAAAATAGTATAAGATCCCAAAGCAGGATATATATATATCAAGAAGCTATCTAATACACTGGAGATTTCGGTATGAACATTAACGTGTAACAAGAAAATATTGCCCAGTTGTTGTTTTTAACGTGATAACGTTTTTAAAATCGTTTTAGTCGGGTGACATGTTCAGAAACTTGTGTCACACCAAAACCTCACGAGCGCGATCGCAGGTATAACGAGAGAGAGACGGACCGATCTCCCGTCTCATCTCGAGCGCTGCCACTGCATTATGTTATCACGTAAACATCTCGATCGTAAACCTACTTTACAAACAACCAATTTTTTATCACTTTCACACTTAACTTGGTATTGCAACTGTTAATACGAAGTTTTCCCAAGGCTACGGTATTATGGTGTAATATTCTGTGCAAAAGGTTAGTTTTTGTACATGAGTTTGTTGATAAATTGCCAACAACGTCATTCAGAAGCATTGTTGGATGAGACAATTATTATTTATGCGAAATAAAATAAGTATCTGAACCAATTATTAAAAAGCGATACTCCCTGATTATGGGTAGTCACCATAATAAAATTGTAGCAACTCTCACTTTGTCAATATGGCATGTGTGTCAAAAAAATTGCGTCGCTTCGAATATTTAAGTTAATATTGTTGCTTATTTATTAAATATTTTCCGAATATAAAGACTGCATTGTATTGTGCAAAATTGCAGAAGTGTTTGGACACCAAATTCTGGCATAGAATTTCAGAGGCAAGTGTATATTTACGTTATTTACAATATTCCTCAATACTCCTGCATTTACCTGTTTAGAATCATTACAATGGCAAAAATTGTAAAATTTTGCATCATTTTAGTAAGCAGTCATGTTAAATTTGTTATTTTCCTAATACTTTATCATTTTTCAACAAGTTTTCAATAAACAAATTTAACAAGTAAGGTAACCATGATGACGAGTTTTTATGGATATCGAAGAGAATATATTGTAATAACAATATTATGATGAAATTTAGAACACCATTTTCAAGATTGTTACTAGTAATGAAACACGACACGCCATCGGTATTGCACTCACATGTAGTTATAAGATTGTTCGTTTTTACATTGAAATTTATACTTCTTTAACTTACCTCATATTTTTTTGTTTTACGTATTTCAGCTTTCCAAAAAGTAAAATAAAAAGAAATATATGTGCCCATCAAGGGTAAAATTACTGAGGATTACGACCCACAAAAACATACCTTTTGAAAAATAAACTTTGTAAAGTTAGATGAAATTTGTGCAAGGCTGCTATAAACAGTTTTTCTTTGATGATTTTGGCTTGAAATTGACCCGTCTAAGCAACGCGTTTAAAAAGAAGATCTGAGTAGCTTACAATTTGGTAAACAGCCTCTGATGCAAAACACAACTTTCCTCCATTTACAAAGGATGTTAATGCTATATATACCTATAAAGTATGACCAGTAATATTATAATATAAATACTGTTAAAAATATATGTCGTTATTATTTATAGACCATGATTTTTAGTTTTTTCTATCTCGAAAAATCCTGAATATACAAACCAGCGTGGTCACTCCACAGAAAGAGACAAAAAACAACACTGACGTCATTCAAGGTCATATTTTCTTGTTACAAGTTAATGGTCATAGTGCAATCTCCAGTGTATTAGATATAAGCTTCTTGATATATATGTTCTGAATAGTTTTTTTGCTAAACATTTAAAGCGATAACTAGACAGTTCACACAAGTAAACTATGCCTTTTATTGGACAGCTTCATTTTAATGAAAACTAACTTAAATAATAAATTTCGCATTTTAATATGTACCCTAACTCACGACTGTACGGTTTATTTTAGTATAACATCCCAAGGTACGTGAGATGTTTTGTTTCCTTTTGCTTAGAAACTTCAAATACGAAAAAATTCGGCTATTCGACAACAGAGGGCGTTAATTTTTGATAGATATAACTTTGAACCTCAACGCATAGAAATAAGGTTGAAATTTCATTAATGTTCATTCAACGCTTTAGTGATGTAAGACATCATCAGCCTTGTTATCGATAGTTAAGTGATAGTTAACAAATAAGAAATATATAGTTGTTGATTTTAATGCAGTGGCAGGCTCATCTCGTGAGCCCACGGCAGACTGTAGATATATAAGAAATAAAAATATGTTATGTACTTAAATATTTATTTATCTATATATACAAATAATAAAACAGTGTCTGTACATTGTATAATATATTTAAAAAAAAGTGGTGTGGCACTCGGGGACTGCCGCGGTAAAGCTATTGCATGCTATGCCTTCAAGCCACACCTCCGTGTCCGTCGGAGTGGGGAGCGTGAGGTTTTTTCGTTACGGAATTTCTCGATTCGGTCCCCGCGCTCAAGGCCCGCGATAGAAGCTATGCAATAGCTTAAAAAATGGAGGGGGTTTAGAAACTGAGAGTATAAATTTGAAAATCTCGAACACCTGATGCAGAACCGCGCCAGACCACCAAAACTGTAAGAGTTATAACAATTGTGCCATAACAAAAATCGATCCACATGATAGCATTTCCTGCTGAAAGTATAAATTTAAAGATCTGAAATGTACTGCGAGCCCTTTTACACTATAACATAGGAAAGACAACAGAGACTCACAAACTTTCGCATTTATAATATTAGTACTATTAGTAGTAAGTATGTCCCGAATACACATACAACAAAAAATTCAAAATCAATAAGAAAGTTAGAGTAAGAGAGAGAGTATTGCTGGAGTACGGCGTGAAGAGATAGAACAAGAGCACAACGAAAGTAGTTTATAAAGAGATTTAAAAGTTTTTAACTGACGTAAAAAAAAAGGAGGAGGTTATCAATTCGGCCGGTATGTTTTTTTTTTATGTATGTACACCGATTAAATTAACAATTTTTTTTTCCAAGTCGCGGATATCCAAGTCCTTAATGTCAGGACATTGTGGAAATCTACAAAGAATATATTTAATATAAAATAGTTTTGTCAACCTAAACGAAGAATGTCCTTTACATTATGGCATTATTGTATATTTAATTAATGTGATTCTGTATCGACAGTAAAATTGTCCGAAAATGATTGTATCGATGTACTTAGTTAAAAAAGTTATATAACAGTTATAAAAATAAAATACAATTCAAATTAAAATATAATCCAATTATTCCATCAGTCGTCATAAGACTTATATTGAAATAAATAAAAACCTAGTTAACTACTAATTATAAATTATATTTTAACATCGTATTACGCAAAAAAATTTTAACACATCACATCACTAGCTTGCGACTATTTACTCTTTATCGTTTACAATGCAGTACCTTGCTTCTTGTAATTGTCATTTGATAACATCTGGCAGGTATAACAACCGACCTGTCAGATGTTGACAATAGTAAAAGGCAATGTATAGCTAAACGTGATAAGAGGAACGGTCGACTGTGAGGATTCGTATTACTTGTAAATATTGTTTAATTTTAAGGAAAAACGGCAATATTTATAAACAAAAATACTTACCGATGAAATGTTATTCCTTTATTAGTATAATTACAATTTATAGAAGAATTTCCGCACCGGGAAATGCTGCAACCACAGAACAGTAAAAACAAATAGAAGTGTGATGTGGGCGTGGCCCACGTGTCAATAATAAGATAAGATCACCTAACTTGCTCTCAGTTGTGCGCAGAAAAATATTCGAGTCGGTTGTCAGCTGTCAAACCTTTTTTCCATATTTATTCATTAATTAGGACGTGTTGTTCGGTATTAGAGTGCAAAAATGATAGCAGACGAAATAATATCAGCAATGGAGGCATTTCATACCATCGGTAAGTCTTATTTTTATTTATTTTACATATATTTTATGTTATAACTTTGCTTGTCGTAATTTGTCAAAATTGTATACAAATATCTAGTCAAAATGAACCTTAATCCATAAGAAATTAGTACTATTATAGATTGAACAGCAAACAAGACTTTCTGGAATATTATTGCAATAAACAAACGAATGTCGGTTTAGTGATGCTTGTGGCGCATATCGACAGTATCGATACTTTAGAAAAGACAAACATTATAAATATTAAATTTTATTTTATTTTTCCTTAGCTTTCATTTGTCCAATTTATTTATAGATTTCCCAAAGAGGCTAATTTAAAAGAGAAATGGATAAATGCAACGTGACGAGTTAACTGGATGCCGAACAGCACTAAGCAGTCTAACAAAGGCCACCGATACATCAAACCTACGGCAGTTCCAAGATTTAAAATAATGCATATTTTCTGTTTGTATTTTGTAAATATAGATTAATACTATTCTATTCCGTTTTTTATTTAATAATAATAATATAAAAAGACGTACTTAGTAGTAATAAACATACTCCAAAATGTGACACATTATACTATACTCATATAATAGAAAGAAAAAAAAATACACAAAAAATATTTATTTGTGAATTATCGATAACAAGGCTGACATCCCTCAGGGCATAGCATCAGATAAATATCAAGTTAATGTCATTAATGTTGAGTGACACAAATTTCAACCTTATCTCTATGTGTTGAGGTTCAAAGTTATATCTATCGAAAACTAACGCCCTCTGTTGTGGAATAGCTGAATGTTTTCGAATTTGGAATTTCTGAGCAATGAGAAACAAAACAGCTAATATACCTAGGGATGTTATACTAAAATAAACCGTAACATGGTGCGTTAGGGTACATATTGAAATGCTGAATTTTTTTTTTTTTTAAATGTAATAGGGGGCAACAGAGCAGACGCGTCACCTGGTGGTAAGTGCTCCACGTCGCCCATATGTACGCACATATTTATATTTATATTTTATTTTATTTTATTTTAATTGATAACCTAAGTCAGTTTTTACTCAAATTAAGCTGTCCAATCAAAGGCATAGTTTACTTGTAGTGTACTCTATAACAATCGGTTTAAATGTGTGGGTTTGGCGACACTAGTTTTCATACTAATTATGACATTATAGCACTTCTATTTGTTTTTAGTTTTTACTGTTCTGTGGCTGCAACACACGATGTTTACTCACGCACGTGTCAGGAACAACTGAACAGCGACGAACGCACTTGTGGTATGGTAACCACCTGAGCGGCGACAATGTCACGCGCGCTTACGACTTCTAGTTGCAACTAGATCTAATAACTAATTAATAAAAATTACATACATCACCACACTGTTTGTCGACAATGGAGTCCTAAACTACTGAACCGATTTTTAATTTGATTTGCATCCTGTGTGCAGTTTGATTTGATGAACCTGAAAGATAGGTTAGGTTACATCTCAGGTTGTAGTCGCAATATTATTTTATCGCAAATTATTTGGCTATTATTTGATAGTCACAATTATAATGCTAGCTCTCTGTTAGCTAAAAACTATTCTTACATATAGCGACATCTGTTGAATTGTATCACAAGAAAATTTCGTAGAAAATATGAAAATTTCAGAAAACTTAATAATAAAAACCTAAGCATGAAAACCCATTACGCGTTTGACCGTTCATATTCATAACTGGAGCCATTGGAGCCATGATAATATCTGTCGGGTAAGCTAGTAATAATGTTTTCTCAATAAAACTGTCCCGGATCCACTATCCCAGTTAAAGTTACTGGACCAAAGTTTTAGATAATTTAATTTGCAACAAATAATGATAACATTTTTTTTATCAGATAAATAGTTTAAGAGATATATCGTAAAAACCATTTCAACCGCTATTTTCAAGATGGCGGCCGTGGGACAAGAGTGGCGACCCCACAAACTTGGTGATAGCTTCACACTGACCCCCCCTACACATCAAAAAAAAAAAGACGGGTTGCACTCCGGGAGTGCCGGCAGAAGTGAAAACTTGATTATTAACGTTCAGCATGTTTGATATTTTGGAATGGAACGCATGGAATATAAGGGCTAAAAAAAAAAACATCCGTCTTACGCTTTTTCGGTCAGGCCACGTGTCCTGACGCGAGTTTAAGATTTTATACCCAACGTCGCTAAAGAACTTTTCACTTCAATAAAATTGCGTCCTCTAAAAAACGCAACCCCAAATGTAACTTTTCAATGGACTAATACTGTCATAGGTATATGAGTCATGGAAAAATAATACACTATCATGTCTGGCTTAAAATATTTTAATAGCAAACTTAATCAAATAAATAGGATACCTAAGTATTTCTCAATACTGTAGACTATCTTCTCTGATAGTTTTGGGGTTGGTCGGTAACAGTAACCACGTCGTTGGGGGGATAGTAGCCCGGGTTGTTGTCGGCTACTTGCACTCCGTCGCCCGCGGGAGGCCTGGTATCGCAACATGAACTAAATCCGGAACCCATGTCTATCTGTAAATGTTAAAAAATAAATAAATACTACGCTTAACAAGTAGAGCTACTTCTAATTACATGAAGAATGCTGACGCATAAAAGCGGAACAGTGTCAAATTAAACTTATTTATAGATATTACTACTATTCATATTAAATATAAAAATTTATAAAAATAATTTTTTATATTTATTGTAAATATAACATCGTAATATTAAAAAAAATACTTACGTTGTACGAGTATATTCGGCGGTAAAATAGGCACTGTAATGACTATCTAAAGATATTTTATTTAATATTTCGCAAATATAATATAAGTAGGTAGGTACGTTAAATACTTGGAAACGTTCCTGATTAGATAGGTTAACTATTATCAATGCGGACAATTATTTATCGATACCTCGAAATACGACTGATGAGTCTACCTTTGATTTAAAATGTTTTTAAAGAGTAATATACCATGGCCAATATTATGATAATGAATTCTCAAAAGTATCTACAGATTAGCCGCTGACTAATTTCCATTTCCAAATATTTAGTGATTAATACCTACTTATGTAATAAAATACAGTCACTACATGATATGCATACACTTATACATACTTACCTACATTTCTAACCGACTACTTAATCAATTCACACAGATAATCTTATAGATTACAAAAATTAAAAAACTAGCTTAAGCTCATGAAATTATTGTACTTACATATTATATGGTATGCTGTGAAACAATGTGACTGTTTGCACTGATACTAAGTTATGTAGCGGTGCAGGTAAGCTGTGCTATGGAGATGCACCGCCGCAAAATAGCTGCGTGAGGAAAATGCATACGTCGAGCTATGTGACGTATCGATAGTAGGCTCTGCTCTGCACATAGCAACATAACTAGCGTCCATCCATAGCACGCATCTACAGCACGCATACATAGCAGCTCCATCCAATCTTCCATATAGAAAACCTTTTTTTTTCATCCGGTTCCACGCTAAGCAATGTAGCATCAATGAATATGAATGGTGTAGGTATATCAAACGCATCCTGATCCACAGCAACGTAACATAGCATGTCTTTGGTGGAAAATCACCCTTATAGAGTCGGTTATACGGGGTGTCCCACCGTCGCGTCGGTATACTAAGCTCAAAGAAGGCTATAGTTTTGCATACGCTGAGTACGTAAAAAATACTTATAAAATTCCAGACGCATTTTTTTTCAAATAGATGAATTCTTAAAACTCTATTTGTATACAAACGGGTGCGGGTGAAGCTAATAATATTAAAAAAGCGTAAATACAAGTTTAGTATGTACTCTGAAAGATATAGTGTTGTGGCAAATAAATGTCCTGGCACAACCCTGGATGTATTGCTTATCTTCATGCTGTGATTATTTGAAATGTAAAATGTTACATTGCGGTTGCGTTTCTCAGAGGACGCGCGCAGTTGGGGTGTTGTGATAGAAGGTTTCACACTTATAAGGCTTATTACACTACCCGATATTAAGGGCCCTGCATCCAGGGTGGGCGTGTACCCTAGTTAGTGTGGCGCTTATTACACTTCTCTGCGAATTGGGCCCTAACTCAGTTTATACGCGAATGTCTAGAGAGATAAACGTATTGTTGCATTTAACATTATGCCGTCGTCAGTATCGAAACTTCAAAAAGTTGCTGTAGCAGTGGCAACCGTTGTCGCAATAACAAATAGGTATTAAAAAAAGAAAGAAGAGAAAGATCTGGGTGAAAGAGTATTTGCGGTTGCGTGAAAAGCTTTCAAATATGCAAATACTAAGCGTGCTTGAACCGGGAGTTTTAATGAATTAATTAGAGTAGGTGCAGAACAATTTGAACACTTGTTGAGTTTGGTGACACCTTACATACAAAAGCAGCCACTCCACGTACTAGTCGCGCGGCAACTGAGCTCCCTAACCGCCCTAAACGTTATTACATTACCCAATCTGCAGGGCGCTTAGGGAGCTAGGCAGATCGGGCAGACCCGATCGCCCTAAATCGGGACACTAACTCCCTAAGTCTTATTACACCACTCTTAGTTAGGGTTAGGGTCCCTAAAAATTGGGTGGTCTAATAAGCCTTTATCTCCTAAACTAGCAATCCTATAGAAAGATTGAAAATTCATTATTCGTAACAAATTGAATTCTCTAATCTGTACAACATTGCTTCTATTACTTTTTATCATCAAATGGAAAATTATAAACAAAACTAACATTTTTGAGCAAAATTTTCTCAAAAAACTTTTAACTAATTTGTGAGGATGGATGTTTGTTACTTTTTCACGCAAATACCTACTTCTGAAACGATTACAATTAAATTTTGTATGTAGGTAGCTGAGGACCCAGAATAAGGCATAGGCTACATTTTATCCCAGAAATTCCACAGGAACGCGAACTACTTTAATACTCTAAGGCGAACTATTTGGGTTTTCCTTTGAAAACGCAGGCAATGCTGCGGGCGGAAATCTAGTTTTCTTTAAATAATAAAGTGACATCAGACCAATAATACAGATTGCGGAGGGTATTAATCGATAGTTATTGAGTACATTATTTTATTTTATTAACTAATGACCCCTTTAATGTGAAAAGTGATAGGCCCCTTTTCCTTGAAATAGTGAGACATATGGAAAAACATAACTAGATAAGTGAAGTATTCCGCTCTTTATCGTGACCATATTATATTACAGACTACAGTATCCGCACATACAGACACACGGACACATTTTTTAAATATTTTAAACAACATAAATAGGCTTTTAAAAATATCATGAGTGTTAAAAATTGTGCTTTTTTATGTTTAAATATTTGTTTAGGTACCTATAGGTGCAATATATGTAAAAAAGATTTATATTTAAATTTCAAAAAATACTTGTTTTTCGTAAAGCGTATACCGTATACCTCGCGGGCTTCGCGTATGAGGCCCGCGAGGTATACGGCGTAATAAAAAAAATTAATCCAGTATTTTTTAATTGAAACATAATCACTAACATCCACCAGTTTGTTATTGGTAGGTAAAGATAACAAATGAATCACAAACAACAAAATTTCCTTATGATTTTACAAATTTTTAATCTTTATAAACATAGTTTTGTAAATATGCATAGAAAATCAACAAAAAATTGATCAACTTTCTTATACACAATTTAAACAATTTATTGTTATTTAGAATATTTATCATAGGTCTTCCATTGGAATTATTCTTGGAACACATTTCATTTGTATTTCGATGAGGTGTCGAAGCGGCAAACGATGTGACTGAAATGAAAAACATTATATCTAACAAAAATCTATGGAGAAAGTTGATTAGAAGAAGAAATATCTGTGCTTGCGTTCGTAACGTAAATCTAAAGCATTCCTGAATCTTGTATTTATTGTGCCTTTTGGGTAATCAAATAAACCGCACCAGCATCAAGTCTCTTTAAACCTACTGGTCACTCACCTAAATATAATTTATAAGGCTTATCTCGCAACAGGATATCCCGGATAACCTCCCGGCGGAGGCGGAGGATACATAGGTGGTTGGTTGTCAATAACAACCGGCGGTTGCGCTATAACAACCGTTTGAGGCGGCTGCTGCTGCCCACACGCGTTCGGACAGAGACACGGCACACAGCATAGCGCGGTAAGAGCCATACAACAAGGGTTCACACAAACTTCACAGTCCCCGCAGTCAAAAGAAATACACAGCCCCATTTCGATACCACTCCTGAATCTATCTGAGCAATGAGCATGACTTATTTGTGATGAGGATATCTAGAGATAAGCTCTTATCTCCGATGTTATTTTTGAGTGATATCCGAACTCACAGGTTGCCTTAAAAATGACTGTTTTTTTTGACATCGTGTCAATCGTACCAAATGGTCGATTTTATCTAGTTCGTGGAATCAAAATTTTATAACTATTTTAATTAGGTAAATAAAAGTCAATGTGGTAAAAAATTTTTATTTATTAGATTTAAAAGTTTCAAACATAAACATTTTAATTCAATTGTTTTATTAAGCGGTGTTCATAATCTAAATCGAAAGATTACAAAGTTCACAATGATATGAAACAATTATATTTATTTACACATTTATCACATTACGAATAGGTTTACATTAATTCTAAAAATTAATTATCCTATGCAAAAATACAACAAAAGCAACTAAATGCTATAAATTGTAACAAAGGAATGAGAAACAGAAATTTAAAATAAAAACATGAAATAATAATAAAGATATTGGTAAAACAAAAATAACTAACAAAAATATTAACAACCCAGTTCAACAAGCGAAGTAAGCCAACATTTTTATTTTAAATGATTGACTTAGAGCGGGGGCACACGATGCGTTGCGGCGGCGGTGCGGCGCCGGAGCGGTGTCGCTGCGTCGTCTTACATAGAAATATCTGTGGCATGTCACACGATGCGCTCCGGCGCCGCACCGGACTTGTAACCACCAAGACGAGGCGGGGAGGGGTGAATGCGGTGCGACGTCGGAGCGGCACCGCTCAGTTGTTTTGCGTCACAAGGAAGGACACGCTGTGCAACGCTGCTACGACGCCGCTGCGACATAAAAACGTTACGGCGCCGCACCGCTCGTGTGCCCACTGACACGGTGAAATCTTTGCGGTGCGGCGCCGCAACGCATCGTGTGCCCCCGCTCTTAGATGCTGCCAGTTGCCACATGAATAAAAATAAAAATTATTATCGTTTAATGGTACAATTATGAATAAATATTTATAAACACTTAACCTAAAAACTATTATTTTCTAATGATAAATATAATATGCTGCTATCATTTGATGTAGATTGTAATGATTTGTAATTATTGAGCAATAGATATTTAATGCTTCAAAACAATTTTAATATTTCTTGTGTGTGTTTTTTTGTACGGAATATAAATTAACATAAAGATAAACTTCACTCAATTTGTAGTCTTGTCTGATATTTAAATTCGACCATTCGCCATTTGGAACGTAAATTTTTAATACTAATAAATAAATATATTTATATTTCAATCCTTTATGTTATTTAATCAATACACAAAACCTTTAACTTTTATCTATGTGGATAGGTTTATAACTTTTGAACCGGTGGTGTTACAAAATGTGAGCCAACTGATGGCAGACAATCCCGGCAAGTTTACTCAAGAGAGAATTACAAATGAGTAAGTGTGCTGTGACGTACCATTTGTATTTGGTTGTAACGCAGACAAGCTTGGTAATTATTAATATTTAATAATTTGACGGTTTTTGACGCAGTTATCCAGCTCTATTTATACAATCTAAGCTTTAAATTCGGTTGAGTTGCCTGCAAGAGACAAGCGAGTTGTAAATAGGGTATATAAATGTTTTAACTGGTTTTGCATATTGTAAGTATCGTAAATAACTATCTATAAGGTGGTGGTGGTTCATGGCTAGGTCTTTGGCGGGGAGGCACTTGCACGACCGTGGTGTGGTGCACCACGGTGCGGGGCGGCGGCTCGGAGCAGCAGTCGCAGCAGAGACACGGGATGCAGCAGCAGCAGCACGGACGACATGATATGTTACAACCCATCCTGGAATTTGGGAATGCTAGCATTAGGTACATTATACATGATTGTGAAAAGGCATAGATTGATTAAACATTGATAGGCTGATCGGTGGCTCTAGATAGAGAATTCTATATTTCTAAAGGCTGCAGGGAGCTGCTTGAAAAACATTAATGATAAAATGGTCGAGATTGTCTTCGGAAGGGTAAATAAGAGACGTGGAGACGACCTATAGGTATATGTCATAAAAATATAAAGGATCAGATTTAAAAAAATATAATCAAATATTACTAAGATTTTCTCGTTTGAAAACGTATTAGCAATGAGCCTTCGATTCAGTCACGTAGCGTTAACTTCCATGGTCATAAGTTTTTAAGTGTAATACATTTTTTTTAATAATTTAAGATTGCTAAATAAATGAGTTAGTTCTTGACTAGTTTATCCTAAATAAACTATTTAGTTAGCTTTACCTATTTTTTATACAGTTCAAAATATTCTTCGGGAATTTGACAGATATTTTATTGTATACTGTACTTGCCTGTTTGTTTGTTATAGGTACTTAAAATACATCGTAAAATCATAATGACTCAAAAGAAGCAGATAAGTTTGGCTTAACTGATAAATTTATTGATAAATTATATATTAGATAAATTATATTTATCTACTAACGGTAAAATTACCTTGATAACTTAACAATTATATGTAATTATTTTATTGACATTTTAACGGAAATTTAATATGATAGCTACTTAGTACTTATATAATTTGTGCTGTATAACTATAAAATATAGAAAAATATCTCTAAAAACAAAAATGAGTTAAGTAGTACCACAAACTAATAATAATATACTAGGTAGTACTCTTGAACTAATTTAAGTCGACATACTTTAAGCGATACCTTATACAGTATAGTACATGCAAAAAAATGGAAGTGTCAAGGTAAAAACGATGACGTGGCCACGATGTAAACACATAAAATATATGGAGGTATGCTAATGTGTAGGTATATGAAAAACATTATTTATCGGTACATATAGGTTTGTTATTGATATGAGAACAATATTAGCCATTCTCTAACAAAAATGACGTTGAGGTCTTTTGCATATTGGATAGAATAAACAATAGTAATTAATACATTCTATGTGGTATGCCGTATGGCACTACTCGTTCTAAGACAGGAAAATGACAGAAGATATTCCTAATCACACAAACACTATACGTACAGGTAGTTAAATTTTTAACTAATCGTTAAAGGGGAAACTGATGAGGCAATTTTTCTGCTTATCAGGTAGGTGAACGTAAGCAATATCCGCTTGGCATTATTATCATTTTGTATTACATAAATACCTGTATGTTTAATGGAAACCAAATTTTTAAGTATAAATGTTAGTTCTATATATTGTGTGTTTATCTAAATGTGAATATGGCAAGCGTGAACAATTAAGCATTAGACGTGGATCACATTGCGTGTGAAATGTGGTCGTCCACAGGTGCAAAACTTACCTTAACTATTTAATTGAGAATCTGTTCATCTATATGAAGGGTAGCCGGGGTAGCCTCCTTGTGGTGGTGGCGGTGGGTAGCCTCCTTGTGGGGGATAGCCCGGGTAGCCGGGATACCCGCCAGGCGGCGGCGGGTGTGGATAGCCCGGGGGCGGGTTGTCGATAACAACAGGTGGCTGCTGTATTATCACAGTCTGCGGCGGCTGTTGCCTTTGCTGACCGCAAGCGTTCGGGCACAGGCACGGGATGCAGCAACACGCCGTCAAAGCCAAGCAGCAGGGATTCACACAGTCACAACCATCACAATCCCCACAATCGAGTGAGAAGCACAGCCCCATGATGTTACGTCGCGCCTTTAACTAAAACACATATATATTATGTGTGTGACTAATGATATGCCTCGTGATATCAACTTATCACTTCGTACTAAAGCTTGTTCTGTGTTTAGTGTTGGTTTTATTGCCATACTAATACGAATTCTATTTGCAGCTATGTAAATTCGAAAATCGCAATGTAGAGTCGTGTTGATACTGGAAATTATAACTACATACTTTACTTTTATCAAAAGCCAAATATGCTGTTATCTTTTGATAAAAGATAATGCCTATTTATTGTTTATGAGCTTCCTTTGCATGCTTCAATAAACGAAGGCAGGTATATCTGTACGTAATACCTATGTAGTGAGTAGTGACTCATATTCAAATTAATTCTTACAAACATTATGAACTGAATCTTTTTAAATTTAACGAAATTAGACTTACTAGGTAGATATAAATTTTATATACTTTAATAAACGATTTTTTTAACGTTCATAATAGGTAAAAGATATTTAATTTTATAAAGATTTCAATCAGCGACAATAACAAATTATAATTTAAGAAGATAATAATCGATAACATTATTTTAAGAAATGTAAGCCTATCTACATGATAGTGGACGACCAATTATTGTGAGCTAAAGCATTAATATTTATGAATGTAATTCTTACCTGCTCGAGCCAAAAGTAATATTCAATTTACAATATAAATAAAACAACAATGCACCTAGCGGCCAGAGAAAATAAAATGTTTGTTAGCACAGAGCACTTGTTTGTCACACTGCAGGAAAAACTGTGATGCGGCCGCTTGCGCACAAGTCAATATTTTCCATTGACTATACCTCCTCTGTCTAACCAAAGCACTCACCACGTGAATGAAAAGGATAAATATAGCCCACGCAATGCAAGCGGAAAATGAATTCGTAACGACAACCTTGCTCCGATACGAACAATACTATAAGAATATTTTATTTAAAATACTTTACAAATTAACTTTAATAGCAACTCTCGTTTCAAAGTAATTTAAATGCGTCATTAGAAACGTTATCTTAATTGTTAAACAATACCTTTGAAAATTGTACGATTAAAATTGTGTTTCAACTATAGTAGGTACATATGTGGGCTTTCATATTATGATTCATATTATTGTGCATGAGTGTATTTCTGTTTGGCTACTTCGTAATGAGGAAATATTACGCAGAACTGATGTAATTTTGACTACGCTGTGTCCGGTGATGTCCCTAATAACGTCACTTAAATTAAATTTTCAATAAACGGTAACCACAGAACAGTAAAGTAGATAGAAGTGTGATGTGGGCGTGGCCCACGTGTCACTGGTAAGGTAAGATCACCTAACTTGCTCTCAGTTGTGCGCAGAAAAATATTCGAGTCGGTTGTCAGCTGTCAAACCTTTTTTCCATATTTATTCATTAATTAGGACATGTTGTTCGGTATTAGAGTGCAAAAATGATAGCAGACGAAATAATATCAGCAATGGAGGCATTTCATACCATCGGTAAGTCTTATTTTTATTTATTTTAATTATATTTTATGTTATAACTTCGCTTGTCGTAATTTGTCAAAATTGTATACAAATATCTAGTCAAAATGAACCTTAATCCGTAAGAAATTAGTACTATTATAGATTGAACAGCAAACAAGACTTTCTGGAATATTATTGCAATAAACAAACGAATGTCGCTTTAGTGATGCTTGTGGCGCATATCGACAGTATCGATACTTTAGAAAAGACAAAAATTATAAATATTAAATTTTATTTTATTTTTCCTTAGCTTTCATTTGTCCAATTTATTTATAGATTTCCCAAAGAGGCTAATTTAAAAGAGAAATGGATAAATGCAACGTGACGAGTTAACTGGATGCCGAACAGCACTAAGCGGTCTAACAAAGGCCACCGATACAGCAAACCTACGGCAGTTCCAAGATTTAAAATAATGCATATTTTCTGTTTGTATTTTGTAAATATAGATTAATACTATTCTATTCCGTTTTTTATTTAATAATAATAATATAAAAAGACGTACTTAGTAGTAATAAACATACTCCAAAATGTGACACATTATACTATACTCGTATAAAAGAAAGAAAAAAAAAATACACAAAAAATATTTATTTGTGAATTATCGATAACAAGGCTGACATCCCTCAGGGCATAGCATCAGATAAATATCAAGTTAATGTCATTAATGTTGAGTGACACAAATTTCAACCTTATCTCTATATGTTGAGGTTCAAAGTTATATTTATCGAAAACTAACGCCCTCTGTTGTGGAGTAGCTGAATGTTTTCGAATTTGGAATTTCTGTGCAATGAGAAACAAAACAGCTAATATACCTAGGGATGTTATACTAAAATAAACCGTAACATGGTGCGTTAGGGTACATATTGAAATGCTGAATTTATAACCTAAGTCAGTTTTTACTCAAATTAAGCTGTCCAATCAAAGGCATAGTTTACTTGTAGTGTACTGTATAACTATCGGTTTAAATGTGTGGGTTTGGCGACACTGGTTTTCATACTAATTATGACATTATCGCACTTCTATATGTTTTTACTGTTCTGTGACGGTAACCGAACATGACAATGTTTGTAATCATCAATTACTGTGTTGCAAAATACATTCTAATTCGTTATTGGAAGATACTTATGTAATTTATTTCAACATTAAAGTGATGTTGCAATTAATTAACTAAGTATGGTGACAATTAAATTTAAAATTTTACGCTATTCATACTAGTTACTCACAGAATGACCTTAGAAACAAAACAGGAAGGTATTGCAACCATATCACGGTTACTGAACACGAGGACAACCTCGATTTTCTTTGGCGAACCGCGAAACCAATCAATAAATACTAAAATGTAGAAGTTACGGACTTACTAACGTAACAATATTTCGGCACCTTCAATACTTTATTTCAAAACTTACATTAAGTAATTTTGCTTTTACTTTTATAAAGGCGTTTAGTTTTAATAAAAATCAAACTACATTTTATCAAACACTATCTACTAGATTCTCAAAGTTAAAAGTACAAAATGAACTAACAAACGATCGGTTCTTTCTAGTATCGCGTGTACAATGAACTAAAGCAACAATATTAGAACTCACACAAAGGCCATAAATATTGTACATAGGTACCTATTACACACATTATTTAAATTATCTACTAACATACCGCGCCGTTTCATTTCCAAGGGGAATATTTTATGACAATTACGTTAATTAAAATTGAAAACTATTGATTAGTTAAATGTGTTTATGTGGATATTTTTTTAGTGCCCTCATATTTTTTTTGATACATAGTAAATAATTTCATTTTTGTCTAGACTATGACTACTTCTCACAATAAGTTTAATGTTCATGATATTATATTTAATAGGAGTAGGTACTAGGTATTGTGAAATGAGTTAGCTGTTAGCTTAATATAATCGTTATCTATAGACAAAATTGAAGTTAGATAATCTTTTTTTGCATTTGAATTCGTTTATTGTGGCTTCTTTCCCTTGCTCGGACATTTTTTTTTATTCCACGTTATTACTAATTGTGTAAGTACCAAATTCCACAAAATTATACGTATGAATCGACTTTTGTGGCATAATATATAATATAGAAATAATATAGCGCATGCGTTACTATTCGCTCTATCACTCTATCAAAATTGGTCCAGACACTGAAGGCAACTGAAGTTGGAAAGAACATACTGGTTCCAATCATACAGTTCATTGTTCAGTATCTAATATCTAATTAACTGTACATAGAAAATATTGAACATCAGGATTTCTACATGTGAACAATAAATCAATACATTTATAACATGTTACAAATATTATAAAATTGTATAAAACACCCAAACAATGTGAGCAGAGAATCATAAAATTAATCAGTGTAAATTGTAATCCTGGTAATCTTATCGCGAGAGCGCGTCATACTCAATCAATGCCAAAATTAAAGAAGGATTTACTGTGGTGTGATACGCGAACACGGCGCGTAGCTGATACTCGAATTAAAATAATTCATCGCAATAAAAATGCGAAAACAAAGCGATGAGTGGTGAAGACTACGCTTTAATCGCTTTAGCAGAAACTACCAAAGACTGTGATAAACCGTTTAAAGCTGAAAAATTTACCCTATTGGAGCCTAAACCGAAACGTAGAAGAAATGAAAGAAGTCGATCGTTTTTTTGGAAACTACCGACTTTACGTCTGGTGCCAAATATGAGCCAAGTGCGACACAGGTTAAGGAAATTGAGCTGTGTAAGTAACGACGAAGATGAGGAACAAATGATTCCAGCTGATATGCCGAGACACAAAAGTATCGATATCGGCGTGGGGTTGGCTCGGCGAATGTCCCTTTTTATATTTACAAGACGATCGGTCTGCGTGCATCCCTATCATCCCTTCACGCCTAAACAAACAACAAGGAAGATTTATCTAAGATGTGACGATAAAAAATAGAAGAAACAAACTGTATGTTACATAATATCCGTCCATTTTAAGAACGTAATTGCTAATTAATGATGATTACAATCAGGAAAGTGACGCTTAGCTACCTTAAAGATAGTGAGTGCAAGCAAAGAAAAGAAAAATAGAAGAACCTAAAGGAGATTTATTTTGTATTCTAACTGGTATTATCAATAAATGACATGGATGCCGTCGTGATGTCACTATACTTAAATGTCCTTACAGATTTGATTGACTGAAAGAGATTGTTTTATAACTATAGCCTATAGGCCGCCTGTTGTATTTTGCATACCCTATAACTACATGTAATATTATTAATGTGTTATTAAAGTTTATAAATTATACTTAGTACATCTAAACTTTTGAAGTATTATTTTAAACTAATACATAAATAAAATCATATAAAATATATAGGTTCATCAGATCCAAGAAATTAATTATTAGGTACATAATAAGGTAAGTAAGTATATATCCTTAAATTATTATTATTTAATACCTAATTAATGAATAAACTCGGGAGATTATGACGATTCATTATTTAAAACTAACAACAAGAAAATGAAGCAAGCCATTGATATTTCGATAATTTAATTCTAGTAAAAATGCCATTCTATTTGAATTTGTTTAATCGAGCTAGGAATGTGTGAATCTTTTCTGTTTTTTATTTGTTAGATTGATAATACCAACATAAATTATTGCCGTGTAATCTATTAATCTGATTACTAAAAAGGAAGTTTAATATTTATCTATTGAGTATTCAGTTTTAGTATGTTGCGGGCCGTAAGATACAAAATAAAAATCCACTACAAAATATTGTTTTTAATACGTGTTTTATAACACCGCATTTGAGTAACTTAATAAATAAAAAAACTGATTTCATTCAAATTTTATTTAAATACATATTATATATTTTATGTAAGTATATCCAAAGCCAATATTTTCATATTCTAAACCGCCATATGTATTACACTTCTTACATATTATATTTTATTTTAAAACATTATTGTTTTGTGTTATTATTCCGCTTAAAATCCTAATATTCAAATTAAATTTAATGAGTGACAATGGTTCCTTTACGAACTACTGAGAATTAAAAAAAAAATACTGAGAAAATTTCAAACGAAACCTTACCAAATGTCTATCAATTTTTCGTAAAGTAACATAATATATTTCAAATTCAAAGTAGTTACTCTTTAAAAAAAAACAAACAAATATCTAAAGTTGTAAGTACGTGCAAGTCAGCACTTAGCTTACTTCAATTGATAAACATACAAATTGAAGTATGCTTGCGTATGCGTATGCGTATGCCTTATACGAGTTAAAAATACTGTTTACGAAAGAGAAACCGATCTTAGAAAATATGTTTCCTCTGTTATCAATGTTTCTATAGGTTTATTGATAACATAGAAAACGAAACATATTTTCCGAGATCAGTTTCACTTCTGTGAAAAATTGATTAATATCATACTTGATTCAAAGAATACTGATATTTATTTGCTATAATATTTCTTATTACAAAACAACTATTGCTTACGCCTTACAGCAAAACTTACCCGTATATTAAGCCATGGAAACAATCAATATTGATTATAAGAATTGAAATATGGTATTTCTTTAATATTTGTATAACCACATAAAACAATATTAATGCAAATAATTTCAAAAGGCAATGAGTAGTGGAGTACTTGGTACTCGAAAATAATAAGATACAATACTTAGGTACTACCTACACACTAAATATGTAGGTATGTGATAATATTCCTAAATAGGCAAACGCCATACATTCAATACAGACTTCTTCAATACTATGGCAAACAGTGTGATTTTTTCGAGTATTTAAATAATTTACTAAAACTAATATAACAACGGTGCTTGTTAGTGCTTGTTAAAATATGCGAATAATATATACATAATAATTTTACAATAATTTAGGATAACAAAACTATTAATCCCAACTACTTTTGAGTTTTTAACTGTGATGAGTATGATCTTATAAACTGTAAAATTAAGACAATCACAAGGATTATTCGAAAATCTATTTAAAATTAGCGTGTTATGAAAGGACAATGTTTGTCTCTTCATTTAGCTTAAATTAAATAAAATAACTAATCTCATTAAGGTCGGAGATTCTTATTCATAATAAACTATATTTCTTCCTCCTTTAGCGATATAGTGACCAGACGCGGTCCTAGCCTCACATTTTGGGGGGGGTCACGCGGCTGGAAAGGTATGCAAACCCCCCCCCCCCCCAATCGTCAAAAATTGTATTCAATAGAAGTTATAAGCTAAAACTTGAGAAGGTTTCTATACATTTTTCTACCTATTTATATTTTACAAAAAAAAAACCGGCCTAGTGCGAGTCGAACTCGCGCACCGAGGGCTCCGAACAAACCTACTTTTTATTATGTTGTAACTCTAAAATGTATGTTTTAGCAATTTTTTCTTGTATTTTTTTTCTTTTTTTTTATCTGTGCTATATGACTTTGCTTTTAACCAAATTTCAGTAGTACAATGTAGGTTTTGATTCCCATGCGAATATCGGAATTTGCGATAATTTGCAGCATATACGGCTGTATCTTTTGATTGCATTGGCTTATAGGTTTGATTTTTTCACAGCATGAAGAAACCGTAGATTTAAGTATTCGATATAAATTTCAGCTTCATACCTCCACGCGTTCCTGAGAAAAAGGGTCTTGACAGACAGACAAACTTTAAAATTATTAAGATAAGGATATTTTTTTTATGTTATGTAAATTATTTTTTTTTATTTTTATTTTAATTATTCCTCTAGCTGTGCTATAAGTTGTTGCTTCGTACTGAATTTCAAGATTCTGAGTTCTGACCCTTGCGAATGTCGAAATTCGCTAAAATTTTCAGCATGAGCAACGGCTGTATCACCTGATTTCGTTGACATAGAAGTTTGATTTTATTACAGCTTAAAGATATTATAAACTTGAGTTTTTGAAATTTGGTAGAAAGTAACGTCTTATAACACAGATATGAATAAGTGCGTAAAACGTGAATTTTTAATTCCAGTATATTAAAAAAATATTTTTAATAATTTTAAACTTAATAATAATAATAATAAACCCGCAGGACACCTTGTGGCGGGGTGTCGGGGAGTAGCGACCCCGCGGGAACCGAGTGCTCCCGGGGGAGGCCCCTGTCTTCATCTCCGGCTTGCCTTCACCGGCCGCGCCGGTCGGAGTGAAGCCTGACGAGGACAGGACCCCCACCTCTGGCTTGCCTTAACCGGCCGGCCAGAGTGGAGTCGCGAGAGCTTTTAGCTCGAAGGGTGGATGCGAATCGTAAGTGGCGAGTGGGCACGTGATGCTGGACCCTCAGGGAGCGCGTGATCGTAGTTTAAAGTCCAGGGACGCCTCTCCACCCTTAGCTGCTCACAATATGTTGCCCCCTTGTCGCACTATTGCAGCGACTTATTTCGGGGGCCCATACAGTGAGAGGGCGAGTCACCACCTGCCAACATATTTTTACTTTCTTTTAGTAGAAAGGCAGGTGCCATAGTTTCCCATAGTCCCCAATACCAGTCCATTTAGCATCCCAATCCATAGCCCAATTATTAAATTTCCATACCCTGCAATAGTCCTACATCGGCCGCGGACTGCCTAGGGCTGTATCTCTATAGTGCAGTCATGGGCAGGCTGCGGCTGGTGTCCCATAACACATTAAAATTCTCGAAAGGGCCTCTGCGTGTTGGATCCGTGTCCCCACGTAAGCCTTCCAAAGATCCGGGTACCGTCCTTCTGGTGGTACCCGAGTATTATGGAGAAGAGAAACATAATAATAATATAAGCCTTTATTCAGACACAAAATATGATACATAATATTAAACACTTATTCTGACGACTCTGATGAGTCAATGACACCAACAACACGGTCTGTTTGCCCAATCCTGGCAAAGGCCTCCTCCATCTTCCTCCACTCTATTCTGTCAATAGCTTTCCTTGACCATGTGTTTCCAGCTATAGCCTTAATTTCATCCTCCCACCTTCGAAACTGCCTACCTCGTTTCCTTTTCCTATTCCTTGGGTACCAAAAGATGATATCTTTGCTCCACTTATTAATACCTCTTATTGTATGACCAGTCCATCTCCATTTAAGCTTTCTGATTCTAGTTGTTACATCTTCAATTTTAGTGCGTTTTCTGATGGTTCTGTTACTTATTCTGTCACATTTCCTTATGCTCATCATACTCCTTTCCATTGCTGTTTGGCAGGTTGCCAGTTTCCGATTTTGTGCTTTAGTGAGCGCCCAAGTTTGGCAGCCGTAGGTTAGAACTGGGAGTATGCAGGTGTTGTATAGCTTGGATTTAACAGCCATCTTAGTTTCCGTGTTCTTCATAATTTCCTTAAGACCCCAGTAACACTTCCATGCATTCCCTATCCTTGTATCTATTTCCTTGGACATTATATTAGTCGTTGATATTTGTTGACCTAGATAGGAATACTCTTTCACAAACTCGATTGGCTGGCCATTGATGATCATTGTATCTTCGATAGCGTTGGTCATAGCTTTAGTTTTAGAAGTGTTCATCGTGAGACCTACCGTGCGGCTTTCTCTCTCTAAGTCTGTGAGCATGTTTTGTAGATGTTCTTTTTTGGTAGCGAATAATATGATGTCGTCGGCAAAACGTAGGTGTGATAGTTGTTCTCCATTTATGTTCAATCCGTACTGATTCCATTCAAGCTTTCGAAAGACATCTTCCAAGACGGCTGTGAATAGTTTAGGTGAGAGTGGGTCTCCTTGACGTACACCTCTATTTATTTTTATTTCTCTCCCCTCCTTTTCTAGTTTTATTCTAGCTGTGCTCTGAGTGTATACATTCTTTATAATTCGAATATATTTGTGTTCGACACCTTGATTCTTTAGGGATAACCAAATGTTTTCGTGTTCAACTGAATCGAAAGCCTTATTGTAATCGATGAAACAGCAGTAAAAGGGTACATTAAATTCTTTATGTTTTTCGAAGATTTGTCTCACAGCATGTATATGGTCTAATGTTGAATAGCCTGCTCTAAAACCAGCTTGTTCTTTAGGCTGATTTGCATCTAAAGTTTTGGTTATTCGCCCTAGAATTATTTTTGCAAAAATTTTATAAATATTCGACATAAGGCTTATTGGTCTATAGTTGGTAATTTCGCTCTTGTCACCTTTTTTATGTAGTAGGATGATTGTAGATGTTGTCCACTGAATTGGAATTGTCTCTGTATGCATTATATCATCGAAAATATACTTCAGTAAGGGTGTAATATAGTTCTTGCAATTTGCCAGCAATTCGTTAGTGATGTGGTCAGGGCCTGGAGCTTTGTCTAGTTTCTGCGATTCTATTGCCTTATTTATTTCTTCTACTAAAACATCTGGTACATTATCTATGTTATTAAATTTAGTTTGGTTTATTTGGTTTTTACTAGAGTAGAGATTTTCGTAGAATTTAGTGGCTGTAGATAGAATGTCGGGTCTCTTAGTTATTTTGCTAGATCGGTCTTTTATATTGGGTATCCAATTACATTTCTCAGATAGAAGCTTTAGCGCCTTTTTTATGCCACCTGACATAGCAATGTGTTTGTCAAAAGTTTGAAGTCTAAAATGTTCTCTGTCTCTTCTCATTTGGTTTTTTAATTGTTTACTTATCTGACTTATTTGTTTCCTGGTAGTCTTCGTTTTCTCTTTGATTTTTATTAGTTTCGATCTCTCTTCTAGAAGTTTTAAAGATTTTTCTGACAGGTATTCTTTGTCTCTTGGTTTCGATTTTTCGTTGGTTTCAGTTCTTTCTGTTAGTATATTGTGTAGTATGTTGTATTTCTGTTGAGTATTTAGTTTCTGAAGAAGTGGTATCGTCACAGATTGGAGATTGTTTTTGATTTTAGATGTATTCAATTCGCTCTTTGGTAGGGATATTTTAGCTTTGAAGGGTCGACTTTGCTTTTGAGTAGAAGATGTGTTTAGACTTGCTCTAAGCATTCTGTGGTTACTATTAAAATTTAAATTGGCGATGGTACCACAATTATCGAATGCCTTGGGTCTGTTTGTAAGTATGTAGTCTATCTCGTTTTTGTACTTGCCGTCCGGCGATATCCATGTCCATCTTCTAGAAGATTTTTTCTTGAATACGCTATTCATTATTTTTAAATTGTTTTCAAAAGCCATCTCCATTAGCTTTTGTCCATTTCTTGTCCTTTTCCCACTACTGTATGGGCCTAGTACGATATCCTCTCCAATACGTGGCTCTCCAACTCGAGCATTAAAATCCCCCATTACGATGCAATTATTGTTTACGTGTTCCTTTAAGGTGATGTTGAGGGATTTATAAAATGAGTCAATTTCTATGGTACTAGACTGTTCAGTTGGTGAGTATATTTGCACTATAGACCATACTTCCAGGTCCGGCGAGAGTCTTATATTCAATATAGCTATTCTTTCCGATATACCTTTTATTTCTATAATAAAGTTCTTGAGTTCTTTCTTGATTAAGAATCCCACTCCGTGTCTACCTGGGGTTTCGCCTTTGTGGAACATAATGATTTGACGGTATTCAGAAATTTCTTCTCCATTCCTTCTTACTTCGCTCAAACCGATTATATCCCACTTTACATCTTGCAGACTTAGTATAAGTTCTTGTAAGCTTTCTTCCGATTTTAATGAGAGTGTGTTGTATGTAGCAATATGTAAGTTTGGAGATTTTTGTTTATTTATGTTTAAAGCAGTATTCAATTTAAATAGGGAGGTAGTATTTGGAGGGTAGTGGTCGCTATTTAAAACTTACAACCCCTTTACTCTGTATTAAATTTATATTTACATCAGAAACTCAGGTCTATAATACCTTTAAGCTATAATAAAATCAAACTTCTATATCAACGCAATCAGAAGATATTATAGCCGTAAATGTTGAAAATTTTCACAATTTTCAACATTCGCAAGGGAAAAATCAAACGTATAACTAGTGTACTTCCGGTGAACACAGAATCTTGAAAATCGGTACGAAGCAACACCTTATAGCACAGATAGAGGAATAATTATTGCAAAAATGAAAATTTTTAATAACATCATATAAAAAAATATCTCTAATAATTCTAAAGTTTTCTGTCTGTCATCACCCTTTTTCTCAGGAAAGCGTAGAGGTATCAAGCTGAAATTTATATCGAAAACTTAAGTACACGGTCCCATGAAGCTGTGAAAAAATCAAACATATAAGCCGACGCAATCAAAAGATACAGCCGTTTTTGCTGCAAATTATGGCAAAATTCGACATTCGTAAGGGAATCAAAACCTACATTGTACTTTCCCTAAACACAGAGTCTTGAAATTTGGTTAAAAGTAATGTCTTATAGCAGAGATAAAGGAAAAATTGCTTAAACATACATTTTAGTTACAACATAATAAAAAGTACCGTTTGTTCAGAGCCCTCGGAGCGCGAGTCCGACTCGCACTTGGCCGGTTTTATTCAAATGAACGCGTGGATTTTTCACTCTTATTTTTATTGATTACATAAACCTACCCTTGAAGCTGTGAAAAAATCAAACTTTTACGCCAACGCAATCTAAAGTTTTACAGCCGTTTATGCTGCAAATTTTCGCAAATTTTGACATTCGCAAGGGATTAAAAACAGGTTTATACGGAACTTTAGGTGTGCGAGTGACTCCGATTCGCACTTGGCCAGTTTTTTTTTATATTTTGTATTGTATAAGAATTGTTTTCTATTTTATCGAGTACGATTTTGGGGGGGGTCATGTCCCCCGTGACCCCCCCCCCCTGGGACCGCGCCTGATAGTGACATACCTTACATGAAGGTTGTGGAAACATTATTGAACTATTTGATTCTTTAACATATTTCTACATGATGTTTGCCTTTATTAATCGGATAACAAAATAAAGTGCATATTTAAAAAAATAATATATGCACTTTTCTAATCGTGATACAAGAACCACTTGATCTTAATTGCAGGCCTTAACTACTAAGCCAAACATACCTCTATAGTCTGTAGTCTATACTGATATTAGTGCTTCAATAACAATGTGCTACTTAAAATAGATTGTAGGATTTGTAAGCCTAATTATATATAAATATTTAACAAACCCATTACATAATAATATGATACATTCAAGTATTTTTATAGTTTTACTTTTTACCCATTTCTAGAGTTCTATAAGTAGCAGCTTCCATTGCATTGATGAGTGTCGCCCTGAAAAAAATATTTAATTATAAATTTTGCTCCATTTAATGAATTATCACAGAATATTGTCTATAATCAAGATTGTACATCTTTAATCTATATTTATAAAAATGAAACCCGTTTCGCGTTGTCACGGCATCACGTGTGAACGGCTGAACCGATTTCGATAATTCTTTTTTTTAAATGTTTGTGGAAGTCCAAGGATGGTTCTTATGTAGAGAAAACGTAAATATGTATCACGGGCGAAGCCGGGGCGGACCGCTAGTAAATAATAATAATCAAGATTGTGTTGAGTACTTAAATTATTTTTTTACATAAAACATACATGATTATTTCCACATGTATGCTGATGATCTTCAGATTTATACGCATTTTCCTCTGTCTGATTTGCCTGCAGCCATAAACTCAACTAATACTGATCTCGATTTTATCGTTAGGTGGAGCAAGCTGTACAGCCTTAAAATTAATCCCCACAAAACGCAAACCATTATTATCGGTAGTCCGCAGTTCATGTCAAAAATCGTGTGGGATAATTTACCTTCCATTTACGTTGACAACACTAAGATCCCTTACAGTCCGTCTGTCAAAAATCTCGGTGTCCATATAGACCTTACACTTTCCTGGCATGAACACATGAAAAATGTTAGTAAAAAGTTATTTGCGGCATACCACTCCCTTAAGCGATTACGAAACTTTCTTCCGATTCCGACCAAAATTTTGTTAGCACAATCACTCCTTCTCCCTATCCTCGACTACGCCGATGTCAGTTTCTGTGACCTTACTGAGATACAGCTCGATAAGCTTGAGCGATTTCAGAACTTGTGCATCCGTTTTATCTTCGGGTTGCGTAAGTATGACCATGTCTCTGCTTATCGTCGCAGGCTGAAATGGCTGCCTATCAGATATCGCCGGGATGCTCATGTGCTGCATCTGTTGTATGGATTATTATTCGATCCCAGAACCCCACCCTACTTAAAAAACAACTTTGAGTACGCAAGTAATCACGGATTAAATCTGAGATCCAGTGATACTTATCTCCTTAATGTACCCATACATAAAACTAAATTTTTCAATTCCTCATTTACAGTGAAGGCTATTAGACTATGGAATGACTTACCAATAGCACATACCATACTATACCACCATACATACCATAATACGCAAAGCGAGTTCCATCGATGCTTTCAAAAACTTGCTTTTTAATTACTACATATCTTTAATTAAGTGATGACCTTATATATTTATGTATTTTCTCCTATCTGTATTTTTTTTTTTGATATAATTATTATTATGTATATAGGTATACATTTCTTAATGTCGCAAAATGTATACTATATTGCACGCCTCATAAGCGAAGCGTTGAGGTGGGTACTACTGTCACTTCGCGCAAAACATCTGATTTTTCAAACTTAAAATGTCTTTATGTATCATACATTGCACTTGTAAGATAATACATACACACACATATTAAGAAAAAACACTATTTTTAACATTCATGATATTTTTGATGTCATTTTTGTTATTTAAACTAGTTAAAAAACAGTTTAAAAAAGTTCTGTCTTGGACGTCCGTGTGTCTGTATGTGCGGAGGATTTTCTTGTTAACACGATAGCGACCGAAATACTTTACTAATCGAGTCTTTTTTTTTCTCTTACGCTTGAGTATGCTCAGGAATAGAACCCTTTCATTTTTCAGGGTCTGATTCGATGTGGTTTAATTGTTATTAAATAAACAAAAATAATAATTAATAAATAATTATTAAAAAAAAATTATGAGGCGTGCACTTTTGGATTTTCCAAACTATTTTATTTATATTCTTAATTTCCTGGTTATCCTATTATTAGTATGTATTATACATATTTATTTATTTTTTTATCTTTTTATTGCTTCAGTGCTTCAGTATACACCACCTACCTGTATTCGTTGTTTTTGTCATTGCTTTCCTTGGTTGGGTTACCTGGAAGAGATGGCTCTGTAGCCATAAGGTCGCCCATTGTGCAATTTATGTGTATTCTATTTTATGTAATGTCTGTAATTTGGTGTGTACAATAAAGTTCTCATTCATTCATTCATTCATTCATTCATTCATTCATTCATTCATTCATTCATACATGATTATTTTTGAATCATTTTTAAATAGTAGTCTTGAAATGAAAGTCTTATCCAGTTCAAAATAATTAATTGCCACTTTACTAACACACTTCCATAAATAACTTTCACCACTTAAAATGCGAAAACTTTTAAATTTTTTTGACGTGATAACGTTTTTAAAATCGTTTTAGTCGGGTGACATGTTCAGAAACTTGTGTCACACCAAAACCTCACGAGCGCGATCGCAGGTATAACGAGAGAGAGACGGACCGATCTCCCGTCTCATCTCGAGCGCTGCCACCAATAAGACGTTATCACGTAAACATCTCGATCGTAAACCTACTTTACAAACAACCAATTTTTTTTTAATAATTTATCTAAAATCATACCTAAATTTCCCATCTTCCAAAGCGGCTACACCAGCAATCGAAGAGCCTCCTGGAGAACACACCTCATCTTTCAACAATCCAGGATGTTTGTTACTCTCGAGGACCATTTTCCCAGATCCCATAACCATTTGAGCTGCTAGCCGTATCGCTTGAGCTCTCGGCGCGCCTTGCTTCACTACACCGTCGGCTAGAGCTTCTATTGCTATGTACATCTGAAATTCAAGAATAATAATATGTTTGTCAATTAATAATGTAGGTAATAAATATGTATGGATATTTTGCGATGACAGAGATAGATTTGGTACATTAGCATCAGAATTATGTGTAAAACATTAAATAAAGGTATAACATAACAGACACAAAACTTTTGTATAGATTATGTGAGAGCAAAATTATCTATGTATGTAAAATATTGCCTTGCCTTAGGCAAGCTTAGGCAAGCTTAGGCAAGCTCCTAGTCACTGAGAGGAAGATCTTGAGGAAGATGTTTGGGCCAGTGCTAACAGAAGAAGGAATTTGGAGGAGGAGGAAAAACTTGGAACTTGAAGACCTAATGGCTGAGCCAAATATCATCGGTGAGATTAAATCACAAAGACTCCGATGGCTCGGCCATGTAGAAAGAATGGGGGAAGATCGAGCAGCGAAACGAGCGTACCTGGGACAGCCATCTGGACGCCGTCCGGTTGGACGTCCCAGGTACCGCTGGAAAGACGAAATCGCCAACGACCTGCGCACCCTCCAAATCGAAAACTGGCAAGAGATGGCGCAGGATAGAGTAAAATGGAGGCTCTTATTGTCGGAGGCCAAGACTCACTTTGGGTCCCTGCGCCACTCCAGTAAGTAAGTAGTAGTAAGTATGTAAAATATTATTTAAGTAAGTATTTCAAACTTTGAAATCTAAAGACTATAATATAATAATTAAATGTTTAACATCTCACACATCAAAGTGGGAATTGCAAGACAATAAATGTGGACATTACAATTTACACAAGTGTGTTAAAATTTACATGGTATACTTGATTCGATTTTAGAACAATATATTGTATGGTTACATTGTAGTTTAAATATTTAACTACATACCTTTTTTTTTCTACCTTTTTGAAAACTTCTTACCTAAATAATAATAACAAAAAAAGTTGAAATTTTTAGAAAGTCTTTCACTCAATTAGCAAACTATTTATAAATTTATATCAAAGTGTAAGAATAATATTATTGCATTTGTAACAGTCTCGGTAATTAGTAGATCAAAGTCCAGCTTTAGAACATATTCTTGTTAACATAAATATTCATTAATAATTTTCTAGAAAGTTTTTACAGAAAAGTACAACCACTATTATACAAACTTACAAAAGCAGGACCACATCCAGTAAGAGATCCCAAAGAGCTCAAATAATGTTCCGGAACCCTTTCACAGAATCCACATCCAGAAAGCAGATTCTCCAATTCTGCACATTGTTGTTCTGAAACTGTGCTATCTGGAGAGTATAAGCAAGCACCAGCTCCAACTGACATGGGTGTGTTAGGCAATGTGCGAATCACTTGCTTCTCACCTGGCAGATTACTTAAAACCTGAAAAGAGTGGAAGGAATGTTATTTGAAACAGAATATGGGTTTTAATCACCGTAACCCCCATAGAAATAAGACTGAATATTTTTTTTAATATAAATAAAATACTAAAGTCTAAAGTTACTAAAGTGTGGATGAGTTAAAAAGAAACGCAAAAAAGTTGGTTGTGAATTGTTTAATAAACATATCATACCTTATGTAAACGCTCAATTGTGATCCCTGCTAGAATTGAGACAACTAATACTTTTTTGGTGGCAATGTTATTGGGCATAGTGTTTGCACAATCATCTATTGCTTTTGTTAAAAATTGAGGTTTCACTCCCAAAAAGACAACATCACAATTGCTGTACACCTCACCATTTTTATTTGTTATATTTGCACCACAATCTTTCCAGTGCTGAAGATTTTCTAAATGTGGTCCTGACACCCATATTTTAGAAGTTGGAAATTCACCTGTAAAAAGAGCAACTATGTTATTAATGCAATTTACATGTATAGTGGATTTTTTTTAAATTTATTATTTTACCTTTGTACTTTGAAATGGTTTAGACTCTTCTAACAAAAAGAAAGTTTTTAAAATTTAGGTTTGAAGTTTGTTATCAGAAAACTTTACTTTATATTTTTATTACTTTTCGCCCTGAGTGGGAATCAAACGCACAACCACTGGCCTGGAAGGCAGGGTCACTACCAACTAAGTCAACCGGTCAGTCAAGTCAGTCAACTTTAAAAACATGTCAAATTAATAAATAACATTTAATATTATTATAGATATCATTTAACTTATTAATAGACTAATAATATTATGTACCATTGTTACCTTTTTTAATTATTCCTTGAAAAATTGATGTAGACATATTTCCTCCTCCAATAAAACCCAAATTATAAGACATGATGACAAGATTTTAAAGTTATATTTTATGTGAAAGTTTATAGAAAAATTCTTTCCACGATGTTTTTCGAAAACTAGATTCGAAACACAGATGTTTTGCTTTTATACTTGGACCTATTTATGCAAACAGGGACCAACCCACATTTTTTGTGAAATTGAGTTAAGTACACAGTGAGTGTTAAAAAAACGTTATCTACCTTCCCAAAAAATTTGGTAATTGGTAGATTTTTGACTACTCTAAGTAGGTACCACTTTTTACATGTCGGTTGCGGAACCAACCCCATTTCGCCAACTTTCATTATGCAAGCTGGAACCAAAGTTGGTTGGTTCTATTTAATCACAAAAAGCTTCATTACTTTTCAAAGTAACCAGAACCAACAGACTTTGGTTCTTGTTTGCATAATGAAATTTATCGGTCTTTAAGTTAGCAAATGGCTTGGTTCTATGAAGAATTTCATTTATATGTTCTATTTATTTAACTTTAATCATGTTTTTATTATAAAAAGCACTAAATAAGAATTCTCAAATTGATATACTACAATTTTCCAAAAAAAAATGTATCTACTTAAAAGTAAACATCTATTACTTCAAAATCGGGAGTCCCAGAAAAGCCATTGATATCATCTTCTATAATATCTTTGGTCTTTATTTTTATTTTATTTTTTTGTAAAAATTTTGAGCGTTGCTCGGAATGAGATGCATAATACTTTTTAAATCTGTTAATTTCTCCTCGAGAATACGTTTGGTTGTGGGCCAGAGTAAGCAGAGCACCGCAGGAGTAATTTCAGAGTATTAAACGCTCAACACCATCTTTTAATCCCTCCGTGATCCATTTCAAACTAACGAGGATGCTTAAAGCATTCATGATTGACCATCCAACAGTAAAACAAATCAGTCATATTTTTTTTATGTCTGGTCACAGTTTTTTTATTCAAAGCTACCGATTTTGGCCGATTGAGTGTGCCCAATAAAACAAAGACTGTTTATATCCTGGAAAACTACATGTAAATCATTAAATATGTAAAAAGACTAAAACAAAAGACTTTGTCTTCACAAATCTCTTCAAAAGAAAAAAAAATAAATAATGAAAGTCACTATCATGAAGACAGAAGAAAGAAGAAGATGGGTCTACCGTATCTTAGTAAGATACCAAACTAGTGTCATTAAAGTGAATCAAATATATGTATTTTGATATTATTACAATATTATCATGATCTTCTTGCCCTTAATCCATGTTATTTGGATTCTGTATAACACGTTTTATTTTTCTATTCTCCTGACAAACATCAGGGCATATTTTACTCTTTTTTCTTTCATAATATAACTTTGCACACTAACACCTCTTTCCTTTGGCCTTCCTCTTGTTCTGCATCCATCAACATTCATATCCATCACTTTTTTAGTCATATGCGTGTCATCTATCCTCACCACATGTCCATACCAAGACAGACAATTCCCTTTCAATCTTGCTGTAATAAAACCAGTTTAAATCTTCTTTTTATACATTCATTCCTTACTTTATCCATTCTTCTCACCCCACAAATCCATATCAACATTCTCATCTTCGCTAAATGCAATACTTAGTTTTTCTTCCATCTTCTTCAATGCCCAGCTTTCCAATCCATACAGTACGACAAGTCTAATCAAGGATTTGTATATGTTCCCTGTTAACTTTAAGGGCATACGTAAGTTGCAATTAGTTCCAGCGAACTGTCGCTGTTTTATTAGGCTTTTTTTATAAAAAGTTGTTAGGCGTGTGTATCATATCGAATCCTTTCTAGGGATACCAGTTGCATGGATTTTTATTAAATTGTTACAAAATAATCGTTAAAAAACCTCTCGGTTCCATCTTGCAAAAATACATATTTGTGGGTTGGTTCTATAATGCATAATTAATTTTGGTTTTTATTGTTGCCATAATTAAAGAAAAACGTTAAGCATCCGATCAAAACAGGCTAAATAAAGCAGCGATAGCTCGCTGGAACTAATTGCAACTTACGTATGCCCTTAAAGTAAACAGGGAATATATAAAAATCCTTGATTAGACTTGTCGTACTCTATGGATTGGAAAGCTGGGCAGTGAAGAAGATGGAAGAAAAACAATTGCATTTAGCGAAGATGAGAATGTTGATATGGATGTGTGGGGTGACTAGAATGGATGAAGTAAGTAATTAATATATAAAAAGAAGATTTAAACTGGTTTTATTACAGAAAGATTGTAAGGGAATTGTCTGTCTTGGTATGGACATGTGGTGAGGATAGATGACACGCATATGACTAAGAAAGTGATGGATATGAATGTTGATGGATGCAGAACAAGAGGAAGGCCAAAGGAAAGAGGTGTTAGTGGGCAAAGTTATATTAAGAAAGAAAAAAGAGTAAAATATGCCCTGATATTTGTCAGGAGAATAGAAAAATAAACCGTGTTATACCGACTCTAAATAACATGGATTAAGGACAAGAAGGTCATGACAATATTGTAATAATATCAAAATACATATATTTGTTTCACTTTAGTGACACTACTTTTGTATATAACTAAGATACAGTAGACCCATCTTCTGCTTTCATCTGTCTTCATGATAGTGATGATTCATTATATTTTTATTTTGAAGAGATTTGTGAAGACAGAGTCTTTTGTTTAAGTCTTTTTACATATTTAATGATTTATATTATACATATTTTATATATATTTACATATTTAATGATAATATGTAGTTTTCCAGGATATAAACAGCCTTTGTTTTATTGAGCTCAGTACTCAGTACTCAATCGGCCAAAATCGGTAGCTTTGGATAAAAAACTGTGACCAGACACAAAAAAAAATAATGACTGATTTGTTTTACTGTTGGATGGTCAATCATGAATGCTTTAAGCATCCTCGTTAGTTTGAATTGGATCACGGAAAGATTAAAAAATGGTGTTGAGCGTTTAATACTCTGAAATAACTCCTGCGGGGCTCTGCTTGCTCTGGCCCACAACCATACGTACTCCCGAGGAGAAATTACCGGATTTAAAAAGTATTATGCATCTCATTCCGAGCAAAGCTCAAATTTTTTACAAAAAAATTAAATAAAAATAAAGACCAAAGATATTGTAGAAGATGATATCAATGGCTTTTCCGGGACTCCCGATTTTGAAGTAATAGATGTTTACTTTTAAGTAGCTACATTTTTTTTTTGTAAAATTGTAGTATATCAATTTGAGAATTCTTATTTAGTGTTTTTTATAATAAAAACATGATTAAAGTTAAAAAAATAGAACATATAAATCAAATTCAACATAGAACCAAGCCATTTGCTAACTTAAAGGCCGAGAAATTTCATTATGCAAACAAGAACCAAAGTCAGTTGGTTCTGGTTACCTTGAAAACTAATGAAGCTTTTTGTGATAAAATAGAACCAACCAATTTTGGTTCCATCTTGCATAATGAAAGTTGGCGAAATTGGGTTGGTTCCGCAACTGACATGTAAAAAACTGTACTTACAGTTATCAAAGCTCTACCAAATTTTTTGAGAAGGTAGAAAACGTTTTTTTAACACTATCTGTGTACTTAACTCAATTTCACAAAAGATGTGGGTTGGTCCCTTTTTGCATAAATAGGTCCAAATACAATACAAATTTCTCACAAATTTATTTCTTTAAATAAAATTTATTTCTTGTATAATGGAGAAAATAAATATTTTTGACGTGACAACGTCTTAAATTAGGTTGCGACTGGTAGTCACTTATGAAAAAGTGTAACGCTCGGTAACGTTACGATGAGTCACCGAACGAGAGAGAGGCCCGCGGTCTGCCGCGCGCGCAGCACATAAATATTCTACCGAGAAAAAGACGTTGTCACGTAAAATCTTCGCCCGTAAAACCGACTTTACAGGCAACCATTTTTTTCACTTTTTTTTCTGCGCTTGGCAGAGATTTGCCCAGATTTTGCATTTGACATTTTAACCTTAATCTGACTTAAACGTCATTTTAACAGCGATTAGGCGACAGATTTCAATAGTTACATAAACAAAATTGCCACGCATAAAATATGAAAAATTCGTAATACACATTAGATTTACCCTTTTACCTTCAGACCCTTCAGATACCTTCCTTCTGCATGTTTTGATTGTTTTGTAAGAAATAGTGGAATATCTGAAAAGTTTCTGAATGCTTAATACAGAAGATAGAAAGTAGTGGGTCGATTACACCTACGAGTACCTACAGTGGCGAGTCAGTGTCCTCGGCCGAGTGCTCGGTTGGTATAAACACTTTAACGAGTGCTCGGCCGAGTACTCGGTCGAGAAGAGAGGCGAGAGAGTCACTAGAATCCCAATTTGTTTACTAGGCCGAGTACCCATCATCCCGCTTCATTCTTCTGCCCCCGCAGCGACTCGCTATCCCGCTCGGCACGTATAAACACGCACTCGCTTGTCACTCGGCCACTCGCCACTCGTTCGTTATTCGTCATCAAGCAGTGTGCGTGTTTGTGTATTTTTTCAAACAATTTATCAAAATCTCAATTAAAATGGCCGCTAATAACAAATGGATCTACTGCAATTCATTATAAAGGCTATTTGTTGCTCCAAGGGCATTTCGCCTTAAAATCCATTTTCTGGTCGAAATTCGTTGATCTTCCTCTTCTAATAAATCCCACAATTCGTTAATAATATCTGGTAACAGCCGATTTAAAACTCGTTTAAATTCTTTTTTTTTTTGTTCGATCCATTGCAGACGTCGCGCCGTGATCAAAACTGAACTGACTCGCCACTAATGTAAATACGTGTAAACACCCACTCGGTTCGGCAACTCTCTCGGCCGAGAGCTTATTTACTGACTCACCCCTGTACTCGTTAGGTGTAATCGACCCAAAAATCATTGTTAGGGCTACATTACAAATCGTCAGATGAACAAAAATTAAGTAGGTAGGTAGCAGGCTTGGTAGCAGGATTATAAAACTTCTTGGGATTGCGTTTTAACCACTGTGTGTGTTTTAACATACATTTGAGTAATTAACTTAGACATTAAGACGTAATGATCTAAGATTAATAACGGGGCCAATGTTTCATTATTTCTATAATTAATTCAGTTTAGTTGATATGTGGACCAAAATCTTCTTGTAATTATTGAAGTGAAGTGCAAATGAAGTAAACGAATATTTATGTTTCCGTGTAGGAATAATTAGTAATTTTCACTTCTATGAGTAGGTAGAGTCTGGCCAGCCAAAGCTGAACCCAGTAAAGGGCGGCAAATTTAAAAAATATGGACCTGGTAACATCGGCTTTAGTAGGAAAAAAACATTTTGATACTTTTGATATTCATAAAGGTGATCATAGTATATAGGTACATTAGGTACACAACACAGCAGGATTTAAACGTTATTAAAGCAAATGATTTGAACCGTTTTCAACAAAACTGACAACTAACTACGCAGAAACGCCATGATGACATTCCATAGTGTGGCCGCTACAAAAAACACTGGGTTCAGCTTTGGCTGGCCAGACTCTAATCATCTAATCATAATAATTATCATCTATGGGTAATCTTTTCTTCTATTACCGCATGATGCGAATAGTGAAGCAATTATTCTTCTATTACCGCATGATGCGAATAGTGAAGCAATTATTAATGAATTAATGAAAAAAAAAAATTGGTTGTTTGTAAAGTAGGTTTACGATCGAGATGTTTACGTGATAACATAATGCAGTGGCAGCGCTCGAGATGAGACGGGAGATCGGTCCGTCTCTCTCTCGTTATACCTGCGATCGCGCTCGTGAGGTTTTGGTGTGACACAAGGACAAGTTTCTGAACATGTCACCCGACTAAAACGATTTTAAAGACGTTATCACGTCAAAAAAATTGAGTTTGAGAAAACAGGTAAGAACGAACGAAAAGAAAAGAACTATTCGGTTTTTCTGACAAATGTGAACATGTGCTATGAAACTCTTTTTCACAGCATAAATTCATCTTTCGTAGTGTAATTATTAAGTACACTAACTTAATCATGTACATAGTACTTAAATTAAAATCTTCATTGGTTAGATATTTGCACTTGAAAAATTATGGCAATATTTTGAATACTTATTTAAAATATTTTTAAGAAGTGGCAATACTGATAGTTTGTGGCTTCATTTTTGAGGGTGAGGTGTTCATAGTGTCACTTGGTGTTTTTTGATATCGTTATTTATATTTTAAAATGCTGAAGTAGTACAGCGATCGGGAAAGTGCTCAAATATGTGTCGTGATAGTGATTTATATAAGTATAGTTTCATTAAAGTGTAGTGTCCACCATGTTTCGATGTATACCTTTGTTCAAATGTAATCGTCAAGTGGAATGTGTAGACAAGCGGCACTGCTCGTTGCCAACAGTACCTGAAGACATTTTACGTTATTCTAGGAGTTTGGAGGAACTTTTTTTGGATGCTAACCATATAAGAGATTTACCGAAGGTAAGTTGATTATTGGCATAAACTGTTGTATACGACGTGGGCGTTCACCTTATCACTATCGTAAATAATAAAAAACAAATCTAATTTTTAATCTATGTTGATAGTGATTAAATGTAATTTAATAATTTATCTTTATAAATAACTTTACTATTTTCTTATTTCATGAACAGAAGCTGTAATAATTTTGTCCAGAAATAAAGTTTCGTGAAAGCTAAAAGTTTTCATTTTGCAATCTTTGATATCAAAAGTCATAATGATAAATTTAAAATTTACAAAGTATACTGTTAAGAAGCGAATGATTTAGAAACTAATCATAGTTTAGATGTTGTATGCATTACTATAGACATGTTTTTATGTATCTTTTTTAGAGTACTTAAATGAGAATGTGTAAAGAAAAATTAGTAATCAATGCTTTGTGAGAAGGATTAAGTGTAATTGCAAAACTAAACAATTGCAATTTATCCAGTTTGGTTACCAGATTTATAGATAGTATCAATACACTATCTTTTCATAAAAGTTTATCTTACAATGACCAAAAGTATGGTCTCAATCAAAAATATTCATTTTGCACTGTTTATGTAGTAACAAAAAAAATTGTCATGCTAATAATGAGTAAATGACATCTTATTAATAACAAGTGGTCCGCCCTGGCATTTCCTCTGGTACATGTTTATAAGTTCAGCCGTTCTCTGGTTTTGCTCGTACCAACACATATAGCAATTCATTTTAATATATAGACTAAATTTAGTAATAATGGGAATTTTAAGTTGCTAATTTAGTCATTAACAATGCTTTTTATTGTTAAAGTGTTCCCACTAAATTTTATGCTATAATTTAAATTGCATTATTTTCTATTTATTAAAAAATCTGCTCAAATATTTATTTCAAACTGTTATATATTTCAAGAGTTATTTTTCAATCCACCCTTATTTCAATAATGTTTTCTGTTGGCGAACTTGAACATTTGTGTCTATCATTTATATAATTGCGTCATATTTTATTGGAACGTTTAAACCAAATAGTTTGAAATTAACTATAATTGCACTGCATTGAGGTCATTTTGTGTAGTATAATTAAAACATTTAAATGAGATCCATTTCTTATCATTGTTAGATTGTAAGAATAATTATTTACAAAAGATCTTTTGTAAATATTGGTCTAAGATCCTGAGTAATGTCAACCTGCATTCATAAGCTGTCTTCATTCTATTAATGTTTAATATTTTATCATCGTAAACACTGAATAAAATATTTTGATTTTATAAATATGATACTATGTTGACTATTACAACGTGCATAATAGTATTTTAAAAATTTTAAAAATCAATATCACCATCATACATTAATGAAATTGCCCCACCATTCATATTAGACTCAAAACACCTCTTTACCTGTTTGTAAGTTTTTAAGTCTGCATTGCACATAATTCTCAGTAAATTAAATATTTTTATTCAAATATTATTATAATATAGTTAGTTTGAAAATATTTTTTTGATTTTGTATACATGTAAAAAAAAAAAAATAACTAACAAACACATTATATTTTAAGCTTAAAAGTTAATGATATTTTCGTTACTCAGACAGATTGATAAACCTAAAAATGAGTTACGTTCAATAAGGTCTAAAGTCAATTAAGTTTTTATAAGTTATCCAAAACATGTTTTCGATGTGAAAAACAACTTTAAGCAAAGGTACTTGGTGAAAAAATAATAAGTATGTATAACTTAGTTGCTGATTTGTATGCAAATAGTTTATATCACACTATAGATGCAGAACTAGTAAACAATTAAAATTGTTAAAAAAAAAATCCTAACAAAACCTTAAAGACCAGAATATCATACAATAAAAATTAAATGAAATGGAACATACCATACAATTAGCCATAAATATCCAGTCACAATATTAATAGTCACTAAAGAAACAAGAGAGCAGATATAATTGATACAGATTAATGCAAATTTCAGTACCTATTATTTTCGTAAATATGTACATGCAGTTTACATGACACACATCATTGAACATGAAGATAATACAGCCAATATGGCCAATAAATCCTTGCATACAATATTAAAGGTTGTTTGCTATTGAAATCATCTACAATCATTTTTTATACCAATCATGTAGCTTAAATGTATATCTCTTGTTACAGAATTTCTTTAGATTACATCGGTTACGACGATTAGGACTTAGCGATAATGAAATTCACAAACTACCAGCAGACATACAGAACTTTGAAAACTTAGTGGAGCTAGATGTATCCCGAAATGGTAAGTGGTTTTGTAATGTGTATGTCGTGGCCATATCGTACATTTGCTCATTTCATGAAATGATTGGCCATTTCACGAAATGGTCGCATTTCGTGAAATGGCCAATTTAGTTTGGCCACATCATGATGTGGCTTGAGCAGATCAATGATAAGAAATCGTTTCACGATATGGCCAACTAAACGCGCGGTTTTTTCATGAAATGATCAAAATTATTTGATCATATTGTAAAATAGTTACATTAATCATTGGTAGAGGCGCTGCAAGCTCTGTGTTTATGTGATAAGATGGCGGCCGCTGGCGAAAATTTAATTATTCGCAGTTAAAAACTTCATCATTCGTTTAATAACAATATGAAGAAAGTCATAGCAAAGAATTTACGACGAAGAGGTTCGAGTACTATGGAAAATGTGGATATCTTATATGTATTGAAGAAAAAATGCGTCTTAAATAAAATAATTTAAGACGCATTTTTTCTTTTAGGATATATATTTATATATCCTACTATAATATTATTATAATTGTTTGTTTTTTAAAAAGCGATACGCTTCTGGCACTCGCCGGCCGCTGCCGCGGCACGCTCGCTTTGCTCGCTCGGCTCGTGCGTTGTTTATTAAAGTCTAACCTAACCTAACATAACCTGTTTTCTATTGCAAAAACGATTCGCTTCTGGCATTCGCCGGCCGCTGCCGCGGCACTAACTTAAATGACATTAAATAAGTTCTTAGAATATTCTGAATTTTTTTTATATTTTATGGACTCTCTATATTTTATACGATCTGGCCAAATGTGGATGACCAAATCGTGAAACGTTGACGATTTAACGATCTGATCAAACTATGTTGGCCATTTCATGAAATGCGACCATTTCGTGAAATGATCGATCATATCATGAAATGAGCAAATCTACGATATGGCCACGACATGTACACACTATGAAGTTGATATTGCACTTAATAAGAAAAAAATACTATATGTAAAAAGTTTTGCCCGTGGCTTTTCTCGCGTTCGAATCGCAAGTGCAGACGACCTGAAGACGTATAAAAAAAAACTTTTAAAATTAAAAATCGGTCCAGCAGTTCAGCAATTCGTTTAACAGAAAAAAATATACATAATATAATGAAGATGTTTACGTAGGTACGTTAAATATTTAATTCGTAAAATGACGCCAATTGCTACTATGTTTTTTGTAAATACATACCTACCTAACTTTTAACTATATGATATTATGGAGGGTTTCTATCCTCCATACTATGAATATAAATTGAGTGTTAGTTTTAAAATGAAACGTGCTAACTGAAAATTCTAGCTTAGGACGTGTTTTTGAGTTAGCATAGCATTTGTATGTATTGTAGCATTTGTATGTTTAGTACTCTAACAAAATTTTATAAACCGGATGTCTAAATATTTGTGCAAATACCGTTACAGAAAAGGCATCGAACCTTTTAAAGTTTTATTATTAACTTTATTTGTATGCGTAACCATGATCACCCACTTACATAACTGCGCGTACGGACCAGGTGCGAAAAGTATTAAAAATGGCACTAAAATTATTGTCATCAAATTCAATTACTTACCTACTTATACGATACAAGATACGCTTATTAATTAAAAAAAATTCTATGACTTTTCATGAGACCAGCATGGTTATTTTGATTTGAAAGAAGAGTTTTTACTCCAGGCATTAAACTAATTTGTTCAAGAACAATAGTGAAGAAAAGTAATATTTCATTTCGTGGTTAAATAAACATGCATACTTCAGGATAAAGCAAATCAGTCTAGTTTTAATATCTCACCTAGAACGAAACGAGCGTTGTTTACGATAGCATGTTTACCTGATACTCACATTCTAAAGCGAAGGGTGCAGGCCAACAAATCTTTTCCATACTATCGTTATATTATGTAATCAATAAAGTGGATATTATTTTATTGGCTTTAAATTTAAATGTTCTTAAATCAATAAATTTTTAAGTCTTTTTAGCTTTTGTTACCTCTCTATAAAGTACACGCAAGTATTATTTACGTCTCAATTTGTTTATATAATATATATATTGTTGCGATAGCTACTTTGCAAAATGTGGTAGGTACTACCTACTAATACATATAATATACTAGCTTTCCGCCCGCGGCTTCGCCCGCGTTTTCAAAGAAAAACCCGTTCCCGTAGGATTTCCGGGATAAAACCTATCCTATGTTATCCTATCCTATGTACCGAGAAAGGTCTCGGGTATCAAAATATCTCTATACCAAATTTCATGCAAATTGGTTCAGTAGTTAAGGCGTGATTGAGTAACAGACAGACAGACAGAGTTACTTTCGCATTTATAATATTAGTATGGATTATTCATTCACGAATTTAGCTAATTTGCATTAGAGCAGGTGTGGCGCGTTATGCCACAGGCCCTTTAGATTTGAGAACTGACCGTGTAAAGTTGAATTACACGATAAAAGCGATCAAAATATTGTACCTACCTAAATAAACATTTCCATGGCGATATGATTCCTGATGCCTAACAAATCACACACTATTGATTTTGGATTGTAACTGGCAGTTTTTGATAATGTTAGTAACGGCTTTGAAAAATAATATTTGGAAACTGATATTACAACTTTAGAATAACATATTAAAATACCAAAGATTCGATATTAATTTTATAACTTTAGAATATATTATACTAGCGACCCGCCCCGGCTTCGCACGGGTGCAATGCTGATACTAAATAGTAAATACACTACAGAAAAACTGTGAACGTTGTACATATAAAAACATAGCGGCCCGCTCCGGCTTCGCACGGGTATAAAATATATAGCCGGGCGGGCGGCCGGTACCGCCGCAAACGCTACGTCCCGCAATTTTTAAATCTGTAATATCTTCGAAAATATTCACTTAAATCATACGGTGTAAAGGGCCATATAGATCTATATTAAATGAACAATGTATTCAAGGTATTTAATTGGTTAAGGCTTAATGCTGTATTGGTTAAAATCGCTTCGAAAATTAGCCATTATTTGTCGTAAAAAGTAAATGACAAAAAAAAGTTATTGTGGGTTATCCATAAGAGATAGACATATACCATCACGAACTTTTCTGTAGACCTTTTCAATGTGTACAATACTTAGTACATTATTTTGATAAAACTCGTAGGGTTCAGCCTGCGTTTGCAATGTAAGCGGAAAAAATGTAATTATTTACGACATCACATTAGAAACCTCAAAAATAACAGTACTTCTCCACTATTTATTGGGTGTTATTATACATATAAACCTTCCTCTTGAATCACTCTATCTATTAAAAAAAACCGCATCAAAATCCGTTGCGTAGTTTCAAAGATTTAAGCGTACAAAGGGACATAGGGACATAGGGACATAGGTACAGAGAAAGCGACTTTGTTTTATACTATGTAGTGATAAAGAAGAGCCGATGGATAGAGCAAAATAAATGCAACAAGATTTTGTGAAAATATAGTTCAAGTTATGTTTGCCTAAAAATTTAAATTTTCAAGCTGGGTGAAGCATTTTCTATGGAGAAACCACTTGTTCTCGATTTTCTCATAATTTTCGAAAAATGGAGCAGTATTAAATGGCCAAACAATATATAAATATAGATACTTATAATATTACACAACGTTCGTGTGCAAATATAGTATCAAATATCGGTTAGTTCATTAACAATCCCATCTGTTGACATATGTACATTGGAATAATATGTGTACAATTTAGATTGAAGACATAGGTGTGTCAAGAACATTGCTCTATTCTTTATTATACGAGTATTGATGTTTGTAACATTTACAACATTACATTGAACTACTTAACTTTAAAGTGAAAGCGTGAAAAATAATTAAAAATATCTAAATTATAGATGATTAAATGTTTGAACATTTCAGTCTCATAAATGTTCAATCTCGGACTTTGGCATCAAGTTTTCTTTCAAAGGTTAGTCCATAATTAATTGCTCAAGGCTTATTTGAAGAGGAACCGTATCCCGTGAAAACAAACTTGATGGCATTTAAAATTCGTTAGAAACAAGTAATTATTACGTCTGAGATTTGTAATTAGATTTAATTAAACGTTTCTAAACATCCTTATTGCGTAATGTTTTGAATTTATAAAATATGAGATAAAATAATTTTATATAATAGTTGTAATTTTCAGCAAGTTATAAGTATATTAATAACCACTTAATTTATTATTTCTTTTTAAATGAGGAATTGTAACGGATGAATTCCACGAATGTGTGTAGGTATTTATAAAAGCCGCGGTATACTTTGTATGACGTTGTCCTGAGGCATTTATTTTCATCCGTATATTATGACGTGACATACCCTCACAATTTATATTCATTCATATTATATTATGTCAGTACTCAGTTTCATTAACATTATAATATTTTGTAAATTTTCTATTAATTATATAGTTTTTAATTCGCTTATTTTTTATTTTTGTATCCAAGATTTTCGTTATTTATTTATTTATATACTCTTTATTGCACACACAAAGTTTGACAAAATCAGGATATTATACTAAGCAATTGGCGGCTTTATTGCTTAACAGCAATTTCTTCCAAGCAACCAAAAATAAAAGCAGAAATTTAATACAATTACAAAATTGGGAAGATAGTGTACACAGAAACAAAAAAGAAGACAACATATCTTAGCGTAATAGGTTAAAAGGAAAAAAGATAACAATAATTAAAAAAAACACATAAATTGAGGCAAAGATAATAAAAACAAAACACACACACACACACACACACACAATTATAAAGGTGAGTGCATTTAAAAGAAAAATAAAAACAAAAACAAAACAAAGAAAAAAAAAAAAAATTAATAACAGTGAAGATTAGCAGCTTTGCAAATAATGATCCTTTACCAATTTTTTAAAAGACTCCAGCGTTTATGCTTTCCGAATACTAGTGGGTAAAGCATTCCAAAGTTGCACAGCTTTTACACTGAAAGAGGCGTTGTAAAATTTGGAAGAGTGAATTGGAATAGTTAGCATTAGGTTCTCATTAGATCGCAGGTTCAAACTCCTAGCAGATAAAAATTCAAAGTTATTTTTTAAGCAAGGGATACGGGGATCAAACAGTACATATCGAGTACAGGAGCGAAAGGACATGGGCATTACGGCGATGGCGGATGGGTAACCATTTTAACTGCGACCGAAACGCTGTAACATGGTCATACTTCCTCAACCCAAAAACAAAACGTACAGCAAGGTTCTGCAAGCGCTCCATTTTATCGAGTTGCTCTTGGGTGAGGTTAGAAAAACACACGTCAGCATAATCCAGTATGGGCAGCATTAAGGACTGAGCCAGCATAATCTTGGTGGGAATAGGCAAAAAGTTGCGCAACCTTCTCAGACTAGATGCAGTCCAAAATATTTTTTTGCTGATATTTTTTAGGTGGACAGACCATGACAGAGTCTCATCCATATGTAAACCTAAGTTCTTAACAGATATCATGTAAGGCACAACAGTGCCATCAATATGGATAGGTGGTAAGGTAGTCCAGTTGATTCTGGCCACCAGACTCTGACTACCGATAATGATGGCTTGTGATTTTAATGGATTTAACTTGAGACCATAACGTCCACTCCAATCAGATACCTTACTAAGATTATCATTGATATCATTAATTGCAGTATTAATATCAATTAAAGGCGACTGTGTATATATTTGAAGGTCATCTGCATAAAGATGATACAGGGAAGTTAGATGGGGAGTTAAAAAGTTAATAAATATAGCAAACAAAATTGGAGAGAGCACGCCTCCTTGTGGGACGCCAGCGGATATATTGCGCCAGGTCGAAAAAGAATTGTCAACAAGAACACGTTGCTGACGATCAGCCAAGTAGCTCTGAAACCATCCAAGAACATCGGGAGATAAGTTTATTGACCGAAGCATGCCTAATAATAAGTCAAAATCCACAGTATTGAAGGCATTACTAAAATCTAAGAGCACAAGAACTGTGAGCAACTTGTGGTCCATACCCCAGCGTATATCGTCTGTAATTTTAAGAAGGGCAGTAATCTTACTATGACCGGGGCGGAAACCAGACTGAAAAGGATTTAAGAGGGAATTTTTATTTAGGAAGGAACTTAGCTGTTGTTGGATAAGGCGCTCTAGGATTTTGGACAGAAAGGGTAGGATAGAAACAGGCCGATAGTCCGATAAGGATTTAGGAGTATTTATTTTAGGAATAGGGATAACATTAGCCTTCTTCCACATTTGAGGAAAAACACTAGATGAGATAGAGGAGTTAAAGATATGAGTTATGACAGGAGTGACGATGTCGAGGATAGGAATGATCATATTACGACTAATGCCATCCACACCAACAGAGTTTGAGGTAATGGACAATATTGTTTTCTCAACTTCACTATTAGATAAAGAACGAAAATGAAATGATGGGAAATTAGAAGAGGGTAAAGAAGATAAATAGTTTAAGGTTTTACATTTAATATTTTTATCCAAAGGGGAGGCTGGGGTAAAGTGCTGATTTAATGAGTCTAATGAAATGTCCTTAGATAAGTGACAACTACTATCCTTACCCACCCCCAATGTTTTCAGAAACTTCCAGAGCCTGGCAGGATCACCATTTTCGACAGAGGTGTGTATGTGACGTCTCTGTGCATCTCTACAAGCTGTATTACATTTATTACGGATACTTTTATATTTGTCTCGATTGTTATCTGACGGATTTATCTTATAACGAGCTTTGGACGTATTCTTTTTATGGAGAAGAGCTTTTAATTCGTCAGTGAGTCAGGGAGCAGGAAGGTGTTTAATTTTAACAGGTCTTATAGGAGCGTGAACGTCATACAGATTGACTATACAATTATTAAATATTGCAATTTTATCTTCAACAGATTCAGCCTTCAATAATACATCCCAGTCGATTTTTGAAGCATCATTGCGGAGACACTCTATATCCATTCCACCAAAACTACGCTGCATCAGAATTTTGTGCTTTAATTTAGGAAGACGGAGTCGAAAGGATAGGTAAAGAAGGTCATGGTTCGAAAAAGCATCCGCAGCACATTGGCCATGCTTAAAAACATAAGAAGGGGAAGAGGTAAGGATGAGGTCAAGTAAGGAAGGTATACAATTTGGGATGGTATGCGTAGATAGTATTAAGAGGGAGAAGGTGGAGGTTGCACGCATCAACCAAAGTTTGTAGTCTTTTGGACCGAGAATCGTTTTTGAGCATGCAAGTATTGAAATCACCCATACAGATTATGTGCTTGTAAATAGAAGTTACATTTTCTAGGATAGTTTCTAAAGACGAGAAATAATTTACATTGAGAGAAGGACTGTAGAATACTCCGAGAAGTAGTTTAGTTGAGTTGATGCTTATTTCTATGATGAGGTGCTCAGCGGCATCCGCAGGCGGGGGTTGGGCCGAGATGCTAACAATAGAGAAGGCAATACAGTTAGAAAGATATATGGCGACACCTCCCCCACCACGGCCCACTCTATCATTGCGGATTAAATTATAACCAGGTAAGGAATATGAGGATGATGATAGGCAAGGTTTTAGCCACGATTCCGAAACAAGAATTGCACTAATAACTTTTGAATCAAAAGATGAAAGGAGGTCAGGGTAATGTGCTGGGATACTTTGAGCATTAATATGCACAATATTTAAGTTTTTAAGACAATCATAGAAATTAGAATACAAGATTTTTTCAAGGGAGGGAAAGGAAGTACTACAAAAACTATTTTCATTGCTACTACTATTTGAAGATGCCGAATAAAAGATATCACTATTTGCACTGCAGTTAGACATATAAAAGTAACTATTTACAGTTACTTAGAAATACAAAATAAACTATACCAGTAATACCAATAATACCAGCAATATAATATAAAAAAAACAAGTACAGCAAATTAAGACTAACAATAAATTAATTTTACATTTACATTACATACAAGCCACCAAAAAAATAAAAAAAATAAGTTTTAAAACAATAAAAATAATAATAATAATGCCTAAATTATCAAGAACATTGAGTTTTAATTACCATAATAACAGAATTTAGGAATAATAAACCCAAATGCAAGGGAGCTAGGTCGAATAATGTACGTCAAATGTCAAAGGGACATAAATGACAGCTGTCGACAGCTGTCTATCTAAAGTAAGGCCAACGAGAAGCGATACAAAAGGTCATTCACCTAAAAAACAACTGTGGCGTTGACAATCTAATATCTATCTCTTTCCATCTTGTGCCTTTGTCGTAATGTCTCGTTCTCCCGGCAAAAACATAACAACGTCAAGACGGATTCGCCAACATTCGGGCGGCATTTTTATTATTCTTATATTATATTTTATGATTCAGAAAATTATTATTATTCGCGTTATTTAATTTAAATCTACATTATACAATAATTCAAATTATGATAAAATTTATAAAAATAGACTATCCTTTTTGGTATTATTACAATTTGCCGGATATTTTTTAAAACTATATAAATCCAACTTTCAAAAAGTTACGCACCCCTGCAATTCCCAATGACCTTGCATGTGTTTTGTTTACATTTGGTATCGCTCCTCGTTGGACGTACTTTAGTAGTATATTAAAATTGTTTACATTTACAAATTACATTAAGAAAGTTGTGTCAACACTTTGAATCTTTAAAATACACACAATGCATAACATTTACAAAACGACGGTACTCACATTAGGCATTAACTTTTATTATATTAATTGTGGGTGATTACTAAGTATGTTAACCAATAACCACAGAATGATTTAATATAAGTATTATAACCATATACAAACATACATTAGGCACCAGAAGCAGCAAAAAAAAGAATGAAGGTGTTTGATTTAAAAACCAGTGAACTTTTATATACATATAGGTAGCAGAAAGCATGAGTTAATAACACACAGAACACAAAACACAGACGGAGAACATAAAGTTTATAAAAAGAGAAATACATACAAACATTTACCGCCTATGGTTTCTTAGTGTATCGTTTGGGCCTGACATTACTCTGCGTAGCATGGGCTTCTTTGACACCACCACCTGCTTGTGTCATCTCAGACTCCAACCCCGAAGCACTTTGAGAGATAGCATTCAGATCAGCCATACAGGTTACTTGCCGCTTCACACCTTTGGAATTCAACACAATCACAAGGCCATCTCTGGTCCAACATTTGTTAATGCCAAACTGTTTACGAGCAGCATGGAATGCTTCATGCCGCTGCTTGGTGAGGAATTCTGAGATTGTAATTCCAGTAGATTTTAAAGCAGTTTTACCATACCATAGTTTATTTTTAATAGATAAATCACTTAACTTTACAAGAATAGGCCTTGGTTTGTCCAAACCAGTGCGCCCAATGCGATGGCATCTGTTTATTTATGTTCATTGTGCTGAAGTCAGGAATTTTGAGATTTGAACGAACAAACTGCACCAGTTACTCAGATGTATCCTCTTGATTGTCTTCAGGCAACCCATGTATTAAGAGTATTTTCTTTCTACTTCTGGTTTCCTGATGATCATGTAATTTGAAGAGAAGGTTGACTTGAGCGTGAAGTTGCTTTAAGGTAGACAGAACAAAACTCCGAAATTCGAAAAATTCTGATTCCAAGCTGGAGTTTGTGTTGCAAGCTGGTGCTGTTTTGTTTCCCTTCAAGGTATTTTCAAATTCAGCCATCCTTGAAGTGAACATAGTTGTCATACTGTCCAATGACTGTTGAATTGAATCCATAGTGGTGATTTATATTGAAAATGCTGATATTTCAGGGAGTGAATGTTGTAGATATATTGCTGGTATGAACTTAACACTAGTTAATCATTTGAATCAAACTTTACTTCTTTAAAATAAATTTAAATAGATTAAAATTTTAGAGAGCGTAATTTTTACGTGTCGACGTGTACACATCTACCCGCGAAGAGGTATATCGTTATATCAATAAATAAATAGCATTATTTACGCCTACATTTTGGTCAAAGCACATGAAAGCATGTAGTCAAGTATGTAAACACAACCCTCTAGTATATCATTACCATTTACGTAATTATGAACGCTTGAGATAGCACATTATACGTATGCACAGACTTCAGATTCTGAATGGGATTGTTGTCTTTTTTGACCTTTGCATACATATGTTAATGATAGTGTGGAATTAATAAACAAAATTCGAGTATACGTAAGAATACGTACCTATGTATTCAATTGAACCTGTCGATAGAACTTTAATTTCAATATTGACTCTTTAATTATCTAATTGTATAGCAAAGTGAAAAAATAAGTACCTTACTAGTTATTACCAAGAAATTTTGTTTGTTTTATTTATATACTAATATACTCGTACAATGATAATGTTTTTCCCTTTACGGTTGTTATTAACAATAAATTCACAATTCTTTTTTTTTTTTTTTTTTTTTTAATGAGAGAGGAGGCAACAGAGCAGACGCGACGCCTGATGGTAAGCGGTCAGCGTCGCCCATGAGCACCCACAACGCCGGGGACATTGTGAGTGTGTTGCCGGCCTTTTAGATAGGAATACGCTCTTTTCTTAAAGGTCCCCAGCTTGTAACCATTCGGGAACACCGCACAAGGATATCTTGTTATAAACAAACACATTTAAGAACGTATTCACTGCGATGCACGTTGCAAGTACCGTTATAATGCCCGCGGCGAGGTCTTACTGCGGTCTAAGTTATAAGAAAATTAATTCTAAGATGTAATATCACAAGATTGACATGGAACGGCACTGACTTTGAAATTACTCATCTTACCGGCTCTTATTTGAGTTTTTGTCCTTAGTGCATCTGGTCGGTTGTCTGAGCATCATTATGCATATTATAAACCAACCTATTATTATGAAATGTAATAAAAAGCATATAGGTATATTTTGATTATTAGACAACAACAAACATATTCAATTGCAAATTTTTATCGTGATAATGTATATTCTAATAAAGTTTCATTCAGTTTAAGTTTTATCTTTCGTTTAAATGAAAGCAGTATTTTCAGTTCAGAGTTCGCGAATAAATCTAAACCGCTCGCGTTTCAAATGGTTGGACGGCCGGTGATTAAATGGAGCGTAGTACAATTCTTCTTTCGTGTTAACGTTTTTATAGAAGTTATAGCTGATTACAAGTTTTTTTATTTTTATTTTGACAGTAGAGTGACTACTTACTTATAGAAAGGGCCAAAAGTTTTTAAATGGGAAATTTTACCTTATGTCCACTGTGTCCACACATACTTAATTTAAAATACATAAGTATATCTTTTTAAAATGGAAATTAAATTTTTACAATGTATATGTTTTGGTATGTATCTTATCACTCAAGTTATTTGATCACCCCTTTCCAGATTACAGATAAACATGTATGATAAGTGTAGATTTGAACTACTTTTACCTACATAAAATATATTGTCGCCTTGTGTTTACAAATTAAAAACCTCTAACAAATTATAATCGTGAACGCATACAAAGGTATGTTACCTGAGCAAGTTGCATGGAAGCCATAGAGGTGAATGTGATAATATTATGTGTAATTTTCATCGGAAACGCCAAGTTCACGGTGTGGTGCTCCAATACCGGCGACCCGTGTTATATGGACATCGCTTCCGTTTTAAAGTAATAATAGAATAGAATGTAGTTATTTCATAATTTGTCTGAATCCTATATCTATACAGTTTTAAAGGGGTTGTATGCCTAGTTTTGGCAGTATCTTAAGGGTTTATGGACGATGCGATGTAGCAAGAGAAAGTTGGAAATTAAATATTTTTTTCAATCTATCTCAATTCTCAATTTTACGGCTCGTATCGTTTTATTTAATGTCACAAAAGTAATTAAATTGAAAGAGATAAAGATATATTATTACTGAAATACGTATTTGTTAAAATATTTATAATTACCGGGCAGGTAACGAATATCAGAATATTATGCAGGATTTACCTTGTATATTTATAATATTCCCTCAACAAATTCACCTGAACTTGTTTGGGTTTATGATAAAGTTCTTGTCAAAATCACGGGTTTGCTTTGTTTTATGACAAATTTAAATGAAATAAATAAAACAATCCATCATCATTTGCAACTTAGTAGAAAGAAAACAATCATTTATATAAATAAACATTTTATTTGATAACAAAATTTTACATCCATGTTCCAATCAATATTCTCCTCCTTCAATCCAATCAGATTGATCATAAACCCAAACTAGTTCAGGTTTTTGATCAAAAATCTGGATTGTTACAGGTTTTTGATGAAATTGAGTTTAAAATGTGTCATCTTCCGGTTTTTGATGAAAAACCTAGGTTTTTGATCAAAAACCTAATTTTATGAAAAACCTGCGACATATACAACCAAATCAAACTTGGGAGTTAATCTCATTATTGTATTGAAATTTCCATTTCCAATTTAAAACGAATTTGTGGATGATAGACACTGGTCCCATTCAATTATTCCTGCGATGTACATTGTACATATCATGTAGGAATATTTATTATTTATCCCTACGTAGTTGTATCCCGTATGTAGTTATTTTTTGTTGTATTTTCTTCTAATATATTATAATATATTTGAAGTGATTTATTGTTTTTCCATGATATTTGTAATCAGTGCTGGAATCATATTATTATACATTCTGTATGTACTTACCGACTTCTTAATGCTCTGAATATATTAAAATGCGTACAAGATTAAAAGAGGGCCTTGAAAAGTATTTTCTTAGGTTTATACAACTCACAAATCACAATGATCTTATAACTGCGGTAATATGCGTTTACCTTGCATGTTCTCTTTTTTTAATTTATTTATATCTATAAATAACTACTTAATATATGTATATATTCACTTTATTACCTACCTATCCGATAAGGTTAAAAGACATGTAAAAAATTTAAAGATTCTTTCTGGAAGGCTGTGTTTTTCATAATGTTTGATTTTAATCCCTTCCTGGATTCCTTCAGAGTAGATAAGCATGGCTTGATAACGTATCTATCGACCTGAATAGGTTGCATAACTGATAACAAATAACGAGTTAAATTCTATTGCACATTACGTTACTTATTTGTAGATTAGATCCATTGAAGTATCAAGATAGCTCGTATTTTTAATTAAACCTTTCATTGTTGCTTGCATAAGCAAGCTTAGTAAGATATCACGCAGATATAAAGCAAGCTCACTGTACCTAATATATAGAATATAGAATCATTCATCTCATTCGTCCTTATAGAAAAACTAAGTAGTTATTCAAAAAGACGCAACATGCAAAGAGCAACTTGAGTTCATCGCGTTTTACTAAAACTAGGTGTGTATAGGTACGAGGTTGGTAGGATGTGTCTATCTATAGCTTTACATAACGATTCATTCAGCCCGTGAGAAACAAATAAGAATTAACCGCCATTGTAGGTATTAGTTACAAATAAGAGTAAAATCTATTCGATACGCTCGGTACGTTTGTGTAAAAGTGGTTTCCTTTGAATGTAACTCGTTTGTGGGGTTCGATGCCTCTATGGCTTATTCGGCTATTGAACCTAACCGCATTGTCCCCAGCTCCCACGCCACGGCAGGCCATATCACTGCACATCTCTCCCATACTCTCGTTAATAATGAAAATTACATACTTTCGTGGATTAATGAAGAGCGACTCCACCTGCATTGTTATGGTGTATTGATGTGAAGGCTCGGCTCGAAATTCACTCGCGTAAAAATGTTGCATTGTAGTGTACCTATGTACCAATAAGTAAAGTAATGGCGAATAATAATGGATCACAAACTTTGTGCCTATAAGGGCGGGGGCACACGATGCGTTGCGGCGGCGGTGCGGCGCCGGAGCGGTGTCGCGCCGTCGTCTTACATAGAAATATCTGTGGCATGTCACACGATGCGCTCCGGCGCCGCACCGGACTTGCAACCACCAAGACGAGGCGGGGAGGGGTGAATGCGGTGCGACGTCGGAGCGGCACCGCTCAGTTGTTTTGCGTCACAAGGAAGGACACGCTGTGCAACGCTGCTACGACGCCGCTGCGACAGAACAACGTTACGGCGCCGCACCACTCGTGTGCCGACTGACACGGTGAAATCTTAGCGGTGCGGAGCCGCAACGCATCGTGTGCCCCCGCTCTAAGGTACTGCGTTCAATCACAATTGTTTCAACTCTGATATTGTTTCTTAATAGTAGTACAAGTCAATAAAAGTTTTTCATAACTATTGCCCTAAAAACAACGTCAAATTGTTTTCCATAGCATTTGCTGTGATATTGTTGGTAAGATTTAGCCATTTTAGCAATTTATCATCCTATCCCATCACGTAATATGCCAGACAGTGAGATCACGTTTTGAACCGGTTTGGTATTATTATTCTGAAGAATGGTTAAATTTTTAGGTTGTAAATTTACATTAAAGGGAGATGACTTAAAATTAAAAGTCGGTTATGAGAAATATGTAACTACATGCATGTACATTCAATTAATACATTTTATTCTGAAATAATTATAAGAATAATTTAACATTTTTCCATAAATTAACTTTACATAAATATATTAGGTATACTGTGTCATATTATATTAGCACATTTTAGTTAACCTGGCCTGTGTTATTGATCTAATGCCCGTCAAAACAATCCTTATAACTTTCGACAACTAACAAGTTGTTGGGGAACTTGTTGAGAGGTAACAGATACATTGAATTAGGATGCGGTACATGATGCCTGCACTTTTATTCGTGAGGGTAAAACCTTAAACATATACATATATGATATTAATATGTATAGGTTTGCTTAAGAGGGGGCATAAAGCAAAATAACCAATCTTCTATTAGATGATACGTGTAATATTCAAGACCAAATCTAAAGAATAAAATATATATCAAACAAGATGATATGTTCAACGATTCTGTTTAATCAGATTATAGGCTATATATCATCACGCTACGACCAACAGGAGTGGAGCCACGGGGGTGAAACCGCGCGGAGCAGCTAGTCGCAGATAAAACCAAAACTAAAAGTAATTACACAAAATGCTCTGACAAAGCCCTCGCAAATACTTTAATATAATTGTTTATGAAATAAAAATCATAATAGGTATTACCATGTCAAGTAGAAAACGTAAAAGTGTGAAAATTAGAGCTAACTTCGTGATTTTTTTATATCGAGTCAATTTTAATATTTTATGTTTTTGATTAAACAGAATCGTTGAACATATCATCTAGTTTGATATATATTTTATTTTTTAGATTTGGTCTTGAATATTACACGTATTATCTAATAGAAGATTGGTAATTTTGCTTTATACTCCTTCTTAAGTTAAATGTAGCTGACAGTTTGATGATTTTAAACGCATGGCTCGTACCGTTTTATGAGTTATAAAGGCTTTGCTAATGTCTACACTTGCGAGAATTAATATTCCCCTAAAATGTACTAAAATATATTGCGCACAGAAGCTCAAAGAGCAAATTGAATATAATACATACATAATGCATAATGCATATGCCCTCGAAAATGTGTTTGAGATAGCTCAAATTGAATTGTTTGTTTTTTAAGTTCTGCAACAAAGAGCATTTTAAAATATTGCGTAATTTCGCACACTTATTCTATTCGAAACACTATGTTACAGTATCCATGTTTGAACTTTTGAACAATAGCGTCTGACCTGCATAAGTTTACTTATAAAAGAACAGTTCGAGAATTCGAGAGCCTTTGCATCATCCTCGAAAGGCGGATTTTATTGGGTACTCGGTTGCGTACATGTACATACCTATGTATAGTTTGTCTTAATTTTTTATTTATATGTGATAATTTTCTTCTTGGGTTGTTTAATGATAAGAAATATTCCTCAGCAACTCTATCAGTTTAGATGTAGGTATTCAGGCATCTTGAAATAAACGGTATTACAATCTCATTCAGCCTGTCACGGGTATAATAAAGCTGAATTATATGAAGTTGAATAGCGAGTGGTAATCGGCGTATAGCCGCGGTTTGCGTCATTACGTAAGCACTGTATTGCTCATGTGTATTAAAAGTTTGCGAATGCCATAGTTTGATTGTGTCCTGCTGTTCGCGACCGTCGTCCATTATCGTGGGCGGCGGGTCGGCACAGTCCACTTGCGATGCTTTGTACTTCGCACAACTCAATAACGCTCTAATGGGATTCCAGTTGGAATGGAGTAAGCCAGCCGCGACCGCCCGACCCAGACTAAATAACTTTTATTTTAATTTTCTTTTATTTCCCTTTTCGCCGAGCTGCCATTGTTTGTAGATATCGTAAACAAAGCATCGCAATAACATTGCTGTGTGAACGTAGACGGCTGTTTGTGTTCGTACTTAATTGTGGGATTTTGGTTAAGTACCTTATTTACGGTGGACGTTATTTTTTATGCTTTGGTTTTATATTTATGTTTACAAAACACGTTTGTAAATTATAATAATAACGTCTATAAGTAAATTATTTTTAATAACAAACGTCCGACATATCTTTTAGAGATGTGGAAAAATTCGTAGTTATTTACATTTCAATTGTTTTTTTAAGTACATTAGTTAAAATGCACAAGGTAAGTATACAAATTGGGGTCGTCACTTGGTATTAATTTCCTCCTGGTTTCCCACATAGGTCCCGGTCGTTCAGCGCTCGTGGCGGATATTGCGTCCCCGACTTGCACGCTGAGATTGTCAATCATCGAACAAACATCCCGCGTCCTTATTGCCTTGTTATACTATAAACAGGAAACGCAGAGCAACTGTTACTACATTGAACTGCATCCCTGCTTTTTGCACTTTTTTTCTGTCATGAAGTGTCCTTTGAAATTAATGCTATTGATGAAGCATTTATTTTAATGTTCAGTAATAATAAATTTCATATTTACACGCCTTTTTAGATTTCTGTTTTTTTTTAAAACCTAACTCGATGATGTAACGTTACTTAGTAAAAGGTTTTAAATATTCAACACGTCAGACCGGTTTTATGGGACGTGGTTATGTGAGGCAACTTTATAAATTAGGTATACACAGTACATTATATATGTACTTTACTGAGGTGTGTACAGTCACGAGCAATAATATATGCCTAGGGGGCGATGTGCAAAAATATCTGTCACTAGAACAAATTCAATAATATGTGTCTGCCCGTATACAGCAAAAATATCTGACATTAGTAGGCAGCATAATAAAGTGGCATCAAAATTATGTGACGAAAATGTACAGCAAATAATTGTGATAACCTCTCGAAGCATAAATATGTGACGTCACCTAGGAGGCAATAATATCTGACACGATTATATTTTCAGTTTAATATAAAATTAATACAAAACAAATAAATATTATTTTACGTTATTTATTGTATGTATACTACATTTATGTCTAGATATATGATACTAGCTTTCCGCCCGCGGCTTCGCCCACGTTTTCAAAGAAAAACCCGTTCTCGTAGGATTTCCGGGATAAAACCTATCCTATGTCCTTTCTCGAGTATCAAAATATCTCTATACCAAATTTCATGCAAATTGGTTAAGTAGTTAAGGCGTGATTGAGTAACAGACAGACAGACATAGTTACTTTCGCATTTATAATATTAGTATGGATTATATCACGATCAAATTGAAATATTCACTAAGTACGCGGCTAACATGTCACATTTAGAATTTATTTTGTTGTCTTTGACGTTAGACGGCGTTTGACTTAATAAATATATACCTATGTCGCAGTCATCTGGTTGAATGTGCTATTTGATTGAATGACTAGCGCGTTCATAGAATGGCGATATTTATTTAATGACTACAGGACAACTCGTCTATTTTCTAAACGTCATTTAGCACAGTAGTCGTTGGTCTGGATATGGTGGTGTGGTTGAGTTCGTTATAATTGCACGCCTCATAAGCGAAGCGTTGAGGTGGGTACTACTGTCACTTCGCGCAAAACATCTGATTTTTCAAACTTAAAATGTCTTTATGTATCATACATTGCACTTGTAAGATAATACATACACACACATATTAAGAAAAAACACTATTTTTAACATTCATGATATTTTTGATGTCATTTTTGTTATTTAAACTAGTTAAAAAACAGTTTAAAAAAGTTCTGTCTTGGACGTCCGTGTGTCTGTATGTGCGGATCCTTTTTCTTGTTAACACGATAGCGACCGAAATACTTTACTAATCGAGTCTTTTTTTTTCTCTTACGCTTGAGTATGCTCAGGAATAGAACCCTTTCATTTTTCAGGGTCTGATTCGATGTGGTTTAATTGTTATTAAATAAACAAAAAAAAACTCGGATGTTTTTTTTTTTTTTTTTTTGAAGTGAATTTTTATATTTTTATTGAAATTGATTCCAGAAGATTACTGGGAACTTTAAAAATTCATTTTGTTACTTTTATTAGTAGGTACGATCCTTATAAGTATTTTAGTGTATTCAACCAACTTAAAAAAGTGTGACTATTTTACAACAATTTGAATATGAATTGTATTATTGTATACAATATCGAAGCTTTTTAAGAAATGTATAAAATACTTTTTTAAGAATTATTATCATACATAATATTATGTTACCGGCAATATATTAAAACCGGCATTGTATGCAATTCTTAGTAAATGTATGTTATTCCGAGAAACAGTCGGAATGAAATAAATTAAATTCGTCACATTACCTACTTATATCTTTAAATCTGAACTTTTCCTAAGTAGCAAACACATTTGCAAATGTGGGTGGTTTTTGGGGTAGCTATTAACCAATATGAGGTCAAAACTAAAATCCAAGATGGCGCCGACGAAAATTTGAAATCTTTTCGTCATGGGTGTCATTTTCATGGTTTTTGGGGTAGCTATTAACGAATATGAGGTCAAAACTATAATCCAAGATGGCGCTGATGAAAATTTGACTTTTTTTCGTGATGGGTGTCATTTTCATGGTTTTGGGGTAGCTATTAACGAATATGAGGTCAAAACTAAAATCCAAGATGGCGCCGACAAAAAATTTACATCTTTTCGTCATGGGTGTCATTTTCATGGTTTTTGGGGTAGCTATTAAACAATATGAGGTCAAAATTAAAATTCAAGATGGCGCCGACGAAAATTTTACACATTTTCGTCATGGGTGTCATTTTCATGGTTATTGGGGTAGCTATTAACCAATATGAGGTCAAAACTAAAATCCAAGATGGCGCCGACGAAAATTTTACATATTTTCGTCATGGGTGTCATTTTCATGGTTATTGGGGTATCTATTAACCAATATGAGGTCAAAACTAAAATTCAATATGGCGCCGACGAAAATTTTACATCTTTTCGACACGGGTGTCATTTTCATGGTTTTTGGGGTAGCTATTAACCAATATGAGGTCAAAACTAAAATCGAAGATGGCGCCGACGAAAATTTTACATCTTTTCCTCATGGGTGTTATTTTCAAGGTTTTTGAGACAGCTATTACCAAATCCCCAATGTAACCGTCGATAATTAGGTATATTTTTCTTACTCCTTTAAAGTAAACTTAAATAAAATAACAAAAACGTTAACAACTACAGTTTTGTAGAAAGTCTTAAAAAAAAACAATTTTAAAGAACACTATTTTAAAGAACATTGAAATACATAATTATTTAGAAATGTAATATAAAACGCAACTCTGTGGCAATCATGTTAATATTCTGACAGATATTATTAACTTTGAATATATTCGCTAAACTTTATTTAAAATAAAGTTTATCTAAAACATTTAAACGAAGAGAATAAAATAAAAAAGAACGTGTGTGCCGAGAAAACGTGTCAGGAGTGAAACTTCTTTGGCGAGATTCATAGATACCAAAATCGCCGCCTTGCTCCATAACGCGACAGTATTACCATGACGCGATCTTGAAATTCGACGACAATCTTGGATTTTAGTTTTGACCTCATATTCGTTAATAGCTACCTCAAAAACCATGAAAATGACACCCATCACGAAAAAAGTCAAATTTTCGTCAGCGCCATCTTGGATTATAGTTTTGGCCTCATATTCGTTAATAGCTACCCCAAAAACCATGAAAATAACACCCATGACGAAAAGATGTAAAATTTTCGTCGGCGCCATCTTGGATTATAATTTTGACCTCATATTCGTTAATAGCTACCCCAAAAACCATGAAAATGACACCCATCACGAAAAAAAGTCAAATTTTCGTCAGCGCCATCTTGGATTATAGTTTTGACCTCATATTCGTTAATAGCTACCCCAAAACCATGAAAATGTCACCCATGACGAAAAGATGTCAAATTTTTCGTCGGCGCCATCTTGGATTTTAGTTTTGACCTCATATTGGTTAATAGCTACCCCAAAAACCATGAAAATGACACCCATGACGAAAAGATGTACAATTTTCGTCGGCGCCATCTTGGATTTCAGTTTTGACCTCATATTCGTTAATAGCTACCCCAAAAACTATGAAAATGACACCCATCACGAAAAAAAGTCAAATTTTCGTCGACGCCATCTTGAATTGTTTTACCCCACCAATCTATTCAACAACCCATAAAAAAGAGGATCTCAGGCAAGGTAATTTTTAAAACATAATTTTAAATTACAAATAATTGGAATATGAAACTTATACAGTTTACTCTTTTATAGTATCAAATATTTCAAATCACGAAAAAGACAGTGCACGCACAATAATCTTTTTTATTTCGTTTTTATTTTTGGCACGAGGAGCGCCGAGCGATACACCCGTCCTTCCAAGAGCGCTTCTGAGCGTGGTCTGACGAACCGCGAGAACAAAATGTATGAAGAAATCGACAAGTATTTTTAATTTAGCTCATAATTGAAATAAAATTTTGATTTAGATTCATAAAAATTACACCATATATAAAGGACTATAATATTATATCCCTCAATAGTTAAGAAGATAGATTAGGCTCTTAATTTTCCTAAAATTGTACCGTTTTAGACCCCATTTTTTTTCATTTTATGCGTTTATTGTGATGGGAAAAACTTATTTCAGCGACAATTTTGTATGACGTCGTACAATTTTTATAAGATGAACGTAGAGCTGAATATATTATCTTTAAATTAAGATATTACTATGTTCTCACGTGTAATTGCTTTAAGTTAAAATGGTACCGTAAAACAGCGTGTTTTTGTAAAAATACGTAATAGCGTCCTTAATCAAGTTTTCACTTCTGCCGGCACTCCCGGAGTGCAACCCGTCTTTTTTTTTGTAAGAAATACTATTTTTGTGCTTGAAAACCTGCGTCGAATGCCGTCAAGCGCGTCAAAATCGAACTATGCGTTCCAAAGATATCGCGGTTCCAAAATTTCCTAAATAACCTTTTCTTTGAATAAGTGAATAAGTCTCAGAGGTCTCAGATTTCATCAACTTGACCGAAACTACTGATTGTCAGATTTTTGTCGAGAATGTCTGGCTATCGGAGTATAGGTATTACTTATTTTACCAACTTACCGGAAGTAATTTATCGGATAATTAACCAAAGTAGTAGTTCTCAACAATAGCATTTAGCGGATTTCTAACAAATTAACTTGTTTGAAAACAACCAGTGCAAATTAGACAAAATAAATTTATTGACTCATAAAAAAACGATTTTCGATTTAATTATTAAGAAATTTGATTTGACTTAAATAACCCATGAGCGTCGAAAAATAATCAATGAATCAAACAAATGTCAAGAACTGCGTTTTTATGATAATGAAATTATTTTGCACGCCTCATAATTTTTTTTTTCAAATTTTTGCACGTCTCATAATTTAGTTTTACACGCCTTATAAATATAGTAGAGAATAAAAATTACATTTATTTATTGAACTTTTGCACGCCTCATAAGCGAAGCGTTGAGGTGGGTACTACTGTCACTTCGCGCAAAACATCTGATTTTTCAAACTTAAAATGTCTTTATGTATCATACATTGCACTTGTAAGATAATACATACACACACATATTAAGAAAAAACACTATTTTTAACATTCATGATATTTTTGATGTCATTTTTGTTATTTAAACTAGTTAAAAAACAGTTTAAAAAAGTTCTGTCTTGGACGTCCGTGTGTCTGTATGTGCGGAGGATTTTCTTGTTAACACGATAGCGACCGAAATACTTTACTAATCGAGTCTTTTTTTTTCTCTTACGCTTGAGTATGCTCAGGAATAGAACCCTTTCATTTTTCAGGGTCTGATTCGATGTGGTTTAATTGTTATTAAATAAACAAAAATAATAATTAATAAATAATTATTTAAAAATAATTATGAGGCGTGCACTTTTGGATTTTCCAAACTATTTTTAACTACACAATAATAGGCGCCAGCGCTGCTCGCAACCGTCTTCTTGTGGATAGTATAAATTCTCAGCAACTTTTGTTATTCAATGAACGCACTAGTCATTAACCAATATGCCGAGCCTTATATCCGTTAAGGGCTATGTTATAATCAGCTAACTAGTTGGACGTTGAGTGACGGTTGTAAAATCAACGTTCGGCCTAGTCATTCAATTGAATGTCGTCATTCAATGATCGCGTTAGACATATAACGGCGCTCTATGTTATAATATATCAAACATGTCATGGACGCCAGATATTATTGCCACCTAGTTGATGTCACATATTTATGCTCTTTATGAGGAATCAAGGCAAAATATAGAAATATGAAATTGTGTCAGATATTATTGCTTCCTAGTTGATGTCAAATATTTATGCCTTTTGTGAGGAATCAATGCAAAATACAGAAATATGAAATTGTGTCAGATATTATTGCCTCCTAGTTGATGTCAGATATTATTGCTTCCTAGTTGATGTAAAATATTTATGCTTTTTGTGAGGAATCAATGCAAAATACAGAAATATGAAATTGTGTCAGATATTATTGCCTCCTAGTTGATGTCAGATATTATTGCTTCCTAGTTGATGTAAAATATTTATGCTTTTTGTGAGGAATCAATGCAAAATACTAAAATATGAAATTTTGTCAGATATTATTGGTTCCTTGTTGATGTCACATATTTATGATTTTTGTGAGGAATCAATGCAAAATACAGAAATATAAAATTGTGTCAGATGTTATTGCCTCCTAGTTGATGTCAGATATTTATGATTTTTGTGAGGAATCAATCCAAAATGCAAAAATATAAAATTGTGTCAGATATTAATGCCACCTAGTTGATGTCACATATTTATGCTTTATATGAGGAATCACATCGAAATATAGATATACTAGGTTTCTGCCCGCGGCTTCGCCCGCGCAGTCAAAGAAAAGCCTGCATAGTTCCCGTTCCCGTGGGATTTCCGGGATTGCGTCATTTTCCCGGGATAAAAAGTAGCCTATGTCCTTTCTCGGGTATCAAAATATTTACATACCAAATTTCATGAAAATTGGTTCAGTAGTTTAGGCGTGATTGAGTAACAGACAGCCGGACAGAGTTACTTTCGCATTTATAATATTATAATATAATATGGATATATTAGTATGGATAAAATTGTGTCAGATATTATTGCCTCCTAGGTGACGTCACATATTTATGCTTCGAGAGGTTATCACAATTATTTGCTGTACATTTTCGTCACATAATTTTGATGCCACTTTATTATGCTGCCTACTAATGTCAGATATTTTTGCTGTATACGGGCAGACAGATATTATTGAACTCGTTCTTGTGACAGATATTTTTGCTAATCTGCAAATAGTAACATATTTATGCTTCTGACTGTACTACATATCGGTTGGACCATAATCAAGTCTGTTTACGCTCCATTCGTACGTAATGTCTATAACTTTAAGAAACCTTAAATAAGATGTTGTTTTCTATGTATTATATATTAATATATCTCAATAAAGTATACCTTTAGCTTCAAATTGCTTTTTCAGTCTCAGTTTTTCTAAGTCTCTCAAGTCCTATAAATTCAAGATTTGATTAATTATAAAGTAATATTCAAATTAAAGTGACCTACTTTGCTACAATTGGTTTCAACATCGCATCTCCGTCAGACATTTGCGCCAATCACTTTTCGCTTGAATGAGCTTAATTACACTTTATGATGTCATTAAAATTTGCTCATTACCGATGTCTTTAGAAAAGGGATCGTAATGAATTTCAAACGAGCAAAGAATGTATGCTTCCTGATATTCAAAAAGAGAGAGCGGAAGTTTCAATGAACGTTTTAGATCGCTTCAAAGACGTTGGTGCGCGTCGCGCCATTGCCGCAGGCTTCCTACATCTCTGAATAGCCATTCACCCTTCACATAAACATAGTGATGCACTTAAATACACACTCTTAGTAACCGGCATACCTTTCCTGAAATAGCCCACACTTGTTAAACGCTTACATTTCTACGTGTTCAGTTTAAAAATGACTTACATAAATAAACTAGCTATGCTAAACATTCTCCAGGTGAAATAAACATTTCATATAATCGAACTTATCTTTAATAACGCGTTACGTAAATATTTTTCGAGTACATAGGTAGTCGCTAAGCGAAGTTTTATCGGTACGGTGAATCGTGAAATTAACATGGTCAGGAAATGCCGAAGGGCGTTTAAACTTCGACCTAGTTAGTGTACATTGCGATCAATGTACAGTGTACACCACGGTAACGGAAGTTGTATGGAATTTGCAATGAATCCATATTTCATGGGAGGCGGGAATGCAGCTTGACAAAATGAGTGATGACAACACAGCAGACGGAATGCTCGTTTGCGAAACCGGAAACCAGAGCGCACTACCGTTACCATCGCGAAATTAGAAAACAAGTTGAGCCTAAACATTACAAATGATCCTATTAAACATTGCTTTTATAAATATTTAATACATGAATGATGAGATGTTAAATGTTTTGACTGTAATAAATTATGAGAACAGTAGTGTTAAATCTTATAATGATGGAGATTCTTTTTCACGCACAAGAATGGAAAATAAATAAAGCTTTGCTTGCGATTATTCTTTATCCGTTACAATATGCACTGGCCTTATCGCTGCATAGTTTCCTGACTAACCTGCATATTATTCTATCTGTACCTGCCGTATATATAGCCGAGTTACAGTTATGAATTGTTTGTATTTACAACGGTAAATGCGCAGAAATAAACTGGATTTACGGTATTTTTGTTTGCTATACCTACATTACTTCTAGTTCGATTTTAATATAATTTTTGCAACCATTTTCGTACGTTTTTATTTCAAAATAAATCAAAGTTACGAATCCGTGCTGTTGAACATTATGAGTGGTTATTGTGGTTATCATTTTTAGACATTTTGTTGTTATCCGAAACTTGCTCAGGTATTGAGTTATAGATGTGGAAGATTGGGTTAAGGATTTAGAGCTTCAATTCTATCTGACCCTTTAAGCATTCTTTAATTCAACATCTACTGTGAAAGTATTGTGACTTCCTAATGCAATTCGTATCGAAGCGTGACACCAATACCAAAGTTACTCGATCACAAATTCTACTATTGAACCGGCAGAACCGGTAGAGTATAGGAAATAGGATTGTTTAATAAAATATATTTACCGTATGATTGTTTTGTATTTGCTTTAATAAAAAGTGACGAAATCTTAACGAGAAGATTAACGCCTGCGAATCGACGGATGATAAATATTTACGGTTTCTTTACTTGAGCAATAAAACATTAATGTGTATCAAAGTGACGCGGGGCACGTTCGTTTAATAGTTTTATTTTTATCTTTCACTTCATTCAATTGAAGCCAATGATTGTTATGGCAACGAAATTTATTTTTATCAAGGCTTCAGATTTTTTATTTGTGACGTTGCTGATGTATCTGACGGAAGATTGGCATTTAAATTATACATTTCATTCATTGTTTCGTTTAATTTAATGATATGACATTACTTTTAGCTTACTTTTTTCAATGTTATAATTCAATAATTTATAACATTAGTGTGGATGACTTATCATTTAAACTAAAACCCGCCTCAGAGTCAGATGAAGGAACGATAACGTACATTAATCTTTAATTAAGTGTTAGTGTTCTACCACAGGTAAAGGTAACAATGGTATTGTTTAAAATTAGATAACCATCGGGATATGAATGAATGTTTAGTAAATAGTCTGGCCAGACCGACCTTGTCCCAATATTCTACAATGTTTCGCTCAACATCTTTAAACATTTATTATAACAATTGTAAATTACACCGACCTGTTTACGTGTCCGTGTGCCAATTAATACCGGTATCGACCTTCGGTGGCCCTTGCAGACCATTAGATCCTGACCGCTAAAAGCTTAGGCGAATACGATCCAATTTAGCATCTCTAAGCGCGTTTAGATTGAGATACTCGAATTGAGTTTTCAGTAAAATATTCCATTACATTTTACCATTTCAATTTTCATTTTAGATTATTTTTCGTCAAAGAGCCTTAGAGCTTGATTTAAAATTTAAATTGTATCTACGAAATGCCAATCTCAGTAATGGGTATACCTGTAGATGAGGAATGATAAATAATAAATACTTTTAGGATTGAGTGAAACAGGGTCCTTATTTTATCTTAATGAAAAAAAAATGGAGATCGAGATTTTTTATTTCAATCGTACGTTTTTATGAATTTTGTAAACAACTGTGAGCTATTAAGTACGTTCCATAAAATATAGTTATTCAATAGTCGACTATAGATATTATCCAGAAACAAAGCACTCCAACCCATTTCGTAATCTCATTACCAACAGGGATTTAAAGCTCTATTCATGCTCGGAAAGTTCTAAAGGTTGTTCAATGACGCTTATGACGTCACTATTGTGTCCAAAACGTTAAGCATTGTCTCCATACATGGCCCTTGAATGCTTTCCATGTTATGAAATCATCAGTCGTCGCTGACCCACTAAATAAATGAGTACATTTGTAACTAGTTTTAAACCGTATAAAGGATGTAATACATGCAAGGGCCATGCATGTTTGTTGTCCATATGCATAAACAGACACATTCATCATCACACATACACATGCATCACATAATAATGTGACTTCATTTTTAAGCGAGAATACTTTTAGATAAAGTTTGAGTTATTTTTAATAATGAGAAGTTTTCTAATATGGAAGGAAAATACGAGGAACAAAATACATAATATAATTTTCCGATATATTCCTCGCGTAAGGTGCTCGGAACTCTTTTGTCATGATTGAGACAAAAAATATAAATCTGATTAATTAATGTTAATTATATTCTATTCATAACTTATTTACATGCACTATGCTTACAGGCTTCACAATTTATAATTTACCTCACAGTTCGTAACCAACGCTTAAAACACGACGATGAATGTATTTTTAATCTGGAAAAACACACTAACAATGCAATTAAATGCTCAAACTATGTAATGACGGTGTGCGACACGAATCTCATTTGTATTATAGCGGTCGATCGCGTTGTAAACAGGAAAATGAAAATACAACCATTGTTATAGTCCCGTAATCTTTCTTCAACTCTGTAAAGCCTCCCTAACGACATTAAAACGGGCGCTTTTAGAAAATGTGATTGTTACGCCCGTGCCAAATAATTGTGGAATAAAACGACAATGTACATTCATATTATGAAGAATAATTAAAGAGAGTGGTGCACATAGAGTTCATGCAGAAAACGTTAGATGAGATTAAAAAAATTCCATAACATCCTAATTTGTTAAAACTATCTAATAAAACGAATATTTCGTTCATGTTCTTTATACCTATCTTAAAGTCATATATAGAGTAATTATTGTTTTCTGAGAAGTTAATAATAAGACGAAAGTTAATAATTCGCTTGTTAATTCCTTTATGAAATTTTATACTGTATCACGATTTTACACCTACACATTCCGGTGATCGCATTCTTGTTAAAACTAACATGCTATTCATGTTATGAAAAGAAACACTACACTTCCTTTCATTTCTCTTCATAATTTTTGACATGTAAAAATCGTTTGAAGGCGTATAGATTCTATTGAATTAGCGGCACATCTGGTTGCTTTAAGCTTTACGCTATTTATATTGTGAAGTAATTACATCTTACTTTATTCTAATTTTAGTTTTAATGTCTTATCTATACAAAATATATGCAGAGTAAATCATAAATATTTATGAGATTTGAACGCACAAAGAACAACTTTGATTTTATTGCTATTCTAACTTTTGAATCTAAGTTTTCTGAAATAGCGGATTTATTTGTATTAGATACAAATTTGATAAGACGCGCTGTCTCTAGCATCCTCAAAACACTGAATGTATCCAGCTATAATTCCAACCCACAACTTCCAGACATTCCCGACATACCAGAGGACATCAAGAAGCTGCGGGCGCTGCAGATCGCCGACTTCAGCAGCAACCCGATCCCGCGGCTGCCGGCCGGCTTCAGCCAGCTGCGCGCGCTCACCGTGCTCGGCCTCAACGACATGTCCCTCACCAGCTTACCGAGCGACTTCGGCAGGTGAGCATTAGCTTCTAGCTTGTATCTTTAGATGAGTAGGACATCGAGAAGCTGCGGGCGCTGACGATCGCAGACTTCAGCAGCAATACAATTCTGCAGCTCCCGGTTCAGCCATAGAGCCTATGAAAAATCTTATTGGGTCTCGGTCGATGTACCTAATATTAATATCAAAAAATTATATTTTGGTCTAAGCACGCTTCTTGAGCATTACCTAGGACCTAGGTTAATGCTCAAGAAGCGTGATGCTAGCATCTTATTGAGTCACATGTTGTGTGGTAAAAACGTATACATAACATATCACAATCATGTGTAGCCACCAGTGTATTATTTTTGCGATCTATACGAGACTTATAGACGAATTTGGAATACCAGTTTGGATGTTTTTGAACATATCATGTTATATAATTATTGTGTTGCTATTCGGTGCTCAATACCTCTTCTATAGACATGAGAACACGCGATTCAATTTGCGCGTGAACCACCTATTCGACAAGGTCTTACTCGTAATGTAATTAACTAGACAAACAAAGTTTACCGCACTGCATGTAAGTTCATACTTTCAACATCGTGAGTTTGGAGAGGAACTATATTCATTTAATCATGACAGAGCCCATTGTAAAGCTCTACAAAGACTAATGAAAGCGAAAGTTTTGTGGAAAGTTACGGACGCGCCGCGGGCCACTCTTTGCTTAAAAGTTAGTGTACCGAACTCACGAATCGTTTTGTTATGATGGCAATATTTCATCGGTATTTTTATGAGTTACGAAACTGTTTTGTGTGTTGAAGTTTTTATTCGCTTACATTATGTAATATTGTTGACGATCGGTATAATTACATTGCTTAAAAATAACGGTATAAAACTATTGCAAATTGATGTAACTTAGATCATACGTTTCATCAATTTGCAACAATAGTTTCGTTTACGTAATTTACGTATTTCATCATCCCATTTTAAACGAGGTAAAACTAAATAATATTATTTTGATTTTTGATTATATATTTTAAACTGTTAAACAAGGTATTTAGGGTTCTATTAATAGTTCATCCCTTAAAAGTGCCAAGGTAAACTTCAAGTGGCAAGCGACCTTTACTCGATTTGGTAAAACGAGTATTGTCCAAACGGCTCGGACAACATGTTTAAATTGCAATGGAATTTAGGGCACTTATGACATTGTTCCAGCTATAAAATGCCCTATTCATTAAGTCTGCCAATTTAACATTTACCTTTCAATTTGAACCTTATACCTTCATTTATTAGGTTTAATTTTTGGTTTCATAAACATTAAATGGAACGCAATGTAGGTAAACTGACATGTGATAAATAATAGGGCGTGCCTACTGCGAGGCTTATCAAGGTATCATGTTTTTATCTAACTTGTTACTTTAATAAATAACACTGTTATTGATAGTGAAATTATTGCCGTCGATTGTTTAGGCGTGTAATAAAAATACTAATGTTAATGTACTTATACCAAGATGCAGACTCTTCATCATTTACCGTGGAAGTATTACTAACCAAATAAAATATAAAAGATAAATCTTGCATTGGACTTATACTGGAAATACGGTTGTAAATACGGTAGTATTTGTATTTATGATAAAATCATTGAGGTTTAAAGGTTTAATCAAATCAGACTCACCATGACTAATGAGCGTCGCTGCAGCGAGACGATAAACGCATTCTTATAAGTTACGACTAACTTCGTAATTAACGACAATAATAAACCTAATTTCTTATATCCGACAAGGTTTCTTTACGACATTGTGGTGTCTTATTAATGTGATGCGCGAGAAAAGTTTTATGACCACGTTAAAATCAGAAGCAGGTCATCAAAATAATTCGGAAAAGGGAACATTTAATAATTGATTTTAGTTATGTTTAGAGGTCTTTTACCTTTCAAAATAAATGTTGCTTGTTAATCACAGAATTTGGAGTAAAATTATCATTATATGGTGAATCTTATTCTATATTATAGTGTGAAGTCCCATGTCCCTTAGTGGGGTAAGGGGCAGATGCATTATACATCTGTTTCACTGATCGATTGTCCTTAGGGACAAGTAGGTGATCAGCCTTCTGTGTCCTACCAGACCGAGACATTTTTTTTTTCTTCGTCTCCACCGGGAATCGAACCCAGGACCCCTCGGTGCTACGCTGCTCACGCGTCAACCACTGTACCAAGGAGGCGGTCATTCTATATGGGTATCATTTAAGCTATCACCAATTTAATTAGTTTTGTGTTTCTTAAATAATAGGGTTTGTCCTCAAAATAGTAGATCTGTCACCAAAATGTAGTCACCAAACAATGCAAAATCAGTTCCACAATAAATCACCTAAAATCCTGAGATATAAGGTCTAGTACCAAATAAATGTTTTTGTATGTATTATAATAGGTGTGTCCTAATAAGTATTTAAGCAAACTAATTTAAAGAGATCACCAATAAATCATATTATGTTACTAGAAAATTGCATTAAGTTCAAATAAAAAATTAGGGTTGTCATCATCGTCTCAACCAAAAGATTCTGCTACTTAACTAGACTCCCAAGGTTCTAAATTGCCACTGGTAGTATAAATTATATTTAAAAAAAATTTTAGCAGAGTAGTAAATAAAACAATTATTAAAGTCAAAATAATCAATATTTATTGTTTAAAATAATTACCACTGAACAATCAGCGCTGGTTTAAAATAGCTGGCTTATGGCTAACAGAATAGTAGATAAAACACTTAATTAAAGTTAAAATAATCAATATTTATTCTTAAAAATAATAACCACTGAATAATCAGATCTGGTTTAATAGCTGGCTTATGGCTAGCATAATTGTAGATAAAACACTTAATTTAAGTTAAAATAATCAATTTTTAAAGCGCGCCAATTTGTCTCCGCCCCTTTGATCATTTTTTCATTAAAATTATAAATTGATGTATTAAATTGGTAACGAATACTATTAATTTAATATCTGAACGAAATAAAATGTTACTACTGTATTGGTGACAAAATATCAAATAAAAAGGAGTCGCAGTCAGGGATCAATAATCGATTTATTTGGTGACAGATCTACCATTCTGAGCACAGAGCTATTATTTAAGTAACAAAACTGTTATTAAAAGAACGAAGTTTATATTCATGTAATGCAATATAATTTTATTGGTTATCGATCTCTTATTTTACACATATATTAACATTAATTTGATAATTCATACCTGGGAACAATTTTTGTTTATCTGAGAACGAAAATATTTCGTGGTGATAGATCTATTTATTAGGTGATACAACTTGATGACAAATATAAATTTTGGTGATAGAAAATATAGTTCCGATTCTATATTATCCTATACCCAAATTATTTATTTAAAACAAAATAGAATAAAAAGTAAAAACACAATGGCTCTGTGTTCTCGTTATTCCATTTACATATTTTTATTTAACAGCGGTTTCATCTTAGTCATAAATTACTTTAATAAGTAACATAAACCTGAAGAACTAGTGCGGTTATAAGAACAAAAAATACTGCTTAATTCTGCTACAAATTTTCTCTAAGTTGGAAACGAAACCGTAACGGCCCGTTATAAACGGTAGTAAGTACGCGAGAGATCTTAAAATACATAGTTGTTTTTGAATAAAGCCTTACAACCGTGTCGTGAGTGATTCATCAATCGGTTTGTGTATCGAATGTTGCGCTAAGTGCTTCGACATCTTGCGGAATGCGACGTCAAGGTTCGCAGTACGCGTAAGTTGCGACCGCGTGCAGAATGTAAACAAAATCCTATTTACTGCGCCGCGCTATAATGTCACTACATCCACGATATAATATAGGCGTAGCGTATTGTGGAATAATATTTATTTTACTATACTCAACGGCATTGTTCGAGACTACGAAATCTATCACCCGTGTATATCGAATTGAATATCAAGGTCTTTTTATAATTATTATAATTATAGTGACATTAAGTAGTAGAGTCGTTCTTGTTTTTTAGCGTACCTATACTAGTCATTGTAAGTGATAAATATGCAACTCTACACGTATGACTCAGAAAACTGGATTGAAATGTTTTTCCGGCTCTAATCGCATTTGATGTTCAACCGAATTATCCTTCAAAATATTCGCGTAATCCACTTGTCAACCTGCTATTAAATTCAGCACTTATCCATTTAGCCTCGCTTATGGCTGTAGTTCGAATAGTCACCGGATTAGTCATCCATTGTCTTAAGTCCCACGGCACCATTGTCATATGAGCGAATTTGATACTTATACTCGTCAATGACTTTCTTTTAGTGGAATACTTATGCAGGTATATGAAATTAGCAGAACCAAGAGTCCTTGGAAATGAGTATTATTTATTCTATTATTTTATTTCTACGTTCAAGGATATGTTACGGATGACTCATTCTTTACAGATAAAGTATTGTGCAAAAACCATTGACCTAATGACTAATCCGTTTGTAAACAGCCTCTCAGATTATGATGTAAAATTGCTTACGGACCAATGGCGTCGCGTAAAGAAAGGGCTGAAAAGAAACCTTACATCGTTTCATCATTTATCTAATCATATTTAGTATTGCTTATTTAATACTGTATAATAGTTGTGGATATTCAACATTGACAATACTGAGATACATATATTGAAGAAGATTGGAGACATTCCGATAGAGCGTATTTGATGGAATTTTAACAGAATTTATATCAGGGCTTTACCAAGTTTTGTTCTATAAAAAGTTCGAGGATGTGTTATCTAAGTAAACTGTAGCATACTAACCATAATGAATGCAAATAGATGCACAGCAGGGGTTGCATCACCAACCTTATCATGATGTTTTTTGCTTACTTTAGCTTTTCTAGGTCAAAAGAGTTGAGTTGCAGAGTTGTGGAGACAGTAAATATTATTTGTATGTAAAATATAGACAACTTTTCCTATCTTTTAGTTTGATATAATAATGTACTCTTGTCGTGTGTCTATGTACTCTTTTTCCATATTACATTTTCTTTTTACGTGGTCGTTATTTTCACCAAGGAGATGTTGGACATAATGTAGAGCATATCAAGTTTAAATATGATCCCTGTGAGAAAATAACAAAAAAAGTTTAACCAACAATTAAATATTTCTTTTTATTTCCAGCTTGGTGTCTCTCCAATCACTGGAGCTAAGAGAAAATTTGTTAAAATCTCTACCAGAGTCGTTAAAAAACCTAATTAAGCTAGAACGGTTAGATCTCGGCGATAATGAAATAGAAGCACTGGTAAGATTTTTTTAATCTACACTAATATTATAAAGAGGAAAACTTTGTTTGTTTGTTTGTTTGTTTGATTGTAATGAATAGGCTCATAAACTACTGGACCGATTTTAAAAATTCTTTCACCATTCGAAAGCTACATTATCCACGAGTAACATAGGCTAGGTTTTATCCCGGAAATCCCACGGGAACGGGAACAATGCGGGTTTTTCTTTGAAAACGCGGGCGAAGCCGCAGGCGGAAAGCTAGTTTAAATAATCTTAAATTATCTATCAATAAATTAATCAGTTAGGCCGGGAGATATTGACACAAAATTTCGAGTCATTTGTAACAGGATGGCGGTTCTACAGGGGTCTTAGTACGCAATGACAAAAAGAAAAATGATGGTGTGAACGCTGGTACCGGCGGCTTAGTCGCGTGGGCGTTAGTCGAACTCGTCGGAAAAATAGCGAAAGTCAAACGATTTGTAACACAAAAATTTTAGAATTTATCGATAGCCCATAAAAAAGATGTAGACGGTAGTGTCATGCCATACTTTTCCGGTGTGACTTAAAGCCCGCCATACCGACGCGAATGTGTTGATTTAAAAAAAAACAATTCAACCATTTGTACCAGGCTAACTTTTGCACAGGTAACCATCGTCGTGCAGTCATTTACGAAAATCGCCATGCCATACTTTTCGGACGATTCCAAATGGTCGCCATACCGCCGAAAATCTGCAAAAATTTTTTTTTTCGCCAAACTTTTTGTACCAGTATTGCATTTGGATTTTTGGAGAGTATTTGATAAAATGTGACCATTATTATATTTGCCATACTTCTAGTAGGGGGAAAAAGTGCTGCCATACTTGAAAAATTAATTTATTATTAATTTATATAAATGAAGATTTCCAACACCTAGATCTTTGAAATTTTGTATTTATATTCGTTGATCCTCAAACTTACAGGTAAAATTAGTGCCATACTGTTACAAATCGTTCAAAATACGAATAACATCTTACAATAAAAGAAATCTTATACACATTCGCCACCTCCCACAGGTATGACATTATCACACTTCTATTTATAATCATTCAGGAGTTGTTGAAAAAAAAATTTAAGGTGGTACAAATCGTTCGGCGAGAAAAAAAAAATTGCAGATTTTCGGCGGTATGGCGACCATTTGGAATCGACCGAAAAGTATGGCATGGCGATTTTCGTAAATGGCTGCACGAAGATGGTTACCTGTGCAAAAGTTAGCCTGGTACAAATGGTTGAATTGTTTTTTTTTAAATCAACACATTCGCGTCGGTATGGCGGGCTGTAAGTCACACCGGAAAAGTATGGCATGACACTACCGCCTACTTCTTTTTTATGGGCTATCGGTAAATTCTAAAATTTTTGTGTTACAAATCGTTTGACTTTCGCTATTTTTCCGACGAGTTCGACTAACGCCCACGCGACTAAGCCGCCGGTACCAGCGTTCACACCATAATTTTTCTTTTTGTCATTGCGTACTAAGACCCCTGTAGAACCGCCATCCTGTTACAAATGACTCGAAATTTTGTGTCAATATCTCCCGGTCTATGTATTAAATTTGAGCTTGAAATTAGTTCTGGCCACCAAATTTCATTCTAACGCGATTAATTTCAGTTAATTTTCAATGCTCATTGCCAATTTTAGCGGTAAACCTAGATAAGTTGAAATTCGACTAATTTGATCGTGCAATTTAAACGTTTAATCATAAATGTATTTGAAATTCTCGCTATTAAAACCTTTAAGTTAACATTGCAATTTATATTACAATTGATTAGTTGTAGAATTGCACTTACTTTCTTAGTTATATATGGTGAATTAAATAAAAAAAAAAAGTTCATACATTCTTACATTATACGATTTTTTATTATATTTCCTATTGTTTTTTTTTTAGCCTGGGTTTATCGGTGAGCTGCCCGCGTTACAAGAACTATGGCTCGATCACAACAAACTTCAGTATTTACCTTCGGAAATTGGCAACTTGAAAGCTTTAATATGTTTGGACGTTAGTGAAAACAAGCTAGAGAAGATTCCAGAAGAAATCGGGGGTTTATGTTCCCTTACAGATCTGCATTTATCGCAGAATATGCTTGAAACAGTACCAAACGGTATTGGCGATCTGGGAAAATTAGCGATATTGAAATTGGACCAAAATAGATTACATACATTAAACGAGAACGTTGGAAGGTAACTATAATAATTTGTTTTACAATGAAGATGATGAATGTCTTTTGTTAACCTACATAAGTGTTTACTCTTAGCAAATGAAATAAATAGGAGATTATATATAAAGTCCTTAAAATGTTCTTCTAAAAATACAAAATAATATTATCAGTCAGTCTTATCCCCAACAATTATTTTCAGGTGTACAAATCTACAAGAGCTTATATTGACGGAGAATTTTTTAATGGAACTGCCAAGATCGATTGGCAATCTAAACGAGTTGACGGTACTGAATGTGGATAGGAATTCCTTAGGCGATATACCGCAAGAGATCGGCAACATGACGCTGCTGGGCGTGCTCAGTTTGCGAGACAACAAGCTCACGAAGCTGCCAAATGAATTAGGAAACTGTAAATCCCTCCATGTGTTAGATGTAAGCGGCAATCGGTGAGTGACTGTGTAGTTTTTACTTATAGTTAAATGCTAATAAATTAGTAAAATTTTACCCGCTTTGAACCGGGCGGACTTCAAGGAGCTGGTAAGGAGATTTATACAAGTCATAAGCATCTTACTGGTTTCTTAGGAAAATATGAAACTGCCAGTAATGTTTAGTTTTAAATATACGAACATTTTCCCTGAATGGTCTAAATAATGTTCACATTATACAGGAGAGTAGAAATTCTTGTATGAAGATATTTATGGAATGTTTACTCTAAATGTAAATATTCATTTCATCCATTTGACATTATGAGTATGAGGAAAAACGACTGCCGAAATAAATATATGTATATGAACACTGACTAGTCAATTCGCAATCGAATTCACTGAAAAATGCTATGTTAGAAAGTAACTATCCATATAAATATATGTTAAGTAAATTACATTGGGTGCAGACCAGAGGATCCAAAAAATGCAAATTTATTACAAATTTTTAAAAATACATTTAATATTTAATTAAAATTTAAAATTACAAAAAATGAATGACAGGTTAATAGGCATGACGAAAGATTTTGAAAACCTCTTCCATAATGTGTGTATACGTTTATTAAACAAGAAAAACCCTATATTTCGCTAATATACTTAAATTTAACGAAGATAAAAGCCATTTTTCAAAAAATATTTATTAACTGTGCCAAAACAGCTCACAGGTGTCATGGCGTAGGCGTGACGTCACTCTTACGTAAATACGTGATTATCTGTATGCATAGCGAAGCAAAATTAAACAAATATTTAATTATTAAGTGTTATAGAATCTAATTTCAAAGTTTATAAGTGGTGTGCAGTATTGCAATGTGAATCTACATAAAAATAATACCCAAAAAAAGTGTTAGTAATTGTTTAAAGCGAGAAAATAATATGAAATGATTGTATAAATTTGACGCAGAGAAACCCTAACCACATATTCGTGAATTCGCAATTATATTTCTGTTCTGAGTCGATAAAGCATACGTGAAAAAATAGGAAATAAATAAAAATGCGTATTCTCAACATATTCATAACAACAAAATACACCTGACGCGAAGTTGTTTACATAGACGTGACGTCACGCGTGTTTCAGTCAAAATGGCCGACTGCAGAATTTCAATGTTTTATTTTATTGATAATCTCATTAATCTTAATGTTTTTAATATTTCTAAGTCACTATTTTTAATTTATTTATTATACATTTTCCCTTAAAAACACTAATTCGATCATTTATGGATACTGTCGTCATGCCTATTGCTCAATATGTGAACCAAAAGTGAAGATCCCATGTTGACTATGATTAATTATGAGCAGCTGCAATTCTCTCTTTACAGATTACAATACCTTCCATACACGCTAGTAAATCTGGAGTTAAAAGCTGTCTGGCTATCGGAGAACCAAGCTCAGCCATTACTCACCTTCCAAACAGACAGAGACGAGACCACCGGAGAGAATGTGCTCACTTGCTTCCTCCTGCCGCAGCTCAGTTATACACAACAGCCAGGTATTGAGTGTAGGGATGGTATACACTGGTATACGTTGCTTTGCTGTGATTTTAGTTATCATGAACGGTTAACATGCACTGTAATTAGATCATTTTTTTATGGGGGGTGTTTATGAAAAAAATAAGTTAAATTGAACATTCAAATATAATATGAATGGGCATACTTACTTGCGGAATATTTCATATATTCCAAGAGTATTCAATCACAGTATGTATGTACTTTTAAAATTCCATAGGAAAATGTGTTTGATATAGAATATAGATTAATAATTGGTACTCAATGAATTGGTTATTATTCATATGGATTTGATATAGATATGCACAATATCTTATAAAAATACGTTTAGACTAAAAAATAGTAAAGACAAATTTGAATGGAATGGAATAGATTTTAGACGGCGAATCAATTACTAGTGGGCATAAATTCGAAAAATTCATGATAACTATGGAGTCAATGCTTTGGTTGCTTAATTGATATGCTTTTCTTTAATAAAACAGTCTTAAGAATGACTTCATTCATGTCATCATACTTTTACACGGCACAGCTATTTGTACATAATAACAACATTATAAATTATAATATTATATAGAAAGAAGTCTCAAATCTTCCCGTTCTTAAGGCTGTTTATATTAGATTTTATTTTTATACTATCACGTCACTAGCGTTATCTAGACGAGATACACACATTGTTAATGTTTTATACAATACGGTAATACAATGCAATGTATGCAAACGGTATTATCTGTTTTTTTTTGCTTTTTGTGCTTCTCTTTAATTGTGCAAGTGTCTGTGTCTATACACTTTACTGAGGTTTCTTTTGGATTCTCGCTCTATTAGTATTTGTATGATGAATGATATACATAATACATATATTATTGTTGTCTTTTGATTAGCAAAATTTACCATAATTTTAGCAATACCATGATTTCTGATATTTGCACATTCTTTAACAAGTCTTCACCTTATTTATATTATTATATCGGGATAGTGAAAATAATAGTGTATAGGCACCGACCGGTGTTTGTTTTGTTTTGCCGTGTAAATACTAAACGTCACTTTTGACACAAAACACAATATAGAGTTGGAACACACGTCAGAGGTCGGCAGTGGCACGTGGTTCAGGGAACACAGATTTAATTCTCAGTCACAAGAGCTTGATAGGATAAGAGGTAAGTTATGTACATAAATATCGATTTTTCAATATCGAAATTATACACCGCGCCGCTTTTTACACGTAGTGTAGTTACCATAGATTGAATATACTATAGGCAATCCACTTGCAGTATATTTATATCCAAATGTAATGTATTTAATAGAATAGAAAAAAAATACGGTAATTTGCTCTATTGAATTTATTATTATAGAGCTACACTGTTGGTCCTACCGCTCGTACCTGTAAGTTAATACACATGCCTTCTATACAATGTTTTCCAGACAGTAGTATTTGTCAATGTGTATTGTCCTGTTAAATGTGGTGTTGTACGCTTTATGTGTTGTTTGAAGTCCCGGTTTTCCGTATGTGTAAGTCCTTAATAGTAAAGCTAAGCGTAATCCACTGTATTGTATTCCAGATCTTGGCTAATACAAATATTTAAATGTATTTTAATAATCATTTCATTTCAATTCTAAGATGTAATTTCATGTAACAGAGTCGACATTTTCACGTGACCATGATTCTGACGACGATTGGGAGGAAAAAGAAGCGTCTCGCACTATTTCTGTGAAATTCACCGAAGACATGCCAGAAGCCAAAGAGGTGAGCAAATGCTGTTGTCCATTTCTTTACAGCGGAAGAACGTTTCGTACCAAACGTCTACATAGAACTGTTGATAATGTGCCCCTGTACGTACGTAACACTGGCTATGCAATCAGAAACCAGTATAGGAATGTTAGGAGTTGGTTTAGCAATAGAGTATTTTCTAGACACAGAGCATATTTAGCGCTAAGTTCTATATTAGTTGCGTTGGAGTAATATTTTTTTTTGTTTTATTTGAAAAACAGTATTATTTGTAAGCTTTATCCCTAGTTTAAGTTTGTATTCATTATTGGTTGTGTATATCCTGTGTTATTTTGTTTTAAATGTGTTCAAAGTTTACTTTATTTTAAGCCTACTTATTTATTATTTGTCAAATAAAACTGCGCAAATGTTTTATATGTTTTATTTTAACAGCGTATTGTATTACTTAGTTAAGTATATGTTTAGATTTAGAACCTTAAACTTGTATCTGTAGCACAATGTATTATTTCCTAGAATCAAAATTATGTTCGAATTAGAAACTCAACTCCTCATATCCTAACAGTTTTCCTTAAGAATTTACACAAACGTCACGAGCCATATAAATTATCTTTCTTTAATTTTTTTATTTCAAAAGAAGCTAACACTGAGACTAATTTTTTATATAATCATTAAATATCAATGTAAGCTGTAATATTAACGGTAATTTCATGAATTTTAAATGCACTCAATCGGTATCTTTCAACTTTATCTACTATTTCTATATAACTTTAATCTTAAATCTCTATAATATATCCTTTGAAAGTCTGTTAATGTAATTTGAAACGTTTTGAGGTATGCTTGCTAATGACAAATGTTTATTTACATATTATGCGTAAGTTATATTTGTGTTACCACTGTACAAAAAGACGAAAACACGACATTTCAATCTAAATTCTGCTTTATAAATTCGCAGTCATTAAGCTTTTACTGTCATATGTACTTAACCCTCTAAGTAATGGGAGAGGTAATGAATAACACGAACACAAAATAAATGTTTTATTCAAGTTTTTTGTAAAGATTTTATTATACAGTACACATTTGTACGCACCAATTGCGTGCGCGTACGTTGCGCGTGCGTTCATTTTTCGCCGAATAGTATTTGATTTGAAGGTGACGTCCATACAGGATGAGGATGAGGCGACCGATTCGTTCTTCAGCACGCAGATGTTAGGGCTGAGACGGCCTCTAAATGTAGTTCGCAAGCTAGTCACCACGCAGCGGAGGAGTTCGCTGCAGAGGCTATCTCTCTCTATAACTAACCTCGCTGAGGTACACCACGCTGGGTGCTTTCACAAAAGTTTTGTCTTTAGTGGAGTTTTTTTAGAAATGTTTGTACCTACAGGTCTTTGTAGCTTTAGTTTAAAAGAAAAGCTTTTAAGATTTTGTAATTTTTAGAACGCTTTATTAATATGATGTCTGTTTTATGATTTTATTAAAAATATTTTGAAGCCTGGATTCATAGTTTCAAAATGTTAATTTGATATGTTGTTCAATAATTTACCAATGCTGGTTTCTCTGAAACATAAAAAGTACGATTATAATAATGCATATTTCATTGGAGACAACATTATGATATTAAATGTGTCGATCGTTATATTTGAACAATACACTTCGAGGTCATATGGATTCAGAGATATGGATCGAATATCATCTATCTGCAGTCGATACCTAATAACTTTGTGAATGCACTCGTATGCTGTATGCGCTGCCTCCACGATGCATTTAGATTTCAATTTATTAGATTTTGCTACCTAGAAGAGATGCTGTAGGATAAAACAAAAATTAGTATGCCTCTTAAATACTTCTATTTGAACACATTATAATTTTGCGGATGTTTTACTTAAGCACATGTTTTGCAATGCTTTACTCATTTACATTGTAGATATTTAACTCCGTTATCAAATTTAAGATAATTTTGTCGCATGCATTTACAACGTTTGTCTTATTCGTGATCATATTACACAATAATGCCGGAATGTTAAACATCAAACATTTACATCGTAGCGGTTCCTATTTATTAGATTAATTTACATAAAAAAATTGTAAAATTGTACAAAGTTACATGTAATTTTTTTTAAGTTTTCGAAAATTCATATTACTATCTTGAGTATATTAAATTGTAAAATTGTAAATAGTTACTCATTTATACCAATAAAAATGTAAAAAAGGATACCCAAATCTTCATATAAATCACACAACCATACAGCGTATCACTACGTGACATTCTAGATATTGCAAGAACACTGTTTGCACTGCACTTATGATGGATAATGTAGATCCCAAGACGTCCCAACGTCGCAACCGTACGAAGGTGGAGTGCTGTGTGATATCATATCCTGTGATTCACGCCTAGTTCTGTTCCACTTGATGAGCTTAATAGGCTAAACGGCAATTATAAATTTTTGTGGGCATAAAGGTCACCTTACTAACCGTCATACTTGACCACTATTGAAGCGTATAGTAAAATGCACGTATGCATTTTATAATGTATCAACGAAAAACACTAAAATTAAAATACGACTTACTTTAGCAGCGCGCGGGATACAAATACATCTTTGTTAACTTTATGACATTGTGTGTGCGTCATTATCATTTTCACGTTTTCATTATGTTTACACATAACTGTGTGCAAATATATTTTCATTGGTGTATCAAATAAAAGGAGATATTCATGCACACATTGCATTCTCTGATTATAATGTTGTATTTGTAACATTTATTTTTGTATTCTCATAGATTCATTATAATTTTTAAAACTTTTTACACCGGTAAAATGTAAAAATATGTTTTCTAAAATATTACAAGAAATAATTTTTATTTGGTTCCTAAACACATGCCATTGAATATGAGTATGATATTGAACTCAAATTCTTAGAATCTTCAATACAATAGAATAATTTTTCGCGCTTTGTTGTTTTTATAAGCGTTGACTCGTTTGCTTTTGTTAGTGGTATGTGTGAAGGAACCATAACGCAGTCATCAAATGAACATTGTAATAACAGATATTTTTACATTATTCATAATTATAGCATGCGCATGTATTTTTCTTATATAGTTTAGGTTTCTCTTTAACTACGCATTCAATTTTATAGATTGATTTGATTATATTATTTGAACCTTAGTCTTTAAATGATTTCGTAGGGTTGCCACCTGAATAAAACAAAATATCTTACAGAACCATTTTCTAATACAACTTTATTCAACACGCAAAATAAAAAATCGCAGGTGGCGACTCTTAAGTAGACAATAGCTCTATTTTCATTATATTTATACCATTTTATGTTCACTAGACCCCATTCGTGCGGCAAAACACACCTCACCCGAAGGAGTTGAAGGCGAAAGCAGTGAAACTGTTCACGAGGACACCGGAGGCGCCGGCGCAGACCAAAGAAGTGCCGACCACCAATGGGATCGTCGCGTCGCCGGAGCCTGTGCAGACTGTTATGGAGATTATCGAAGTATGTTGGTTTGTTTTTATATGTTTAGACGCATTCGTGTAAAAGAGACGCATGCAATTTAAGAGACTAACCGCTTGCAACAGCTTCCCCTGGGTTGGAGATAAAAAATAGTATGTTACTCGATCAAGATTAAGCTTTATAGATCATGGTAAAAAATATATTGATTTAAGTAAAAGTTTTTACTTTCTGAATTTATCTTAACAAAAGCAAAAATATTTCTTCCGAATCTTCATCTTGGGATGTAAATTGTTTATAAAATATAAAATATTATAAATAATTTACAAACCAAGATGAAGACTATTTTATTTTGTGTGTGTTTTTTTTACGACATAATGTGTGATAAAGACATTAAAATAAATCCTATGTATTTATAATACTGTTAATAAACAATACCATAAAAGGGAAATTATTCAACAGCCACCGCAAATACAGCAAGCGCCAGTGGCACCGGAAGTTACGCAGGAGGAAGATAGCGACAGTGAAACGGCTGAAGATAAAGAGTCATCTGAAGGGGAAAATGACGACAACGACGATTCTGACGAATTGGAGGTAAAGCTTTTCGTATTAGCTGCATTTGACATTAATTAACTCGCATCAAATGAAAATTTTATACAACTTAGATTGTAGTTGGAAAGGCATTTTATGGTACACTATGGATTGATTACTGACAACCATCTACGATATTTTAATGAGTAGCATTTAATAGTATTGATCTCCACCAATAGTGCATTTAATTAAGCGAGATAATAACTAACACATTTAACCGCTTCAGAACTAATTTTACTAAGATAGTCGAGGGAAAGTTGGGGCTCTAGGCTAGTTTATTAACGACGAATGGGGTCGGATTTACTTTCTAAATGATAAGTAATAATTAGGTAGACATTTTCTTCGACATCATCTTGCAATTATAATAAATAACATTTTCCTTTCAAAGTTGTCGTTTGCTTATAGTAATAAGTATTGATCACTGATGCTAAACATTCTAGGCTCTGTATTTCAAAGGATTTGGAATAAATTTAAGTTAACGCACCCGAAGAAAGTTGGTGTTTTAGTATTAAACACTGCTTCACATTCGGGTGCGTTATTTGCTGTTTTTTTTTGCGAACTATAAGATCATAACAAATTTTAAATTGATCGGTTCCTAAGAAATTTTGTCAGAACCTAACTTATAAAGACAAAGCATATAGTTTTATTTATGCTTTAATAAAATGTTATAAAATATTGCAATAAAAATGATGTGCACGGTAACATGACATTTATGACTTTGGAGAGGACAAATTAGACGTTTCAGAACATGAATTACTTTACTTTTTAAATCGTAGTATATATTTTGCAATTTTTGCAAGGTTATTTAGTTATCAACCTACAAAAAAAAAAATATTACATATATGAAGAAAGAAGAATAGGAACGTCAATGAGCTTCTGTTCAACATTTACAATTTTTAAAAAATACGATTAACTTAGAAATCCCTTTTTGAATTTTAAAGCCATATCATATTCTTTCTATAAACGACTATAAGTCAAGCTGTTGTGTAGCAGTATACGGTTGTGTAGCAGTGCAGCAGTGCACTCCGCACGCCGTGTAAAAAGCATGCGTTTACCCCTTTTACACGGTGTACAAAATGTCTCAAACGATTGCTCCGTTACGTACACGTATCGCTTACTAACCGCGGGTACGGGTGTGTGGGTGCAGCGGGGCGGGCGGCGGGTCGCGTGGCGCGGGGTGTCGGAGCGGGCAGCACCGCCGAGACATCCCGCACCATCCGTAAAACAAAGCGAGTTCCTTTTTAAATCACGTCTGTTCTGTTCCCCTACGTACCCCTGTAGCGGTTTTTGAAGTGAAAACATCTTTAGCGGCGTTGAGCACTTTTTCTGTAATGGGTTTAAAATCTTAAACTCGCGTCAGGACACGTGACCTGATCGAAAAAGCGTAAGACGGATGGATATCAAACATGCTCAACCTTAATAATCAAGTTTTCACTTCTGCCGGCACTCCCGGAGTGCAACCCGTCTTTTTTTTCTACAAAGTATGAGTCCCAAACGTCATATACCGTACAAGTATCGCTTACTAACCGCGGGTATGGGTGCAGCGGGACGGGCGGCGGGTCGCGTGGCGCGGGGTGTCGAACCGGGCGGCGGCCCCGGCGGGCCGGCTGCACCGCCGCGACACCCCGCACCATCTGAAGAACAAGCGCGTCAACCAGGTGGACTCGGCGCGCGCGAGGGAGATTCTTGCGCAGGTGCTATGTGCATGCTTTGCTTGAGATATTTGCTAGCGGTGGTGTGATGTGTAGGTGGACTGGACTCAAAATAAGTGGTGGGGAGATATGGATGGTTCGTGGCTTTTAAGCCTAAAGGACCCCGATACCTAATTACGTAGCGGAGGGAAATGCGCGCAATCTCTATTAACGAGAGAATAAGGCTAACAAAACAACTAATTTTTCATAGAAAAGAAAAAATTATAAAAAAATAGATGAGTAAGTACCTAGTAATTGTACTATTCAAGCGGTTATTTGTTTATTAAAATACTGCCAAAAATTTGTCAATGTGGAAATACACGCATTTTATTTTGATGCATGCATTCTACTATTAGTTCGTACTATTAGTATACTATTATTAGTAGTACTATTATATCGGTCTACCAACATATTGTTTCGCCACTGCGCCTGTACTAACACTGATTTATTTTGCACTTTATTTAATAAAAAGTAGTAGATTGCTGTATGTTATTAGTGTAACTAGTTATAAAACTTGGTATTTGTATTTGTGTTATGTACCCTACTTGGAACGGTGTATAATTGTTTCATCAAAATTAACTGAAACAAGTTTTTTTTGTCTTCAAGTATTTTTTTTAATCATTACCTTACTAAATTAACGAAGAGGAGCATAAGCAGTAATACCAATTTGCTTTTACCAAAAATACACAAACTTTCTTTATAAAAGTAAAGTTCTTTGTAAAAGTAAAAGGTCATTTATGTATCAATGAAAATACCAATTTAATTTATTGCCCATTGTAGCCAGAAAGCCTATAATCGATTTATCAGAGAAGATAAAAAATAATAGCTTGGGTGTGTCGAATTGTTGTTTATATTAAATTCTGTTATTCGGTGAAGAATAAACTTTCTATCTATCAAAGTGCCAAAATAGAAAGATTAAAAAAATATTTTTAATCTTTCTATTTTGGCATTTTCTATCTGGGTCAGCATGCTATATTTTGACAGTAAATTTTCCACCGATTGAAAAAAGAAAATTGCAACATGTAACGTTCCGTTCTTATAAGTACAGTTAATTACATTGTCGTAGATTGACGCTCACAAAGTAGATTGCAATCTACTAAACTAACGTATTTCGCTACGTACGCGGACTCGCGAAAGGGTAAAAGCTGACTTTGAAATTTCTTACTCGTTCGAGAACAGCAAAAACAATAGAGTCGTGAGATCGCTATGTATATGATGGAGTATTATGTGCGACACCACATGAGAAATTGCTCGTGTTTGTTTTTTAGATGCGCGTTTAAATTTGTGTAAAACATAAAAAAAGTCTTTGTCCAAAAAGTGGGTTAGATTATAGTGTAATAAACAATAAATCTTCCGGTGAATCGTTTCTGTGAGTGCGACTGAAGCGTGGGTAATTGTTGGAATACGGCTGTCACGGGCTGGTGCGCGGGCCCTCAAGCACATCGCTCACGGCAGACGTATACCCTCAGTGACGTTCGCAGAAACAGTCTTGCACACCGTCCGCAACATGCTCCTTTTACGATCGATCGATAAAACTTTCAAATGCAACTTAATTAAAACTTAGTTTAGTAAAATGAGGTGCTTGAAAGCGGCGGGAGGATGGCTAGCCCGGGTGAGATCCGTTAAAAGATAACGCGACATTTAAAACAAGATTTCAATTTAGATTCGGGCAGGTTTTGTTTGGCTTCGTACTGGCTTATTAGTTTTGATCGTGATCATTGTATTCCATCATGTTCACCGGAATTTTCTTGCATGCTGTAGCTTTAAAGTTCAAACCTGGAAAGTGTACTGAGGAAAATGTATTAAAATAGTGCATTTTCGCAGGCAATTAAGAAACGGGAACAACCAGAAGAACATAAAACGGACAATGAAGAGGAAGTGGACGATGTACCTGATGGTAAGTGGCTTTTCATTCTTTGTTTGAAAAACATGAGTCTTGGTTCTGCAATTCTTGGAACAGAAATTATAATTTTTATATTTATTTTCACCAAATGTACACATAAATAGCCGTGCGAAATTTTTAATAATGGAAACTTGGATAAATAATTTTCAAAAGCGATTGTGTGGTTTTGTTATTGCCTTATTCACTTTCAATGTTTTTAAAGCTCGTATTCTGTATGAAAAGCAAATAAGCTTGAGAAATCACAGTTACATTTGATACGTAAACATAGATAATACCTATTTATCTAGCAAACGCATTTTGAGATGTATCTCTATTGAATTCTGTTATTGTGTGAAGAAGACCTTTAGCGCGTAGATATGAAAGTATCGCCGTGTATGGTGACATCGGTTGTGCACGATGCGCCGAGATAAATCGTTGCGACACTTCACGCGGTCGTGACCACATTTGTTCTGTGGGATCACGAGGATAAATTAACTTAGTACTTGCCTCTAGATACTGGTACATTTGTGCACGAAACATTAGCTTTTGTAAGCTCTTGATGTTTGTAAATGGAACCGTTTGTGACGGCCGTGGTATTAAGACATGTAGGAAATTGGTTAGAGATTTCGAAATTGAGTCTATATGAGATAGCAGTCTCGAAGGTATAATTTTTAAGAATTGTAGATAAATGGACGTAATTAAATAGTTAATGTATTCTTTTTTTTTTTTAAGGCACCCGCCATCACAGGGTGTTCGCGCCACCTCTGGAATATTGTCCAGAGACATTATTTTCATTTTTTATTTGTTTACAAACACATAATTTTCAGCCACATAATAAATTAAAAATAAAATTATTACTAAATTAAAAATATTACAAATACAAAGTCAAAGATATTAAATTACTGGGTAAATAAAATAAATGCTACAAAAATTGAAACTATCCTAATACTAATATCACAGAATCACATCACACGCCATTGTTTCGCTTATTGACTACTTCTACAATATATTTACAATATTTAAAGAAAGTATCCCTACACTTGTCCCCCAGGGCGGAAGGCAGATTCTCACCCGGTTAATGTATTCTCATTCTCTCGAATATTTAAGTCATTAAAATGAACATAACACTTTTACAGTGAAATTCCCATAAACAAATAAAATATAAATATCTATGGAATGCAATCTCATCAATCAATAAATTAAACATTATCGTAGAAATACGAGTAAAAGATAAACGTTTTTTTATTTATCAAGGTTGTACTTGTAAAGGGCTTTTAGATCTAAAAATATTTGCCATGGATTGAATGAGGCAATGTTTTTCATTCGCAATGTTTTAGGGCATGTAATCAGTAGGTATCGTATCGTTATCAGCTTATCTAGCTCACTACGTGCCATATGCGCTACGTATGGCCAGTGTGTCGTTTACTTTTGCTAAGATCGCGCCGATTTCTGCGCTCATTAAAACGATTTAGTGTCCATTGCGTGTATCAAATAATGCATTAGAAAATTTAACCTTCGTGTGTGCTTCTAGCGACTCGTATGCGTGGGCCATACGTCCGCGTCTCCATATTGTTTTGGTTGCATTCGCTCAAAAATAGTTCGTTCAGACGCATTCTCGCAATATCGAGTTACACGAATATATGCGAATTATATTTCATAATGTGATTTTAAATATGATTTATTCAACACATGCGCATAAATACATAATTTGAATTACCAGTTGTTATACTACAATTAAAGTGTTTGTTTCAATAAGAATTATTCTTCGACGTCTATTGTATACACAGGGGTAATGTAGAGATGTATAATAAATAGATCATATGCATACGTAAATGTCGTTTAGTTTGCTCGAAACGTCGATCAATGAAGGCCAAGTGGAGCTATTGTTGTTGTAGTTGGTAAATATTGTCATGTGATTCATGTCTCCGTTGAGCTATACTTGTGTTCTACGGAAGTCGCGATCTGCTCTATTAATTGAATTGTTTGTTTGTAATCCGTTACTTTGCTGCTTTCTCTCAAATGTAAGGAACGCTAGTTTGAATTTGTGATATAGAACAAGACTGAATCGTGTTTTGAGTTTTTGAACGATTTTAATTGAATATCTATATCAGAAAAATATGTCATGAATACTACTAATTTAATGTCTGTACATATTCTTTGTTATTTAAGAGATAATCAAATTTCACGTAAAGGAAAATATCATGTTAAATTACTATCGTGTATGGAATTGTAATATTTTATTTAATATCATTAACCAGACTAACAATGTTATTGAACTAACATTATCTTATCAGAGCTACACAAGCGATGCAAGTTCGAACAGTGGTCAAGATATCCTTTGCCAAGAAAGTCGTGTGCGAAATTTTTGCATAATTTCAAACTAAACATTACCCAAGGAATCGTATTGCACGACTTTCCCATAATTATTATTGTGAAAGTGTCCTAGAATAAAATTATTTTAATTATTATAGTTAGACGTTGCACAAGTAGAAGCAAGTTATATTTAATTTTATGTACCTCGCAAGAAGCAAGTTAAATTTATTCCAGTAATAACTAACTCGACGTTGGTGCACGTGTTTCATGTTCATGGATCGACATCACGAATTTTCTCCTGTCATATTTGATTGTCTTCCATGTCGGGCCTCCATCTCGCTCGCAAAGAGAATTGACAGTACCTTTGTCTGGCGATTAGATGAGATGTTATGAACGAAGTTTTAACCTCAATTAACTCTGACAACGCTAAGCTTGTTCTCAGTCTTGTGATCATTTACTTGTACATCATTATTCATTTTGCATAAAGAGCATCGCGGTCATTTACTTTCGTGCTACGATACACTATATTATACTTTGCTTAAATGCTTCAATTAATCTGCTAATAGAAAGTGGCTTCAAAGTTGACAGATTCACACGGTAATATTTAAAAGTTCAAACAATTAAATAAGTAACGTTATACACGAGTATAGAAGCTATGAAAGATAAACGTTTGGAAGTGAAATTGAGTGTTCGGAGTGACGGTTCTTTGAGTCGGAATAGTGCGAGAAGTAGTACAAGAAGTAATCGCAGCAATTTGAGCAACAGCAGTAGCGGGTTGCCCGTGAGTGAAATATTTGCGACAGACCGTTATGCGCCGCCACAGAATAGAGCTTTTGATATATTAGATAAGTACCGGAGACAGCCGCAAAAGTACGGATATGCGTATCCGGCGCAGAGCCTGCAAGCTCTAAACCAGTATGAACAGCCGAGAAATAGACATTTCCCGGATAGGAACAGCGCCTATGTCGAATACGCATTACCGTTGAGAGATCACGGTTCGGAATACCCGCTTCGGGCGGTGTATCCGAGCTATCAGCCGGTGTACAATAACCCTTCTACTCAAATATACGGCACACTACCACGCAATGGACATTACATAGAAGATAACAACGCCCAAGCCCCTGCTCATTATACCTTACCGGCCAGATCGGCTCGACGGGTTCGCATAAGTGAACTGCAACCTACTGTACATGGATATGGTACGTTGAATTCTAGTTATGTAGAATTATCGTAATTAAAGGCTGTGTTAACTGTGTTACATAAGACTGTATATCTCATATGTTTAATTTCGTGAACAATGTTATTGAATCGCGTTGTTTATAAACTTATAAGTTCTTTTTCTAAATTCAAATTGAATTGCACGATAAAATTCAAATATGACTACATAATAAATTTCCATTGTAAAATAGACCTACAAATTCCAGTAGGATATCTTTGAAAGCGTTTAAGATATCAAGAATTTACTTCGAGGAGAAATTGGCCTTAGAAAGCTGCTTTGAATAGAAACTAATCTTGTCATCGACCTAAAGCTTTACCATATCTCATGAATTTATATAAAGATGCCATTTATAAAATCATAATAATGGATAGATAGAAGATAGCCTTTGACTTTTGCAAAGAATAACTTTAAATGGCGATTGCATTCCAAGATTTTTTGGTATTGTTTGTCGAACTTCCTTGATAAGAAGTAGAAGAGCAAGAGAAGTAGCTCTCATATTAGAGCTTTTTTGTCTTTTCACTGTAGTGTTAATAGCTCGCATTATGTATTACCTACTTATCGCACATCAATTGATATTTAAATATATATAATTTTATATCAATGACGTCATAGCGAATCAGATGCACGATACTGTTTGATAGATAGATATTTCTGCGTGTTTGCATATATAGGACGAGATGAACCCTCTAGGGACGGACAACAATAGCAACAGGGCTCCCCGAGGCAGTGGTGCGCTCTAATGAGCCACAACAGGTGCAAACCGCCTCCGTCCCACAGTTCTTTATGAGCTTCTTTATAACACACTCATACACTTTCATTGCGTTCTTTGAGTGATATTTTTTAATGAGTTTCATAAACATGGCCGTCACTAAGTCAGCTGTTCGCGGTATCATGTGTTCGCTTATGGAATTCACATTCAAAGCAAGTAAGAATTTGCCATTTGCAAAAAGCACTATTTTCTAACCAATCAAATCGATCTAAGTTAAAACATGTTCCTAATAAATAAATTGCCGTTATACTTTTGTAGCCCTCGATTATTCTATATCAACATTTTGGTATGTGCATAGAGCATACCGGTTTTCGAAGGTCGATGGCAAAATAACATCATTTGTATTTTTGTTTGTGACGCCTACAGCTCTGTCACTTCCAACCATACATTGAACTTGCGTTGAACTTTTAAGTTTATTCACAAGAAAGGCTTCAACTGCTTCGATATACACATATACAATTATGGCACTCGCTTAACTAAATTGTGTTTATCTGTGTTCTAGATCGATCGGAACAGTATTGTTGCATAACATTTAATCTGTAACAACTTCCGTATAAGAAAAACTAAACTTAATCTTTTCTGTTCTAAAATATTATTATGTCGTTACTAACCTTATCAGATAGAAAGTACGGTAACTGTAGGTGGTCTTAGCAAGCTGCATGATTTACAAACATAAACAGAAATATGGATAATACAAATATTAAATTTGATATTTGTACATTCAACTTTGTAGCTTGTAACCCTAACGGTTCGTATTCGAAATTTTGTTCTGATGTTAAAGATCGACAAATAGCGGATATGCATTGTTCGGCCGAGCTTTTGAACGTGATCTCTTGCTATCTTGAATAACAATCACATTGATAGCGATGCGAGCGTTTAAACTATGCGGCGCTGAAAATGGCCGTGGATGAATTTTATATAGTTTGATATTTGCATGTTCATGAACAGATAGAAGTTCAGACCGCGACCGCCGTTGGTGAACTTAGCTCGAAATAACGTTACCTCCCGATTTAATTTCAACTCAGGTTCATATTGCCTTCGGCTCTTTAAAGGTCGAACACGTAATGTCTCGTGAGGCTAAATGATTCCTTGCTATTATCTTAGTCGATGTGAATGCTTTTGGAATATAATAACATACTATAGAATTTAAATTTCTACACGCATTGCTTTTTTTATTTAATCGTATGTGAAAAATTTTACCAACTGCATTTTTGTATGTTTAAGTATACGCTTCTTTAAACAACTAATATTCACTTGCATTAATCTACATAATATTACATTTAAACGATATTAAAAATAGAAATGCTTTTTAAAAAGATGTCTTACAAACACACCTTAAATTCTTATTCAAACTATTTTGCCATGCTCTTTCAAGTGCTCTAATACACGACTTATTAGTCGAGTGATATTAGTCTATTGAGTACGTGACAAAAATGTGTCCAAACCATATTAAGTACCTCGTCAATCATGTGACAGCATAGCAAATTACTAGATATTACTTTCCAAGTCATATGTTAATGTCAGAGATCGTAAATTGGGCTATATTCTGACGTATAAAAAATAAAATGCCTTTCGCTACAAAGTAATTACTGTAATATAACAATCTCGGACATTCCTAGTGCTTTACTAAATTGTTATGTTTGAAATAAAAACATCCGGTTTATTTTGTGGTTGTTTGAAATATTCTAACAATACAAATATTATGTTGTTTTAGAGATATTTTAGCAAATCATATTATAATGTTAGGTCAATGTAGTTTACACACGTGTATTTAACAATTTTTAATTTCTATATTATGATGATATTCCAAATAAGATTTAATCTTGTAACTAGTAATTACCCAACAACAAAAAACGTAGGTATTTATTGAAAATATCATTGGCTAAGTTATTTATAAAATATATGGGTATTATGTTTATCTCTTGTAATATTTATCGTTTCGCATCGGTATGTTATCTGAAACTAATCTGAATACGTATTCACCGTCCACATTTTGTGTCTCAATGTACCTTTCTCTATTTCATTCCATCCGTAGGTATATAAATCAATCTTGTGGTAACTATGCCCTAGAGTTTCTCCCATTGCTCGGGCCCACTGCGGACCGGTAGCCAAACCGCATACGTTGTGAATAATCAAAGTGCGGACGCTGTGGGGTTAATGCGGTTAACACCCGCGCCTCGCTCGGATGAGTCGGATCTCGAAAGCGAACCTGTGAAATGAATTATTGAAGCGCAACCATCATCTGATACCCTGTAGTTAAACCGTGTAAATTGCACTATAATTCCATTGTAGATGAACGATAACCGCGTCATTTTGTACTAGACTTGGCGGGAATTCCACTGTAGATGTTTTTTGATTGCGTCAATTTTCTTTGTAAGATATTTATTAGATGCACTATAGACTTAATTGGCTACTTTTTATTCAGATAATAGCGAAGCTGTTGGCTTAAACCAGTAATTGAACTATTGAAGAAAAACAATTGTTTTTAGTAAAATAACAATACAGCTGAAACTACTTTCTTTACAATGCAACACAATAGAGCCATCAAAGCCTCACATACGTTTAACTTTTTACTACCTTATGATGATGCAATAAATTTAAGATACGGTACACGAATACAGGATATCAGTTTCACATCACGTCCAGTTACGAAACAAAAGCGTCTCCAATCGTACGAAATGCCCAACAAAGAACATCACCGATCGTCATACACATACCGTTATGCGGAATATAAATAACCTTAAAAGAAAAGCATGTTCCTATTAAGTATTTTCCCATTTATAGCACGTCAATAGGTTCATGAGACCTGCGGATGTTTTGCTTCAATGATTAATTATGAATAAGGTACTTATAAGATTCTAGGAGAAAAACTCCTTAATTATTCATGCATTTAACATTAAGAGTTGAATCGTAGAGTTACAAGTTAAAATATGGATATCACCGCCAATAACAATATATTTTATCAAAGAATTCCAAAAGATAAAAAGTAAGTTTCTATTCGAATACAAATTACAATTAGTTAAGAAATATTCATATATTCAATATTCATGCGGAAGTATGTAGATCACTTCGCGGTGAAAAGTTAAACCGTTAAGATCCTGCCTTCTAATAATAATCTCTTATGCTATCCTGGTTGGTAGTTTCTAGTTTCACTTGTAAATTGTTAGGTCCGCTTGTTACCTGCCCACTTAACATAACGCGCATGTTAATTCTTAACGAGACGACTGTTAACATTATAATTAATGTTCAGTATTTGTTCAAAATTAATGATATGATTCATGTATTTAGGTAGATAGGATTTAATGAGAAAAAGTGAAAGGTTTTAGGGCCGCATAACATAATTTAATAGGAAGTAATATTTATGTTTCGTTTTAACGTTTGACACTAATTTAACAAACTCAAACATTTAACATGTCAGGGACATATGGTTCAAGTGCCATTTGTCCATTTGAATTTTATCAATATCGACATACCATCTTTACTTTTACTATAAATAATAATTATAAATTAATTTCCATCATGCTCGAAAGCAAAGCTCAAAAATACTACAGGCTATATTCGACACGTAATCAATCGAAATTATCGTAGCGCTGTTTTAATGATCTAATGGTGATAATGGGTAGGTAACGCAAGGGTAAAATAAAAGGAGTCGGTATGCAGCAGGTTGCTTTCTATTTTTAATCGAGGGGAGAGGTCTCGGGCGGACGCCGGCGCCACAGCCTCTCATCTCGGTGGTGCTATTGCGCGCATTCCGTCATCGTTTGCGCCCCGGGCTGCGCGCACACACACGACCCGACGTATTATTGGTGCTACATTGTTTATACTTTTATCTGACGGACTATTTACTTCTCGCTTTTTGAGCTGCTCAATGAGTACAGGCCCATACTAATAATATAGTTTTGCGTGTTCGATGTTGGACAATGACCGAACCGGTATGCGTTAGAATAGGCGGCTGGTGCATAGCTGATTGATGTTAAGTCTTCTATATTAAGCGACGGATCCAGTCTAGACTCGTGCCTACGGCCGGGCCTTTTAAGGAAAATTAATAGTACTGGTTTTAAATCAGGAAATGGGTGTTATAAGGAGGAAGAAGCGTAAGTTTTTTGTTTATTTTGGTTTAATATGTGGTTGATTACAGTAAATTTCTTTCATAATATCAGTGAATTCATCAAACCTTAACTTTTTTAAATTAAACATTTTGTGTGTTCATATACATATAACTTCAACATAAAAGTTGTTAACATTTAAATTAAAAGTTTTTTTTTTCATTAAATAAAGGCCAGTTACTAAGGAGTTTTAAATGTCATATTTTTATCTTAGATATCTAGATTCTAGGGTATTAGTACATAATATGTATTTTCTACTTGTACATATTATTATTTATGCTTCCTTAAAAGGAAACCTGTGTAATAAAAATTTTCTTAAAGTTATATTTATGATACGATATGAATCGTTCTTGAAGGACAATCGAAAGAAAAATATTCCAATCACTTAATTCGATACTATTTCTTATTTCACAACAAAGCTAAATGAGCCGCAGCTGCTAATAATGACATTCCAATGTGACAGGTGATCAAACTGATCTTATTTTAATTCATCTTAAAAAAAGAGGGTTAGGTTAAGATCTGTGTATTAAATAAAAGTAATTGAATTTCTGAGTGATTTTCCGCACCCATTAACTATCATAATTTATAGCTTCAAATCTATTGGATAACTATTAAAATCTTCACATTAACAATTATAGTGATAGAAATTCTATAGGCTCAATTTCTTAACATAATTAATGTATATTTGATATTTTCAACCGTTCTCTTGCTTATTTATATCTCTATGAATATTTTATAGTTCATCTTACTTTATGGTGTACGTTATTTATGGTATTACCAATGCGGAGACTTGCGTAAGGTTCAAATGATATACGAGTCAGATAGGAGAATATATTATTGTTGTATAAACTGTGGAGCTCATGGATCGTGTAGATTGTGATGGTATATGGGATGGTCTGTCGCATCCATTCAATGGGGCACACGCGTAATAACAAATGTTTTTAGTAATTGTGGGACAGGTGTGAAGGTGAAACAGTAGTTACTCGCGATGCGGTCATCGCTCATACGTTTACACTTAAGGTTCTATTTCGTAACTGCGTAAAATATATTCGTTTGTTTTGATGATGTCATCGATGTGTGGATAAGCGAAGAAAATACGAAGATTAACGCTTATACATAAATGTGTTAAGAATACGATAATTGAACCATTGTTGATATATAAAATTCAAATACTTAGTTAATATAAAGAACTTACGACATGTAAGGTATAATTTAAAAGCTCTTTCTATATCCGATTTACTACAGCCGAAAATATCATGCACTACTAACGATGCACTACTAACGATAAGTAATTCAAGGGCAAAAATGTAAGGCATGTTCAAATCGGTCGCGCAATTTCCGCTATATATTTTTTACCAATAACTCTTAATTACATAGAAATTTAAAATTTATCGTTATCAATCTTCACACTTCCCTGTAATTTGATACAATTTAAATTAGATATATTCACTTTGCACCGGCTGAATGAATGTCATACGGCTTCGGAAACAGTAGATGATCGGATGGACTTCCTTGAAACTCTACCTTCGTTTAAGTTTTGTATTAGCTTTCTAATTCTATTATAGCATTTATGTTGTGTCTCCTTTTTAAGTCTATTTTATTACATTCCATGTGTGTCTTATTTATTCAAAATTTCTCCTTAATGCTTATTTAAAACTTATGCTAAATAGGAATATGTAAATTTGCTCTATTGGCAATGAGTCAAGGTTAAAAAATTTGGTCAATGCAAAGTTATTGCTACGATGCGTGATAAGCACCTTAATCGTGTTATTTTTCCATAGCGAAGCGAACTTCCTCAGAGTAGTTTGCCTTAAAATAAATGTCAGCGGAGAAAATATATGAATACTAGCTATTATATATAACTGTATTCAATACTATTTACGCTGTCGTGATTGAAGTAAACGGTAGAAGCTCGAAACGTTTTGCCATTAGTTACAGCAATCTCCATTAGATCCAATCGCGCTGTTATTTGACTTAAACCATCGAATACTATATTTAAACTTAAACTACCTACACTTAACGCTGTAAAACTGCATTGTTCAATCATTTTCACTCATTTACAATCTTCAAAATTGCAACCGATTCGTTATTTGGCCTTTTGTTACATGATCGATAATAGTGTAATTCTATTGACTTTCTCCTGTCTATTTCGTTTCGATTGGTACTAAATTACCATCATTCCTAGAGAAGTGTTTCCCAATGAAATAAGACTACCGACTGATAAACGATGGTCACGAATCCTTTTAAGCATCACGATTTAGCTGTGGGATACAATAGAGCGTTGTTATTCTGTTATATCTATCGGTGGGGTGAAAGTATATCGACTGATTGGCCATTGTAGGGACAGGACACAGACGTTGGTCTGGATCATGATTTCTCAACACCGCGTTCATTTATCTCGACGTTCGCTGATTGTCGTGCGAACAGCGTGCTCATTTGTTATTCAATTGAATTTGCTCTGCATTCAAGATGCGAGGGAAGAGAAATGTATCCGCGATACAAAATCTTTCTTTGGACTATAAAAGCTTTCGTCTAGAAATAAAAGGTGTATTGTTGGGAAATTTGCATTGTTGTTTTGTGAGTTACATTGTAAGATAATTTCTTGAGTGTGCTATAAATACATATGCCGTGAAGGATCTGTAAAAACAAATGTATACAAAGTATTTGTTTTTTAGACCATAATGTAGCTTAGGACGAAGATGACGAAGAAGTAGGACATAAAGAAACATATGCAAAGCCTTATCTCATTATCTAAAGAACCGTATAAATAGCACTACAAAGTCAATGAGTATTTAATATTTTTGCATTGTTGTCGTTTGAATAGAAATTTCTTTGGTCATTCTTCATTTCATGTTTTATTCGTGAGAATGGTTACCCATTGTGCTTAATGAAAAATTTGACCTTGTATTCTGCAGCATTCGCGGCATCCTTGAGTGCATTAGTTAACATGAATTATCGAGAGAACAGTAATTACTCTTGTAGCGTACCCTTTGTAACACCCACGTTTAATTATCGAGGGGACAAGACCTTGTTCGCTAATTGCATGTAACTTTCCTGGTAGTAGGGCAGGATTACGTTTGCGTTTGAGTACATAGCCTGCGCTCCATAGTCCATATAAACATAAAAATATACTAGGTACATACCTAGTTTTTAAAATCCACTCGTCTATATGTAAAAGAATACCATCGTTTTTAAAGTTATGCAGGCATAATATGTTTATTAACAGATGTACATATATGTATAAAATAAATGTATGCCTAAGTATTTACATATACGATACTTTTGTTATTCTAGGGGTCGTTAATAACGTCCTCATTGTCTAACAGTTTCACCAATACAATATATTGAATGTCCTTCGATATTTAACTAAAATATTTTATGAAACATACTTCAAATATTGCTCTATTGTTTAAATGAACATACATTACATAGTAATTATCGTGTACGTGACTTACTTAGTTTTAAATGAAATTATTTCCTGTAAAAATTTGGAAAACAATTTAAATGCATTAAGCCAGTGATAATTGTGTTTCGTTTATCTACTGGCTTTTTTATATTTACTTACTGGTTGTTCCTTGTTCGCAACGCCGCATGCGCTTCGAGAATATTAATGTATGAATATAATATCCATGTGACAAGAAGCTGTTTGATTACATTGTACATAATAGAGTAAACGATATTCTTATTACAGAATCGTCTCATATGTTTTTCTCTATTTTGCATGCTGTGGACAATTATTAGTAGTTTTTTCAAAATTTCTTGTTGTTGACAAAAATATAAATAGATATTATTTTACAGGTGAGTCAGTATCGGACCGACCGGAGAGCGAAGCGCGTATAGTGAACGACCAGAAATGTATGGAAGTGCGGATAGCGCGAGCGGCGGGCGGGCTCGGGCTCAGCATAGCAGGAGGGAGGGGCTCCACGCCGTACATCGGTGATGACGAGGGCATCTTCATATCGCGGGTCACCCCCAATGGACCGGCTTATTTGGCTGGACTTAGGGTATGTACACGGCTGTTGTGAAATGGCCTTTGGAGTTTCGACACACTAAGGGCCATACCTCACCGAGATGCCATGGCGACGTGGCCAGCGACGTTGCCAACTAGTTCATACTGAGATGTATGACGGCTAATTCACTTGGCGACCAACTGGCGGCGTTGCCAAGTAGCCAGAGTAGCCAGAGTCGACCGCTCCGCTAATTCTCTTCTTTGTTTATGGCTTCAAACAACGCAAACACATTGGTTAGGTATATGTTTGAATATTATTTTCTGTGAACTAACACATCTGTAGTCTTCTTTAAATATGTGTGCGTATTTTCGCTATGATTAACGATCAAATGATAGGTAGGTAGTAGGTACTCTGTTATTTTTGTAGAAATTGATTGTGGATAAAATTTATTTTTATCATTGGTTGTTGACATTAATTAATTATTGATTCATTAAATTTTACACGCAAATACGTAATAATATCAATAAAGTATGGCATTAATATAACTGGAACTATTCTGGTATGTGTTAACATATAACTGTTGATGCAATTAATTGCAGTGATTATCTTTCTGTGAGGAAACTAGAACATTAACTGGATTACTGGGAGACGATTGCTCATTTAATTAAGATTTCTAATACTTGTCAGCGTAGTCTTATACGTATTTAATTGATATTATATCTCATGTTTATAAAACTTTAGTATAGGAAATGACTACTATCTTTATTTCCTGTATAGATTTATATCACTATCGAATGTACACAATAAACAAATGCGAATATTCTAGTTGTAAACGTAATTTCCAGTCAAAACTCGTGGTATCACGATAAGAACATAATTGAACACGACAATTATGGTCATGATGTCATTATTTACTTAAATACATACATTATCGCAAATAATAATTATAAGTGTGAATTATCGAGACACATAGATAAGAGATGCCACACCTGGAATTCTAATTCAAGTGCTATATTTTGCATTTAATTCATAAAGTATGAAATCAAAACGTACAATGTGCAATAATATTCTTACCTTTTTACAAACTGCGAAACGGTTTCAGTCCCGCTTAAATGAGTTTTTCCTTTTAATCCTAATGTTCCTGTGGGAATATCATGTAAAAAGTAGCCTAAGCTTCTCCATATTATATCAGACATCTATCAGTGAAAGTAAGGTAGAAATAAACGAAAAAAAATTAAAAATGCTATTTAGTAAGACGCGGTTATTTGTATATTAGAAACAGACATTCCAATTTTATTAGTGCAAGATATAGATTATAGATGCTCCAGGTAATATTACGGTTGTTAGCACGTCGTAAAGGGCGCGCTCGTGACCGCATTTCACTTATTGCACTTTACAGGTCGGTGATAAAGTGCTGTCGGTGAACGGCACGTCGGTGGTAGATGTGGACCACTACTACGCGGTGGAGGTGCTTAAGGCGAGTGGCCAAACGCTCACTCTGGTCGTGACCAGGGAATCGCCCACGTCGACGAGGTAAGATCGGGTGATGGAAAATTATGGGAGCAAAAATGTTTTAAAGTTTGCTGATAATTTCAAACTAAAAAAACTTTCTAAGTTGGGAAATGTTTTGGGAGCAAAATCCTTTAAAGTTGACTAATCTGATGAATGGAAATACCTACTCCAATCTGTATTACTAATGTGGTTTTTACCCACACGGTTTTGTTTACCCTTGTTGAAAAAGTCGAATACGCCATGCTATTCCGCGAAGCACTATAGTCCTTTCCACCTAAGATGATTTCTGTGACACATCGATTTTTGACACGTGTAGAGGTGTCCTTTACTGAAATCGTATCAATTGTTTCCGATAATCGATAATATTTTATATGGAAATGAAATCGATTTGAATAAAGTACCAAAATTAGTTTTTTCGGCATTTCGCCAACAATTAACTAAGGAAACTTAGCAAACAACAGCAACAAAAAGTCAACAATAACAATTAGTAACAATAACAGAATACCACGTAAAGTATCAATATAAAAATGCAACTTGTATACAAGGCTGACGCACTCGTACAGACGATTGACTCGATTGACAAACGATCACAAGATGGGCGCCGATTATATGATTTTCCAACTCTATGATTTTTCAACGATCCATTTCATGTACACGAATTGCGTAGGTATTATATTTTTGTGTTATTTTATTTTAATTTTCATTATATTAAACTAAACAATACTGTTTTTGTTTTATAAGCTTATGATGTTTCATTTTTATACTTTTGGTAATAATGCCTCCATAAAATAAAAATATTATGCACTAAAATTATTTTGGCTTTTTAAACATAAAATACGTAATTCGGAACACGATGAAGTGTCACAGGAATCATCATAGGTGAAAAGGACTATAGACATTTTCGTTATAACAAGAGATATGTTTATAAGCAGATAAAGAATTCCTCTGCCCGATAAAAGAATGACTGTGTTGAATCTTAATTTGTCTTATCATATATTTTTTATTTGTCATGATCAAATTTATATTCACATTTTGTGGACCTGGTGACCTAAAATTCAGATTATTCGGAGACCTAGTTTAGGCACTTCATTTTTAATACTGAAATAAAATGTACTCATGAATACTGTTAATTGAAGTTGTGACAAAAACTCTCTATTATTATTTTTTTCTATTTAAATGAATCAATTTGCAGAACACACAGCCGCGCGGCGAGCGGCGCTAGCCATCACTCAGTATCGACCGCTGATACGGTATCGACGCTCGAGAACGGACAGGTAATAACATTCCAGCGCTATCTGCTGCCCGCTATCCGCCATACGCTATCTGTGCTCGTGGATCGTGATGCAAGAACGCGGGAATGACGAGATCTAATCGATGTTTGGCTTTCTAGTTTTTGTTGAAGATTGAATATTGTATATTCAATAATGGTGTTTCGGCCTTGTTATGTAGAATACTGATTTCTGCATATGAATTCAAATGTTTTTTATAGAAATGGACAATCGGTTCTTTTAACATTTGCGCATACAGGCCATTGAAAAAATAAAGGGTATTAATTAGCTGATAAATTTTAAGCGCTATTCTATTTTAAACGTTATTTTAATTCAGCGTTTAAAACACAAAGTATCCTTCGTTAATGACTTTGAAATAGAAATAGTCTTTATTTGGCATCAAGTAACTTATAACTTATCTTACATTGAAAAAAAAAAAAAACACATTGATATACGAGTATGTTTGTTTTTTACTTACAACGTGCATAAATACTTTAGATCCAAACGGGTCGAGGTGTGCCCAAAGCGCTGATCATCAGCAACCCGTACGCGCAAGAGTTCGAGCCGGAGCAGAAGGAGCACGTGATGCACACGATAGTGACGAACGTGTCGCCCGAGCCCGAGCCGCAGGCGGCGCAGTGCCAGCGGCTGCAGGCTTCGCCGCCGCTAGCTACGCAACCTTATGTACCACCCGGTAAGTAGGAGATAAAATTGTATAACAACACTGTTTCGGATACGGAATGATACATGTCGCTCATTTGCTTCTATAACGTGACAAACTCAAAATCTCAATTGTTGGGAAAACGCATTTGAAAGTTTAAAATTCCTGTAACTTTTTAATTATTATGCTTAGACTATTCAGCTCAATACAACATATTAAAACGTTCTCGTTTTTTTGAATCAAATTGTATTCAGAACAATAAGTCGGTTATTAAATTTATTATGATTATTTATTTCAGAAAGGGCCCTTCTTGTTGCGTTTTTCTTGTAAAAAGTGTGCAGTATTGCATTACAAACAGATATGTACCATTTTTCTTGAAAAAAAAATTGAATAAAAATCTAAAACTTTACAAGTTATGTCGTATTGTTACGTTTTATTGATAATCAGTAATCTAAATGTATTGGAAATTTTAATTAAAACGTGTTACTGTAGTAGAAATCTTTTTATTTTTGTATTTTGTTTTACAAAACGAAATATATTTTTGCGAAATTATTGTGTAACTTTCTCTGAAATACAAGTAATATACATATTTAAAAAAAAAATACAATTATAACCTGACATTAATATTTTTTGTTTTACTTTTACTCACAACCGTTGGCAATTATAATATTACGACCCGCCCCGAATTCGCACGGGTGCAATCCTGATACTATCGATTTTTCTGAAGACTTTTTTATGTGTTAAATACTTAGTAGGTAAATTATTTTAATAAATCTCGTAGGGTTCAGAATGCGTTTGCAATGCAGGCGGAAAATAATATAATTATTTACGACATCACATTAGAAACGTCAAAAATAACGGTATTTATTCACCTATTTATGGATGCTATTATACAATATACATATTATAAACCTTCCTCTTGAATCACTTTATCTGTTAACAAAAACTGCATCAAAATTGCATAACGGCAAGCATTCGGCCGGGGAAAACGACTTTGTTTTATATTTTGCTTATCTCAGTAATATTAGGAAACTAATCTTTATTGCGGGTCCCGGTCATACATAAATCAAATAAACATATTAGCAAAACAAATCACAGGTTCTTGTCTCGAGACAGCTTCTTGATCTCTCCTAAATTCCAGTAATCTTTCAGTATTTCACGGTGTTGTTCTTCGGAAAAAAAATTGACACTTGAAAATGCAGGTTTCCTTGCAGGATTCTCTTTTAGTTGACGGGGCGGCACAGTATTTTTGTGATGCTTTCGATTCGTAGGACTGTCTTGCATTTTTTAACTGATTTGTAATATTTTTTTTTTCATTTTTCTTTATTCAGTGGTATTTTTTACTCATTTATGCTATAAAATAAATTGATTGTTTAATTCATTTGTATTTCGAGAATCGGTATGATCTTTTCGTTTTTCTAACTTAAGTGAATGTAAAATAAAATAATGAATATTTTCTCGTACAAGATTTACAAGCTTCCTAGACCGTGATTCCATCTGAAAAATAAATTAAGTAATCAGACAACATTTTTATCATTTATAATTCAACATTGAAGCGTATTCGTTGTAAAAATGTATTATTTTTTATCAAGAATGTGTTAACTTGAGATAACCAACATAAATACCAAACATTTTGTACTTTTATTATCAACTGTAACGGAACATCTTAAATTAACCAACAAAAAACATTGTTTATTTCAGCAACAACGGGACAATCCTATGTAAACCGTAGCATGCGAATACTATTTTTACTACAATAATGACCCACATACAAATGTCCCGTTATAGCTGCAAATATAAATCAGTAAAAAAACAAAAAGCTGTACTTACCTTTCAGCAAAACCGTGATACAATAAGCTGTTACGTTTTTACCGCAATCGGGCAGCAGTTTCCTTCTCAAGGGAGCAGCGACAACTGACTTAAACCGTTCTTGCATTAAATTCAAGAGCGAAAAGAGATTTCGCTAAACCGATAGTCGCCGACCTTTTCCCTCATAACTCGGTCATTTTTGGAGCTAGAAATATCGCGTTTTAGCAGCAAGTAGAGCGCGATGCGCCGGATTCTACTGTATCATTATTCCATAACGATACATATGCTCGTTAACACGTTCTTGTCGCAAATGAGCGATGTGCTTAGAGATAACGGAAAAATACAAATACCAAGAGAAAACAGATACATGCAAAATTTTTAATTTCACTTTCGCAACCGGCAATATTTTTGCTATGTCGCAAGGTACTGTTAAATGTCTAATTTATTTGGGTTTCAAAAACATGAAGACAGTTTGACATTGACTTTACAGAATTGAATAGAATGATTTTTAAAAATCTTGATCAATTTTGCATTTTAGAGTGTATACAGGGTGTAATCGTTAAGTGTGCACAAGCGATTATTCCGTAACTATTGCAGATATCAAATGGACATTTCTCGTTTTATTTTAAAAAAAATTATTATGGCCATTTTACTCATTAGGTTAAGTACTTTCGATATCAGTTTAAAGTTTTTTGATATCTGTTGTAGTGGTATTGTATCTTACTATGTATTCGTATACAATATACATTCATATACATTATAACTTAGTTAGACAGTAAGACAGAATAAATCATAAGTTCAACCTAGACGGTCGTGTTATTCATTTACACCAGCTCCCCTCACCTCATGGCGACCCTGCCAGGATATAATAGTTACGGAATAATCGCCTGTGCACACTTAACGATTACACCCTGTATTTTCATATGATGGCTACTAAGGTAGAAACCTATACGAAATTCTGATTTTCAACGCACTTGCGTTCGTTTTTCTCTCGTTATTATTGCTATCCTGTTTTATGGTAACACGTGTTTCACTTACAAGCATTTGTCCTTTGCAGCGTACCAGCAGAAGGTACTAGTGCACACGACGCTGATCCGCGACGGCGCGGGGCTGGGGTTCAGCGTGGCGGGCGGGCGCGGCTCGCCGCCGTACCGCGCCGACAGCCACGCGCTCTACGTGTCGCGCGTCTCGCCGCACGGCGCCGCCGCCAAGGACGGCAAGATGCTCGTCGGCGACCGCCTCGTCTCGGTGCGTACACACGCATGTGTTTATTGATTTTATTTATTCTTTATCCTACTATACTATTATAAAGGCGAAAGTTTGTAAGTATGGATGTATGGATGCTTGTTACTCTTTCACGTAAAAACTACTGTAGGTCTACCATGAGTTTACGCACACGATACTCGCTAGCGATTGTAGTAAGCGGTTTGTATGAAATTTCGTACAGCGCCCCTAGTGTGCCGTAGCGGAACTAAAAAGCCTACCATGAGGTGCATTATAGTATACTACAGTAGATAACGTATAGTAAACTATACTACACTCGCTGTAGTAACCATACAATTTTTGCACCATGAGTTCTAATTTTGACATATGTCATAGTTTATAACTATTCGATGATAGATACGTCATTCACGGAAAATAATCTCGTGAACTATTCACGTTTACTATTGTAGTTACGTCAGACGATTTAACTATGTCAACTCATGGTAGAGGTACTGAATGGATTTGAATGAAACTTTACCACAATATAGCTTATACATCAGAATAACACATGGGATAGGTTTTATCCCGGAAATCCTACGGGAACGGGAACTATGCGGGTTTTTCTTTGAAAACGCGGGCGAAGCCGCGGGTGGAAAGCTAGTTGTACATAATATACCAAACATAAATAAGCTATACTATAATTACAATTAAGATACAGTGAAAACACACGGCACATATGTACTAAAAGGCGGCATTATTGCTTAAAACTTAAAAGCAATCTCTTCGTTGTGTATATGTTACAGTCAAAACCCTTAACCAGTCAAGAAAATAAACTTAATAAGCAGCATGAATATAATAAGGTAAAATTAGTCATGATATAGTTATGCGCTCACATACGCAAACATAAATAGACTCTCACATACACTGAAACATATAATGAACGTACACACGCATGTGTGTACGCTCGCGCACGCAAGTACGCACAAACGCACTTGTATATGCACACAAGTTGATATTATACGCGTACACACAAATACGACGTACGCTTTGACGCAGATAAAAGATAAATCGTAAAAATAATCGTTATATTCTAGAACATATTTGGTTATTTTTTAAAAATAGGTTTGTACAATTAAATTATACAGGAAAACTTTAATGCACAATTTACAGATAAACGGCGTCGATATGGATAATGCAACCCACGACCAAGCAGTAGCCATGCTCACGGGACACGAAAGATTTGTGAGGCTCGTCTTACAAAGAACCATCACGCCAGAACAAGGTTTGTTTTTCAAGACTTTGACTATTAAATCTGAAATTAGTAAAATTGCTATTTTCAAAATTTCCCAATTTATTTAGATTTTTGTATTTTTTCACACATTATCATTGATCATTATTTTGTATGTATTATAAAATGTAGGAATATAGTTTTATATCAGTTAACTTTAAAAATTTCAGCGGAGATCCTATCGAGAAAATCAACATCGGAAGAAGTGAGAGAGCACAAAACTAGCCAGCAAAACTTGAACGTCACTAACACCACGAAACCGATCTCGAATCACGTATCACCCACACCCGCACACAACCACACGATGCCGCGTGTAACTACTCAGATCGCACCGCAGGTTACACAGATACCGCCGAACCAACAAACACAAACGCTACCGAAACCGCAAACGCAACCGATAACGCAACCGCAACCGCAACCGCAACCCAAGTACGCACCGAATGTCGCCCCGCCGCAACCCGCACCGAGAAAACTGAGTCAAACTAACGGAACGGTAAGGTTTTGGAGACGACACGATTCTGTGAATAGCTTTGTTTATTGCAGTAATTAGATTACAAAAAAAAATTACCTAATATGTGATTTTATGGTTCTTTTTTTGTAACCATATTCTAACATAAAGAACCATCAATTCATTCTGAAACATCGACACGAAAATTGTAAATTTGAAATAAATGTTACAGTCGGTTAAAAACTTAATTTAATGTAGTCGAATAGTGTAAATTTGTAGCAAATTGACAGTAGCGGCTTGCGAAGTCCGGCTTGCTTCGCGTCTTAATAATTGATTGTTGATCGCAGGCGGAAAGGAAATCAACTAACAGTGCGAGCACGCCTTTAACTCCTGGCGCGAATAAATTGCACGGCTCTAACGACGACGTATTCGACGACATTCAGGTGAGAACGCATTTCCCCCCACACTCGGTGAAGGTTACGGCTTAACACGTTCACATCCATGCTTACAATGTTCTAGCTTACACTGTATACGCGGCAATAGCACACCATATTATATGTATCTATGATTCGTTCAGACCGACGGTTTTCGAAGATGTCACATCCGTTTCGTCTTGAAATAAAGAGCTCATATTTCATGATGATAAGGTGCGATATCATTCGGGACCGTTTGGTTCTGCCACGATTCTTCATTGCATTTTGTGTAGATGTAGATCTTACGCTTGAATATCATGCAGCATATTACGAAACTATGTAAGTGTTTCAAATCCAAATATTATATTAATGACCATCATGTTATGCCTCATTATAATCATTGTGTTTTAACATATCTATTATGTATTTAAAAAAGCGCATATATCTAATATCTGGATTTGATAAATTACAGATACGTGTGAGTATGGAAAACTTCGTCGTCATATATGTAAATTTAGAATTAAATATTTTGTAGTCTAGTAAAAAAAATCGTGTTAAGTTACGATCTTTAGGCATTATACGTTCGAAATTCAAGTGATAAAATGACTTGTTTCTTTTTATATACAAGATTTGTGAGTAAGAGTGGTAGTGGTAGTTTCGTTGGTAGTTCATAATTTAATCATCGTATTTACATTAAAATCAGAAAACCATTGGCAAGTTTTTACGTTTAAATCACAGAAAATTAAATGTGAAAAATTACCAATATTCAAATCATGTAGGCGTTTTACGAAAGAAGTCTCGCAGTCCCTAAAATTTCTTACCAGTAGGTATGCAACGTAGAAAGAATGTTACCAATTACTGATTTATTACCTAGATGCATTTTTTTATTTAAATGTAAAAAAACAAATTAAATATATGAGTAAGTTTACCTTGGTAATTGTAGATATTGACTAATAAAAAACGCATCAAAAATATAAAATAATTTTTGTGATACCATAATTTTGATATTTTTAGTAAGTATCAGAATTTTTTTCTAGATATTGGCAAAAATAAATTCATCATGAGCGATAATTAAGATAGTTAAGCAATCAGTAGTTAATTGACAACACTCATAAGCCGGGACTTCTTTCACAAAACGCGATCACTGATGCGATGTGAACGTGTACGCGCAGCCGTCTCGGCCAATCACGAGCGAGGAGTTCCAAGCGATGATCCCGGCTCACTTCCTGGGGGCCCCGCGCGCCGCGCCGGAGCCCCCGGAGCGCGGCGTGCGCATCACCGTGCAGAGGCCCGCGGGCCCCGCGCTGCCCCCGCCGGGGCCCCCGACACTCGGCCGCGTCACCGAGACCATCACCAAGTCGACCTTCACCGAGACCACGGTCACCAGGGTCACCGATAACCACCTCGTCGCGCCGCTCATTATTGAAGTAAGATGTTTGCCTCGCCTCACGGCTTACTGTGCCCTATGGCGTCATATATGCGTTGTTATGTATAGAACGAGGTGTTTTATTTATTATGCCTATGCTGTATATGTACCCTGAAAACGGAAACTATAGCAATTAAAATACAGTAACTCCTTACCCCACACTTCAATCTCAGAATATTATGATTTTGTCAGTGCTACCCAAAAATAAAATAATTACACTGCTTACAATAATTACAACATCCAAAAATAAAATATGTATGTGTTAGAAATAAACTCTACATTCCTTTTTTACGGAAACCATGTTATTAAATATGTGAATCAAGGCCGTTCACGGTACTGATTCACATATTATGAGCTTGTCAATTTAACCATTTTGATTTATTACATATAGATTTTCATATCGTTATAAATCTCCCAAACATGTCAAATGGTCCATCGGTCCATATTATAAAAGTCTCCAGTCCAGATACCCTTATTTACAAAAAAGTAAAAACTTTGCCTTAGAAATTAATCAAAGGAGCTTTACTTTTTATATTTTGGTACATAAATATGCTTTAACCCTGTAATCATGTAATGTTAATATAAAGTCTGTTCATTAATGATTGGCATTTGGCAATGGTAATTTCACTAACTGCCCCAAGGAATTGTTTGTTTTGAGGACAATCAATCATCGTGGGTAATTTAATCACAAAAAAATATAGATTTTTTAGCGTTTTTTTTTAATCTGTGGTTATTTAGTAAAGGATATTAAATTGGTTAGTGATGGAATAACAAATCGGTTCAAGACGTAATAATAATATTAAAAAATTAAAATAGCTTTTTAAAATATTATTGCTTACCTTACAATAATTCTGAAAATTTAAAAGATCTTGATTTGATTTAATAAACTTATAATCTAGGATTCTCTTTACGTTTAGAAAAAATAAAAACTAATCGGTTCTCATAACCGTTTACCGATATAAATTATAAATGGAACCGCCAAAATTGGTTGGTCTAGACAAATCAGTAAAAAAACGGAGTAAGCAATGTTACCTGTAAATGTAAAATTCAACAAGATATTGCGGGGAGTTTGTTTTTGAAGCATTTTACTTCTATATTTGTATAGTTTCTCCCAGTAACATTAAATAAATATACCTAGACTACATTTGTCTCAGCTACATTTTGTGTGCAGCTAATTCTGAAAAAAAAAATGAAGTGTTCGTATCAGCTGCTAACATCATATTAAAGATTTTATGTATGCTAGTACTTAGCGTAACACAACTTTTATAAATAAAATGTTTTAATTATTGTCACCAGAATAGTATTTTTGAGATAGTAATCGTTTTTTCTGTCATATTATTGAAAAAGGTCTAGATTTTAGACTCATTCATGAAAACTTTAATAGTTACTGGAGTATATAAATAAAATAAAAAATTAGTATGTATTGCGATAGAAAATGGTATCATGAAAACTTACAAGCAAGATGTAGTTCTATAAATGATTGAGATGCCCCAGCTCCTTTTTTAATTTAAAATGCATTATGTATTCTGAAAATTGAAATGTATATTAAATATTGTAATAAAAAATTAGTAATGATTTTGAATAGGGTCCATAATATTTTATCTTACATAAGAAGTATCTCATATCATGGGTATATTCACTATATGGACGGATCTTAACGTCCTAAAAATGATGAATGGACGACTTCTGACAGAGAAATGACAGATAAAAACAAACTGGCCAAGCGCGAGTCGGTCTCGTGACACAGACAGACAGACGGACAACAAAGTGATCCGATAAGGGTTAGGTTTTTTTTCTTTTGAGGTTCCGAAACCTGAAAACGTAAATTATTACATCTGAAGGTCTTAAAATCAGAATTTCATTAATTGTACAATAATATTGCATTAAGAAATAAGCTTTTCATTAATAGATACTATAGAAATAAAATGCTAATCGTAACTTCGTGGAAATTGAGCTTCTTTCCGCGAAATTTCGATGAAACATTATTTTTATAAGTACACATATATTAATAACGTAATCATAGGTATTACATACATTTCATACACAAATGCAAACAAGAGTAGACTTAAGTGCAGGTAAAACGTTTTTATAGAAGTTAAACACAGCTTTGTCGATTGTTCTAGGATGTGACATTAGTTAAAGAAGGTGGCTCTCTTGGATTCAGTATAATCGGTGGAACGGACCATTCGTGTGTGCCATTCGGAGCCAAGGAACCTGGAATATTTATATCTCATGTGAGTAATATAGAACAATTACTTTTTGTACCTCGTTTATAAATTTATATTTGATATTTTCTATTACTCCTAGACGATTGGTAGTATTGAAATTACTCTATAGTATAAAACAAAGTCGCTTTGTCTTCTTTGTTTTATACTACTATACTTTCTACTATACTATACTATATAAAACTACGCAACGGATTTTGATGCCTTTTTTTAAATAGACTGAGTGATTCTCGAGGAAGGTTTTAGTATAGGTATAAGGTTTTATACAAAGCGGGGGAAGACGCAGGCGGAAAGCTAGTAAATGTATAAAACTAAACTAAAATTAGCGTAGCAAAATCTAAGAGATACAAGTAATAAAGCAATGCACAAGCATATCTACTAACTTATATTTTCAATTTAATATATACCAATATCTATAATCTAAAATGTATTTTTCCCAGATCGTTCCCGGCGGCGTGGCGGCCCGGTCCGGCAAGCTGCGCATGGGCGACCGCCTCGTCAAAGTGAACGGCACGGAACTGACAGGCGCGTCCCACCGCGACGCGGTGCAGCTGCTGCTGCAGCCCGGCGCCACGCTCACACTGACCGTGCGACACGACCCCCTGCCGCTCGGCTTCCAGGTCAGTGTGAATACGCCCGCCCGTGTGACACAGGATGCGCCAATGTGGATTGCGCACTTTTATATAAAATGTTTGGACGTTTTGTATGAAATTGCGCAGTTCTTTCTTATATGGATAATGAAATAATAGTATTTATATTGCACGTGTAATTATTATTATACGAGTAAGACGGATAAGTTATATTAAATTAGGTAATGATTAAATTCTAGTAAGATTTTTTATACATATTCTATATCATAGATACTTATATTGTTTGTAATATGCTGATATAATTGCATATACAATGGTTTGTAAACAAAATATTAAGTCTAGCGAAACCAAGCATGACGTATGATATTAATAATCCCAGAAAAACTTATAACATTATATTAATAGTAGCTAATAACGTATTTATTTTTCGACTTGGCGATCCTGTGTCATGGCAGTAAGTTTATGTATGTTTGAGATTTTAAATTGAGTGATAATAAGCTTTATGTTGTTTGAAATAATTATGTCGATTAACACATGCATTTCACTGTATAATTTACATGACATGAGAAGTGAATATGTTGATAACATCGATACACCCACACATATGCAAAATGGTCCATGTCTGCATGACTGCAAGTATAAGATATTTATATGAACGAATATGCTACACGAAATTGAGTAGAGGAATTTGACGCTTCGTAGTATTGGCGGTTACGACAAATATGTATTACGCTTATAAACCGTATATAGATTGAAGCTATGACTGTGCTGAACTCTACGTACTTGCAGTGAATGTAAAAACATATCAAGGCCTTTAGAATAATAAGTATATATAAAAAACAAAACATTTTGTTTCACACGTGCGTACGACGGCTGTTGCGACACAAATTCAGGGTCGCATTCAAGTTGAGATTGTTGACGTAACTGTAAGTGACTATTCACCCGAAAAGACATCTGTGTGTTTTTTACCGATATGTCAGATAAATGTCCCCTTTCCCAAATGAAATTGGTGTGCTCAGCTATCACGATTTAAATGGTTCTATGTAACCCCGCTTTTTTCACATTTTAAATTCACAATTCCATAAATTAAAAGTTTTAAGCAAATATCAAGTCCTTATATGTTGTCGTAGATAGATGTTTAGAAAGTCGTTGTGAGTGCATTAAGACAATATGTTCCATAAATTATTACAATACTCGATGTTAAATGCATGGCAACGTCTTTGCATGTAAATTGTGGCTGCTTGTGTAGTTGAAATTGCGTAAATTAAGAATCCGTTGCTTGTCAGTTGATATTTATTGCATTGATATATATTTTGATCTAGCTATTATTGTTATTCTCTAGTAAAATAAATATTTACAAAGTGGTTTGTTTGGCAGGAGTTAACGATAATAAAGCAAGAGGGAGAGAAGCTTGGTATGCATATTAAGGGTGGATTGAACGGTCAACGCGGCAACCCGAATGATCCAAACGACGAAGGAGTGTTTATATCGAAAATTAACAGCGGCGGAGCGGCTAGAAGAGATGGAAGACTTAAAGTACGTATTTTATTGATTAGTCACTGGCATTTTTTGTCTGTTTCAGTTTTAAAATCAATCTAAATGTAAATAATGTGAATTTAGTCAATTTATGTCTTAAAGGTTAGTCATTTGTGTAAATAAAGTAGTCATGTAATAAATTTACTACTGAAATTGTATTATCTCCTGCGTTATTTGAATTATCTGTGACCATTCACTTTTGATACAAGACTTGTTTGTGTACATTTGCAAGCAAAATATATTGTACAACTAGCGGTCCGCCCCGGCTTCGCCCGTGGTACCTACATGTTTAAACTATCCTATCTCTCAAGTTGGATTGAACTGCACATGGTGTGCGAATTTTATTATAATCGGTTAAGTGGTTTAGGAGTCCATTGAGGACAAACATTGTGACACGAGATTTATATATATTAAGATAACCATGTACAGGTGTATACAGGGTGTAATCGTTAAGTGTGCACAGGTGATTATTCCGTAACTATTGCAGATATCAAAAAACTTTATACTGATATCGAAAGCCCTTTACCTAATGAGTAAAATGACAACAATAACTTTTGAAAAATAAAACGGGAAATATCCAAAAATTTTACACCAAACACTCCCATACATTTAGTATGAGATATGACTATCCTAAACATGGAATATGAAAAATTTTGGTTCTGTTTTTGAATTTGTGCTTAAATTACTTCGCAAATTTTACAAACAAACAAACAAACAAACAAAAATACTTTATTGTGCACCACAGAGAGAAGTACAAGTAAGGACACAATACAATAATTGATAGAAGAGCACAACAGGCGGTCTTATCGCTCAGACAGCGATCTCTTCCAGACAACCTGGTGGACAAGGAGACGCAGTGCAAAAGTAATAAAAAAACAGGGCAAAGTGCACTAAAAACAGAAAAAATAAATAAATAAATACTAAATATATATATATATATATTTTAATAAAAAATCATTTAGAAACTGTAAACAGAGCTCGATGTGGAATACAAGTGTATTCCAAAACGAGGACGTCACTTCGAACATTTGCTTTGAACACAAAATGTAAGTATGGAAAATTCAATGTATGGGAGTGTTTAATGTAACTTTTTTGGATATTTCCCGTTTAATTTTTTAAATGTTATTATTGTCATTTTACTCATTAGGTAAAGGGCTTTCGATAACAGTATAAAGTTTTTTGATATCTGCAATAGTTACGGAATAATCGCCTGTGCACACTTAACGATTACACCCTGTATACAAACAAATAGATATAACATAATGTGTACGTTACAGGTGGGCATGCGTCTGCTGGAAGTGAACGGCGTGTCGCTGCTGGGCGCGACGCACACCGAGGCGGTGAACGCGCTGCGCTCGGCCACGCTCGCGCCGCTGCACCTCGTCGTGTGCCACGGGTACTCGCGGCCCGACAAGTATACGGTTAGTCTAGTGGTTAATACGCCATCCCCGGAGAATAAAATGATATCGCCATTACCATAGTTTTATTGTTATGCGATATTTGAAGCCTACGTAGCCTTTTTTTTTTTTTTTTTTTTTTTTTTTTTATAGTGGGGAAATCTTCCAAAGATACCCACGGCCCCCGGGGATGGAGCCAAGGGTTATGTCGGATTCTTACCGACTAAAACCCCACTGTGTTCCGTCGAGCCGCGCAGTTAGCCGGGGCCGCGGGTACTCTTAGAAATCGTCCACGACCCTGGCAGCGGACGCCCGGTTACGGGCCCACCTCCGTTACCGCCTACGGCTGCGCGCGTGCGCGCCTCCTCCTTCCTCTGCGAGGCGGCATGACCGGAACACGTCTCATGTCACCTCACTGCCCCGGACGATGGAGCATGTCCCCGGTCCATCGTCCAGAGCCCTTCGCTAGGGAGGCAGGTCGCGATCGCTAGCGACCGCTACTCGGCGTCGGCGCCTAAAAGCCTACGTAGCCTAATACATCTATACAATTTATTTTTTTTTGTAATTTTTCTCCTGTAATCCACAAAGTTATAAGATATTACAAGAATATTCACTGCTTTTTCCCACAACATATTCGTACTAGAAAATAAAGATAGTATAATGATAGTGAAAAAGTTTCTTAACTCTTTATGTGACAATAGCTATTACAATAATATTCTCGGAAAAAACGAATCGGCGAAATAATGACGAACGCCTATTATCATTTTATTCTCGTAAAAATATATTTTAGCGCCATTCGTATGACCATGTAAATTATGACCACGATGATGATCAGGAAGACCGATTTTTGTTACTTTTTATTGTGTTCATTTTTAATATAATAATAGTTGATTACTCTAATATTGCTTTATCAAAAAACCCCAAAATTAAAGTCCATTGGAGATTATCCATAATAATGCATAATATGTCCAATATAAACGAGAATAAAATGATAAGTGTGTATTAGTAAATTTACAAATCAGTCAAATTCTACTAACTTTTTAAATTTTAACTATCGTCAGTTCTCTTAAAGTTATTAAAACTATTTTGATACATAATAAAAGATTAAAAATTAGCTACCACTGAGCCTTTTTTTATCTCTCTACGTCTATTGCATGGCAAGTTATAGTCAATTATCGGTTTTTTATTTCTCCTAAACAGTTGTGTTTTTGCGGTTATCATTTTATTCTCCGGGGACGGCGAATTGTGTTTATACAATACTAGCTGCGCCCCGCGGTTTCACCCGCATGCCTCAGCTCCTGTTGGTCTTATCGTGATGACATATAGCCTATAGCCTTCCTCGATAAATGGGCTATCTAACACCGAAAGAATTTTTCAAATCGGACCAGTAGTTCCTGAGATGAGCGCGTTCAAACAAACAAACTCTTCAGCTTTATAATATTAATACATAATATAGAATAGTATAGATATGCTCGAACTAGTATAAGTAAAAAGAATATGTTATTATGTATTCTAACATTGTAAGGCTGAAGAGTTTATATTTTGTTTTGTTTTATTGATGAATATGCAATACCAGTGCACCGACATTACCGAGGTGTGTAAACATTGTTGCTAGTCGTAAATTAAAGAATTTTAGATAAAATATTAAAAATAGATGCTTGTGTGCGCTAATTTATCGTTTTCACACTTTTTGCCACTCAAGTTTTAATTTTCGTACACGACACGTTCTAGCCTTTATATGCAGTAAATAAAATTCATAATTGAATTCACTTGGCTATTCTGCACAGTAATAAATAAACACTTATTTTAAGCTGTAATTGTATTTAATTTTATAGAATATATTCAATACCTTTATATATATCAAAATGAGACTCGTTCCATATCAGACCATTTAAGGAACGCGAACGAAATATGAACTAACGTTTCTTTTTCACGTTACTTGCTATATTTAAATAATTTGTCAAACATTGGCTTGTAAATATTATGTGAAGATATTTTTAATTATAAATAGATATATAAAGGTAGTATGTAGTGTGTGACATTAGTGCATGTTGCCACAGACGGGTAGCGAGAGCGGGACGGCTGAGACGGGCGGTTCGCTGTCTCACTCCACCTCCAGTCTCGATAGAGACGAAACGTTGCATCAACAACAGGTTTGTTTTTTTTTATTGCTAATAGAAAGTTTATGCTAAAGTATTAGTGTTTTAGGTAACACAATTATTTTCACGACTTTGTTGTTTTGCTATATTATAAAGCACACACGTTTTGTAATAGTGATATATTTCTATCAATTATTATAATAGTGTTGAAACTTTAAGGAAGTTTGACTATTTATCATACTATTGAATTTATAATAAATATTTTTCTTTTTCCTTTTAGGATCACAGCCCGCAGCAAGATATAGTTGAATTCGAACATGATAGGCAAGTTGCTGAAATGAGGGAAAAATCGACACCCGAAAAGGTACGTAAAATATTGTATTTTCTAGCAACATACATTAACGACGTAAAACATAATTAAAAGTGAGATTTGCTCTTGTTATCTTTTTGTACATATCTTAGTATTTTCTCTGTGTATCTGCGATACGGTTGCTTGCTTGGAGATACAGTTAAATAGTTTCATTTGAAAATAGTGAAGTGAATAGGGTTATTTAATACTATTCAAAATATTTATAACAAACACCTAACCTACCTAACTCCACTGAATTCCAGGTGATGGACATAGTGCACGCAGTGGAAAGCATCGCCCTAGAGCCCGGTCCACCGTCCCCAGAGCCGCAACACAAGACGACCACAGTGGTGATGTCCAAACACACACTACAGCCGCAGGTCAGTGACACGCGCACACACGCGCGACGCTAGCACGTAGTGTGACGTAGCTAGGGTTGCCAACTATACTGTTTTAAACAGTATTCTACTGTTGTTCACTAAATTATACTTTTTACTGTTTAACAAAAAAAAAGTATACAAAATACTGTTTTCAGCATCAAAGTGCAGACACATTATTATGTGTTATATTTAGACGCTCACAATTTTTTTTTTATTTAGTCAGAGGGCGCACACTACAATAAATACTGTTTGTTTTGCTAAAATACTGTTTAATAATCTTCATAGACCTGAATATACTTTATTTCTTGTAAAATAAGTTGGCAACCCTAGACGTAGCTGTACATACTACTGCTAGTATTGGTGATAGTAGTACACTAGTATCACTAGGTAGGGATAGGAGGACGTTCCAAGTATGGGTGAAAATCTTTAAGAAAAATGATGGATTTTATTAAGAAGTTTAAAGAATTCAATTTTGAAAATATTTTTTAGAAATATAAATTTGCATTGGTTTTGAAGTAAAGATATGTAAAGAATTAAATAAATGTTGGAAATTTTTAAAAATGTATTTAAGACTTACATGATTTGGATTTGCCATGTAAATATGGCGGATAATATACAGATGATAAAATGTATTTTACATCTGTAGTTGATAATAGTAAAATGATTTCAAATATGAACCTTCTTTTTGTTATAAATATTCAATATAGCATTAATTTTGAAACCGATTTTTACCATACTTTGAATGGACGTTTTATATTTAAAATAGACAATTGTTCAAAAAAATTAGAAGCTAATTTAAGTAGTTAATTAGATAATAGTACATATTTAGTTAGTAATAAAATATCCAATAAATTTGTAATTATAAAAGTATGTATACTCATGAATATAATTATTAACTATTTGAAATTTTTGTAATTTAAATTAAATGTAGTCAAATAATATTGTAATCGCTGTACTTATTTATTATTATACTGATAAATATACTAGAGAAGCTCCTACGAAAATTCTCCTTTATATAATTAATATGTTCCTAATATTATGTATAGCATGGAGTTGATTTATGTAGTTTTGTATTATATTTTATATAAATATCTTCAATTAAAATATCCAGTATAATATTTGCACGGTGGATTTCCAAAAGATGGCATGCACCTTGTAGTTTATGGCTTGCATGAAAATAATATCCTTGTATTACGTGCTCTTTCAATTATTTATCTTCCAAAATAAATGTTACAGTCTATGTTAATCCGTAGCTATTAATGTGACGGAGGGAATCGGTTATATTCTTTTATAGTATCACTGTCTGTTTGTTCTCTTTTATAGTTTTTGTAATTTAGTTGGAATTGGTTGATATGTGTTATTGCATGTGTATAAAATTTCCGGGAAAGGATATAATTCAATGAAAACACTTATCAATGTCTTGTACCCGACTCTATAGATGTTGTATCGTGTTAGAATCATTGATGTTCAGCTTACTGACGATTACTTACGTCCGTTGCAGAATGCATACCCTCAAGGACAGGAGAGAGACAATTAGTAAGCAATAATATCTATAATATGTGCAGTCCAACACGATGTAAATATAGATAGTCCGTCGAATTGCGAGTTTTGTACTTGTAGGTTAGGCATCATTATTGTACACTATAATCTTATTCGCGCACTGACCCGTATGTAACTATATTCCGATTTCATATTAAATAGCAAACATTGTCAATGTGTGTTATTTATTTTGCGCTCGCAATAGTTCCAACTTGATAGTGTTTTAAGTAACTTAATTAGTCAGACCGTCTTGTTAAGGTTATTATGAACGGATGCGGCTGTGTATTTAAATCAAATTCATACAATATGGTTCGTTCATTCAGCTGATTAGGCCTGCTTACAAAATGTAACTGTGAATTAATATTTATTTATATTTCGTCTGTTCGTATTGCTTCCTTATAAATTGTCTTGCAAAAGTATTGTTATTCGCAATTGTGTCTCATGATAAAGTAGATAATATTTTTGTGAGAATATTTTTAATGTTTGCTATAAATGCATCTGTCTGTCGAATATTGTTTGAATTGTTTACATGTAATACTTATTGTATACTGTAGTGAAAAAGTGTGTATGTGTTTTCAATATTCCGTACAAATATTGAACGGTTAATGTGGTGGATATGGTGTTTCAGTGTTAATGTATTTGATAAGAGCGTCTTTGAGGAATTTACAATAAACATTCTTCCAAATATACTTTCTATAACATATATTTTGGTGATGTATTAAAATTTTCTGAAGTGTAACTGCTTTTTGTGAACATTTATACCGTATTCGATTAATACCATATATTTTTACATGTATTGTTAGCTTTTACTATATAACACCAATAGTGATGGGCGTGACTGCATTTTAAAACAAAATATACGGTAATGAACAATAACCAAAAGACCAATAAAGTAGTTTAAATATACCTCAATATTCTCGGTAGCTTGGTGTAGTTTCTCTGCAGCGATTTTGGATACGATTTTGTAATTACACTTGATAATACTCTCGATAATGTTCCAAAAAAATGTTTTAAAAAAATAGTGTTAGAGGATCTTGGATATTATGCAGTATAAGTTTTGTGTTAGACGAGTAAAAACTACACGTAAAATAAAAGGGAAAGACGTGTTACAAAATCGTTTAATGTCCATAACTCGCAAGAAAAACATAAATAAAATTTCCAATATTCTCCAACACTATTCACAAATAGATTAGCTGATCGTCTCGATCACTTGCAGCCTTATCTATATCATACTAGTATAAACAGTTCCATGGTTTTACAATAGCTTTTATATCTTATTAAAACACATAGCAACCTATATTTGTTCTTTTTAGATTTATGACGTGTTCCCAAAATTAAATTTTATATAAGCGTAGTTGTTGAATTATTCAGTAATAGTATATTTCATGTTATTTGCAGTCGTTTATAGTATATTATGTTGTTTCGATAAAGTGTGTGCTCCCATATTGGATATTGAACACGAATAAAAGTTTAACATATCAAGCTTAAATTTTGGCCTTCAGAAAATTGTTGATGTTATTCGTTAAAGTTCCATAAATTGTATTGCCAAAATATTGACTGCCAATTCTTTCAATTGTGTTGATTGAAGTGACTTTATTATTAGAATAAAAATTTATGTTTCAATTTGTATACAAAATTATTGAAAATGGGAATTATATTTTAGTGTTGATCTTAAATACATAATGTTTCAGAAAATAGTGTTTTTCTCTTACTCTCTTTACAATTGTTAATTTAAGTTAGCGCCTTTAAATCATTTATTTTGGAAGATTTTTTGTTATTCGCTGAATTCTGTTTATTTTCTTCGAATTATTTACATTACGCGTTTTCGTGCAAGTCGCTTCGCCGCAGCCAGCAACCTATGGAATACTTATATCTATTATCTATTCAATTCTCGCACTCTCAGCTTTCGGTCTACAATTGCTAAGTAACAATTTGAGTAAAGTGTATATTGTGTTGGTTCCGGTTAGTCGTCTAGTTGTCAAGCGGCGCCGCTATCGCCGCTGGCGGTGTTCACGGAACAGAAAGTGAAGACGCCGTCCCCCGCGCCCGGCGACGCGAGCCCGGCCCCGGCCCCGCACCACCCGCACCACCCGCCCAACCCACCCGCCAAACAGAAACCTCAAGTTCCCCGCAAACCGCAAATCAAGCGAGTTAGTTTCACGCCGGATTCCGACGACGTACATGAAATAATATCGCCCACGAAAGAACGACCGACCTCGCCATCCGAATCGCATGAGTTGCATGACCGCGACCCGAGTGACCGCTCGAATACTAACGATGCATGCTCCGACAGTAGGCCATTACTAATCCGCCACCAAACTACAGTCGAGACACATGAACCGAAAAAGTTAACGCCCGTCGTTCGGCCGGAAGATTTTATCATTCCCCCACCGCCATTATTCGCCACTAAAGTAAGTGAAAGTCAGTTAGTTCACGACATCGTAAAAGGTGTAGACGTCCCGCTAATCGCTGTTGTCCCCGAACGCATCGTTCTGCCCGAGCCGACCGTGGCAGAGACGACCGTGCAGTCGTCTAACTCCACGAATTCCCCAGAAACTGAATTTCCACCCCCCGTAAATTATGAAGCTTTCCCGGCTTTTAAACCTACAAATAAACGTAGTGATGAATCGTCACGGTCTATTATATATTCTGATGTGCCTTCACCACAAGTCTTCCGTAGCGAACCTCCTTCATTAGAAAGTGATGAAATATATTATAATGAGCTATCAGTCAGTCCAGGTACGGCACCGGAACCGCCTTCGTTACTTCATGCTCAATATAAAACGCTTCCTACAGTCTCACACGTGCCTAATTCTCCCTGCTATTTACATCCAGACAGAAATTATTTCGATGATATGTCGAAGTCAAATGAGAGTCAATCATTGAAAGATTTAAGAGTTAAAAATTTATCACCTACTATGGTACATTCGACGACGTATCCGCCCTATAATCCTTATCCTTCATTAACTACTGTAGCGGGAACATACAATCCTTATACGTGTGTAGTTCCTGAAAACACTCATAAACCTACATATTCAACCCAAAAATCTTTATCACCATCATTAGTAACTTCAGTAAGCAAGGACATAAACGCTAATCTTACACAACCTGGTCCGCTTGTGGGTAATCGACCTAAGAGTGCGCAGTCTGAGAGAAGAGTACGTTTTGGCGAAGTGACGAGTGCTTTTGAGTACGATATTTTGCCGAAAAGTTTGGAAACAATGAGAGAGGGGAGCTCCTCGCCTGTACCAACCCTCAAACCCGCATGGAGCAGCAAAATCAAATCCTTCGCCACCGGCGAGGTAATAATTGATGTTCGGCAATTTATCCACACACACCAACACTAAGCTTCTTATGATTGTGTTCGTCGACAACCCAGTTCGAGTATTTGACTAAAACACACATGAATCAGTGTTCCCACTCCCATTTCCCCTCATTTTGTACGGATTTAACTTGCATTTTTTTATACTTTGCATGCTTAAAATATATCCTAACACATCTTTATTTTATTCATTGTAGCATTTCATGTTTTCATTTCATATTAATTAACTGCATGGGTGTTTGCCTGGTGACGGGATCTCATTAATTGTATATATCATATGCTTCTTACCATTATTTCAACATTGTCACTTATTTGTAGTTCGTTTTTATTGTTTTATATTTTGATTAAAACCCTCGTTTCCTCAGGCTTCCCCACCTCAATCTGGTAAATTTGTGAAAGCATCTGTCAGCGATAAGAAAAAGTTTTTCGAAAACGCAATGGAAGAAAGCCACAAATCATCACCTAAACCAGGTAAATATATTTTTAAACAAATTCATACAGTTTTATGTCGGTTATGATTTTCAGGTCTTTACTAAAATTATTTTATAATTTCAGAAAAAGTTTTCACATTCCTGTCGGCGGATGAGGTGGAGAAATTGAAGCAGGAAGAGGAAAGGAAAATGGCGTCGCTATCTCGCTCCGAGCTCAGGTCTTGGTCCCCGGGGGAGGACCGACACAGCGGGGACAGCGAGCATTCCGACGATGAACCTTACGAGAACGGCCATAGGTAATGGATTACATTTAAATATCTAGTAGTATGTGTATGTAGTATGATCTATTTACTGGTATTTGAAGTAGATGGATAAAATGTAGTATCAATTAAACATATAGAATTTTGAAATAATACCAGGTATCTATATAGTTACGTTTCTGTTTTATCTCTATTGCTTTTTAATATTATGTTTACCGTCTGGGAGATAATTAAAAATTAATTGGAATCAGAGAAAATGCCATAGCGGGCCACGTAAACAAAATCATGTAGTGCTTTTTGTAAAATCGTGAGCGAAGAACGCGTATTCCTTGCATCTTTCCTCTGTTTTAAACTATTTTAATCATTGTAGCATTTGAGAAAAACATGTTATTTGAGAAATCCAAAGTTAAGATTTTCATATTATTTCGTATTATACATATGTGTTTAGTATTATTATTTCGTATCTTCTGTATATTTTACGAATATCTACACACTTCCAGCGTATCCCTGGGCGGCGTGAGTCCGTCAGCGAAGTCTCAACGGCGGCGACAAGCTCGCTCGCCGTCTGAGCACGAGGACGAGCACGAGCGAGCCGCAAGGCGAGCTGCCTGGCGAGCTGCTAGACTGCGCTCGCTTGAACAGGTGCGTCATTGTTGCACGGGGTACACACACACACACACACACACACACACACACACACACACACACACACACACACACACACACACACACACACACACACACACATACACACACACCTATAGAGGGAGAGAGATAGGCACACACACACACCTATAGAGGGAGAGAGATAGGCACACACGCACACATAGAAAAGCAGCAAATACACGCATAGGAAAGGGTGGACACACCCACATAAACACAAACGAGAAGATGCGCACACACAAGCACTATAGAAGTGCTTACATCCAACACAAGTCAGACATTTCAATTGAAACACTGCCATACCTCCTGAACTTTCATCAACATTCGACGTATTGGTCAGTTGAAACACTTTTCTGTAGAACGTTGCCTTAAATATGATAATGATAGGTACATAAAGTGTGAAAATATCAAGCTGTAGGGTAAACGAGGATAAGGATCTATGAACTATTGACAAATTAGGTAATGTTTTAGAAATTCAAAACAAAGCATTTCCTGTTCGAGTATATTAGAGGGCAATAGCTTTCGAATAAAGAGGCTTGAATGATTAACATTTTAGGATGCAATTGAGTCACAAAAAGCGATTAAAAGCATGGTGGGCCCGGCGCATGACATCATAGGAGAAGTACCTCCGAGGGACAGATCTCCTTCAGAGGTAAATTTAACCTTTATTATGTGCCGACTGTCTTATTTATATTAACTAAAGCTATTTTTAGTGGAACGAACATTTGTATTAAAAAAAAGTTTTGTTATAATGAGGACAACAATCACTTTCAAACTTATAAATATTCATCCATATAATTTTACAGATTTTTATACATTTTATTTATTTTATTAATTTTATGTTCATTCCACTTCTATGTTAGAATGTATGTGTTAATCCATTATCTAATACATGTTTTGTTGTCTTTAACATCATTGTCATTAACATTCAAATATCCTGGTGATGCATTTATCACGTATCATGGTATACGTGACTTCACTACTTCACACTGTATTTCTGCAATATATTGAGAGTAAAAATTATAGCTTTCGAAACAGGTAGACAATGAACTAAACTAAACCAAATTGTTTAACTCGTATGTATCTGTGGTCGGGAGTATATGTCGCTTAGCTGGCGCATTGTGTACGTCTAATCGGGGTGTGTGTCACATTGGCTTTAAAAATTATAGAAATGGCCCCTGCCACGTATCGCGTTGCGTACAAAACCGGGGCCGATACTGGCCGTCAAGGAGAAGGAAAAATTATTAGACGAGAGAATAACGCTTCGCACGGAGGAATACGTGTGTCCCGCTACCGGCGAGACCAAAGTCCGAACTGTCGAGTACATTGAGAAAGTCATTGAGAAAGAGGTACTGCGATTGTAAATGCTAAAGTATACTAGAGGTCGCTGTACACAAGCAATGCCGTTTCGTGTGTGGTTTAATGTTGTTACATATTATGTGTGTATATTGATTGACGCTTAGCTTATTTAGGGACTGACTTGACTTTTTGACATATATTTCACTAGCGGGGCCTACACGCAAATAACTTCTACACTGTTGAAACACCGTTTAGTTAAGTGTAAATATAGCAGAATAGCAGCACATTATCACGAATGTTCGTTATGGTGACGGTGGAAAACGATCAATTAGTGTAGATATATTGATGTTTATATAATTAAATGTATGTATATATTTATTTGTTTATTGCATGATAATTGAGCATGGCATGTTAACGTTTCTTGTGCATTTGTCAGACCATACCTGGGTTCTAGACATGGAATCTTCACAACAGGAGTAATGGTTCGTTGAGTTTATTTAATACAGTTAATACCAAGCCGTACTTCAGTTTCTTTTATTTCTTCATTGCTACAACTGAAATACGGTTCATAGGATGATAATTGCTTAGCCTGATCGACGCTTTTTAGTTTTAGATAGTGCTATTTTACATTTAAGCATAACATGGGGCATGAAAATCATTCGAAAACATTAAAAGTCGAGTTCATTCGAACGCATTTCTAACGATACATAACCAGATCGTACCGATAGTTCATTTATTCATCAATTAAACGATAACTTTCACATTTTTATTCGGCTAGAATCTTTCATTCTCTCTATTTATTTTTACACCGATCATTGACAAGTAATATCTCTCCAGGTCGAAACGACGCAAGAGAAAATAATATCGTTGGAGCTGACGACGAGCCCCAGCAGCGAGACGGCGCCCACGGAGCTGGCGGGCGCGATGGGGCTGGGCGAGGGGGAGGGGGAGGGGGAGGGCAGCTCCCTCCAGCCTGACATCGTGCAGGTTGTCAACCCCCTGCTGGACGGCGGCGCGGGCCACGTGACCGCCATCCCCGTGGGGCCCGCGCAGAGACTCACCGCCTACTCGCAGCACCAGTAGGCCGCCCGACGCGCGAAACTAGAATATTTTTATTTTTCTTTCATAATTTTGCTTTGTCGTGCAAAATTCTTTATAAAGAAACGCGTAAAAATAATTTATTAGTTCACGGCGCGAACGTCCCGGCCGGCCTCGTGAGCGCCAGAACGCGCGAAAGACGCAGCATCCGCGGCCCCGACTCGCTTCATCCGAGCGACGAACTCGTTTGTAGATTTCTTCAGAACAACGAACGTTTTAATGTTTCCATCTTCTGTATTATAACTGTGATAATAAAATAGAAATTCCACCGATGTATAGAGGCCCGTCGAAGAAATCCACCAACGACTTTTTTTTTTATAAATCGTGCATTTTCTTATCACAATTATGTTTTATTTTTTTACTATTATTTCGCGACGGAGATTCGTGTACGAGATGCGTATCTATTTTGATATTGTACTTTGAATACTTTACGTATTGTAATATTTTCATTCCGTGCAAGATTTTATTGTTTGACTGAATGCCGATGCAGTACTTGTGTACTTTGGGAGCGATAAGGATTCATCGGGTCGGTAGGCGAGATTACTTAAGTGTAGGTACAAACTATCAGTCACATGTTTTATCAGATAGACAGACTATATTTGGCATCACAGTCTTATTCGTTCGACACTTTGATCGTTTTTAAGTACCTTTAACGTAGTTTATAATTTTTATTTTTGTATTGTCATCATTCGTACAGTATTTGTGTTTTAACTGGTGTATTATTTTAATTTAATAATTTTATTGTAACAATTATGTATGTGGTGCCTTAATTCTTAATGGATTAATTATTGTAAAATAGCGATTTTTAACAATGTCAACTCTATTCATAATGATAATAGATTCCAATTTAATTGTAATTATACAAATAGAATTTTTGCATTTGAACTTAGCGATGCTGTATTGTCTTTTTTAAATGTATAATTATTGTCTATTGACTAAATCTCAACAAATTGTATATTTCCGTTGATAAATGTTTTTTGGAAAATTATTTAATAGACTCATGTCAGTATGTACCGCGTGTTGATTGAGAGAGTGGTGAATGTGTGTCCTTTGTATCTTTTTAAGACTCTTTAGCTACATGTGGATTGTAAACTAATGGAAATATTGTATGTTTGTCCTATAAATGGTTTAATATATATTTTAATAAAATTATTTGGTTGTTTTATTGACTCTTACCCTGTATTTAAATTGGTGATATACGTAAATAAAACACATTACATCCAGTAAAACATTTAATATAGGTAATGGAAACAATAATAATAGGTATAACATAATTAAAATTAACTAAATATCTTATTATTAGTTATAAATTATAATAATCTTGACTACTTCTTTGGTGCAATGATGCCTTCCAGTTGGGCCTGAAATATAAAAAAATATGAAAATTATTCCAGTGCCTAACTAGGTATATATAGATATTATACTTGAGAGCTAGGTAATACGATTGTAGATTTTCTAACCTACCCATAATAAAACAGTCTGAAAATCATACAACGAAACTGAATTCAATATTACAACGAAATTTTTGCGAAAGAAAATTCAGAAAATAACCATAGATCATAGAACAGTATAATGGATAATAATTCATAATTTTTGTAGTTACAATGTTGTAAGAAAACCAATTTGCAAAAATCTACTCTATTTTAACTTTGAATAAGGTTGAAAATATGCAATGAAATACTAAAAACGTACCTTCAATTGCGCATTAGTCTTCTTCAAAGCAAGTAATTCTTCTTGATGACGCTTTTCTTCAGCGACGCGGAGTTCAGCGGCTCGTCTCTCTAATTGTTCTGTTTTCTGTTTCAACTCAGTACACTGCTTCTCAAGAGCGGATCGCTCAGCCTCGAGCTTGGCCACTTGATCCATTAAGTCCGATTTACCTTGTTCAGACTAAAATCAGTAGAATTATTGATTATTTATTTGCGAAAAATCTAGAGATCTGAAGTTAATTATTCGAATATTTATTATAACATTTTTTTTGTAGAACCACACAAAGCATTTCAATTAAAAGTGAGAGAAGGTGAATAAATACAATAAATTGCAAACAATCGATACGCAGCGACGACATTAATTGCCCTTGTCACTCATACCCTCGCTCATACCTAATCATTTTGAGTCGTAACATGCCTAAATTTGTATGCTTGAAAAGCATTTTGAAACGAGTTGCTGACTTAGTTACTAGGTACTTATCCATTTAAAACATTTGTGTTCAGTTATTGATTATAACAACAAGTTTTAGGAAATTAAATCTAATTAACCTGTAATGCTTTTCGCATTCCGAATGCAATTGAACTACAATACAGGGTTTGGTAAGCCTCCATAGTGATTCTCGCTTCATCACGCACTCGCAACAGCAGTAATCCCCTCTCACCACAGTTTATTGTTACCTAAAAGTAAATAAGTTTTATTCCTTAGTAAGCTTTAATTTAATTTCATATGATTATGAAAATAATTGTAGGTAACATGATCAACGTCCCTATTCTAACCAGAAATTACAAACCTTATCTAAAATTTTTAAATTGTTTGGCTAATCTAGAATTTTTATAATTTTACGTAAACAAAAACCCCAATAAACTTACTTGTCGTATCAACTCGTCGAAGCATTGTGTATAGAGTTGTCTACGAACGGGACAAATGCCCGTTTCACGGGCCTGCCTCTGTTGCAAGCGAGTGTCTAACATTTCTTGTAGATTTATTACATCGAGTCTTGTGGCGGGAGTCGATGATATCTAAGCATGTAAAAAATAAATGAGGAGGTACAGAAAAATTGTTGTAGTATGTAACTATACGGATATTCCTAGTAGGTGGTAATGATTAAGATTACCTTCTGGGTCCATATTTGGCCATCTTCTTCCCATTCCTTGGGAGGTAAGATAGCATTTAAAATTTCCTCTGTTTCGCGTTTGGCTTCTGTTGGTACACATGGCTGTGCCGCTGTGCTAATACTTGGCGGTTGCTATAATGAATTTAAATAAAAATGTAATTTGATTAATGATCATATTAATTGTCTTTTTTCCTGCCTTAGAAGCTGAATAATGATTGGGATGTAAATATTACCTACCGCTTTTTCCGGTTGTTTGGTCACTAAAACTGGATTATCATAACGAACTAGAGTATCCTCCGCAGAAACTGGTGCCCTTTCACCCATTTTTGATTATAAAAATATTTTATTGTAAACCGATTTGACTGTTTTTGAGTTGTTTATCAACAATAGTGGTAACTATAGCAACCACAACTTCACGAGATAGCTATGATATCCATAGTGGTCTAAAAAATTTTTAGTTGCAATAATACGTTTTTCACCACCACTAATATCCTGAGCTATGCTATTCTCGAGAATAGCATAGCCACGGAATACTTAATAGTAGACATGGCATAGCTCAAGCAAGATACTAGTGAATAAGAAAAGATAGGAAGATGAACATAACCTACTGATTAATATTATACCTATTACTAGGAATAAAAAATGGGAGTAATACTTTATTTTAGACATAACAATTGAGGGTGTGCGATTGGAGCCTATAAATTATGTAAGGTAACGAATGTAACAATGTAGTTAAAAGCTCAGTTTCCAAGAGCATTTCTATGTACTGCTCAGTGCTCTTATTTAAAACCCAGCCTTTAATAACTCAGGCCCCGGAATCACAGACACAATAGAAAATCTATTGTGTGATGTGTCATGGACCGATCGGGCCGTTCGGGGCTCAATGGGTTAAATGAGCCTTCAGCCGTTTCCTGCTTTTGATCAATAAAAAAAAACCTGTGGGTATACTCACTTATAGCTAAATTATAGCAGTAGGTATAGCTAAAGCTATGATATATGATAAAGCTCATGATATTAGGTACGCCACACGGCTTATAAGTATAGTTATATAGTAAGCGAGATAGTTCAATCTGTAATGCCTTTGCATTTGGTAGTAATTACAGATTATTTTAATAATATTAATTGTTCTATGATAAATGATCGTTCGAAGTAATGTAAAAATTTAAAAAAAATTGTATTAAAAATTATATTAATTGAATAAGGATACAATTTCGTCAGTAGTTTATAAATTACACCATTATTTTATGTTTGAGTAAAATAAAATACATGTTTATGTAGAAAATGTTTTATTTCTCATAATTACGCCTATCTACATGTGTTTCATCAATACACACATACTGCACTTAACAAACATCCAATTACACGCATACACACAACTTATCAACGGGTGCGACTTAAGCAAATACCTAATTAATTTATAAATACGTACTTAGAAACGCTCGAATATTTTCGATTATATGAATGGTTGATTAACAAAGGTTTGATGAAGTTATTGTTAAAAAACATTATAAAATATTAGCAAATGTAATTATAAGTTTTTTTTTAACAATAGGTTAATTTACTTATTTATATTATTTTGTGTGCTTATTCAAGCTTAGGAAAGTACTTTGTGTAAAAATAGATTGGAATATACAAATATTTTATACTACGTTTGATTGATAAGTTTAGTATCCTTTACTACTGAGGTATTTTCACGAATGAAGTTTTCATACAACATATAGAACTACTAAACTGTACAAGTGGATCGGGCAAATTAATTTCAAAGTAAAATAAATCCCCTCTTTTGAATAGGTAGGTAATTATAATATATTTTCTGGACAATTTTTTTACCAACTTCAAAATTCTAAATGTTACCAATTTCTCTGACAATTAGACCAATTTCCAAAAACTTTTTTAACACCTTGACATACACATTTTAGACTCTAAAACACGAAATTCCCATTCTTCATTGATAACCATTCACACTACACTATAAACTATTGAGAATCGCTGCTGGAGCTCGAGCTCGAGTCCGTGGACATAACTTCGACGTCCTCTTGTGCGGGCGCATCCTTCCCGCGTCCGTCGATAGCGACCGAGTTCCCGCCGCCCACTGACATGTGTAACTCGCCTGACGGATGCCATGTGAATTGATTCGTGGCTGACGCAGGCACTGGAAGATAAATTTTTAATTTATAGATATTGGTATGGGAGTTTGTGGAATATTCCAACTTATATTATAAATGCGAAAGTTTATGAGGATGGATGTTTGTTACTCTTTCACGCAAATACTAACGATGATTACAATGGGGTTACGGGAACTATGCGGGTCGGGCGAAACCGCGGGCGGAAATCTAGTGTGTAATATTTTCTCACTCCTAAACAATGCTTCTTGCTTTATATTAAACTATCTGTTCTGAATAAAGAAGTTGTAGTGGTATCTTACAAATAGTTTAAATTCAAGATTTTTAAAACAATATCTCTATCAAGTAATAATTCTGGAAACAAAATTTAATATCTTTAATTTTTCTGATGAATTAAACATAATAATATGATATGCCTATTCCAACAGCAAGTTAATATCCAATTTTAAAGCTAGCTAGCTTAGAGGTATTCTTCCAAGTATAAATAAAATTCATCAAATACTAACATTACAATATAATACAGGAAAATAATACATAACACAAAAATCTAAACAAAACAGAACCCTAATTACTACAACACCTAACGCTGTACAAATAAACAAGCTGATAGTAATATTAACATAACATACTTTCGTTCGTAATTACTAATTAGGTGATAGGTTCTTACCTCCTCCTGTAGTGATTCTGTGAAGATCGTTAAGAGTGGACGGTGCATGGCCGTTGAGAGGCAAATCACATAATCTTCCGAGCATTCCCAGTCGCATCTCGAGATCAGTTGGGTACGGCCTGCGAGGGTCTCCCGGTTGCCAGGACAGTGGCGCACTGACTGCATTTGATGCACTTATCCTGTAATCATGAATAGTTTAGCAAGAGGTAAGATATTAAGCACAGAATTTTCTGCAATTAATTAATAATACAATTAGGAACTTGTATACTTAGTATGAGTAAAATGATTCAATTAGGTAATCAGATTAAAAAAATTGGTTGTTTGTAAAGTAGGTTTACGATCGAGATGTTTACGTGATAACATAATGCAGTGGCAGCGCTCGAGATGAGACGGGAGATCGGTCCGTCTCTCTCTCGTTATACCTGCGATCGCGCTCGTGAGGTTTTGGTGTGACACAAGTTTCTGAACATGTCACCCGACTAAAACGATTTTAAAAACGTTATCACGTTAAAACAAAACTTTCTCTTCTTTTAAACATATTAACAATAGAAATAAAATGAAAAATTTATATGACAATGTAATTAATAATAATATTTAATGGACAATAAAGCATGTGAAACAATTCACAAAGAAAATCTTACCTATGAGCAAACTTAATCAATTCTTCTGATGGAACCGGCCTCTTTCTTGATTTGACAATTGATGCTAACTTCTGTCTAGCTTGATATAATGATGTAGCCAATATTTGTTCTGCATCTTTTAGTTGCCGTTGCAAATGATATATGTCTTGATCCTAAATGTGACATGTTATATCAATGAGTTAGAGTTATATCAAGGAATCTATCATAACAAATAAATACATAAAAAAATGTTACCTTATTGTCTACTTCAGCTTTCAATTCATTCATTTTCTGTTGAATTTTCGCTTGCTCATCTGCTAATTCTAATGTTTTCTTTAACTCTTGATCTTTAGAAAGTAGAAGATCAGTTAACTGTGCATGATCAGCCGCTGAGAGTTTTTGAGATTTTGGAGCAATTGCTACTTCTATCATTTCTCTGAAATAAAAACCAACGTTATAATACTATCATGGAACATTCAACATGGAACAGTACAGAGATAACTGTAAATTTTGATATTCTAAGTTCGAGTTCGAGTTCACTGACTTCATTAAAATAACCATGAGATAAATCCCTTGCTTAGTCTCTAGTTATATAGGCTTTATTTTATTGGTATATTTAAGCACAAAACACTTACTTAGCTATTAGTTCTATATCATCAATCAGCGACAGCAATCTATCTCGGGTGCTCAAATGTGATGCCATAATGTACGTAAGTTAACGGCAGTGTGAAGGTTCTCTTTTAATTGTTTTCTGTATAAGTTGTTATATCTGCACACAGTTATTTTACATTTTATAAGAATATTAAAAAATAAACAAGAACAGTGCATTCGCCTTTGCTTGATTTGACATTGACAGTAACGATTTGACGCTGTTTATTTGACATTCACCGTCATCATACGAAATTAATGTTGCCATTTTCTTAAAAGAAAAATTCGTTCCATTTTTTTTTAATTCAAATAATGGTTCACAGTGTGGTTCACACGTAATGGTTTTATTGCTAATAAATACTCAATAAATAATGGTTTTATTATAAACGTAAACATTTATTAAAATATCGCTTTTATTAGCTTCACCCGTATTTTTGTTTGTACCTAACGTATTCCTTTAGAGCAGGGGTTCCCAACCTTTTTTTGTCTACTGCCCACTTTAAGAATAAATTATTTTTTAACGCCCCCCTTTTTAAACATACTTAAAAAACGCTAAGTACTTATAACTGATTATTGAAACGCAACTTTATAGTAGAGTATCTTTTATTGAAAATAAAACAAACATAATCAATTCTTATATAAAAACTAATGTGAAGGTTGAATCTGATGCTGTTCAATAAGTTTGTTGATATCAGGTTCCAATTTACTCAAAAACAGCCGCAAGTCGCCACGTTCGGTAACACGCAAACGATTTCTCTTTTTAGTAAGCAGCGTTGCCACAGCACTAAATCCACGTCCACACAAATATGACGATGGGAATGCTATCAAGAATCGTTGAACAATTGACCACAATCCAGGGTACAATTGTGGGATCGGTTTTTGTAGCCAAAATTCTTGATATCCATTTTTAAACTTGATTTTTGTTTCTTCGTTTGTTGTCAATTCTATAAGTTCTTCTTCCAGCTGAGGTGACATTGCTGTGTTGACATTTGAAAACGGATCCAACACCCAGTCTGGTATTTCCAAGTTTAAAATGTCCTGGTATCGTTCGGTGAAGTCAATGTGGAGGTTTTCCAAATGTTGGCAGTAGGCAAACAAGTCGTCGTTACTGCAAAATACTGATAAATTCGGAAAATTGTGAAACTCACGTCTGCCCATATTCTTTTTGTGCAGAAGCAGTTTGGCTGCGAAAGCAGCAACGACATTTTTTGTTTTAATTAAATTTAGTTCATCGCCTTGCAGTTGGAGGTTCATGTCGTTGAACAGTTTATACAGGTCTGTCATGTAAGCTATATCATTCTTTGATGTTATGAGATTGTTGCGCAGTTCTGTATCTTTAGTTTCCAAGAACTCTATCACAGAGTCAAACAGGTTGTAAAATCGAATCAGACAATTGCCTCTTGACAGCCAACGAACTTCAGTATGAAGCAACAAACGGTTGAAATCTTCGTCATTAGTAGCACAAAGCTGATGAAATAATCTATCATTCAAAGAGCTGCTACGGATTTTATTGACTGCTTTGATGACATATTGCAGTGATTGAAATAGTCGTTCACTTAAGTTTCTAGCAACCAAATGTTGTCTATGAATAACGCAATGTATAGCAAGGACATCTGGAATTTTATTCTTTAAGTACGCTATGAAGCCTTTATGGCGCCCTGTCATAGCCGGAGCGCCATCCGTAGCAACTGATATAATATTTTTCAAAGGAATCTCTTTCTCTTCACAAAACTTTTCCAATGTATTGAATATGGTTTCGCCTTTTGTATCTGTCTCCAAATTTCTGGCAAACAATAGTTCTTCACGTATTTTCTCATCTTTAATAAACCTCCCGTAAGATAGCAACAACGCTTCATTAGTTGGTAAAGTGGACTCATCGAGCTGAATTGAGAATTGACTAGTCCTCAGATGATTGCACAATGATTCTTCAATGTTTTCAGCCATTTCATCAATTCGTCTTTGCACAGAATTATTACTCAAAGGAATTTTTCGGATAATATCTGCGGCCGGTTTATGAAGCACAGTAGTTATTACTTCCTTTATTGCTGGCAAAATTAACTCTTCTCCGATGTTGTGTGGTTTGCCTTTTTGAGCAATTAACAAAGAGATATTGTACGAAGCTCGAAGTCCGTCGTCATCTTGCTTAGCAGCCGCCGAAAATAGTTTTGATACACTTGGCTGAGTATTATGCTTCTTCTCTAGGTCTTGAAAATATGCTACATTCTTGTCTTTCTTATCTGGATGCATTTTATTCAAATGATCTTGCAGTCTTGAAGGCTTCATTGCTTCGTTCGAAAATGTTTTTAGACATAGAAGACACAAAGGCGACGACGGGTTTGTGGGATTTTCAATAAATCCGAATTTAATATATTCCGCAGAGTATTGCCGTCTCTTCTTTTTTACTTCCGACATTGTTTTGTTTTGAGAAATACGTAAGTGTTGAAATCAAGTACTGCTTATCTATTATGCGCGAAACCGCAAATGAAAATAAAATAAATTTACGTCGTTTATATAGGATTGCATAAGCAGCACGCACCAACAGGAATAAGACATCAAACGTGCATAAACTCGTTTATCTCATTCGACGCCCAATCGTACTCGACAAGCAAGAACAAGTATTATAGAACCAGCCGATTGATACAGGAATGTACAAATCGGATTATTTAACAAAAACTTGTTAAAACATGATTGCCCGCGGTCTATTATATCGAACCGATTTTGAGCTATATCTTAATTAATATTAGTTGATGTTCACAAGATGTCGACTCTCGAAGTCGAGAGCTCAGTCGGTTTCTAAGAGTCTTCCTAGCTAGGTAGATGAAATTATAAATCGACCCCAAAGCCCTACACAACGCCCCCTTTTTTTTCTGGGTCTCTTACCGCCCCCCTTTAGGCCTGCAGCGCCCACAAGGGGGCGTTATCGCCCACGTTGGGAAAGACTGCTTTAGAGTTTAGACCGTGGGTCTAAAATATCCTATATTTCCGTGGTTATATCGGACTCTTATCGACCAAATCCCCACTGTGTTCCATCCAGCCTGCAGTGTCACCTTGGTCCATCTATTTCACGAGTTGCATTATAATATAAAGTACTAACTAGCATTCCGCCCGTGGCTTCGCCAGCCTGCAGTGTCACCTTGGTCCATCTATTTCACGAGTTGCATTATAATATAAAGTACTAACTAGACTTAGCATTCCGCCCGCGGCTTCGCCTACGTTTTCAAAGAAAAACCCGCATAGTTCCCGTTCCCGTCGGATTTCCGGGATAAATTATTCTATCCTATGTCTTTATCCAAGTTACCCTCTATATGTGTGCTAAATTTCATTGGAATCGATACAGTAATATTTGCGTGAAAGAGTAACAAACATATAATACATATTATATTTTAAAGTACATACACATACATCCATCCTCACAAACTTTCGTATTTATAATATTAGTAGGATAGGGTAGGATAGGATATTGTAACATTGATAAAATACAAAATAAACAATTTATTACAATCGTGGCGCGTGTCGGAAACCTGTCGTGTCAATGTCGGATACCTGTCGTGTTGATGTCAGATACCTGTCGTGTCGATGTCGGATACCTGTCGTGTCAAATTTTATGGGTCTAATTCGAAACCATTCTGTATCAAACAAAAAAATAATCACGTAAATCGATTCAGAAACCTCGGCGTAATCAGTGTACATACATAAAATACCACAGTGTACATACAAATTAAAAAATAAAATACCTATACCAGCCGAATTGATAACCTACTCCTTTTTTTTGAAGTCGGTTAAAAAGGAAATTATATTTGTGAAATGTATTCCTTTTTCCATAATACACTTTTCTTCGTTGCGATGCTCTTTTTTAATTTTTATACTTACAGTTCTTTTTTGTTTTTAGTTAATTATTTTATTTTATTTCTTAACGGTATAATAATATGTAAGTGTTTATAATTTAATTGTTTACTGTAGTACGTGTTTACTCAATAATTATTGTGTATTAAGTTCTAACTGCTATACAGTCACTATTCTACGCGGACGAAGTCGCGGGCACAGCTAGTAAATATAATTAATATAAATATAAAACTGTACTGTAAACTGTAAAGCGAAAGTTCTCGCGATGGATTGTTGTAAAAATTTCTAAGTAGTATTTCTACTTCATACTACTTACATAAAAATACATATTATCTATGACGTAAGTATGCGGTACATTCTCTCCTCTACTTTTCGTTCGCAGGTAGGTAATAATAATGTTATAGTTGTGTAATGCAAAATGTTAATGAGTTAGCGTTACCTATAGATCATTGACATAATATCCTTTCCATTTACGTGTTTTATACGAAGCGTCATCGTTTCATAGTCTGCACTTTGTATGTATTATAGAACCGGCTCCGATCATGCAGCCTGTGCATGATAGTAAATAAAGGCCACCATACATTTGTAGCAAGGTCTGAAGTGGGGGGAGGGAAGCGCCGGCCACGCGGTGAGCATGCGCACACCACGTGCTGCTGAGCCGTTATTACTGTGCCAAATTATTTTTTTTTAATCAATAAAATTGAGATGTTTTTTTTTTGATTAAGTTAGTTTCTTTAAATTTATTAATGTGAGTTGGTCACTACATGACTTTCGATGTAAAAAAAATAATTTATGAGGCATAAAATACATAATATTATAATGGACAATAATATATTGAAGTAAATGACGCTACGTATAAGTTACACACACTTTATCGATCGTATTGTATCGTTTACGTATACATATATTATGTCGAAACTCCTCCTTTTTTAATTCGGTTAAGAAGGTATCATTTTTATATTGGTAGTGTTGTTAATGCATTGCCTTATAATTTATAATATCGTAAAAGAAAAAATAGAGCAAAGCTTTAGTCAGTTTTAATGCATTTGTTATGGTGAACAGCTGTTATATGATACATTGGAATGAGCTCACTAATAACCGATCCCTGTCACAACATGGACACAGAGCAAAAATATGCAGATACTAAGTGATTTCACATAACGTGAAACTTTGAAACAATTCTTCAAATTTGTTACTTTATGTATTCAACGATGTTATCCTATCGACTATTTAAGATTAATGTGTAAAAAGTAATAAAAATAAATCATTTTGCGCCTTTGCATGTTGATTGTTATTGTGGTGTACTGAGTATTGAGTTACTCTGTGGCCTGCATTCAAACGCGGGGGGTGTGGGACGGAGGGGTCGAGAGCATTCGATCGCACGGCACGGTGAACGCGGCAAAGTTTCAGTGCAAGTTTGGCAGTAGGTAGAGGTGAAATTGGCATCTCTGCCAATCTAATGGAACATCGTTCCTTCGAGCAAGTTTCAGCCGCGGTAGTCCTACACAAGTCAAACATTCGCCACAAACGTGATAACTGTCGTAAACAACAAATCCTGCTATTGCTATTATGTTGTTTAAACGGATCATCGAAGGAAAGTCGATGTTGAACGCTGATGTTAAGAAGGATAAGACTCCAGAGAAATGTTCTCGAAGGAAATCGGAATGCGACGGATGTGGAGAGCATTCCACGTAAGTCTCTAAACAATTTCTCAATCTCATCCATATCTCATCTTCAAAACCTGAAAACGGGATTTGCATTTTTTTGGCACTAGGTATAATAAAATCTCTATCCTGTAGTTTATAAGACAGAATTCATCCCCAACCCTGAAAGTTTATAATAAATATTAAATATGTGGTACATACCGATACGAAACAATTGTTGCAAAACAGTGGATTCGTTGCGCATTCCATGTAGAGCTGAAACTATATAAATAAACATATAAAAACGCATAAGAACCTACCACAATATTTATCAATGAACTACATTTCGTTTCGCTTCGCTTCGGTGACAGAAAACCTTTATACAACCTTGATACAACCCTTTACATAGGTAGTAGAAATTATATTAAAAAATATAGAAGGCAGATAATAAAATTTATAAAGATTAGATACAAAATATAGGTACCTCCCTATTTTGGATATAAAAATATAGGTATAAATTATAAACGGCAATCGTGCGGCAATCCAATTAGTACGATATGTCTGTGTCGTGGCCATATCGTAGATTTGCTCATTTCATGAAATGGCCAATTTAGTTTGGCCAGATCGTTAAATCGTCAACGTTTCACGATTTGGTCATCCACATTTGGCCAGATCGTCGATCTGGCCAAACATGGATGGCCATTTCACGAAATGCGACCATTTTTGTTTCTTTTTTAAAAACTAAAAAGCGATTCGCTTCTGGCACTCGCCGGCCGCTGCCGCGGCACGCTCGCTTTGCTCGCTCGGCTCGTGCGTTGTTTATTAAAGTCTAACCTAACCTAACCTAACTATTTTCTATTGAAAAAACCATTCGCTTCTGGTATTCGCCGGCGCTACCGCGGCACTAACTTAAATGACAATAAACAAGTTCTTAAAATATTCTGAATTTTTTAATGTTTTATGGACTCTCTAAGATATTTTATACGATCTGGCCAAATGTCGATGACCAAATCGTGAAACGTTGACGATTTAACGATCTGATCAAACTATGTTGGCCATTTCATGAAATGAGCAAATCTACGATATGGCCTCGACATCTGCAATGTAGAGACAAACTTATTTACAGTTTTTTGCAATAATGGCAAAAGTTTATAAGGGCAAGTATTGTGGCATTTATAGTGGAAAAATAATTTTCAACCTTAAAGCCAGTAATTAAAATTTATAATTGAGCCGTCCATCGTTTTCCCTTACAATAAATCGTATTGCCATTCGCGCATAATAATTGTTATTGAAATTGAATGACTTTGTCTTTTATGGCATATCCTCTATTTGATAATAGCAAAGTACCTACTTGACCTAAATATGAGCTAATAATATATTGATTAAATCTAGTTTATTTACACGTATTTGCATATGAGCAATGTTTATTCTTGGTGAAAGGATAATTGAAGAAATGGCGCCTCGGTTTACTTTATTTATTTCATTTCGGACAATGACGATCAAGTTAGTATCAAGAAAATAATTATTGCAATATTAAATTTAAATTACATTATTATCAATATGGACATAATTATATGGAAATTTTAAATTCAAACATACCTTAAATGAGATGTTACTCTAGTTTTTCGGGACGCATCGGCCGACATTTCTGGAATGTTCTTCATCACGTTCAATTTTAGCCGTTATGTATACTTAGTCAATAAATAAAGAAATCATTAGGAAATAGGTAGTAATATAGTAGTACCTACATACCTAACTACTTGCCTTATTTTCTGCTTATTTCTGCAAAACTTTCAATTAGCTGTGATAGCCTAAGAGCAACTGTTGATATTTGTAATTTTGTATAATAGGTACGTAACTACCTACCAAAACAATGAAAAGCGTGAAATATTTATCAAAGTAGGTTCAAGTTTCAACAGCTAATTATAAGAAACTTAGCTGTTTCTAGAATGTCTGATAAACACAAGAAAATGAAAACATAACACATACAGCTCATGTTAACAATACCGTATAAATATCACGATGTTTAGTAACAATTGAAGAATCTGGAAGCAATTTAATATTTTTTCATTATTAGGTCTGAAATTAAAAAAATACTTTAACATAAAAACTAGGTTTAGGTGGTCGTAGGATATCATTGAGGACCATTGTGTTTGGCAAGAAGTCAGTTAAAATACTTCAAGATATAAAAATTAAAATTATTAATAATTCATAATGATAAATATTTGATTACTCAACTCAAGTAAAGAACAAATAAATTCTTAAATGTAATGAAAATATTATGATTGTGTTAGTAGGTACACCTACCAGTTTTAACGAGTTCAAAATCAGTAAATAAAAACTTAAACGTTCCTCGTTCTTTATCAATGTCCGTAAAATTCCTGAGTGGAAAACTCTTTTCTTCGCCGCTTAAATAACAAGTAGACAGCTCAATGATAACATTATTAATAACGAAGAATTCACAAACATGAATTATACATATTTATCTTTATAATTTAATTACTTTCTTGTAAATGTACGGTAATAAGCTACATATTGATCAATAATTTAATTAATTGCCTTGTTATTGTACTTTCTTAGTCATGTTGTTTTCAAGAGAAGATCCGGGGGCTCGTCTGCAAATTCCGATAGCGAAAAGATACGTGACGATACTATTGACGCTTTAGGGTCAAAATAACAGAGGTCTCAGAGATACCCTCTTGAAATATGGTTCTTAATATAAATCATGTGCCTACAGAGTATTGCTCAGTTTTACTTTATTATTCAAGTCAGACGAATGGATTTTAATGATTCTGTTTAAAGATTGTCGAATGTTCGTTCATGTAATTTATATTCAGTCCGTGTATTCCTTTTGTATGTATTCAAAGTTATTAAGCCGATAATCCGTTTGCAGTATTCTAGAGGAAATGATGAAGATGGTGCTACTAGGTGTTGTGTTGTGGGCTGGAGTGACTTTTGGGAGTCATGTCGCACCCTACCCGTTGAACCTGATCGTAACCACAGGTAACTATTAAAAAATTACATGTATACGTAGCTCTATTTATTAGGTACTAAATCCGATAGGTACTAAATAAACTGTTTATTGCAGAATTCATTCATCCACCTCCTATGTATGATTTCCCGTTTCCAAGCGCCGACAATTTGAAGAGATTGCCGCCTGTCACAGCAGTGCATACCAACAAGTCGATAAACTTCAGTAAAATGTCGATAGCGATGCTTGAGCGCTTGGAGAACAACCTAGAGGCGTCAGGAATTAAGCCTCAGCCAGGATCTGCTGCTCAGGGATTGGCCATCGCTGGTTTCCCGTCAAGTGACGCAATGAGATATGAAAAGTCATCCATGACCATTTCGAAAGCATCTCAAAATCTAGTATGGACTCGTTGCACAAGGTTAGTGTTACAAATATGAAATATGTAAACAATTTGAATGCAAATTTTTAAGTTTTTTGTAACTACGTAACATTTTTATGAAATTTTTTTTTCAAGCATTAAGTAAACTAAATTATGTGTGAGGTGGGGTCGTTAAACTTATGTATTGTGATAAAGATTTGTTATCAATGTTTTTGCAAAGTGGGTGTTCCGATAATAGTCCTGACCTCGACGAGTCCGAATCGGAATTTCTTGTGTTGATTTTTCATGACCATCCAGGCGGCAGGCACTAATTTAAAATTAAAGGTTCCTCTATTCTTTTTCCACAAAAATTGTTTGTACTGAAAATTTATGCGTTGCATGCGCTGAATTATAGAAATTCAAAAACATTTAAAAGCCACTTCAAATATCCATCTCACAAAAGTAAATACAAAATCTCAGTATTAAGAAAAAATTCTCCATTTAGATACGGTTTGGCGCATGATGAGTGCGCGAGCTTCATAAGCACCCTGAATTTGCGGGAAAGTGAATTTGGAGGAGAATGCGCGCAGTTAGAGAGGTTCACGTGTCGCACGAACAAGATGTCATCCCGTTACCGCACCTTCGATGGCTCCTGTAACAACCCAGTGCGATCTTCCTGGGGGCAAGCGCTTACGGGATACAAACGCCTCCTCCATCCTAGATATGCTGATGGTATTGAAGAGGTTAGGATGATAATTTAATCTTTTAACTCTTCCTTAAAAATTATTTCAAAAATCTGTCAATAATCTGAATTTCCTCTTTTTTAACTTAAGTATTCTGTTGAAACTTTGTCATAATTATCAAGCTGAATTTTATCTTTTTGATAAAAAATTTCATTCATTTTGTATCTGTATTGTTTAAAATTATATCTAAGTCACCTTTCTTGCACTTTTCACTTCAATTGCTGTAATTGAAGAGATAAGAATTAAGTTCTGTAAATTCATTCAACAACGAAATCAATCATGTTTTATAAACAATTTTGGCTCATTGTATTGTGTTTGCAGCCACGTCGTGCCTTAAGCCACAAGGAGCTGCCTTCAGCTCGTCTCGTGAGCAACAAATTAGCCAGTAACTTGGATGTACCAAATGAGAAGAAGACCATCGCTTTGGCGGTGTGGAGTCAGTTTGTTTATCATGACCTGGTTCATACGCCTGTGAGGAAAACAAGTAAGTTTATGAATAATTTGTTTGCAGCATTTTGAACTTAATATCTACCAAAAAGAAAAAAAATATACCGGCCGAATTAATAACCTCCTCCTTTTTTTTGAAGTCGGTTAAAAATAATTTGTATAATAATTATAAAATTACTACGCCATAAGGCATATCATCTTGTTTTTAATTAAATTATGGCATTTAAACTTATTCTTTGAAAAATCAGACAATTTTATTTTATTACTCCTCATTTAAGTCAGAAAAAGTTTAGGTAATATCCTTAACGAAGGATGATGCTATATTTAACAAGTTCATCATACGATGCTAAATTGATGATTAAACATAACCACTTGAATAAACACAGTTACGTAACGAGGCAATTGACATTTAAGACATTCTTATAATTTGAAAAAAAGATAAGGAATTATTGTATTCATTCACCTAGAAACATCAAATGTAAAAAGATAACTTGCAATCTACTTTATTTATACTCTGATCGTACATATTAAAAAAGCAAGCTTTTATGTGAACTGCATTCCAAACGTTCTACACTGCGCAAAATAATACCTTACAAAAAATCAATTTTGCCCCTACAATTTCTAAACTTCACAAATACAAAAAATATATATCAAAAAATTAAAAAAAAAAAACAACCTTTTTTTCCTAGTTCACACCGACCAAACAATCCGTTGCTGCGACACCACAGGGCTGGGTCTAACACCACGGTACTTACATCCCAGTTGCATGCCGATCTCCGTACCAGATGAGGATCCGTTCTTCAAGAACAAGTATGTCACTTGTATGGAGTACACGAGATCGGTCACTACGTATAGAGGGGACTGCACTTTCGGAGCTGCTGAACAGGTAAATATAGTAGTTAGTGGTAGTGAAAAGTATTTGGTAGTAGTATGTGGTAGTTTTACTTAGTACGCCCGTTTGTACATAGTGTAATTTGTATCAATAAGTAGTAGTGAATCGTTTCGCAGTTCGCATTTTTAGCCGAAAATTAGTGAAGCGTCCGCGTCGGTTCGTTCAAATAATTTTACCTGCACGAGGATATAAATATACCTGCTGTATTTTAGTATCTTATATTAAATGCAGCAGGTTTTTAATAAAATCAAGAAACATTCGGTAGTTGCTTTATTTAATAAAAAATGGACGATAACCGGAAGTGAGCATTTCCATGTTTGGATTAAAAATAAACCTTGAAACTATTTTGGTTCTCTGTTCGTGTTAGAACGATTATGTATTATATTAGTCTATAAAAAATCAACTAAATATCTATCGACATACAATAATTATATTTATAAATTACATCTTATCCTGTAAAATAATATCATTTTAGGTAAATGTACAAAACTCCCTAAATTTTCTTAAATAAAAACACTATTGTTTCACTTGTCTATCATATACCTATATTTATTTATAACGAAGTAGTGATAGATAAAGCCGTGCTTATAATAACTAGTAATAGCAGTGTAAGTAATTATTTTTATTGAGGTCCTGATAAACGATGTTTGTCTGTACATTTATGGCTCATTTGACGTCATTGTGTTTACTATACATATATATACCTTGTAATGCGATATTATGTAAAACTTAGGTCTGTGGTGCAAATAAACAATACACACATTCTAACAATTATGTACTTGACACTTATTTGTTTGCCCATGATCAAATAACGGCATATATTAACATACCTGCACGACAATCAGTTAACTATATGCAAGTTTGAATATTAAAAAAAAAGAGTTCTCTTTCCTTGCAATTCTCTACTTTTCGTTTTCATAACATTTTATCTTAAAATCAAGCATCTTATTTATATACATACTTTGAACCTATTTGTCTAATAAATTACAAATGATAATTACAATTTATTGCGCATTGTTTATTCTTAATGATGATGATTTATTACTTTTCCTTTTCCTTCCTTAATATGTCGATATATTTTTAATGACGCAATAATTGATAGATAATACATAAATAAAAAATATGGAAAGGCAAGGAATATCATAAGAAATATATATTATATCTATATATTTACATATATTGCAACCCGCATTTACCCGGTAATTGTGAAAGGAGAGAATAGAAATAGGTAGATGAGACATTTGCCTGACGGAGTAAAATGTTCTGTCTTCAATCTGTTTTACACCATGTCCTTCTTCTACATTTTGTATGAAAGAGTTTTGGAAAGGCGTCGAGACGGCACGCCACGGTTGTGCCACGGTTGTGCCACGGTTGTGCCACGGTTGTGCCACGGTTGCGTTTGACCCGCGCCTTAGGTAGATGTAGGAACCAATATCGCGTGGTTAATATTATGCACATTGCACACAGCAATATCAGATGTTAAACTAGAGACAAAATAAATAATAGACTATTTTCTATAGACTATAACAATACCACTTACGTACCTAGCTAAAAGTTGTTATGATTAAAAATAATAAGTTAGTATTCTTTTGAAAACATTATCTACTACGTATTAAATTACAAGTATTAAACATATTTTAAATAAAAGATTTGTTTATTCTCATAATAAATTATTAGGTACATAGAAGAAGTACGTGGTGCAAAACAGATTGAAGAGGTGCGCTTATGGCATAACAACATTTTATAAGAAACGATTTCACGACGGGTGTATACAATATTATGATAAAAAGTTATTATTTTAAATACGGTGAACTTACTTTCAAAGTTCATACTTATTTATTACATTGGAAACAACAATGATTAATACCAAGTAGCATAACACATTAATTGAGTGCGTTACCAATTTACTAGTCCAAAGATGAATCATCATTAATTACTAATGGATTGCTAGATTTAATACAATGAATAGTTTGCTTAATCCCTTGTTATATTATATAGGCATTGCAGATTATTATACAACCGTTGTCATCAGAATTACCTTTTTTATGCAGTTTGTCGATAATAATGAACGTTTAAATAAAAGGTGTAGGTATCATCTGAACATTTCTAGACTGCATTCTAGATGTACCGGTTTATTCTATAAATAGATTCACCTCTTTCCGCTCGTTACTGCATTCTACAATCGTAATAGTAAGGTAATCGTTGTAGCATGCACATAGCATGAACTCAGTACGTGTTTTGAAGGTCTCCGTTTGATATCGATTAATCTAGGACGAACTACGATCAAAATAAAACAATCATAATCAATAGAAACAATTTTCTTGTTTACCGAGCTGTTGTTATCCACTCATACATATTTATATTGATAAATGAATAATCATTGCCCTATTGTACCTAATGCTTTTAAATATGTTTAGGTACATGTGTCACTCAATAAATATGGATTAAATGTCTGATTGTGTTGTACTTTAACAAAAAATGTTTACGTTTAAATTTAGAGACTGACAACCTTTTGCCTTCAGCCGTTGTCTTCTCAGAATAGATATTTTTTTTAGCAAATGCAGGCTGCAAAAACTGGTTTCCGTGAGATAACAAACACCAAAGTATATTGCAGAACTCGTATTTGAATGTGTATTATGAACTGAATATTTATAATCTTCAATCCTATAATATAAGTTCCAAAATTAATCAATTAACTAAATAATTTTCGTTTAAGAATTATAATTTGATTATAATTAGTATTTGATTAAATCAGATTTAATCACATATATGTTGTTAAATACCTACTATTTACTATCTTTAACTGGAAAAGTGTGTCAGTGATGTCAGGAAAAATAAATTATTGAGAATATTATCAGAGCTACGTGACACCTTGTAAACATAGGTTATTAACGGAAACTTTTGTTTTTCTGAGCAATTGTCATTGAATAGATCACATGTCTACGTGATGATGAGAGGCTTAAATCATTAGCGTACCTACATGTTAATATGGCTTATTTACTATTCTCATGACTACCAATATTTTAGGGTTCTTAGGTGTTTTAATTAAAAGTCTTTTAAAAATAGGAATATTTGGTATCAATTCAATTCAATATTTTAATCTATGGCAGTACTGCGTTGCCACAATTAATATTTCGTATCTTTTTATGATTATTTTGCAAGTCAAAATACCTTATCTAAATATGAACTTCTTCCAGATGAACCAAGCCACCCATTTCCTTGATGGTTCCCACATTTACGGCACAAACAGTCGTGACGCAGCCGCTCTAAGGAAGAAGACTGGAGGCCTGTTGAAAACTTCCAATGTTGATGATGAAGAACTGTTGCCTTTGGTCTCCAACCCACTTGAAAAGTGCCTTGTCAATAGCAATGACGCTGCTTGCTTTAATGCTGGTAAGAATTTTTGAAAAATATTAAAAAGGAAAATAAAATAATTCCTAATTCAAATATTTTCGGTAAATGTAGACATTTTTAGTTCCAATATTAATACAACGTCACAGAATACTTAATAGTAGCTAACGCTACGTGTGAATTGTACAGTTCATTGACATTTTTGCATAATGAATCCTTATTCTTAAATCTATAAATACATAAAAATAATTTATCAGGTGACGTCCGGGCAAATATGCATCCCTGGTTAACTGCTATCCACGCTTTATTCGTCCGAGAGCACAACAGAATCGCTAGGAGTCTAGCCGTTCTGAATCCAGGCTGGAATTCGGACAAACTGTACCATGAGGCTAGAAGAATTGTGGTTGCTGAAATGCAGCATATTACGTATAAATACTGGCTACCTGCTCTCACTGGTGAGTTAATTGTTCAGTTTTTACTCAGTATTGTAAAATATTTTATAAGGATTCTGTTCTAGGAATATCTGCACATTTTAATGCTAATAATATATTCAGGTAGCTTTTACTATAAAACAATATAGGTAACGAATGTACAACGTATGAAACAAATATTTATTTATATTGTATAGATGTGGTATTTGAGTTTAATATTCAATTATCTTAAACGATATAAACAATATTTATAACTACCGAGTATCTACTTATCTACTTGTTATATACGCAGGTACTTAAGTGATATACGAATAAAATAGTAATTAACTTTAAACAGATAAGCATCAGGCGTTTGCAACGTGATCATATACTATATTACAGACACGTGCCATACAAACATATCAATTGACTATATGTATAGTAGGTACTTATGTGAATCACGTGTAGTATTTGAATGATGTTTACTACCATTTCAATCATCGATCATGCAATGTAGTACATTTCTATGTATTAGGGGGTCAATAAGCAAATGACCCAATTGCCTGCAGAGGAAATATGATACCTATTTTTGTGTGACACTTTGTGGTACCTGTTTGCAATTTAATATGACATTCAATTAATGCGCTTTTAAAATAAATCGACTTTATCATTGATTTGAATAAATAAATGTTTAATTTTGTCATGTGACGCAAATAAAAATCAAGGTGCAATGTTGAATGAGCTAGCTTGCGCAACGATGCAGTTATAGTCTATATTTGCACGGGATTCGTGACCTAATTCTTCCGAATTTTTTTATATGCAACATCTTTATTTTTAGTTTGCTGTTGCCTGTTATAAGTGTATGTGGGTTAATCTTTTCAAACGTCTTTTAACGACTTTCACTTCTTAAAATATACGATGAATAAATTACGAGAACGGGTTATGGTTTTGAATTCGGCGTATAGTCCATTGAAATGTTACATTTTTTAGGCCTAACCTCGCGTTTTTTAGAGGACGCAATTTTATTTTTTTGATGTGTAGGGGGGGTCAGTGTGAAGCTATCGCCAAGTTTGTGGGGTCGCCACCCTTGTCCCACGGCCGCCATCTTAAAAATTGCGGTTGAAATGGTTTTTACGATGTATCTCTTAAACTGTTTATCTGATAAAAAAAATTGTTAACATTTTTTGTTGCAAATTAAATTCTCTACAACTTTGGTCCAGTAACTTTTTGTCGTAGAACTATAAATAAAAAAGTTATAAGCAAAAATTTTCAGAAATTAGAGCTATTTATATTATTCAATAAAACTTTTTTTTATCATTTTATGAAGAAATTATATCAGACCATTTTTGTATATTGTTTTTCGAGGAACAACTTTTACATACAACATTTTTTCATTACGTCAATGGCTAAGGTTTTACAGCGCTCTGAAGTGAGTACTATTTTCAGTACTAACTATACATTATACAGGGTGTCCCACTATTGCTATACTAAGCGCGAAGGGACTTGTAGTTTTGCATACACTGATCATGAAAAAATACTTAAACAACAAAATTACGTCAAAAATTTTTTGCTAATTTTTTCCTGAAAATTCATGTTTTCTTCTCTAGCTTTGCGTAGCCGGCATATACCGCTTCTCTAATGTGAGCATTTTGTCTATGAAAACAATCTTAAACGATAGCTCACGTGCTGGTGGCAATGCTGGGCGGGTTGCTTGTTATGGGTGTACATATTATAGAGTTTTAAGAATTCATCTATTTGAAAAAAAATGCGTCTGGAATTTTATTGGTATTTTTTAAGTACTCAGCGTATGCAAAACTATAACCTCCTTTGAGCTTAGTATACCAACAGTGGGACACCCTGTATATTGGCTATTGGCTCTTTTCCCAGACTCCAGAACAATGGAAGCACACTGCAGAACATTTCAGCCCTGCTTTTCGACGTAAAAAAACACGCTTTCAGACTCTACCTCCCCGTGGTGGGGAAAAGAGTCAATAATTAATTATTATTAATAATATTGCAAAATTAATTATTAAAAATATCATAATAACAAAAAAAAAAAAAAAACAATTACTGATGACAAATTATTATTAGTACACACATTATATATGTACAATGTATAGTTAAGAGTTCTGAAAAATGGTACGGTACTCACTTCGGAGCGCTGTAAAATCTTAGCTATTGACGTAATGAAAAAATGTTGTAAAGAAAAGTTGTTCCTCGAAAAACAATCTACAAAAATGGTCTGATATCATTTCTTCGTAAAATGATAAAAAAAGTTTTATTGAATAATATAAAACTCTAATTTCTGAACATTTTCACTTATAACTTTTTTATTTATAGTTCTACGACTAAAAGTTACTGGACTAAAGTTGTAGAGAATTTAATTTGCAACAAATAATGCTAACAATTTTTTTTATCAAAGAAATAGTTTAAGAGATATATCGTAAAAACCATTTCAACCGCAATTTTCAAGATGGCGGCCACGGGACAGGGGTGGCGACACCACAAACTTGGTGATAGCTTCACACTGACCCCCCCTACACATCAAAAAAATAAAATTGCGTCCTCTAAAAAATGCAACCCCAAATGTAACTTTTCAATGGACTAGTATGATATTTGATTTCTTTTTTTGATGACGTTGTAATTTGTAGTCGGAGTGATACCCGCCTACACGAAATTATTCATTATTTTGCATCCATTCATAAAAATATATTTTCTTTTCGTTCTTCCAAATACCCGTGGAATTAATTTATTGTTTAAGCTGTATTGATCAGCCCAATTTAAAATTTATAGTATTCTTCAACGTAAAAATGTTATTACGAAAATTACTTCGTTTGCTTTAAATTTAAAAACTTTAAAAATAACGAAAGAACAAACATCTAACAAGACAATACTTAATCCACAGGCAAGTCATTCGACGAGCTATACGACAGCTACGACGTCGGCTACAACTCCGACATCGACCCCACAATCACCAACTCTTTCGCAACAGCGGCCTTCCACTTCGTCAACAGTCTCTTCGACCAGGACATTGAACTCGTGGACGATGATAATGTGACGTCATCACGGCTAGCTCAACACTATTTCAAGCCAGAGCTGGTGGCGAAAAAGGGTGGGATCGAAAAGTTACTACGTGGAATGACCAGTCAGATGTCGCAGGGATTGGACTTCAACTATGATGATGATGTGAGTACTAGAATTTTATATTTTACTTGATTTGGATTGCGAAAAATTAGCTATGCTATGTGCCAATGGAAATATATTAAAAGGAGTTTATCATAGTTTAAGAAAGGTAATATTATAATTAGAATAAAATTAATATCAATAAAAGTTATATTGTTAGGTACACAAGCAGACATAAATGTAACATATACAGGAAAAATACAATTATTAGCTAGAATAATTGAAAATTTTCCACAACATTATTTTGTTAGTATTAAACCAACTGAGTAAAGGAAGCGTAATGCGTATAATCGTAACCTGAAATATTGTAAATAGTATTATCGCACCGAACGGAAATGTACTGAAAAGCATTACCACAACGTTGTAATACGTTTATTTAAAGACAAATACTCAAATATATGTACAGAGTACAAACACATAGACAATAAACGTACTTATTTATAAACATTTGAATGTCAAGTGTCGGTCGTTCGACTTATAAAAATATTGCGTGCATTGTTTTGTGTTTCACGCAGGACCAAATCGCTTGCGAATAATGATTTGAAATTATTATTAAAATATATAGATGCAAAATGACACATGAAATATTAATTATCTTATTTATTTGGTTTTATATACCTTGAAAAGTCGTAAATATTTTACAAGGTAAATGAGACAACATACAGGCCTTAACCTTGTCGATAAGATTGTTTCCGGTATTTTGGATTTGTATTTAGTAATCTAAAATACTATGACGTTATAAAAGTTTATATAGTTTTATATATCCAAAGATAATATGGTAGTGGTAATTCGTTTGCGTGCGGTCCTTACAAATTTCTAAATTGATCTAAAGACTCACTAGATGTCTCTGCAATATTTACCACCAAATTATGTACCTATAATAAAAAAAAAATAAATACGTTATCAACAGTTACGTAATCAATGGCTGGGCGGTCTCGACGTGTTAGCTGTGGATGTGCAGCGCGGCAGAGACCACGGGATCCCCGGGTACGCGCAGTTCCGATCGCTTTGCGGCTTGCCCGTAGCTACTGCGTTCTCACACCTGAGTGATGTTATTCCCCAAGAGGTATGTATCTGAAATCTGTACTAATATAATAAAGCTGAAGAGTTTGTTTGTTTGAACGCGCTAATCTCAGGAACTACTGGTCCGATTTGAAAAATTCTTTCGGTGCTAGATAGCCCATTTATCAAGGATGATTATAGGCTATATTGATATATAGCCTACTAGATTTCCGCCCGCGGCTTCGCCCGCGTTTTCAAAGGAAAACCCGCATAGTTCCCGTTCCCGTGGGATTTCCGGGATAAAACCTATCCTATGTGTTAATCCAAGTTACCCTCTATATGTGTGCTAAATTTCATTGTAATCGGTTCAGTAGTTTTTACGTGAAAGAGTAACAAACATCCATACATCCATACATCCTTACAAACTTTCGCCTTTATAATAGTATTAAGATAACCTTCCTTGATAAATTTATCAAGGATGGTTATAGGCTATATTGATATATAGCCTATAACCTTCCTTGATAAATGGCTGGCCCGCTCCTGTTGGTCTTAGGGTGATGATTCACCCTAAGACCAACAGGAGCGGGGCAATGCGGGTGAAACCGCAGGGCACAGCTAGTATTACATAAATAGATGTTGAAAATCGTTAAAGATATGAAGATGTAGGTACATTATAATATTATGTACCCAACAATCCACATCTTTAACTTGGCAATACGAAGATTCGATTAATTGTGACGGATTTATTTAACTGTATAATTAGGATTAAGGATATGAAGCGGAAATCGCTATACGGTTTATCTTATTTATAGACACTTTGGATTATTATCAAACTTCCTCATTTTGTCGGAAATATTAATATTAATGATAATTTTAGACGAAAATAGTCACCTATATTTTGTATACATTTTTTTATTTCTCCAAATAAAACAAGAATAATAAATAGGATTAAATAAGCATAAATCTTAATACACATTAGCTTAACATTACAAAAAAAAAAACAAACTCTGCGAGAGATTTATCGCTTCATTCAAACTGTTTTATAATAATGATTTTATATTTTTTAAATTCCAGACCATAGACAAGTTGTCAGCAGTATACGAGCAAGTTGGTGACATCGATCTAGTTGTTGGAATGATGGCAGAGACACCCCTCGCCGGCTCCTTGATAGGACCCACCGCTACTTGCTTAATACGTAAGTATTATTTATGTTTTAAAAATTATATATTTTTATTTTTTTACGCTTAAAAACTAATTCCACTTTTACGTACATAGATTGAAAAATATTATCTTATTATCTAATTATTATTAATGTGAGTGCGTGCGTGAATCGTGCATAAGTTTGAGTGCCGTGTATGCGTGCGTACGCGAGCGCGCGTGTGTAAGTGTAAGTGTTTAGGTGTGTATGTGTGGTTCTGATACTAGTTATAAGAAAATTACTCGATTCTATGTTTCATTATTAACTGACCTTTTATCACAGGCGAGCAGCTCTGGCGCACGCGTTCCGGCGACCGGTACTTCTACTCGCACACGCACGAGGCGGGCAGCTTCAGCAAGCGGCAGCTGGCCGAGCTGCGGCGCGGCTCGCTCGCGCGCCTGCTGTGCGACAACCTGCGCCTCGCTGCGGTCAGACGCGACGTGTTCGATGTGGGGTGAGATGTTGTTTGTGTCACACGCTACTGCCACTCGCACACGCACGAGGCGGGCAGCTTCAGCAAGCGGCAGCTGGCCGAGCTGCGGCGCGGCTCGCTCGCGCGCCTGCTGTGCGACAACCTGCGCCTCGCTGCGGTCAGACGCGACGTGTTCGATGTGGGGTGAGATGTTGTTTGTGTCACACGCTACTGCCACTCGCACACGCACGAGGCGGGCAGCTTCAGCAAGCGGCAGCTGGCCGAGCTGCGGCGCGGCTCGCTCGCGCGCCTGCTGTGCGACAACCTGCGCCTCGCTGCGGTCAGACGCGACGTGTTCGATGTGGGGTGAGATGTTGTTTGTGTCACACGCTACTGCCACTCGCACACGCACGAGGCGGGCAGCTTCAGCAAGCGGCAGCTGGCCGAGCTGCGGCGCGGCTCGCTCGCGCGCCTGCTGTGCGACAACCTGCGCCTCGCTGCGGTCAGACGCGACGTGTTCGATGTGGGGTGAGATGTTGTTTGTGTCACACGCTACTGCCACTCGCACACGCACGAGGCGGGCAGCTTCAGCAAGCGGCAGCTGGCCGAGCTGCGGCGCGGCTCGCTCGCGCGCCTGCTGTGCGACAACCTGCGCCTCGCTGCGGTCAGACGCGACGTGTTCGATGTGGGGTGAGATGTTGTTTGTGTCACACGCTACTGCCACTCGCACACGCACGAGGCGGGCAGCTTCAGCAAGCGGCAGCTGGCCGAGCTGCGGCGCGGCTCGCTCGCGCGCCTGCTGTGCGACAACCTGCGCCTCGCTGCGGTCAGACGCGACGTGTTCGATGTGGGGTGAGATGTTGTTTGTGTCACACGCTACTGCCACTCGCACACGCACGAGGCGGGCAGCTTCAGCAAGCGGCAGCTGGCCGAGCTGCGGCGCGGCTCGCTCGCGCGCCTGCTGTGCGACAACCTGCGCCTCGCTGCGGTCAGACGCGACGTGTTCGATGTGGGGTGAGATGTTGTTTGTGTCACACGCTACTGCCACTCGCACACGCACGAGGCGGGCAGCTTCAGCAAGCGGCAGCTGGCCGAGCTGCGGCGCGGCTCGCTCGCGCGCCTGCTGTGCGACAACCTGCGCCTCGCTGCGGTCAGACGCGACGTGTTCGATGTGGGGTGAGATGTTGTTTGTGTCACACGCTACTGCCACTCGCACACGCACGAGGCGGGCAGCTTCAGCAAGCGGCAGCTGGCCGAGCTGCGGCGCGGCTCGCTCGCGCGCCTGCTGTGCGACAACCTGCGCCTCGCTGCGGTCAGACGCGACGTGTTCGATGTGGGGTGAGATGTTGTTTGTGTCACACGCTACTGCCACTCGCACACGCACGAGGCGGGCAGCTTCAGCAAGCGGCAGCTGGCCGAGCTGCGGCGCGGCTCGCTCGCGCGCCTGCTGTGCGACAACCTGCGCCTCGCTGCGGTCAGACGCGACGTGTTCGATGTGGGGTGAGATGTTGTTTGTGTCACACGCTACTGCCACTCGCACACGCACGAGGCGGGCAGCTTCAGCAAGCGGCAGCTGGCCGAGCTGCGGCGCGGCTCGCTCGCGCGCCTGCTGTGCGACAACCTGCGCCTCGCTGCGGTCAGACGCGACGTGTTCGATGTGGGGTGAGATGTTGTTTGTGTCACACGCTACTGCCACTCGCACACGCACGAGGCGGGCAGCTTCAGCAAGCGGCAGCTGGCCGAGCTGCGGCGCGGCTCGCTCGCGCGCCTGCTGTGCGACAACCTGCGCCTCGCTGCGGTCAGACGCGACGTGTTCGATGTGGGGTGAGATGTTGTTTGTGTCACACGCTACTGCCACTCGCACACGCACGAGGCGGGCAGCTTCAGCAAGCGGCAGCTGGCCGAGCTGCGGCGCGGCTCGCTCGCGCGCCTGCTGTGCGACAACCTGCGCCTCGCTGCGGTCAGACGCGACGTGTTCGATGTGGGGTGAGATGTTGTTTGTGTCACACGCTACTGCCACTCGCACACGCACGAGGCGGGCAGCTTCAGCAAGCGGCAGCTGGCCGAGCTGCGGCGCGGCTCGCTCGCGCGCCTGCTGTGCGACAACCTGCGCCTCGCTGCGGTCAGACGCGACGTGTTCGATGTGGGGTGAGATGTTGTTTGTGTCACACGCTACTGCCACTCGCACACGCACGAGGCGGGCAGCTTCAGCAAGCGGCAGCTGGCCGAGCTGCGGCGCGGCTCGCTCGCGCGCCTGCTGTGCGACAACCTGCGCCTCGCTGCGGTCAGACGCGACGTGTTCGATGTGGGGTGAGATGTTGTTTGTGTCACACGCTACTGCCACTCGCACACGCACGAGGCGGGCAGCTTCAGCAAGCGGCAGCTGGCCGAGCTGCGGCGCGGCTCGCTCGCGCGCCTGCTGTGCGACAACCTGCGCCTCGCTGCGGTCAGACGCGACGTGTTCGATGTGGGGTGAGATGTTGTTTGTGTCACACGCTACTGCCACTCGCACACGCACGAGGCGGGCAGCTTCAGCAAGCGGCAGCTGGCCGAGCTGCGGCGCGGCTCGCTCGCGCGCCTGCTGTGCGACAACCTGCGCCTCGCTGCGGTCAGACGCGACGTGTTCGATGTGGGGTGAGATGTTGTTTGTGTCACACGCTACTGCCACTCGCACACGCACGAGGCGGGCAGCTTCAGCAAGCGGCAGCTGGCCGAGCTGCGGCGCGGCTCGCTCGCGCGCCTGCTGTGCGACAACCTGCGCCTCGCTGCGGTCAGACGCGACGTGTTCGATGTGGGGTGAGATGTTGTTTGTGTCACACGCTACTGCCACTCGCACACGCACGAGGCGGGCAGCTTCAGCAAGCGGCAGCTGGCCGAGCTGCGGCGCGGCTCGCTCGCGCGCCTGCTGTGCGACAACCTGCGCCTCGCTGCGGTCAGACGCGACGTGTTCGATGTGGGGTGAGATGTTGTTTGTGTCACACGCTACTGCCACTCGCACACGCACGAGGCGGGCAGCTTCAGCAAGCGGCAGCTGGCCGAGCTGCGGCGCGGCTCGCTCGCGCGCCTGCTGTGCGACAACCTGCGCCTCGCTGCGGTCAGACGCGACGTGTTCGATGTGGGGTGAGATGTTGTTTGTGTCACACGCTACTGCCACTCGCACACGCACGAGGCGGGCAGCTTCAGCAAGCGGCAGCTGGCCGAGCTGCGGCGCGGCTCGCTCGCGCGCCTGCTGTGCGACAACCTGCGCCTCGCTGCGGTCAGACGCGACGTGTTCGATGTGGGGTGAGATGTTGTTTGTGTCACACGCTACTGCCACTCGCACACGCACGAGGCGGGCAGCTTCAGCAAGCGGCAGCTGGCCGAGCTGCGGCGCGGCTCGCTCGCGCGCCTGCTGTGCGACAACCTGCGCCTCGCTGCGGTCAGACGCGACGTGTTCGATGTGGGGTGAGATGTTGTTTGTGTCACACGCTACTGCCACTCGCACACGCACGAGGCGGGCAGCTTCAGCAAGCGGCAGCTGGCCGAGCTGCGGCGCGGCTCGCTCGCGCGCCTGCTGTGCGACAACCTGCGCCTCGCTGCGGTCAGACGCGACGTGTTCGATGTGGGGTGAGATGTTGTTTGTGTCACACGCTACTGCCACTCGCACACGCACGAGGCGGGCAGCTTCAGCAAGCGGCAGCTGGCCGAGCTGCGGCGCGGCTCGCTCGCGCGCCTGCTGTGCGACAACCTGCGCCTCGCTGCGGTCAGACGCGACGTGTTCGATGTGGGGTGAGATGTTGTTTGTGTCACACGCTACTGCCACTCGCACACGCACGAGGCGGGCAGCTTCAGCAAGCGGCAGCTGGCCGAGCTGCGGCGCGGCTCGCTCGCGCGCCTGCTGTGCGACAACCTGCGCCTCGCTGCGGTCAGACGCGACGTGTTCGATGTGGGGTGAGATGTTGTTTGTGTCACACGCTACTGCCACTCGCACACGCACGAGGCGGGCAGCTTCAGCAAGCGGCAGCTGGCCGAGCTGCGGCGCGGCTCGCTCGCGCGCCTGCTGTGCGACAACCTGCGCCTCGCTGCGGTCAGACGCGACGTGTTCGATGTGGGGTGAGATGTTGTTTGTGTCACACGCTACTGCCACTCGCACACGCACGAGGCGGGCAGCTTCAGCAAGCGGCAGCTGGCCGAGCTGCGGCGCGGCTCGCTCGCGCGCCTGCTGTGCGACAACCTGCGCCTCGCTGCGGTCAGACGCGACGTGTTCGATGTGGGGTGAGATGTTGTTTGTGTCACACGCTACTGCCACTCGCACACGCACGAGGCGGGCAGCTTCAGCAAGCGGCAGCTGGCCGAGCTGCGGCGCGGCTCGCTCGCGCGCCTGCTGTGCGACAACCTGCGCCTCGCTGCGGTCAGACGCGACGTGTTCGATGTGGGGTGAGATGTTGTTTGTGTCACACGCTACTGCCACTCGCACACGCACGAGGCGGGCAGCTTCAGCAAGCGGCAGCTGGCCGAGCTGCGGCGCGGCTCGCTCGCGCGCCTGCTGTGCGACAACCTGCGCCTCGCTGCGGTCAGACGCGACGTGTTCGATGTGGGGTGAGATGTTGTTTGTGTCACACGCTACTGCCACTCGCACACGCACGAGGCGGGCAGCTTCAGCAAGCGGCAGCTGGCCGAGCTGCGGCGCGGCTCGCTCGCGCGCCTGCTGTGCGACAACCTGCGCCTCGCTGCGGTCAGACGCGACGTGTTCGATGTGGGGTGAGATGTTGTTTGTGTCACACGCTACTGCCACTCGCACACGCACGAGGCGGGCAGCTTCAGCAAGCGGCAGCTGGCCGAGCTGCGGCGCGGCTCGCTCGCGCGCCTGCTGTGCGACAACCTGCGCCTCGCTGCGGTCAGACGCGACGTGTTCGATGTGGGGTGAGATGTTGTTTGTGTCACACGCTACTGCCACTCGCACACGCACGAGGCGGGCAGCTTCAGCAAGCGGCAGCTGGCCGAGCTGCGGCGCGGCTCGCTCGCGCGCCTGCTGTGCGACAACCTGCGCCTCGCTGCGGTCAGACGCGACGTGTTCGATGTGGGGTGAGATGTTGTTTGTGTCACACGCTACTGCCACTCGCACACGCACGAGGCGGGCAGCTTCAGCAAGCGGCAGCTGGCCGAGCTGCGGCGCGGCTCGCTCGCGCGCCTGCTGTGCGACAACCTGCGCCTCGCTGCGGTCAGACGCGACGTGTTCGATGTGGGGTGAGATGTTGTTTGTGTCACACGCTACTGCCACTCGCACACGCACGAGGCGGGCAGCTTCAGCAAGCGGCAGCTGGCCGAGCTGCGGCGCGGCTCGCTCGCGCGCCTGCTGTGCGACAACCTGCGCCTCGCTGCGGTCAGACGCGACGTGTTCGATGTGGGGTGAGATGTTGTTTGTGTCACACGCTACTGCCACTCGCACACGCACGAGGCGGGCAGCTTCAGCAAGCGGCAGCTGGCCGAGCTGCGGCGCGGCTCGCTCGCGCGCCTGCTGTGCGACAACCTGCGCCTCGCTGCGGTCAGACGCGACGTGTTCGATGTGGGGTGAGATGTTGTTTGTGTCACACGCTACTGCCACTCGCACACGCACGAGGCGGGCAGCTTCAGCAAGCGGCAGCTGGCCGAGCTGCGGCGCGGCTCGCTCGCGCGCCTGCTGTGCGACAACCTGCGCCTCGCTGCGGTCAGACGCGACGTGTTCGATGTGGGGTGAGATGTTGTTTGTGTCACACGCTACTGCCACTCGCACACGCACGAGGCGGGCAGCTTCAGCAAGCGGCAGCTGGCCGAGCTGCGGCGCGGCTCGCTCGCGCGCCTGCTGTGCGACAACCTGCGCCTCGCTGCGGTCAGACGCGACGTGTTCGATGTGGGGTGAGATGTTGTTTGTGTCACACGCTACTGCCACTCGCACACGCACGAGGCGGGCAGCTTCAGCAAGCGGCAGCTGGCCGAGCTGCGGCGCGGCTCGCTCGCGCGCCTGCTGTGCGACAACCTGCGCCTCGCTGCGGTCAGACGCGACGTGTTCGATGTGGGGTGAGATGTTGTTTGTGTCACACGCTACTGCCACTCGCACACGCACGAGGCGGGCAGCTTCAGCAAGCGGCAGCTGGCCGAGCTGCGGCGCGGCTCGCTCGCGCGCCTGCTGTGCGACAACCTGCGCCTCGCTGCGGTCAGACGCGACGTGTTCGATGTGGGGTGAGATGTTGTTTGTGTCACACGCTACTGCCACTCGCACACGCACGAGGCGGGCAGCTTCAGCAAGCGGCAGCTGGCCGAGCTGCGGCGCGGCTCGCTCGCGCGCCTGCTGTGCGACAACCTGCGCCTCGCTGCGGTCAGACGCGACGTGTTCGATGTGGGGTGAGATGTTGTTTGTGTCACACGCTACTGCCACTCGCACACGCACGAGGCGGGCAGCTTCAGCAAGCGGCAGCTGGCCGAGCTGCGGCGCGGCTCGCTCGCGCGCCTGCTGTGCGACAACCTGCGCCTCGCTGCGGTCAGACGCGACGTGTTCGATGTGGGGTGAGATGTTGTTTGTGTCACACGCTACTGCCACTCGCACACGCACGAGGCGGGCAGCTTCAGCAAGCGGCAGCTGGCCGAGCTGCGGCGCGGCTCGCTCGCGCGCCTGCTGTGCGACAACCTGCGCCTCGCTGCGGTCAGACGCGACGTGTTCGATGTGGGGTGAGATGTTGTTTGTGTCACACGCTACTGCCACTCGCACACGCACGAGGCGGGCAGCTTCAGCAAGCGGCAGCTGGCCGAGCTGCGGCGCGGCTCGCTCGCGCGCCTGCTGTGCGACAACCTGCGCCTCGCTGCGGTCAGACGCGACGTGTTCGATGTGGGGTGAGATGTTGTTTGTGTCACACGCTACTGCCACTCGCACACGCACGAGGCGGGCAGCTTCAGCAAGCGGCAGCTGGCCGAGCTGCGGCGCGGCTCGCTCGCGCGCCTGCTGTGCGACAACCTGCGCCTCGCTGCGGTCAGACGCGACGTGTTCGATGTGGGGTGAGATGTTGTTTGTGTCACACGCTACTGCCACTCGCACACGCACGAGGCGGGCAGCTTCAGCAAGCGGCAGCTGGCCGAGCTGCGGCGCGGCTCGCTCGCGCGCCTGCTGTGCGACAACCTGCGCCTCGCTGCGGTCAGACGCGACGTGTTCGATGTGGGGTGAGATGTTGTTTGTGTCACACGCTACTGCCACTCGCACACGCACGAGGCGGGCAGCTTCAGCAAGCGGCAGCTGGCCGAGCTGCGGCGCGGCTCGCTCGCGCGCCTGCTGTGCGACAACCTGCGCCTCGCTGCGGTCAGACGCGACGTGTTCGATGTGGGGTGAGATGTTGTTTGTGTCACACGCTACTGCCACTCGCACACGCACGAGGCGGGCAGCTTCAGCAAGCGGCAGCTGGCCGAGCTGCGGCGCGGCTCGCTCGCGCGCCTGCTGTGCGACAACCTGCGCCTCGCTGCGGTCAGACGCGACGTGTTCGATGTGGGGTGAGATGTTGTTTGTGTCACACGCTACTGCCACTCGCACACGCACGAGGCGGGCAGCTTCAGCAAGCGGCAGCTGGCCGAGCTGCGGCGCGGCTCGCTCGCGCGCCTGCTGTGCGACAACCTGCGCCTCGCTGCGGTCAGACGCGACGTGTTCGATGTGGGGTGAGATGTTGTTTGTGTCACACGCTACTGCCACTCGCACACGCACGAGGCGGGCAGCTTCAGCAAGCGGCAGCTGGCCGAGCTGCGGCGCGGCTCGCTCGCGCGCCTGCTGTGCGACAACCTGCGCCTCGCTGCGGTCAGACGCGACGTGTTCGATGTGGGGTGAGATGTTGTTTGTGTCACACGCTACTGCCACTCGCACACGCACGAGGCGGGCAGCTTCAGCAAGCGGCAGCTGGCCGAGCTGCGGCGCGGCTCGCTCGCGCGCCTGCTGTGCGACAACCTGCGCCTCGCTGCGGTCAGACGCGACGTGTTCGATGTGGGGTGAGATGTTGTTTGTGTCACACGCTACTGCCACTCGCACACGCACGAGGCGGGCAGCTTCAGCAAGCGGCAGCTGGCCGAGCTGCGGCGCGGCTCGCTCGCGCGCCTGCTGTGCGACAACCTGCGCCTCGCTGCGGTCAGACGCGACGTGTTCGATGTGGGGTGAGATGTTGTTTGTGTCACACGCTACTGCCACTCGCACACGCACGAGGCGGGCAGCTTCAGCAAGCGGCAGCTGGCCGAGCTGCGGCGCGGCTCGCTCGCGCGCCTGCTGTGCGACAACCTGCGCCTCGCTGCGGTCAGACGCGACGTGTTCGATGTGGGGTGAGATGTTGTTTGTGTCACACGCTACTGCCACTCGCACACGCACGAGGCGGGCAGCTTCAGCAAGCGGCAGCTGGCCGAGCTGCGGCGCGGCTCGCTCGCGCGCCTGCTGTGCGACAACCTGCGCCTCGCTGCGGTCAGACGCGACGTGTTCGATGTGGGGTGAGATGTTGTTTGTGTCACACGCTACTGCCACTCGCACACGCACGAGGCGGGCAGCTTCAGCAAGCGGCAGCTGGCCGAGCTGCGGCGCGGCTCGCTCGCGCGCCTGCTGTGCGACAACCTGCGCCTCGCTGCGGTCAGACGCGACGTGTTCGATGTGGGGTGAGATGTTGTTTGTGTCACACGCTACTGCCACTCGCACACGCACGAGGCGGGCAGCTTCAGCAAGCGGCAGCTGGCCGAGCTGCGGCGCGGCTCGCTCGCGCGCCTGCTGTGCGACAACCTGCGCCTCGCTGCGGTCAGACGCGACGTGTTCGATGTGGGGTGAGATGTTGTTTGTGTCACACGCTACTGCCACTCGCACACGCACGAGGCGGGCAGCTTCAGCAAGCGGCAGCTGGCCGAGCTGCGGCGCGGCTCGCTCGCGCGCCTGCTGTGCGACAACCTGCGCCTCGCTGCGGTCAGACGCGACGTGTTCGATGTGGGGTGAGATGTTGTTTGTGTCACACGCTACTGCCACTCGCACACGCACGAGGCGGGCAGCTTCAGCAAGCGGCAGCTGGCCGAGCTGCGGCGCGGCTCGCTCGCGCGCCTGCTGTGCGACAACCTGCGCCTCGCTGCGGTCAGACGCGACGTGTTCGATGTGGGGTGAGATGTTGTTTGTGTCACACGCTACTGCCACTCGCACACGCACGAGGCGGGCAGCTTCAGCAAGCGGCAGCTGGCCGAGCTGCGGCGCGGCTCGCTCGCGCGCCTGCTGTGCGACAACCTGCGCCTCGCTGCGGTCAGACGCGACGTGTTCGATGTGGGGTGAGATGTTGTTTGTGTCACACGCTACTGCCACTCGCACACGCACGAGGCGGGCAGCTTCAGCAAGCGGCAGCTGGCCGAGCTGCGGCGCGGCTCGCTCGCGCGCCTGCTGTGCGACAACCTGCGCCTCGCTGCGGTCAGACGCGACGTGTTCGATGTGGGGTGAGATGTTGTTTGTGTCACACGCTACTGCCACTCGCACACGCACGAGGCGGGCAGCTTCAGCAAGCGGCAGCTGGCCGAGCTGCGGCGCGGCTCGCTCGCGCGCCTGCTGTGCGACAACCTGCGCCTCGCTGCGGTCAGACGCGACGTGTTCGATGTGGGGTGAGATGTTGTTTGTGTCACACGCTACTGCCACTCGCACACGCACGAGGCGGGCAGCTTCAGCAAGCGGCAGCTGGCCGAGCTGCGGCGCGGCTCGCTCGCGCGCCTGCTGTGCGACAACCTGCGCCTCGCTGCGGTCAGACGCGACGTGTTCGATGTGGGGTGAGATGTTGTTTGTGTCACACGCTACTGCCACTCGCACACGCACGAGGCGGGCAGCTTCAGCAAGCGGCAGCTGGCCGAGCTGCGGCGCGGCTCGCTCGCGCGCCTGCTGTGCGACAACCTGCGCCTCGCTGCGGTCAGACGCGACGTGTTCGATGTGGGGTGAGATGTTGTTTGTGTCACACGCTACTGCCACTCGCACACGCACGAGGCGGGCAGCTTCAGCAAGCGGCAGCTGGCCGAGCTGCGGCGCGGCTCGCTCGCGCGCCTGCTGTGCGACAACCTGCGCCTCGCTGCGGTCAGACGCGACGTGTTCGATGTGGGGTGAGATGTTGTTTGTGTCACACGCTACTGCCACTCGCACACGCACGAGGCGGGCAGCTTCAGCAAGCGGCAGCTGGCCGAGCTGCGGCGCGGCTCGCTCGCGCGCCTGCTGTGCGACAACCTGCGCCTCGCTGCGGTCAGACGCGACGTGTTCGATGTGGGGTGAGATGTTGTTTGTGTCACACGCTACTGCCACTCGCACACGCACGAGGCGGGCAGCTTCAGCAAGCGGCAGCTGGCCGAGCTGCGGCGCGGCTCGCTCGCGCGCCTGCTGTGCGACAACCTGCGCCTCGCTGCGGTCAGACGCGACGTGTTCGATGTGGGGTGAGATGTTGTTTGTGTCACACGCTACTGCCACTCGCACACGCACGAGGCGGGCAGCTTCAGCAAGCGGCAGCTGGCCGAGCTGCGGCGCGGCTCGCTCGCGCGCCTGCTGTGCGACAACCTGCGCCTCGCTGCGGTCAGACGCGACGTGTTCGATGTGGGGTGAGATGTTGTTTGTGTCACACGCTACGGCTGCAGTTTTATATCGTATTTTCACAAAAACTACGCATTTCCGGCGAAAAAGAAAAGCAGTTTGTTATGAAAAGTCACTACCCTCTATCGATCAGACAACTTAAAATAATGAAATTCGGGGAACACGTTTCAAAAATTTTACCCACGCTACTGCCACTCGCACACGCACGAGTTTTTCAGATGCAACGAAAAAATAAATGGGGAAAAAATATTTTTATAGTAGGTAGTTATAAAAAGGGAAAAGAAAATAAATATCAATCTCTCGCTTCATTTTCAACGTTCAAAACAATTTGTGTCATGTAAATTAATTTATGTTAATAACTATTTTTTTGTTTACAGAAGCCCCATCGTCTCTTGCGATGAAATAAAGAAAGTGAATCTCGAAGCATGGCAAGACCCCGCGCAGCAGCCGGACATTTTGACACGCACCAATAAATGGATCAAAAATAAAGTTGCCAGCTCCAATTCTACCAAGTAGACTGAATAGATTTAAAATATTATTATACTTACGTTAATAAAAGTGAAAATGACAGAAAATCTAAAATGTGTTCCGTAAATGCACTCGATTTTGTCAACTAAAACCAACGACGATTAGAACCAATTCTTAAATGTCATTTGACAGCGGCGCCCCGTTGTGTTAAATTATTCTTAGTTCATTTAGTAACGCTCCAAGAGTAAATATTTGTTATATTCAGTAAAATACCGAATTTATTTTATAACTTATAAAACAGATCGATAAATTGGTTAAATATTGAAATAGTGTTGCAAATGTGAATTTAATTATAAGATTTTAAAAATTTAATCAAGCACAGATACCTAACTACCTAATCTATGAAAACCACCACAGATAAAATATACGCATTTAGATATTATAAGACTTTGGTTGTGTGAATGAGTTTTAAAATGACAATATGAGTAGCTTGATTCTTAAAAGTTATTATAGTACTTTAAAAGCATTTACACTCGTACCGGAATAAGTTGCAGTATTTTAGTTAGGTTAAAATGAACCACGTTGATCGAACTTGGATCGAAATTATCCAAGTTTCTGTCCCTTGTGGACGCCATGGAAAGTGGCTGTGATAACGTGTGTAACATAGCAGTGTAGTTAAGACTAAGTTTTTCTAGATTCATATGTTAAAAGATCTAGAGAACTCAATGTATGAGTCTTCTACTAGTAAGTGCTTTTTTACAGGGAACAAGATGTTCTCTCAGGGTTTAGAAAATAAACGAAATTGTTACATGGCAATACTTAGATTGTGAGAAATACATAATATTGTAAACCAATTATCGCCCTATTTCTACTTCCTGGGATGTTTATTGTCGACAGTGGAGCATAGACAATTTTTTTAAATCGCGGGTTCCTATTTTGAGACTTCATTCATTAATTGTATTTGCACAAAGAAATATTACATGTTGAGTTTTTTTTTAGCACAAAATTTCGTATCTTTTGAGACGCTATAAATTTATGCTGGAAAAATGTTATGATATTTTGGCTGTGTTTGTACGTTGTACGTTTATTCCGTTCTTTGTGTATTATTATAACCTATAATCTCTATTACCTTTTATTTACGTGTTACTTTTATTTCTTAAATAGCATTTTCTTGAATTACAAAGAAAGACGTGAAAATTTTTACAAAAAAAGAGAAAAAAGAATTGTACACATGAATTAAATTAAATTTCACGTGTATGTCGATTACCAAAGACTGTTTTAAAATTAATTAATATTATTTTGTAAGGAAATTCAATTATAAAAAGGTGAAGATAAACTAGTTTCATTTGATTGAATATTAATTTCCAAGTTTTACATTTATTAAATAATATGTATGTGGAAAATAGAGCGATAATTCCTCTTTCTTTTCTGTCTTGCCCTTTTATTTTGAATCTGTTACTCTTAATCTTAAGATATTATGTTATATTGATTGAAGATTGAAAAAAATGAACTCCTAAATGTAGGCAACAGAATTATAATTTATAATTTGAATCTTGTTTAAAAATGGAAGACGTTTTTAATGTAATGTCGTCCGTCTGAAATCAGGGTTTGTAATTTAATTTATTTCTTTTTGTATTTGACTATAAATCTTATTTATCAACAGCCACAATTGTTTATTATTTAACCTGAATATATCTAACCTATGAACTTATAACAAACCTGTACCTTACATCAAACTCAATTTATTCATATTCTATAATATAATATTCAGTAAAACACATACATTTCTATCAATATATATAAATATTGACATAAATAAAATTAAAAAAAAACGCCTCAAAATAATATAAAAACTCGTACATAGCGTCACAAACGCTATGCTAAGACTTCCATCTTTTACAAACCTTCACGGGAAGAGAACGTTAAATTATATCTCATCAATCTGTCTCATCAACAAACTACTTATATCTTTATTCAATAACTCACAAAAATCTAAAATTCAAACTAAAGCAATACTTTTTAGTACTTAAATATAAATAAACGATTATAAATAAAAAAAAACCTTCTAATAACTCTAAAATAGAATTAATCTGTTCATTCATAAAATAATAAGAACTTATTACTAATTTTATCTAAATATAAATATTATAGTATGTTCCTAGGGCAGGCAGAAATTCGTACAATGACCTAACAGGGGTAACCAACCTTAGTGTAACCTGAGAACATTATTAAAGGGTGAAAGTGAAAGTGAAAATCTTTATTTCAGTAACCTACATTACATAACACTTTGACTTTGACTTGATTATATCTAACTTACTTTGCAGTAAGCTGTAGGTATGACATAATAGTAGGTATAACCAAAAAACCAATAATTTAAATTATCGAAAATATCCAAACTCTAACTGTCCACACGCAAGCGCATTTCAAAGCGAAATGCGTGAATGCGTGTCGCTGTGCTTCCTAATCCGCACCTCATCCAGACATGTCAAAACAAGTTTGTTATCTCTAGTTTCTGTGATCTGTGTCTCTGAACGACCGCGTCGCTCACCTCACCTTGTACCATGAAAAGCGGTACGCTGCGTAAACGATAAAGTAGAGTATGAAGAGCGATAGGTATCGTTTTATTTTGATGATAAAATAATACTTCGTGTCATTGTACGAATTTCCGCCTGCCCTAGGAATATACTATAGTACAAAATTATAGATTCACTAAAGAAGAAAGAAGCATACTGTATGTTTACACGGCCAGCAAGATTACCGATGTCGCTCGTCACTAAATAATTTTCTGAGTACCCTCATTAGGATTAAGATTAACTAACAATAAGTATTACTTAAAATATATGTAGCGGTTTGTGGGCTTATGGTGCACAGAAAAACTTGAATGAGTTTATGATTGCATCAAAGTAAATTATATCATCTAAGAATTAATATTATGTTAAATAAATAAAATAAATAAATAAAATAAAAATACAAACTTGCTGTTTTCCAATTGGTATCTACGAAATTAAAAAACTGTGACTGAAACTGAAGACTGAACACTGAACTGAAATAATGTTTACCTACCTACCGTTTATTTTAAACAGAATGAAATACATAATATTTAAAAATTCATTTTATTCTTGCTAACTTCGATTCATTCTAAATTCGAATTTATAGTCGGTAGGTACAATTTGTGTTTGTTATTTTTAATTATTATTCCGGCAAACTTTTGAATCAGGCCGTAAACCTCAAGCCCTTTCCATGGAAACAGAAAATCGATGTTGAGTTCCCATTGTACAGTAAAAATGTATATACCTAATATGTATAAAGGGCTTAAGGCTGTAAAAATGAATTGTTGTGATTGTATATGATCCTTTTTTTAACGCGTCTTCCTATCTGCGGAAACATTTCGGTCGTAATAGATATTTAAAGGACCATTTCACTGTTATCGGTCCATAAGTCTTAAGCTGTAAACATGGACTTCAATATTTTTTACATAATATGAATAATCGATATTTTTGCTTGGTTGTTAGCTGTCGATCTATCGATAAATAGTAACGGAGTGGCTCGCGTATTATTAAAAAAATATATAAACATTGTTTTTTAATTGTAAAACAACGTTATTATTGTCGAAGAAACAATAATTTGCATTAACAAAAATATGAATTACCAGCATGTATCACTGTGCTCTGAATCTGATAAAGATGTGAATACAAATTACACACAATACAAGGTATCTATGTAAACAAGCAATGGATGTCAATAAAAATAAATTCGATTAAGCTTTAATTAAACTTATATTAGAAAAAAAGTTACTATTCTCTTTCATATAATTACCTATTCTATTCTTCATAAGGAAAAGAAATGACCAAAGTAAATTTTATTCGTTTACTCAAAGGGGAATAATTGTGAGCTTTTATATTTTCTATACGTATACCTAATATTCCTATTAGGTAGGTAACTAAGTAACTTGATCAGGTACATATATGAAACTTAATAGCAAAGCCCTTAGGTCGTGAGAAGATAACATTAATAGACTACAGGCCCATGTTGAAAAATTTATGGGTCATTTGAACCACCAGGTGACCTATCTAGAACGATATAAGAGCATAAAATAATAAGATTCAGCACTATGACGTCACTTGTAAGCTGTCCAACTGAGTGCAGATGAGAATTCGAAAGTACAGGTAGAGATTTTTTCCCCTTGTCTGATCTGGAGATCTGGACGAACTAGTACTTTTACTGTTTGAGTTGCATTCTTCCATTACGACATTAGTTGGATATTTTGTTTGATAAAACAAGATTTAGAACAGATAAACTATTAAGCATGAGTAGGTAGGAAGGCAAGGAAAGTTTACTTACCTTTGCATTTTTATTCCTCGCATTTCGGCGGCAACGAAATTACTATTTGTTGATAAATAATGCGCAGCCATTAATCCATCTATTTAAAGGTAGCATTCGGATCTGGGCGGTCGCGACCCGGCAGCCGCTGCCCCGCAGCCGCGACCGTGGTCGCGCCACACCGCTTCGTAGGGTAGGTGTATGCGATAGTTACCGACGCAAGCGACCGAGCCGCGCGGCCGAGGGGCGTGGCCTGCTTGACTTTGGCAGCGCCGCCGGGCCGCTCCGGAAGCAGTATGGTCGCGCTGCTGGCGACGTTTACCGATGAAAACGACGAGTTTTTAGTTGAATGAATTGCTAAAAATCTACCACTTTACGATCCTCGACTCAAAACCTATAAGGATAATGTTATGATATAATGAATCGATTTTATTCCTCTTTGATGATAGTAAGACCAACATTATTTGATCATCCTCTTCTTCGTCCTCTATCAGTCTTTTCACGAGTTCTCGCTTTCGTATATTTGACTATTATTTTGACTGAGTGCTGTTTGACTACTGCGCGTGGCAGTCGCTGCCCGGGTCGCGGACGCTGTTATCCGTAAGCTTCTGGCAGCGCCGCACAGCAGCGACAATGTTCCCGGCTGCAGGGCCGCGGCTGCCAGGTCGCGACCGCCCAGATCCGAATGCTACCTTTAGGTAGATTATCCGATTGCCCTTTTTCGAATCCTTCATCTATTTTATTAAACGAATAATAATTAAGTAGATACTATAATTATTGGACTATTAACGTAATTCGCGGACGAAAACCCATCAAAATACTGCGCGGCCCACGCGGCGCGTTGTGACGTGACGTCACAAGCGGTCACGTGACTATTAGCGGGACTCGATATTTTTCGAAACTTTGAATGCGTATAAAATCAAAACTACTTGGTATTTTTGACTACGACAAAAACTAGTGTATTTGTATACCTACATACAGGCTTTACTGAGACACAATTTCAAGGGATTTGGCATACCTAGTAACATTCTTCATTATGGTTTATGGAAAGGTTTGCAAGGTTTATGATTTTTCCTACACTGAATACCTAATATTATATTACGGGAAAGTTTGTGTTTCTGGGTTTATTCCATGAGATAGGTAATATTGTAGAGAATTACTGGTACGAGAAATATTGTTTTAATGTGATATAAGATTAATGTTTGTCGTCCAGTGAAGTGTCAAGGGCCAATTAATACTTATAAATAAAAGTACTTATCATTTTGAAATCTCCTTAAGAAAGAGGAGTTTCTTTGTCCAATTTGTGCATAGTATACTTATTTTTATGAAGATAATATGTTAATTGTTCACTGATTGCCCCACTTTATTGGTCCAATTATTTAAATCCTATACTAATCTTGTTATAAGCCATAATAAACTCTTTGCACAACTCCAAATTAACTTGCGCAACACAGAAGGCAGTAGTATCAATAGCCAGTACTAATTGTACTTTAATGGGTACCCTGGCATACGAATGTTCTCAAGGTGATAAAAGTATTAACGTGATTAACCACATGGTGTATTTAATCACAGTATCGAAACAAAAAAATCAAATTATAATTTCACGTAATGGTCATGTTATTATGATAATGATCAGCTGCGAATGGTATCAGGATATTAAAAGTTAAAACAGAGAAGTATAATAAAGGAATGGAATGGTGTTGTTCTCGATAATACAATACGACTCTCAGTTCATTTGAAAGGACAGTGCGAATACAATTGAAAAAGAAGTATTTCTCCCAGCTATTTCTTTTCCGCACTTTGTTTCCTTACAATAATTTAAATAAATTTTATAGCGTCTGTATAGTACAAAATATATTATTCTAAAAACATTCTTGCCCAATTTGCGACGTCGGAGCCTAAAGGAGACCATTAAAAGTTTTCGACTGCGGTCATGTTAGGAAAGGATAAATTAGCGAGAGGCATTACACCATATGGTTTGTTATTGTAGTTTTGTTAGTTATATAATATGTATTCAGGGTGTACCCTGAATACATACGAATGAATATAACATGTTTTTCTGTAGAAAAACATGTTATATTCATTCGTTAATCAATATTTTCATCACCAGGATGGATCATTAAATCTACACCGCAGCAAATGTATGTCTTTGATATTATTTTAAGGCCAAAATATAAAGACATTAGCAGGGATACAATTATTTGGTTTTACCGATAAATTATTCGGGATATTAATCTACTATTTTGTGATAAATATTTCCAATGTTTTCTTTTAGAAAATAGGCAGCAAAGTAAGGCCACCGTCCATTATAGCTGTTGACTGATAATGGAAATTAGTTATTAAACTATGGAAGTTATTTGTAAGGTAAAGTTATAGTATTGTATTTTAGACGTAATAAATAAAACAGCAACAATAGCGAATATTTTCATAAAAATGGCGCCTGAAAAGGATATCATTTCCCCCATCGTAAAATAAAGGACAAGAAATTCAATACTTGGACGTGACCCTTTATCGCTTCCTTTCAATTTAACTTGCGATATTTCAATTCAAAAGAAAATAGTCATGGAAACATAATTTATTGTGACGGGGCGATCGACCTTGGGCCTGTCCTATTGTATTGTAAATATATATTATATATACCTATCTTATATTTTCAAGAGTATTCTCTCGTTCTTTTAAGGCGTTAATAGGGGCTAGCGACTTTGGCGACGATTTACAAGGCGGGATCGGGGGACCGGCGCGAATCTACCGTAGTAAAAGTACGTATAAAAATTATTTAAAAAGATATTTGGATATTGAATCAAAATTTAAAACAACCATGCCCTGTGTTTCAATTTCATAAACACACTGTAAAAACACTACAATAATTGACGTTATATTGACTTAGCGTTTTGGTTTAAAGTCCAAAAATCGACCTCAGTTCATGATTTTTTTCCAAAAAACCTGATTGTAAAATAAACAAATTAAAACAACCATGCCTTTATCATATTCGAAACTTTAATATACATTTTTTTTAGATATGTACATTAAGAATCTAAGAAGAAAAACGGTTATAACTAGAGTTAATTTATTCAGGCCTTAAGAATAAAGTAACATTGAACTTTATGAGGCAAACAATTAATAACCATAACTTTCAAGGCTCTACTTTTTATCGTTCGACTAGGTATCATACCAGAAAACTTAAAACTATTTATTACCATAGGGTAATAAATCGTTTAGTAGAGTACAATTCTATATAAAACCAACGTGCTATATAACATAAATACATATAGTTTTAATTTAGAAGAATTTCTTGCTTATCCCTTAATTTTATATAAATTGAAAATCAAATCTCTTAAAGTTATTAGAACTGTACCAATAAGTGTAAGTATATTATTTTATGTGGATTTCATTAAATATCTGTGACAAGGAAGAATTAACTTGACGTTTAACAATAGTGACGCGAAGAATTTGTGTAGTGTAATTTAACTTATTTCCATTTAAATATATTTGCACACCCAGATAGTGGGTAAAATGTATTAGCGCCTTAACATTGTAATAACACCTTTTTTGTAACTACATTCTTGTAAATAAATGTAATTTGAATTTGAATTTGAATCTCTGCTCTCAAAATATTTACCGGTATCTACCGGTAAAGAGAACACCGGTAATAAGGGCCTTCATAAATGAAGGCCCTTATTACGGCAGGGTAGAATTATTTCTCATTTTACGAAAAATAAAAACTTCAAATATATGTATACCAACACATAACTGTGCGAAGGTTGTCGTAAATTTTTACTTTATTTTATGGTTTTCCATTTCTTTTTATTCTTATAACATTAAATGCTCATATAAATAAATAGGTTAATAAAAGCATCCCAAGTTAGAATCGAGTCCTTTTGTGGTGGGTTCCGCTTTGATATTTGAAGTACGTAATTTTGTACTTGAATTTGCAATAAACATGTTTAATAATATGTACTGCAGTAATTAAAGGGCATTATGACAATATAAAAAATAATGATAATTAAGCAATTAAATAACTTAGGTTCTTAAAGTGTGACCACTTTAACAATCAAACCAAAAAGTTAAAAAGTCGATAATTTCGATATTGATTACAAATAATTATAAAAGTGTGAGTATACAGAACATAAATCACAATCACTACATAGTATAAAACAAAGTCGCTTTCTGTGTCCCTATGTCCCTTTGTATGCTTAAATCTTTAAAACTACGAAACGGATTTTGATGCGGTTTTTTTAATAGATAGAGTAATTCTAGAGGAAGGTTTTAGTATATAATTCATTAGGTTTCAGGCAAAGCGGGCGAAGCCGCGAGCGGTAAGCTAGTATAGTATAAAACAAAGTCGCTTTCTCTGTCCCTATAACATATGTATGCTTAAATCTTTAAAACTACGCTACGGATTTTGATGCTGTTTTTTTAATAGATAGCGTGATTCTCGAGGAAGATTTTAGTATAATATAATTTATTACGTTTTAGACAGAGCGGGCGAAGCCGCGGGCGGAAAGCTAGTTATATATGAAGCCATAAAGTATTTGAAAAATTTTCAAACATTTATTTCCTTATTTATTTTAAAAACTACTGTACCTTGAAAAAGGTTACCTATTATGATCTTGGTCTAGTTCAGTTACATTATGATCTCTAAACAAATATTTTATTTCTAGCGTCTGATATCTTTATTAAGCCTGCGGCTTTAATTAAAATGAAAGCCGTAGAATAATGGACTGTTCCAATTTGATAATTAGTATGTATTTTATGAAACCGTATGTCTTTGATATTATTTTAAGGACAAAATATAAAATATTCACTTAGATATTTCCTAACATTACTATAAACACGTTAAGGGCAGTAAACTCAAACTTAACATTTATTAATTCAACCGAACCTTCAGAAGCGCTTTTGAATCGTCCAAATAAAAAAAATGTTTCGTCTTTTAAATAAAATAACCGAGAGGTGAGTTAAATAGAAATAGAAATTAATTCACGTAGTTAATCTGGAAAAAGTTAATGCATTTAATATTATATAATTCAAAATCAAAATAGATTTAAAAGAGAAATCCTGAGGAAATGGAAGTATTTTTATTTTAGAAACTAACCTAACACAGTTGTGTCTTTAACCATGTTATCACAACATGCAGACAATGTAATAGCTCAGATAAAAAGTTGAGCAATTGCATGTAATGACATCCTTTTACTTAGAGACAGGCGACGAACTTTATCTTGCAAAGGAAATTAATTTAGAGTGTCATAAAATGCAGTGCTCTGGATATTCTGTTGTTAACAGACAAATAGAATTAAAACAACATCCAAACAGATCGCTCTAAATACCACTAACATTTTTTAACCGACTTCAAAAAAAAGGAGGAGGTTATCAATTCGGCCGGTATATATATATTTTTTTATATATGTACACCGATTACGCCGAGGTTTCTGAACCGATTTACGTGATTATTTTTTTGTTTGATGCGGAATAGTTTCGATTTGGTCCCATAATGTCCCTTTCGGGTAGGCCCAGTAATTTTTATTTTATGAGCATTTTTGTCTGATCTCGATGACTTAATTGAAAATCTAGCAAGTAACTGATTCATTTCCCGGTTACCGATTAAGCTGAAATTTTGTATACGTATGTAAATTGGATAGCGATGAAAAATTATCATGACATTACGTATAGATGTGCTATTTATTAAATAGGCTTGAAGTCGGTGACAAGCACTAAGCACTTAGTATTAAACCCGTGTAATGCTGGCCATACACGCAAGGGTGTACCTGACAGGTTTGCCTGTATAGGTCACCTGTTCAGGTAAACCGGTGCGTGTATGTTACAGAACTGTGCAAGTTTTCACACCTGTTCAGGCGACAGAAAAAATATGAAAATTGATATTTTTTACGCGTGGGTATACCTGTGCAGTTTAACTGTGCAGGCAAACCTGAGCGTGTATGGGGCGGTTCGACGTAGTCGTCAGTTGTCCAGTGAGTACAGCAGGGAAACACGTGCGTGCGTTGCCGTGCAAAATGTAAAAATATAATATATACAAAATCAAATCTCAATTCTTTCAACAAGTTCACATGAGAGTACTCTTTTCTTTGCAATAACCATGGTTTGCACCATCGTTCACGGTATCTTCGTTTATATTTCTTTTTCTTCAATAAAATAAATAATAAACCAATTAACGCTACTGCGTCGATATCAAGCGCCGCGGCCGAGGGCATGGTTTCAAATGAAAGTTTGTGCAGGTTTACCGCTGCGTGTATGTCCTCTTCTCAACTCAACTTTACCTGACAGGCGTAACTGCACAGACAAACCTGTCAGGTACACCCTTGCGTGTATGGCCAGCTTAAGCCGGTAAGTTTTACATTGGCTTGGTACCGACATCAAACCTATTTAATAAATAGCACATCTAAATAATATGTAGTAATTAATAATATCAAATCTTTTTTATTTTTTACTTTTCCGTTTTTGAAATCGGTTTTTTATCGTAGTTATTTTTATCATATTATAATATTGAAAATATGCATTTGGAAATTCGAGTTTATTATTCCTATAAGATTTTCTGAATATATTTAATTTTGTGTTATATAAATCATGCTGCTGATGCAGAAAAATTGGTTTATGGTACCTAATTTAGAAATTAATGGCCTTTAAAAACCTGATAATAAAACTCTATATATTGGTTCTTCAGGTTCTTGAGCTATTAAATGTAGTCACTATAGTGTACTGTGTAATCCTGCCGAACTGAAATAAGTTGGAAATAAATTTTTATAAAGCTCCAAATTGACTCCAGTATAGATTTACAATAATAAAATAACATCCCCAAAGTACCGAAAAGTATGCAGACTATCTTCAAATCCCCATATTTACTCATTACTCGAGGAAAATTGAGTAGCGGAAGCGAGTTCCTCGTAAACCGTTTCCGTATTTTGACTTGTTTAGTATACATATTCATTAACGTTTTAGATAACGTTAAGGTTTTTTATCTTTGAAAAGATAGATCCGGCTAATGGATTTGGAAAAATATGCTTATTAAAAGCGTTGTATGAATGGATCATGTAACTTCTTGTAGATATCTACATTTAGTCTCACGTAATGATTGTTTTTTTTATTTTCGAGTAATTTCTCTGTTAGTATTTTTTTAAGTAGGTAATTCTAATTTTATTACCATCTAGTTAATTTTAAGCCTCAATCGAGACAACCCAATTTTACAATTGATAGATACATATAATAATCATTAGTCGATACGATACGATACGATAGTTATTACGAACTCCACAGCCGGAGGCCCGTAACACGTTAAAGATAACATGTTAATTTTGTATAAAGCATTATGAATTTTTCACATTTCCACAAATTTCCAGAAAAGGTTGCTATAACGAAGTCAAACGTTTCTTATTTACGTTTAGTCTTCTTCGACTAAAAATTCAATTCCCGTTTGAATTATTTTGATATTTTTAAGAACAGATTCTTTCCTTTTAATATAAGTACATTTAGGTTGTATTTCGACTCGATGAACAATATCCTCCATATCTAGATTTATCAATCCGTGTAATGAATTTTTACAACCATGTGATAAAAATTATGGTTTAATATACCATGAAAAAGCGAGCATGATTTATATCAAGCGCTTTTTCATGGTATATTTCGTTTATACGAAACGCTGTTTTCCGAGTTCCGACCAATGTAAACATGGAAACCCTCTGAAAGACATCAGCCATGAAATTTCATATGAATTTCGAATCGAACTCATGCGATAAAGCGGAGGTACGTTCTATCGTTTATCTTTGTGCGATGTCACGATCCCTTTGGCCCTTATACCTTTCATCATTTACTCGAGTACGTGATCCACCTTCAACTTCCTATTATGATAATCTATCATGCATTTCCCTTTACTATTGACTCGTTATTTATACACCAATTTGCGGTTAAATTCATACTTTTAGCTCTTACATGAGATATCCAAACAGATAGATGGAAAGTATGGCAATTGGCAATCCGCAATGTTATGAAGTTTATTGTTTTGTATAGGTATAGACTTGAAAAGCACCATGAATATGTATAAGATAATATTATGTATAAGGAGAATGTCGACTATAAATTATTCCTAGATAAAGTTATATTTCTACATTCTGCTTCGTAAACAAGATTTTTAATGGGCATGTCATAATCTTAAAAAAACAACGTTAGTAGGCCGTAGTATCTACCTACATAAAAATGAGGCCTCACTTGATGGGCTTGCAAAATAAAAATTTCGAAAACTCTACATCTCAAATTGTGAACGATTTTTATAGGTAAATAATGTGGAATATTCCGGTATTTACTTTTTATAAAATCACTCCCTAATAGGTACAAAATTTTATAATTCTGTTTAAATTATGTATATTTATTCCTCGGGAGCACTTTCCATGACGTAATAATATATTATCATAATAATATTCAGAATAGATTAAAAATAGGCTTATAATTTTTAACTGAATTTTAGAAACACCAATTTAGAGATGTTACTTAATTAATTCTATAACTAACGAATGAATTATTTTCTTATTTCTAGCTCGTGTTCTTTATTGGTACATTTAGGAGTATCACAGGCTCACAGTCTCCGCAATCTCTGAATAAACTTGCGAAATAAATTCAATCTGCGGGTCTTATTTACCTGAATAAGCTGTCTGTGGATTTGTTTGGGCTTTTCCACAATTATTAGTTAGGAACACGTGAAAGCTGTATGATATAAATAACGAAATAAGCCTTAAATAGAAATGCTAATTATTTTATTGGAATCGCTGCGAATTGAATAATGAATTGCTTTAAACGTTTTGCATATCATCGATTGAAGATTTAATAATCGTGTGGATAGCTAACAAAAAAAAAAAAATAGTAGTGATACTTTTTCCGTTACTACTTACTTAATTTTCAATGTGATTAATTTTAATTTATTTTATACAGCACAAATTAAAAAATATCAAACAATAGTAGTGCTATTTTGCACTTTATGACCTTAAATAATATTTAAAACATAATGAATTTACCAGCATTATTTTATCCTTAAATTATGTCAACAGGTGCATTCCTTTCAATCATATTATTATTGGCGCCATATTTTTTAAAACAAAAGAACAAATTAAAAGATTTCCATTAAGTATTAAAATATAAAGGCAAAAATTGAAATTCGATCGGTGTACATTTCAAACTTAGTTATTCAAACATCCAATATTAAACATCAAACCATATATAATTTCAATTATTTTTTGCTTCATTATTTAATAATAAATTAAATACCATACAATTTAATTTGACGCTCTATCCCTAAACTTATTTGCCACAAATTTGGTTTTTGATCGAATTCCATATTAAACATTTATTACCTACACATTATAAAGTTAAATCATGGCTCTTCGCTACGGGAGGCAATATAAAAAACAAAAAATGGAAAAACAGAAAACAATCTTGTTTTTTGTTTGTTTCCATAATGTAATACCAATATTTTTAATGTGACACCTAATTCTTGTTAAAGATTTATAACGATCAATACCTATAATTAAAAAAAAACTAGATGTTATACTACGTAACGTAACGTAACGTAACTACTATTATTTCTAATAATTATTTTTAAGAATATTTAATGATGGTATGACTAATAACTTGATCGACTTCATGTAGGTATTTGCTTTTCGTAAAACAATATAAAATGCTATATGGTATTTATTAAAAATTACATTAATTAAGTCTAATAAATATATTTATTATTTATGAGATCTAATTTGTATTACTATTATTGAAGGTGTTAATTGTCCTACTTATAAGCAGAACAATAAAATTAATAACATAGCAACATATTCAAGAATGGGTAATCATGAATAAGAATCTCGTAAACACTTAATTTTAGTTCAATTACATTATTGTTAGGTTCAATAAAGATATTAGAAATAAGTGTTGTACTAATTAGTTTAAGTATTGTATTAACCAGGTTAATATTTTGTAGTTGAATTGATGTTTTTTAAATATCAATTCAACTACAAAATATTAATATGGAAATTATCAGGTGTGCCTTTTATTTATTGTATTTGTTTGTTATCCCCGCTTGTTTGGTATAAAACAGAAATAAGGCCTTTCGCATAGTTTAGTGCAGTTCGGAATTCGGATACGCTATGTCAGTACTTTGTAGTTAGAGGTATAGTCTGTTGTAGGCGTTTATGTAAAAACGATTGAGTGAAATTGTGGACTTTGTTTTGTTTAATTAATTTCATCTGGTGAGTCATTAATTGTTAATTATTATTTTTTTAGGTTTTAATTTATTTTATAATTATAATGAAAAATGCTTAATAAATGGAGTATTTGTACTTATAATTAATATTCATTTCATGGATTTACGAAATGTTAGAAATAATATATTATTATTTTTCCACGTTGTATGTACTTTTTATTTTTTTAATTATGAATTTTATTGAATAAGACTCTTATTAGGTATCTATGTATTTATTTATTTGTAAATTTTATAAGTCATAGGTTCTAAAACTAATATTTAAATTTTAAACTATACCTAGTCATAAAATGTCAAATAAGAGTAATACATTTATAATGGAACTGGCATTCATACTGACATTGTATAATTTATTATAAACCAGCCATTTAGTACAAATTAATTAGGCTCTATGAATCCCTAATTTAGCTATAAGCTATTAATTTATCTACCCGATGTCCCGATATAATGCCTCACATTAATGAATCCCAAAACACTAAATTTTACTAGACAATATATACCGGAGTTTTACACTAAAATAATAAAACGAGCGACTGAAAATAAAATGAGCGACTGATTATGAGATACTGATTTAATAACTTGAGCGGTATGAATTTGAGTAATCGACAAATAAACTAAACAAGCAACGAATATTGGTTGATAATAAAATACAGATTGAGCGTACTAAAGGAGGGTTGTGATTAATCCATTTGATATATTAGAATTCTAACTGTGTGATTACATTACTATATGAGCGACTAAATTACTAGTTGAGCGAATAGATTACTAAGTGAGCGACTAAATTACGCTCATCTAGAGCGACTAAAAACACTAGAATAAATTGTTCAAATAGTTATTTGATAAAACTTTCAAAAACAAATTGAACTGATAGTACCTACTCTGTCCATTATAGTATTTTTCAAAGTGATTTTTCTATTCGAGATAAAATGCCACTCAGTATAAATAAATCATATGCCAAATAATGAAAATAGTACAAGACGTAATTTTGTCACTCAAACGATTAATATTAGGTCGCTCAAATATTATGAAGCTGCTCATTTTGTATTTTATGTAACGCAAATTAATGTTTGTTAGTTGCTGATCTATTAATTTTTCATCGCTCGCAGTCAGTCGCTCATTTAGTTATTCTGTTACCCCAATTAATTATTTTTGATAACTAAAACTTTAATTTACAGTCACTCGTTTAAATACTACCCTAATATAAATACTAATAAATTGAAGTGTTATTTGTTTTAAGGTTGATAAATCTCTGAATAGTTCTTGAGTCTTATAGACACCAAATATCCCAGAAAAGTCAATACCGTATTTTCGATAATATATCGGAACAGGTGGAACGATTTCAGCTCGAATTTTGGTTTTATTTTCTTAGGATAGACGAAAGAGTGAAAAGTTAACGTAAGGAGTTAATAAAGTGTTAAAATTACTGCATTATCTATTTAACTAAATTTATTTACAATTTCTATATTAATTCACTGGGCCAAGGAGGCATTTCAATAATGAGTTAATCTAAATTGTTTCTAGTAAATTTGAAAACCTCAAGGCGATGGATTCAAAAGGTGTGGCATTTTTCTAATTAAGTATTTTAATTGATTGACGTTAATCGTGTACTACAAAAAAGATCAAGGTGTAGTTAAAATTACAGTTAATTTTAACTGCGCCTTATTTATATATTACCTATCCAGTTCTGTTGGCTAAGCTACATAAATATAGTTAAATTATCTTACGAAACTACATATTTGTAAGAGAACCAACTGAGTACACTCAATTTGATACTTTGCGCTTATTCAATCAATTTAAATTATTAAATTAATATTAAATTAGTTTTCAATATAAGTAGTTTTTGATTTTAAAATTTAATCATACCTACTTAATGAAGTGGAATTAAACCAAAACTTTTATTTGATTTTTCTTTGTAGGTACTCCAGGGTGGATTATTTTTTTACTATACTATCCGTTACGTTACGTTATTTTTAATTGAAGTTAAAAATTGTTACAGAGAGTACTACACATAGTTTTAATGACATATGATATAACTTATTTTTAAACCAAAAAAACACTAACAGAATAGCGCAATACAAGCAATTTTATTCAATTGTAAATTTTACGCATTTCGAAAGTAGAGTAGGTAGCTAGTTACTGTACGTAAGTTGACAAATTGTGAAGGTGTTCTACAATAAATAAGTATAGTACCTACATATGTATTATACTAACTACCATAATTTAGTTAAGGATGTGTGTAGACGTAAGAGCGTTTTATTGTTAAGTGATATTATTTCGTAAAATATTTAATGAATTTCATTCATTATTCGTTCTTTCGGTATCGTCTTGTAAAACATGTAGTATGTAGATAAATATTCTCTCGATTAAGTTTATCTTGATTTTAAAATATGAAGTGGGCTTACGGAAATAAAAAAAAGAAAATAGAAAAGCGGTAACAATGAGCACTAAAATGTATTTGTTTTATCTATGTGGGTCTGTTTCGTAAACAAATAAATGCAACGCGTCAAGGTTTAGACACATAATACAATGTAATTTAAAGTCATAATTTCATATTTTTAGAATCATATTATTAAAAAAATACTAACAAATTGTTTTATTTATGAAAATTATAGGCCAAAATTATTGGAACGTACTCGTGCCACATATGTTTACAAAATTCGACATTTCTAACATAGTATCGAGCTTGAATAACGTGTTTATATTTTTTATATTTGAGCTCTATGCGACGGTGGTTTGGCAAACGTTACCGTTAAAGTTAAAATCTATATATTTTAGTTGATGACCAATGACTTTGCACTTCCGAAGTGACGGCTATTCGTTCTAAGTTGCATTGTCAATTATACAGCGATACAGTAACGATCGAAAGATTGTTATAAATAACAATGGCGTATTATTTTGAATGTTCGCACGTTTCTCCTCGACATGGTTACGGGTGATAGGAAATAATGTTGTGAAAGATCTTGCTACTGATTGAACTGCCAGCCTCCAGAGATGCAAATGAGAGGGTAACACGCAAATAAGTGTTGCATAAGATTTAGTGAAAATAATTAAGAGTAATGTGTTTTTTGAAGTGTGTAGAAAATTGGTTTTGGCAATAGCTGGTTGTGCGGTTTGAAAGATCGGAATTTGCATCGTTACAGTACTTATCAAGTTTGATGAACTATGTAGCTTCATAACCACATGGTATATGTATTTTTTATTATGTTATTCTTACAATAATTATGAACATACCATCTAATTTCCCGATAATATTATTGAAGAATATTTGCATAATGTTTGTTTGATTACTTTAGTTGGAGATACCTTTTTTTTTTTTTTATAGTGGAGAATGCATTTAAGCATACCCAGGGCACTCGGGGGAAGAGCCCTGGGTTATGTCGGACTCACCCTGCTGAGTGCAGGGTCCTACCGACTAAACTCCACTGTGTTCCGCCGTGCCGCTTTATTGACGGGGCCGCGGGTATTCGGTAGAACCGCGTCCGCAGACCCGTCAGCGGCAGCCTATCTCCAGGCCCAACGCGAATGTGGCGGGAGGCCGCCAGGTCTACCTTCCTGGGGGGGCGGCGTGAGTGGAACACTTCTCACGCCGCCTCTCCGCACCGGATGATGGATTATATCCCCGTTCCATCATCCGGTGCCCATCATCAGGGAGGCAGGTCGCGACCGTGTAAAGCGGCCGCGACACGGCGACGACGCCCAATAGGACGACGACGCCGAATCGGATCCGCGGAAGGGTTTCTCTCGCGGACCCGTTCTGCCTCCTCCTTCTGCGACATCACATACTCGCAGAATGTGATAGCCGCGGACCACGATCCGTCGCCGCCAACCATTTCGCGAACTATGGAAGGCAGGGAGAGATCGCGGCCTCGAAGGACACCGTGCGATATGCCCTCACGATTCTGAGCGCCATGACCCGCTGCGGTCTACGCAATAGGGGTCTGGTACGGACACTCAAAGAGTCAGCCCAAATGGGCGCACCATAGAGGGCCATGGAGCGAATGACGCCGGTGTAAAGACGACGGCACGCGCCCCCAGCCCCCCTAAGATTCGGGAGCAGACTACCAAGTGCCCCGGCCACCCCAACAAGCCGGGGGGCGAGGCGACGGAAGTGTTCCACGAATGTCCAGCTGCTGTCCAACACGATACCCAGATAGCGCAACGTGGAACCAACGCTGATGGACGCACCGCCCACCTGAATGGCTGATCCAGCAGCCTGCGCCCTTCGACGGCCACGAAACAAAATCGCCTCTGACTTGTCCAGGGCCACCTCTAGACCAAGTCTTCTAATCCGGCGCACAACTTCTGCAACACCAGCGGTCGCAAGGAGGGCCGCGTCCCTATACGAGGCCCCACGCGCAGTCACCAGGGTGTCATCCGCATAGCAAAGCACGCTTACACCCGGGAGATAAGTGGCGCGCAGGACCCAGTCGTAACCGATGTTCCACAGGAGAGGCCCAAGAACCGAGCCCTGTGGAACACCGCACGACATTTCCTTTTCCATCCATCCACGGCGTGCGGGGTACGCCACAGCCCTCTCTGATAGGTAGGACTGCAGCAGTCGCACCATGTACTCGGGCACGTTGTGATAGCGGAGCGCCTCAATTACGCAACTCCATGGTAGCGTGTTAAAAGCGTTGGCGATGTCAAGAGACACCGCCAAAAGCACTCCACCTTCATCAGCCACATTGTCTGCGAGGTCACGCAGCGCAGCGATCGCATCAATGGTGGACCGTCCCCGGCGGAATCCAAACTGGTTTTCGCTCAGGTCCGGCCCCACTCCCTCCAGGTGGTCGATGAGGCGAGCTGCGAAAACGCGCTCAAAGAGCTTGCTCACCTCATCGAGCAGCACGATCGGCCTGTAAGCCGAGGGCGAATCGCGCGGGCGTCCGTCCTTCTGCAACAGGACCAAATTCCCGGTCTTCCACCTCCGGGGAAATTGGCCCTGTTGGAGGCATTCTGTGAAGAGCTGTTCCACCCTGGGTCCAAGTGACTCTAGCGCCAGTACCCAAGCCCGCCCTGGGATACCATCAGGGCCGGGAGCGGTCTTTTTTGCTTTGAGCCGCTCCACCGCCACTGCGAGCTCGTCACGCGTGACCACAGGGACATTTTCATCAGCATACTCCTCCTGCACAGTCATTGTGGATGCCATCGGCGGTGGAGAATGTCTTCCCCGATTCGGAAACAGGGACGTCACCACCTGCTCCAGAAATCGAGGATCCAGAGTTTGGGATAAGGGCGGGGCCCAAGCGCGAAGCTTTTGCCTCACCCTCTTGTAAGGCCGACCCCAGGGTTCGTGGTTCAAATCCTCGAGCATCTCCTCCCATGCGTGAGTTTTTGCTGTGCCTATCGCGTCCTGGAGAGTCACGATACAGTCTCTGTAGACGGCGTATAACCGCGCCTCCTCCTCTTCGTCACGCCGTCTACGGCGTCTATGCCTGGTGTACGCCCGCCTCGCAGCTACGCAAGAAGCGCGTAGCTGGGAGATATCGGCGGACCACCAGTACATTTGTCGCCTTCGCGGGACTGACCGCACTCTCCGCATGCTCGCGTCGCATATTTGCGCCATTGCGTTGGCAAGCCAAGTGGCCTCCTCCTCCACATCAACATCGTCACCCTGCGGCGTCGGGAGCCAGGCTTGCACTATGGCAGCTTCAATGAGAAGCTCCTTATCAAGGCTTCCAAGCGCCCAGCGCGGATGGCGCTCACCAGTGGGGAATCGACTGTTAGCCGTCGAGGGCGTGGAGACGCTGAACCGGATGTAGCGGTGATCCGAAAGCGTCTCCACGTCCACCAGAACCCTCCAGTCTTGAATACAGCGAGCGAGAGGGGGGCTCGCGAAGGTGACATCTACAATAGAGCCACCCCTCTGTCGCACGCATGTCAACTCTGTTCCGCGGTTAATAAGTGTTAACCCAGAGGCGACCGCCCAGTCTGCAAGCAGAGTACCGCGCACGTCACCTGCCCGGCAACCCCAAGATACGGACTTGGCGTTGAAGTCCCCGGCCAGAAGAACAGGCAGTGGCTGCGCGAGGTCGATCATATCTCTCAACACGACGAGGAACTCCTCGAAATCAGCGAGACAGCGATTTGGCGAGAAATACACCCCCACGACGGTGTATTCGTTAATTACCGCTGATACGCAGCCCCGTCGCCTGACCACTTGCTCTATTTGAGTACCGCCTTGTGCAACTAGTGTCACCAAGCTATCTAGATCACCCGCCCAGTTATCCCAGGCGGGGACATTGTACGGCTCAGACACAATCGCCACATCAATCTCCCACTCTGCCAGGCTTTGGAGTAAAAGATCCTGGGACCTAGCACAGTGGTTGATGTTGGCCTGTAGGAAACGCAGTGGGGCCATTACTGCGTTTCCATTGCTGCCTCCGTTTGCGGCACCTCAGGTACCAGAGCGGAGCGTGATGGAGCCCGAGCACCATCTTGCTTCCGCATTCCGCCTTTTTTTGGCTTGGGGGCCTTACAGGCTAAGCTTCCAAGCCGATGTTCTGCTGGTCGCTTTGCTTCTGCACAAAGGGCGCAGTGAGCAGTGGTAGCAGAGCATTCACCCGCTTTATGGCCCATTTCACCGCAGCGGAAACAAATGGTACTCCGATCCGCAAGTGATGAGCACGTAGCACTTACATGGCCTAGCTCCTGGCAGCGGAAGCAGCGGAGGGGCTTCTGCTCGATTAATGAGACCCTTGCGGAAACCCACCCCACCAGAACGCGCCCCACCTGCGCCACCTTCTTCGCCGCGGTCACCGGACAGCTTACCCAGGCTGACATTGCGCCCCGCGGGCCAGAACGCAGGGCACCACACTTTACGTGCTCGACGGAACACTCCCCTGCACGTGAGACCGCGGTCGCAATGTCTTCAGCAGAGGCCGAGTCATCCAGGCCAGTAATACGCAGCTCTGCGCACTTCACTGGCCTGGTCACCTTCACATTAACCTCGCCTAATACCTCCCGCAATTTGGCGGCTAGAGCATCCGCTTCCTTTGTGCTGGAAGCACCAGGTATCTCCAATATCCTGGCACCGGTAACACCACGCTTAAAGCGCATCGCACCGATGCCGATCTCCCCAAGATCGATCCCACGCCGCGCCTCCATCATGATCTTGGCATAAGTTATGCCACGCTCCTCCGCTCCCGGCTGAAGGGTCAGGACGACAGCCGAGGAAGAGGGAACGTGGAGCTTGTGCCGCTTTTTGCGGGACTGCGCCGCAGGCTTCTTAGCCTTGGCACCCTTTGTTTTCTTCCCGCCCTTCCCGACAACAGTCCATCCTTCCTCTGGCTGCTGTTGCGGGAGGGGGTCTGACGATGGGGCTGATGTGGAGGGCACGACTATGCTGGCGGGTTTTGAGTTCGCCGCGCTTTTCGACGCCACTTTTTTCTTCTTGTTGGCCTTCGGCTTCGGCTTCATGGCCGTCGCTGCAACCTGTACCGCCACTTGCTGCTTTAAAGCAGTCTTCCCGACCGGAGCCGCAGCATGCTTCACGGCCCGTTTTGGAGTGGACCCCGTCGCCGATATGCCCGGTTGCGATACCGAGGCAGCCATTGCATATGTTTTTTCTGCTGGTGGTGGGAGAGGGACAAGGTCCTGGGTCGCCTGTTGGACGGCCTCCACTGTCGCTCTCCTGTTATCCGCCGCCAGCGCCGGTCTTAATCGCTTAGCCGGCGGCAGACGCTCCTCCAGGGCCTCAAACCTAGCGTTAATCATGTCTCCAACCTGGCGCAAAATGGAAGCTACCAGATCAGCATCTGGTTCCCGCGGTTGAGGACGCACTTGTACACTTTGCGAGGTCTTCACCTTTTCGAGCTCCCTTTTGAGGAAGTCGATCTCGGCCTGTAGGCGGGAGTTGTCCGCCTGCAGAAGCCGTGTCTCCTCTGAGACTGTGAGCCGCTTGAATTGTGCAACCGACAGTTCAATGTCATCGTGCGCCAATTTGAGGACTTTTTGAAAGTGGTCTTCAAATTGTTTGACCTGGACCGCACCTTCTCAATGGCGGCCAAGCTATCCGCAATACGGAGGCTAAGAGCCTCCGCCGTGTTTCCTTCCTCTATTGGAATGGGGGGGAGGGGAGCGCTAGCACGCATCGCCTCGATGCGCTCAGCGCACTCCGCGACCTCCTGCTCAGCCTGCAACTCTGTTTCCAGTTTGCGCGACGCGTCCAGTTTGGCTGCACGCCGAGCGGCGCACGTACCCGGCGTGCGGCCCTTCCCTCTTTTGGATGTTTTTTGGCAGGGGGTTTTTGAACCCCCAAACCCATCCTCCGAATCCGAACCGGAGCGGCTCCTATCTAGGGACCTCTTCCGCCACAGCCTTCCCTTTTCGTGGGATTGCATATCCACCACGCTGTTGGCTGAGCTTGATTTCGAAAGCCCCCCAGCTCTCGTCCGTCTTGTCCTTGCGTCATCCGAATCGTGTTGCCTATCATTGTCCAAATTTATTTTGCTAGAGTCGTCGTTATTAAATGGGGCCGGGTTAAAAGACATTTTTGTTCCCACGAGTATGGGGGATATAAAAAGTCCATCCGGGCGGTGCCCCCTGCACCCGGATAACCCTTATACACCATGGAGGTCGGGCGGTATCCATGGGAGGCCACAGCTAAAGCTCACGCACTCCCGAGCCAAACTGTCCAAAAGGGACAGGAAATCCACGCTGCTGGACTGAACGCAGATTTGAGGGTTTTTTGATGAGGTGTCCTTCCTCTCGAACCAGCCGGTTAAGGCAAGCCCCCTGGTCCGTCGTAGCTGCTAGACGTGACAACAACACTACGACGGGTAACAGGTTGCCCGACGGGAGGCCGAAGCCCCTAACCAGACGTCAGAAAACCTGCCGCCCAGCCCGCCGCGCCGCGATTGTAGCAACCGCCATCCACCGCTGCAGAGCAGCCCCTCGCCCAGTAGGACTAAAAACGTCCGCAACCACTGGTTACCATACGTCGCCGCCAACAGCAGCACTGTTCGAACTCGAACCCAGCAACTGCACAGGGAAGCTCCCTGCAGAGCAGAAATTGCGACGAAGGCATGTAGCCCTCGAGTTCCTCCAAGCTGGTTTTGGTCCGCGCCGGCAATACCACCGGTACCCCCCATATCTGGGAGGCCTCCCCCTATCCGCCACCCGGGGACGCGCCCGATAGGAGACCAGAAACTCCACACGGGTAGTTGGAGATACCTACATTATCATTATTTATAGCAGTTTAATACAGCAGTATGGTATTATAATAATAATTATTATCTGTGCTAGTGCAAATAAATTCAATTCCTTTGCCTACTTCTACTATCGAAAAGTAATCTTTGGCACGTGACTAATTTCTGAAGTTCAATAACAAAATGATTTTAAAATAATCTCCATAACCATTTGCATAATATCATTACCATTAATTTTTTCCATAAACATTGTTGTGAGTCAAGAACGGTGGTTAGTTTTAAATTTTATTATACAAACTATATCAAAACAATTGAGTTTGCGTGTTTACAAATTGATTCAAGATCATTGTTATTCGATTGATGGACAAGGTGAGGTATTTATGGAAAAGTACCATAAAATTTATATAATTGGTACGGAATAATAAGAAGGTGTTTTTGTTTGATGAAGTTTAAACCTTAATTGCCACGAGATAGATCATAGAGTGTAGAGTATTCCATTGGGAGTTCTATGTCTATTTTCTGTTTGATTTTCAAATCGAGACATATTTATGGGCATTCAACCCATTCTAAGAACGTGTTTCTTCAAAATCAATGTGCGTATAAGTGAAAACAATTTCGAATATTTCAAATTGAATGCTTAAAATATAAATTCACAACAATGAATAAATAAAAGGTTAAAAGCCCTACAAATCGTTAAGGTTTATTACTCTCGAAAACACTTTGCTTTTATATTATAAATTATTTGATTTCCTATTATCAGAACGGCGAATATGAGTATTATTGTTTACTATTGTTTGAGACAATTTTTAACAGTATCCCCAAATTTTACTTTTATTTTGACGCACTCTCGATGTCGCTTTTCAACACCAACAAGCAAATACCCACACTATCGCAACTATAATCACAGAATAGTTAGTACAGCTATAATCTAAATCAACCTAATATTACCTACCGCAAAAACAGATTGTCATTAAATAAGGTTAGATGTAATTTAGTGAGTCTTTCAGATATTTTTGATTGCACGTGTTGTAGCTGCACGAGATGTAAATCGATTTACCTACTTGTTATGTTTCGCTGCTTATTTTATTATGGCGAAACGTCGAGACTTAATTCGGCATCTGTTTTTGTGAAGCTCATCGTCTTTTGGTACACGTTGTGGTTGTCTCTGCTGTAATGAGCAAGTGTTATTTCTCTTTAGTTTTAGCTTATGAACGATGTCTGTAACTCTGTAGTCTATGTAGCTTTTATATAAATAATAATAATTTGTTAATTTTTGTTATCATTATTTTGAAATCGTTAATATTCTGACAGCTAAAATAGACATTATGTTAATGAAATTTTAACTGGAATTTTAAAGATCCTTGAGAAATAATGATACAATAATTAGCGTGAATGCATTATTTTGTGTGTTAAAAATAGTATATAGGTATGTAATAATGTTACCACAAACTTAATCTTGATGTTTATTGCAAAAAAGTAAAAGTGCAATTTTGTTACACGTCATAGTTTTATTACGACTTTACAATAAAAACTATTTATGTAATACTTTAATATCTACATTTTGAATTAGAAGACAAATCTAATTAGGTAGGCAACTGTTTGAAGATTATTTAATACATAACGGCAGGCGTACATAGAAATTTGTAGATAGGTACTTATTTAGATAATTAATTGATTTTATAAGAAAAATGACTACCTACCCCGAATTAATTTTATCTTACAATAAAATTACTTATTTTATACCAGCCAATAATTATTGTTCCGGTGCCTCCCGGTTTGACCGTAGGTATCTTATATGTATTTGAGGTTGAAATACATACTTTGTTGTCACTTTCAAAAGAAAAAGCAAAACAATAAGCGGTATAATAATTTCTAGGGTAAGATTTGTTATTACGAATCACGACAATGTCTCTATTATAATAGAAATGGTACGTACCCCAATTATAGCTGTACGACGAACGTAATAGGTATGTTACTCTTCTTCTTCTCTTTGTTACTGGTTTCCCCTCAGTAGTGACTCTGCCAATATCCATTTTTCTTGAAATAAAAAAAAAAACACGCAACATTATAGACATTTTAGTGTAGATTTATTGAAGGTAGAGTAAAAAAAAATTTTTCAACAATTTCGGTCATAGTTACCTTATGACCTAGTTACCTAAATAGTATATAGATTAGTATATTATTATTAGTGCATTTAGAACTAGACATAATATTCAAATCCTTCTTTGTGTTTTTATGTTTCATATTAAACTTTTTCAGTTAAATAATTAGAATAAGCGAAATATATATGTACTTTCTATGGATATATTATAACTTACTGCTACCGCCGACCGCGACGTAATAAAATGAGTGACATCGGTTTTATTCATGAGAATATTGTTTTTTATATCTTTAACAATATGACACAGATAATAAATGCTAACGGTTTTCTCAGTTTTTACATAAACCTCACACTGTAACAATAACTGCAATGAGTTAACCTTAGATTAAGGATTGGTCTCCGCGCTCACCAATCCTTAATCTAAGGAGTTAACGATATCTATAATTGCGATGCCGGTAATAAAATGTGATTTTGCATTCGAATTTGAAATTCGAATTATTAGTCTCTGATATTATCTGTTCAAAAATTTTCATTGGCTAAATTCACAGGCTAAATTATTCTTCATCACTGAGATCGGGAGTTGCCACTATAGAAAAATAATCAGAAAAAAAAGAAACAAATTCAAATTTAGAACTGTTATTTTTTTTATTTGCGGTGGAAGAAGTTAACTCGACAGGCGCGAACAATTTCCACATCTCTTTACGATTAGTAATGCTAGATAAAGATAAGGTTATGAGTTCAGGAAAAAATGCTTCATAAAACATTATGGCGTACCATTCCGGGTTCGATGGGGACTCTTATATTTGAAGTGCTAGAAAAACGAATGGAACTACGATAGTTACAAAGTTTTGGTATGTATTGTAAGGTTTTTTCGTTTTCTATGGATTTACTTTTCTTTATTATTTTCAAATAAATTTAAAAGTGATTAAGCGTTCCCGAGTTCTTTGTGTTCATTTATTGTTGGATATTTGAAGTTTTCTTGTATTTTGCTTAGGTATGGCAATTGACTTTCCTCTTTTCGATACTATCTTTATTTATCACTAGCATAATGTTAGTCGTAGTAAATAAACCTAAATTTGTTTGTTTTCATTCAAGATTTCTTAAGCATTATTCTATAAGTTTGATTATATTCTTACAGGTACGCCCTTTTAAAAAAGTGATATTAAGGAATCCGCACTAAATAAAATTTTTATTAGATCGGTTGCTTTAAGTTTTCTTCGTAAAATTGTAAATATACTTAGCGTTAACGTTTGTGTGAATTGCACACAATTTATATATATATGTATTTAGCGTTGTATTGTAATTAATTCTACAAAGCCCTAGTTTATTTAATCAAATTAGATTAGAATTGAATAAACAGGGAGTGATTGTCACAACATTCTAACGGTTCACTGAACAGGGACATAAAAGTTACGATACCTATAAAATAAAGCGACAATACAAAACAATGAAAATACATTCATTGGTAGCAAATAGCAATAATTAAACTTAATAACAATATTATTAAATACGTTTTTATAGGTTTTTGAAGATTATAATATTTGCAATTTAATTAAAACGTTGATTTTATTTTATTAAACTGAGTTAGGTATTTTAGATAAATGTTATTATGTTAAATTATTGACTATTTATAAACTAGCTGTGTCTTGCGGTTTTGCCCGCATTGCTCCACTCCTATTGGTTTTAGCGTGATTACATAAATAATAGCCTATAGCCTTCCTCGATAAAAAGGCTAACTAAAACCGCAAGAATTGTTCAAATCGGACCAGTAGTTCCTGAGATTAGCACATTCAAACAAACAAAGAAACTCTTTACCAAAATCGTTTAGGTGAATTATTATAACAAAGCTCATTATTGGTAAAAATTTATAAATTAGTTTTTGTAATAAAATTGCTCTTACAGCAAAAGCCCATTCCAATAAAATACAAAATACATCAAACTTGAGCCTATATTTAATACGAAGCGGCCTAGTTTTCACATAGTTTTTTCTAAAGCATTGTTAGAATGATTGCGTGCTCATTACAAATTGAATAATCATTACATACTATAATGGATATTCTCGTTTCAATCAAGCTCACTATTATTCTGGATCGATATTGGTTTGCAACTTGCAACTTCGCTTCCGAAACCTTCCGCGTGCTTTCCCTTCTAATTTCACAACCATTATATCGTTAGTGTCAAACTTCGTTGATAGTTTAACATATTAATGAATATGATTATCATTAATGATAGACTGCATTGTGAATATATAATTGAATATATACATTGACGGTTAACGGATGTGTGTTTTAAGAGGTTGTCTACTAAACTTAGCGTCAAAGAAGAGCGTAGGTAGGGAAGTCGAAGCTTAAAAGTCTAAATATAGATACTGCATTGTGATATTTTGTAAATCTATTAGTAGTTTCCGTAGTAAATGTAACGTGCAATGAAGAGTTAAATATGTCTTAAATTTTTACAATAAACATTTATTACATACATATATGACATACATTTATGACATACATATGTCATACCTAATTATGTTCTAGGAATTAAGGCTACAAAATATTGTGTGTTATACAATTAATGAACCATTTTTACTATTCTATATGGTAGGATATAAATGAAATAGAAAAATAAGGCGTTTATAAAACAACAAAAGTGCTCTCAGCAGAACTTAATAATAATCGTATCTATAAAATATAACTGTACCAGCAGACTTGATTCCCGAAATGTTTAGCTTTGAGCAATAACACATTCCGTGCCTACTCGTGACAAGAATAACTCTATTTCCAATATCACAGCTTTTCCGTATAAAAGTGCCTCCAGGACCGTAATGTAAAAAATGTGACGCTAAAACGAGCAGCGGACGATGTTAAAGCATAAAAATAGTATGATATTAGGTACATCGTAGACCCTGAGTGATCCTTAATTTTTATTAATACACGGCTTTATCTTGTTATGCTCGTACGAAACAAGCAGAAAAACGTTTGATGAATATTTATATATTGTTTAAAAGTCCCTAAATTTACATGTACCCCTTTTATATTATCAATCTGCATAAATTTTAGCCCAAAACACTTCTATTCATTTGAATAAAACGTACTTAATCAAAATCAAAGTCCTATTAGTATGATGAATTAACGTAAAATTAAATTTTGATGTTAAAAATATTTTAAACTTGGGCTGGTAAACAGGGTTTTGGTTCGTCTGATGAAAAGCGATCACCTCCTCCTATGCACATTTGCAAAGCAGAGACCTCTGCAAATGGGTTGCTAGCTTAGTTGGTAGTCTCTAATGGCAAAGGGATAAAGTCAGGATTGATGACGAGAATAAAGGAAAGGACTAAGAAGGGTAAGGGGAAAGGATACGGGATCCAGATACAGCATAAAGGATACGTTACAAATATTAGGTACATTTTAATATCTAATCACATTTTATATTTATAACTAAAATTGAACAACTTTATTTTATAAAACGTACACATTTTATAAGCTAAATCACGTCACACTAACTGAAATTGCGAAATTATCAATTATGCTAATTTATAACAGTTGAACTGCTATGTATGGGATATTAGCCAATGTCAGCTGAAATATCTGGCTTAAAGTAGTTGAGGGATATAGCATTCTATTGTCTATGAGAAATCCAATTTACGCAGTAAATAGAATGAAAATTAGGTTTCAGCCGATGAAAGACACTTGTTTACTAAACATTGTCATAATTTTGATCCAATTATGCTAATAATCGTAGTTAAAATGTATAGAACAATATCAACGTTATTTAAATGTAATATTCTGCTATTGTAATAATTCAACAATATCTTGACGATTGCGTAAATACATTATTAATGTGAAAATGTGTTTTCATAATATCGAATAAGATAAGTGACGAGACTGAATCTAAAACACTGAATAATGAAGTCTACATTCAAACGAATGAATAACGAAAGCGGTTTTTTAAAGAACCATCATAAATATTACAATCTTTATAGAAATGTATAAATTGTTTCATATGCAATGGTTTACTTTATCTTGCTAAATGTAAAGTATAATAATTATAATTCTCTTCAATAATACCGAAGCAAAGCAATCGAAGTTTAAAGGTTGTATCTTGTATATGTTTGAAAACTATGTTGTATAATATTATTATTGTATACTAATGTAACATAACCCTAGTTAATTAACTTTGTTCAAAACTTTATAGTATAAATTATTATGAATTGATGAATATTAATTATGATATTATAATATTATGTAGAAGTTTTTGTTGAAAACAATCATTAAATGTTATTACAGTTGATAATTCAATCAACTATAGTTGATCGAATTATTTGATAAGGCATCGTTATCGATAAAGATTTCAAATTTAAACATTACTGAAAGAAAATAATTGTGATTATTATTGGTGAAGCAGATGCAGATTTTTGTTAGAAATGACGTTATGTTATGTTTGTATAACATTTTAACACTCAGTTCTTCAAATGAAAATAAAAAAGTCTATTGTATCTATCTAGTATATTACATACCCAAGATAGGTGAAAATATTTCGCAATTTCGGGCGTGTAGTTAATATTATTTTTTCGGTAAAAAGCTGGCAATGTGGTTACCAATAACTTGCTTGGACCGTGCTTGGACTTGGTTTATCTTATCATAAGATAAATCTTCTGCTTTATTATGTTAATATTATTAAATTTGTAATAATACGTAAAATCAGTATAATTTTTAAGCTAACAACTAACAAATTTTGAGAAAAGGATCATTAGTTGACGTCTGAAATCTTTCCCTTCATATTACATTTCTACGAGAAAAAATGTATAAATAAATTAGTTACTTTTTGTTACTACCAAAATTAAGAATAAGGTATTTAATCTAGCTGATAGAAAACCAGAATGACACTTTTAAATTGTTCGTAATAGTAGGGGAGCCCAGGATGCTAAATGTGGATTTACTCGAGCGTCACGGGAACCTATTAGAATTGGTAGATTAGACCATAGCGAGAAAAAAAGGTCATATAATGTTTTCACTTTTAGCGGTGGGGAAGGGTTTTTTGATTTTTTTTAATTTAAAAAAGAAAATAATTGGCTTGGAAATACTCAAGCGCGTTAGATATTGATATTTTGCATGCTCCAGGACGTCACTGAAAAAAAGTATACGTTAATCTGACGATTTAAGTGGCGATTTAATCGCTATGAAGAAAGGGTAAAAAATTAAAGTAATATTATTCGAGCGCGTCAGATTAATATATGGGGGGGGTTAATTACAATATAAGAAGTCCCCATTTCGCTAATCTGACGATTCGAGCTCAACCTTAGGGAATTATGGATTATTCAAATTTTCCAGCGGGGCCCCTGAGCGCACCCACCAACCATAACTGCTCATATTGACTAGAGGTACTAATGAATAGCTAAGGTACCGTCCCTTATAGTAATCTGACGCGCTCGAGTAAATCCCAAAATCCCCTCTTGGGCTCCCCTACTATAATACTTTGTCACGATCAAAGGTGTTGAATGTTTATTGTGAAATAATAAATATTGACACGAAGGCTTTTTCATTCGATAAAAATATCGTCTAGATTCCAACAAACTAGGCCATAACATTATTTAATCTAAATTATTTAAAAGTGAAGTCCCATGTCCCCTAGTGGGGTAAGGGGCAGGTGCATTATACATCTGTTTCACTGATCGATTTTCTTTAGGGACAAGTAGGTGATCGGCCTTCTGTGTCCTACCAGACCAAGACATTTTTTTTTCTTCGTCTCCACCGGGAATCGAACCCAGGACCCCTCGGTGTTACGATCACGCGTCAACTTCTGTACCGAGGAGGCGGGCGAAATTATTTTGTTGTATTTTATTTTATTGAGAGAAAACGCCATTCTTGAAATGTTTTACTAAATAATTCAGAAATTTAAGACCTAAGAAACGTGAACTTATATTTATATTTTCTAGTCACAAATATTCTGTGGATATGTTTAAACAGACAAGGATAAAGCTCTCTATTACGAGTTGGAGACGACACATTTCTTTAGGGATATTATGCGAAGTGAATCTAAAAAAGTAGACTTTCTGAAGATATTTTGTGAAAATGTCAAGTTGTGTGTTTATGATGTAGGTATGTCTTTTAAAGTATAAATAGGTTTTCGGATCACTGGACGTGTAAGAAATGGAAAACGTGACGATGCGAAATTCAAAGTGATTGTCGCGATTCAGCGATAGCAATATTAAGTGCTTCATATTCAGATTTCCGATATTACATTATTAAATTTAAAGGGTTCCCATTATAAATTATTTATTCCCACGGTGTAATCAAATAAACATATTATTATTTATACAAAGAATTTCAAATCTTGTAAAATTTATGATATTAAAAAAAAAAACTGAAATGTTTTATGAAAGAATGCTGCTTGTATGGCCATAGAGTATTAAATAATAATTATATATTTCCAAACTTTTATATAACCAATTTCGATTTTTTTTTATTTTAAATATTTTTATCTTTAAAATTGAGTAACATCGGAAATACCTTTCTAAACCACCTATTACACATTTCATTTATGACATGTAACTTTTCAACTTTTTCTTGCCTAAGGAACCTATGACGTGTTTTAAAATAGCTGACCTTGTAACGTCTTATGGGATCAAAAACCAATCACAGTGAAATAAGGTCGTGACCATTATGTATTGCCCCAGTATCACGTAACTGGTGTTTTCTTACATAACATAGCGGTAAAAACTTATTGACAGATCACAGTTTTAAATAGCGTGAGCGTAACCTAAGAATTTACAATTTTTAATTTATGCCTATGATAATTTATACGGATCTGTTTCAAAAATAGAAACACTGTTAGATTAACTTTCTATTTTTTATACTCTGTGTGAATATATATTATAGGGTTGTTGAGGATTCCTCTTCCGCTTCCTCATAATGCGGAAGTTCCGCAATATTTTGGGTTCCTCAACCGTTACCGCATCCTCAAAAATAAAAATAAAAAATTCCTCTTCCGCTATCGCTTCCTCAAAATTTTGAGGAAATTCATGAGGATGCCGTATCTATGGCAACGCACTCGCTACGCGCAGCGCTATGCCAGGCCGATTCGATCGGGCGGCGAATTTACAAAGCCTATACCTATGTATACTTTTTGAGCCACGAGTCGGACTCTAATAGATGAACTTTTGTTTATGCATATAACTCGACAAAACCTAATCTATCTAAATAAAAAAGTGACTCGACTTGATTATAATTTCCTATCATCCTCATCCTCATCCGCTTCCTCTTCCGCTTCCTCATCCTCATCCTCTTCCTCAAAAAAATATCCTCATCCTCATCCGCATCCCCTAAATTTGCGTGTGAAAATTCCTCTTCCTCCTCCTCTTCCTCATAATCACTTCCTCAACAACCCAAATATATAAATAATTAAGATAAGACTGCTAATTAGGAGCAGAATTAAACTGTGATTAAACTCTAATTTTGAAATAAAAATTTATTTCAAAATTAGGTTGTACCCGGCCACACTTTCAGGAACTGTCCTGAATCTAAATTGTTGTTAACAATTTTATCAAATGGATTAAAAAAGCGTAAATACTGTTTTTCTGTATGAGACTCATTAAAGAAAGATTACTATAGATATCCCTAGAATAAAACTGATATTGGCCGAGCAAAATCTAAGAGTATGATTGGATCGTCCGAACGTTACAGAAGAGTATCAATCGATAACTAACAAGCGTGTAACGCAGCTGCTTTTCACAAGACTATATTTTACACTATAATCTCTTCCCTAGACGATAATATATTAAAGGATTAGATCACGAGTCCTATTTGAGGTTAGCCTTATTCATGTAGCTTTATTACATACACTAGCTGTGCCCCGCGATTTTATCCACATTAAACTGCTCCTGTCTTAGCGTGATGATAGTATACATATAGCATTCCTCGATAAATGGGCTATCTAACACTGAAAGAATTTTTCAAATCGAACCAGTAGTTTTTGAGGTTAGCGCGTTCAAACAAACAAACAAACAAATTCTTCAGCTTTATAATATTATAAGCAAAGATATAGATTATGGATTCGTTTAGTGACTATAACGTATAAAAACAATGGATTGCATCAAAGAAAACGTGCAACAAGATGTATCGTGGAAATAAGTATCGTGGAAATGAAACAAGGTTCACGCGAAGGCATTGTAAAGAAAGTTAATTACATTACTGTAATGTTATATGATACAGATACCTAAATAAGAAGGAATTTATTTATCTAATTAAAATTTAGAAATGTTATGGAATAACAGAATTTTCTAAAGATTATTTCATAAATAGAAATATTTTTTCTAATATTTCTATCACATATTTTACTGACGAAAACTGATATCAGTAATTTTATAAGAACTATTTTTCTGTACCTAATTGATTCGTTGAAAATTTTGTTTTGTCTCTGTAACTTCACTGCCTCAGAACTAGGACAATTTTCAGCCGCATTAACTCTCATTTAAGTGACATTTATTTTATTAAACTTTGTTAGTTCGGCGAATGAAATAATCAATTCCCAATTGCTTACTGAATCGTTTGGCAAATTAGCTCGAAAAACACGTTGGAAAGTAATAACTATAAATTTTGTATCGAATTGAGAATATTATGAACATGTTTCGAAGTCAGCATACCTGCTGATAAACCCTTAATTTATTATATCCGACTGTTCCTTGTAGGTGCAGCGATCAAAAACACACTTTACTTGGACACTCACTTATACTCTATACTATTCTTCAGTAGTTCCAAGTCGTTAGTCGGAATAATATAGAATGGATATGTGCAATGTACATGGTCCCCTTATTTCATAGGACTTAGTCATAATTGGCAACATGTGCATGGTTAACCCTTCTGCGAATATGTGTAGATGTTAACAAGATACGAATATATACCTTATTCTGTAATTTTGACCCACCATAATGGTTATGTATGCTTCCGAGGGTTGTATTAATAACGAAACTTATAAGATATTATGTATTTCAAGTTGATCCTTCAAAGTTTTGTGCGCCGAATATGTTAAAACGAATGACTATATCTCATATTATTTTCTTTTATAAATAAAAGGTGTAAAATATTCAAAGAAAGTAAATGTATTTATGTATTCATTATTTGAATGTATTTACTTCAAATGTTTACCTTATCTATATTGTTATATATGAGATAAATATTATGTTTAGTAAGTAATGTAACCGATACTAATACCGTAATACGGTAGGTACCTAAATGTTTTCGTATGTCTGTTTTGCAGCCTGGAGGAAAGCAATTTATTAAAATTGAAACTGAGTAACCACATTCGCGTGATAACGAGATAATACACGCGAGCGAACCCGCCGGTGGAAAGCTAGTAATTATATAAACTGGAATTTTGTCACACTATTTTTTCACGATTGCCCAAAAATACTATCCGTAAGCAAGATTGTATCCTAGAACATTGCAAAGCTTAAAAGCAAATAATAAAATCTTGAAAGCGTCAATTTCATATTTAGTCAATTAATTATATAGCTTAATTTTATAACAAAACCTAGTGAAATATCGTTTTGTGCATGACTGTGAAATGTGAACTATAACTTCTTATTAAACCTTATTGTTTGTATACTTAATATACGTAGTTAGTGTATATAGTATGTAGTAACTAAGAAGGTAGAGAACAATCCGACTGCTGTATTGACATCATATATGATTGCTTTGCACTTATGTAATTAAATAGTTATTGCTCACACATACTTTTATGGCAAATACAAACTTAACTGTCAAAGTATAAAATACATTTATGAGTTTCTGTTTACAGTGCGATTTATGACTAATGACTTTCATAATTGAAGAAATGTTTTGCATTCAACCGCTGGTAAAATAATAGTTTTGCTATTTTTAAATGTTACTGTTATTTATAAAATTATGAATAATATTTCTTTTGAGAGCAGAAATATGTGTTAGTATTTCAATAAAGAGATTAGTTTAGTTCTAAAACAGGTGGCCTTCAGAAAGATCTTTCTTTTATCAATAAGACCACCCCTCTGTGTAATGTTTATTTTTGAAATGTTTATCTTTAAACATATTTTAGGTAATGAGTAGCAGAGTGCGTAAACAGAATTTCCTGAATTAAATCACTTTGTTACGGCATTGTAATTATATTTTAGGGGTACAGTGTGTGAGAAACACAAATTCTGGAGTTCCGGACTCATGAGTATTAATTTAATTTAAACGCCTGTATTATTATTATGTTATTCCGGGTAGAAGTGGCTCAGCAGTCAGCTATTATGACTTAAATAACGAAGGAGGAATAAACATGGTAAGCACACATAGATAGTACCGAGACTCCCTGAAAAATGTTCGAATCGTCGATGCAAATCGATAAGTATGTTTCTGTGAGTGAGCCGTTTTAAACCTTTCGTAGCGAGTTTTGCTACTGTTCGTATTCTTTTTACTGTGATTGAAATTTGGCGAGAAAATTAAACATTGAATGCATCTCCAATTGTTAAGAAAAAAAACAGCATGCTGTAAGAATAAAAAGATCGATGTCACATATACCAAGAAGCATTTAGACCGCAAAAATACGTGTTGATGATGTTGGTGATAATTGTTACTTATTTTTTAATTGTATCCTGATATAAATCAATTGCTTATAAAGATATAAATTTGTTATAGAATTTAAATATGTATTTAGTTAACATAGCAGTCCGCCCTGCTTCGCCCGTGGAAACGCCAACGTTGAAAAAAATTGAATTCGGTCCAGTAGTTCCTGAGATAAGCGCTTTATCAATTTGATACTGTACTTTAAGACCGGTATTCTTTGTATCTAAAGTCGTTGTATAATTGTAATGAAATTATGGTTCAATTTGATGAATTGTTTGAATTTATGGTTCAAAACCAAGATAAGGATAAGAAAATATATATCTTCAATATCGTCCATAATCGGAAAGTACACTTACTTACTCGCTTTTATGTAAAGTTAATGGACAATATTGATCAGTAATAATACTCTGATATTGTAAGAAGAATGAGATAAACAGGAAAAGTAACATAACAATTTATATATCTACAATCTACATGATTATCCTTTCGAGATATGAGAAATATTTCATAATAAATAGTTCGTCTATTGCACATGCTTTATGTGGTATGTGTTTTGGTAGTTCATTATAATATCTATAAATAGCATAAAAAATAATCATTAAACATAATCTAAAATTAAACAACAGGCTATAGAGAAGTCAACGTAAATTGACAAATAAATTATATTCGGTAGGTAAATAAATTCGCTGAAATTATGAAATACATCAATAATTTAATCTAAATGTAAAATAGAAGGAAAGCGTAATTTTACCTTGTCCCTGAAACTGACACTCATTATTCTATATCCATCTGATTTTCCTCAATAAGGGTCTGAAAAAATAGAAAAATATTATTCTAAATTAACTTTATCTCCTTCATAATTAATGAATAAATGTGGCAAAAAGGAATTTTAACTCTTGAAATAAAATAAAAATGGTATAAGTATTTGAAATTAATTTAAAAAATGTATTACAAGAAACGAGTTGCGCTATTCTTTATTTCGGGATTTGCATTGTGTTTGAAAATACAGTCAGTACAATTTTTGGTTTTCTAATTACTATTTAAATTGTACATAGTCGGAAAGATTTATCGATTAGGTACGTGCTATATAAACTAAACGTGTTTTAACTATTTGTAAGTACCATAGGTACCTAACTGGAACTAAAAACTGGAACCAAAACATGCTTTGATTAATGTATATTAACATATTTTATAATTAAACGACTGGTACAATCTAAAACGCGTATAAATCGAGAATTTTTAACCGACTTCAAAAAAAGGAGGAGGTTATCAATTCGGCCGGTATGTTTTTTTTTTATGTATGTACACCGATTACTCCGAGGTTTCTGAACCGATTTACGTGATTCTTTTTTTGTTTGATGCGGAATGGTGTCGAATTGGTCCCATAAAAATTTTATTCGGATAGGCCCAGTAGTTTTTATTTTATGAGCATTTTTGTCTAATCTCGATGACTTAATTGAAAATCTAGTAAGTAACTTTGATACACTTCCCGGTAACCAATTGAGCTGAAATTTTGTATACGTATGTAAATTGGATAGCGATGAAACGTTATCATGACATAGAGCTGATTTGATGATGGAATCGGAAGGTGGCTATAGGAACTCAGTAATATATTGACTCAACTTTATCGAGTTTGGGCTCGTTTGATTCGTGTTGAAAATACACTAAAAAGTGTTAAATAAAAATAACTACGTTAAAAACAACCGACTTCAAAAACGGAAAAGTAAAAAATAAAAAAGATTTGATATTATTAATTATTACTACATATTATTATTTAGATGTACTATTAATTAAATAGGTTTGAAGTCGGTGCCAAGCACTAAGCACTTAGTATTAAGCCCGTGCACCGACATCAAACCTATTTAGTAAATAGCACATCTAAATAATATGTAGTAATTAATAATATCATATCTTTTTTATTTTTTACTTTTCCGTTTTTGAAGTCGGTTGTTTTTAACGTAGTTATTTTTATGTAAATTAAGTATATCAATGTTTAACTTTTTAAAAACTGTGGAGGAAAACTATTTTATTATGAGCACTTTATGGCTCATTAGATAATGTGGTACATACGATTACAGAACCTAAGCTTGTTGGTAAATGTGTCACAGCCTGCTTTTCCCACGATCATGATAATATCAATTGAATTGAACACAATACTGTGAATGGCTTGCAATACGTCATTACGTACTATTGAAAATTAATCATTTTTTAATTAATTAGTAAACAAATGTTTAAATACTTGATAGTGACGGTTCAATATTTTTAACAACAAGCGCTTACGCTCTTATGTTAAAAAGAAGGAATGAAATGTAATAAAATTGTAAATATTCGTATTCATTGTGAAAGAAAACGAAGGTATACACTTAGGTAGGTACTGTTCGGCATACCTATAGTCTATGAATGGAGTCTGAAACTTGGCACGTAAATGATGATGACACCCATCCGAGTGAATAATATGGCTCTGTAATATTTATTTACAATCCAACCTAATTTTATAATAATTAAATAAAAATCGGTTATGTGATAAGCTGCTCTTTGACTTTCGTGTCCAGAAGCCATGACTAACAACGAATAGCTCGGACCAAATTGCCATGCTTCTTAAAGCTTAACCTCGTGTATTATTACAAAAGGTTACGATAAATAGTTTATTGTCCCGTTATCATATTACTATGTACTTTCTATATTCAGAAAGGATTCAATTTGCTCACGGATAGATGGGTTTTACGATTGTTAGAAGACGGGTTGACCCACAATAAAAATATGCCTATGGCACTCCTGAATAGTGTAGCTTTCTGCCAGTGAAATTATTTTCACCATGGGATCAGTACTTCCTAAGATTACCCTCTACAATCATACAAAGTTAGATACTTTACTTCTTTATAATATTATATATGGATTATTATTATACATAATGTTAGTTTTATCTCATAAATGGTATATTAAACTATTAATGAATACGTTGCATAAGGTACTGGATTAAACTGAGATGATGAATTATTATCCTGCTATTTAAGCCGGTGTTTGTCTGTGTATATGGCTAAGACAGGATAAAATTAAACTGTAAAGGAATGTCGCATAAATACTATACCTTTTTTTTTTATAGTGGGGAAATCTTCCAAAGATACCCACGGCCCCCGGGGAAGGAGCCGTGGGTTATGTCGGATTCTTACCGACTAAAACCCCACTGTGTTCCGTCGAGCCGCTTTAATGATGGGGCCGCGGGTATTTGTTAGAATTCTTCCGCGACCCCCTCGGCGGCAGCCCATCTCCAGGCCAGGCGCAAGCCAAGAACAGGAAAGGTGGTTTGCCTGCTCTTCCCTCCCGTTGGCGGCATGAGCGGAACACGTCTCAAGTCGCCTCACCGCACCGGACGATGGATTACATAAATACTATACCTACATACAGATGACTGTTAATTTTTTTCTTCAATCAAAGAAATTTCTTTGGGAAGTGTTTGCTTCATGATTAAATGACTCTGTTGATGGATGATCTTAACTGAAGATCTAATAAGGAATTGAGGAAATAGCCTTGAGGAGTGCGATAAAAACTTCAGGGTTTGGAGATTACGCAAGTTTATATCTTAATGCAACCAAATTAGGATAAAAATTGTCCAAATAAAGCCGAGGGAATTTGTTTTACAAAGTTTCAATTACTGATCGGAGCGCTCCGCTGAAACTGGGTCTTAAAGTTCTATTACTTTCTTAGTCGGTATCTAATTACTTTATATGGTACTTTTGGGAGTTTAATGCTTTTAACTGTACCATTATTGTTTACGTAATTGTGTAGGTATTTTGAGATAATTAATTTTCTTTTGAAATTTTTTATATTTGTTCCAGTTATTGCTTATTCATAGTTACAGTTTAAGGTTATATTAAAATTATTCTAAATATTAATATATGTAGACTATAAAATGATAGAAAAATATGTCCCACTTATTTTTTCATCCGTCTTCAATTAAAGTTTTGTACGAACTATAAACACGAAGAATGCCACGATATGTTATACGTTACGTTACGTATTGGGGTCACAAAGGAGAGTGGGTAACGTGAAACGTCAGTGGGGCTAGACAAGTGGCTTTCTATTAGCGTAAAGTTTAATAGAATAGATTATGAATGTATGAGATTGACGTTTGATTACGACGACGACGACGATTGATTACGTCAATTTCATACATTCATAATCTATTAGACTTTACGCTAATAGAAAGCCACTTGTCTAGGGGGGCTGATATCGAGATAAGCCGATAATAATGGTCGTGATAAATAAGATAATAGTGACGGTTTCCATAGTTTAAGTACGACCTTAAGTGGAGGGCGGGCTAAGACAAACCAATTGTAATGATAACTAGGTCACGTCTTGCATTGACGTATTTTTACAAGTGACTCATTTGTGTTTGTAGGAAATAATTTCTTATGCTTGATGCTTTTAGTTAATAAATTTTCTTTTAATTTAATATTGTTTATATAATGATAATATGATAGTCGGTAATAAAAATAATCTAAAACTTTACTTTTGTTACTTGCTTTCGCAAAAGAATTGATGTAACGATGAAGAACAGATGCAATACACAATTTCAATTTATTCAGTTATGATAAAATCAAATAAATTATATTGCATATTATGTGATAGAATGATAAATAGAATAGTGAAGATTGAAAAGATTTATCTGATAATAGATTACAGTACTCCAAAATTAATAATGCGCATGCAGATCTTCGCTAATTATCGTATTTCCAGAAACACCCGAATCACCCCGAATCATTGAATCGTAAGTGCCCTAAACAATGCACTTGCATCTTGCACCTTGTACGAAAGAAATAGGAGTCAATTCAGAGTCATACACAATCGAAAACAATTCGGGCGATAGGTGACGGTAGCCTGTCAGTCAAAAAATTCAAAAATCCGTCAGTCGTCTTTATATATTGGTGGTGACCGCACGTATTATCTCTGTATGGAATTATATAGAGCTGCTGTTACATACCTTTCTTAGTTTTGTTTCAATGTTGAATTTTCCGGTAAAATGATTATTTACACAGGTAGCAGATAGCAGTGGGGAAAGTGAAAATTAATAAGAGCATAATGAAAGTTCTGATCATTCTACGATATCAGAAATAGAGATAATCCCTGATTCTGCAAATCCTTTGGACTGAGATTTTAATGATTAGATTTCACAATTTAAATGTAAACCAGTGTTTGAAAATCATTTTTTTTAATATAAACTTTGTCTTATTTTAACCTTCCATACATCCATCATTACGCCAGCTTCAGTAAGACACTTTAATAGTTCTAAGTATAGAATTTTCCAAATAAATTAATACAGCAAATATATATTCGCAATCGTGTGGCTTATCCTCGCTATTAACTTACATTGAATTATCGAAACAAATTTCGTTACTTATCTCTTTTACCATAAAATCACAATATAACTCATAATTCTAATAAACTGTGCATGAAGAAAATACATATTTAACCACTCTATATACATATCATCTTCGGAGGCTCGGGGAATATGACAGTTGCCGAACAGTGACGAATTTTTCTATGCGCATTATCAGTTTGGGAGTACTGTATTTGCCTATTAGGCCGGCTAGTAATATCGGTGACAAGAAATAAAAGTACATAATATTTCCTTCCTTTCTGTTCTACTTTTTGTGTGTTTTTAGGGACATATTATTATTGTATTTAACTTTGTAAATAATTTATTTTTTTCACATATTTTCAGCTATAATTTGACTCTTGTTTGTTTAAAAATATAATGCTGATAGTCAGTTTCACATTTGCATTCTGCATGTGTTCTTTTAGTTTATATATCAAGTAATAATGTATGAAATTTTTTGTAAAAAAATTGTAAGGCTTTCGTTACTGTATCAACAAGAGAGCATCCAAATATCTGTAATATTTGCTATAAAGGCAGATTAAGCCATAATATTTACGACAAATCTAAATCCTTATCGATGATTTGATGTTCAATGATTGTTTATTCTAAGCGCCACCCGATCGTCGAGTATCGGAATCTTTATGGTACTTCCGCGAATAATGGATATTCAAATTGAGTAGATAGACCATTTTTTACGAAGAATCCTATGGAGACTTAAGGGAAACAATCTTAAATAACTCAAACGAGAAATGTATAGGTTTATGTTTACACAAAAACCGTTTACAGCTTGTTAATAATGACTAAATTAATTCATAGACTCTTGACAGGTCTTAATTAATTATTTACGATATTTTATTACGAAATTTTCATTTTTTTTTTCTTCTTGTAAGTAATAATTGTATATTTTTTTAATTAAATCTGGCAAGCATAGAATAACCTGCGAAAAATTAATTTATCTATGTCGCTAGCTAAAATATTAAGTGAAGCTCGTAATGAAATTCCTATCATGCTCAACTTGAGATTAATGTCTACTTGATTCCTAAAACAAATATTTAGATTTACCTTAAGGCCGTGTACGCGGTCCGTGCGCTGTTTGGCTCAAATATGTGATTTTTCAAACCAGATTGTCCATCAACCACTTATCTTACAAACATATGAATTACTAATAATTTTAGGAAATTTTATTGTCTATGTAGTTAGTTAAGAGTTTTTTTCAATTAATATTATTTATTATAGTATATATTTTATTATAGTATTTGTGAATACCATCAAGATAACTGAGCCGATGATTACTTGATTTCACTTTTAGTGTCAATTTCGAAGCTAAAAATATCTGAAATTGCTGACAGATCTAACACACAATTTTTTTAACTAACTGCAAAAATCCTTATTAAAATAGTTAGTTAAAAGATTTTTTTTATTTTGGACTCCTAACTTACGAAATTAAAATCCGAACAATGTGAATTTTTTTAGAAATTATAGTCGACAAAATGATTATTTTCACCAAGATATTTGACTTAATTGAATATAATTTATACATATTGCAGTAAAAGAATGTCTTACTTATAAGATAAAATTTAAAAAATCAACTAAGGTACCTCTATTATTTTTCTACAATTTTTTTTAAAGTACTATAAAACACTGCGCGCGACCCGATTCAAATCAGTCGGCAGCGAGCCTTTCCAGAGAGAGGACATGTTGCTCGGCGCTCTCCTGTGGACCTATGCTGTTCATAGAAAAAGGATAGCGCAAGCCGCGATCTATCGTAATAGATCGCGGAGATTTTGACTTGCGTTAAATTGAATAAGCGCTCTTAATTGACGTTGTTTGGGATATTTCAAATTTATTAACACTTAGGAGCAAAAATATTATGCTGTTAATAATAATTTTAATATTTTAGAGGGATTCATTTGTTCTCTATTTTATTTCATACATGAACCGACTATTATTATACTTTACGAGAAGTTGGATTCGATTTATTTATTTACTACTTGTAAAAAAATAAATGTTAAGAAATCTGAAGTATTTTTCTAGCGCCCTTCTATTTCATAATGTTTATCTTTTGCAACCGTATAACTCTCAATCTCTCCGTATATCTCTCTTGTAATTAATTTATCATTCGAATAAATTGACAAGAATGTTGTTGACGTGGGAAGTTAAGTAAATTCAAGTTTTGCATCAAAATGGTTCGAATTCTCCTCGTGTTTAAAGTAACTAGGAATATTTAATTGGGCTAGTCATCCAAGGTGTATAAGAAATATGTTATTGAAGTGAAATTTCTTTGGCGCGTTGAGAGTAAAATTTCAAAGTCCCGTCATGGCAATACCGTCACGTCATTGAGTATGGCGATGAAATCTTTGAACCTTGAATCTAGAGAATCTATCTCTTCTATTTTATTTTCAGTTGAATATTTATATTATATGCATTTTTTACAAACAATTTTTAATTATTTCTTAGTTTATATTAATTTAACTAGATAAAAAATAATAACTGTCATAAAAACCGATACAAGGTAAATAAAAAAATAATAAGTTGTGAAATCAAGCGTAATTGCAATATTTTTTCCTTTGTTATAATTGCTAAATCAATTGTTGAATCTATAGCCTTGTATTTTGTTTGAATACAAATTATTTAAGCAACTCAGGTGTGAAAATTAAATATAAAATACTTCAAGATAATTTCGCATTTTTTTAATTTAATAAAGTCTATCGACCCGCCCGCTTCGCACGACACACACAATAAAAATCTTTCTTTTGAATAACTCTGTCTATTATTATTAATTATTATGATTGGGTTGATTTTCATACCCTATCATACATAGAGACAGACAACGAAGCGAATGTGGCATTAATACTGTGTAGGACTATCTTTGACCATGGTTGTGAACCAAAAGTATTATTATATCTCATGTCTCTTGCATATAATGGTCATTTATTAATGTTTCTTTTGATTGGGTTAAATATGGCCAATTGTAAATATTTTTTAACGAAATCAATCATGCATGAATACATATTTTAGTATGAAGTGTAGTTGTATGAACTATTCAACTCTTGCATATACATATTTTATACATGGATGGCCCAATGTTAGTGTGCTTGTTTGTGAAGTAAATGTTGATTTGTGGATGCAGTGGTCTATAATGTTTTATGGTCTTTCGACGCAGCTTCGATTTCTATGAAATGCAGTTCTAAGTTCGGTATTATATATTTCTTTTGTACATGTGTTTGTCACTTTACTCCTTCTAAACGCTGTGTTTACGCGGGCAAAAGCCTATATCTCTAAAGATATAAAATTAGTGTCACGATGTTTGTTACCATACTTCTTCGAAGATTTGATAAGAGAGCGTTTGCCGTGAAAATTAGTTTTTTATAACTCGTCTATTTGTCATATTACCACAAATTACTAAATAGTTACTACTCTTACTACGAGTATAGGACATCAGATCAAATTATCGATGCCCATTCATAATACCCATTCATATGTCTTGATGTTTGCACGGTCTAATCGATAACTGAACCAACTAACCTCACTTAGTTAATAGTCATAGGGATTATATTTGTTATCAACTGACTACCTCAATTAAACTGTTTAGTAACCATAGCGTAATATTATGTTTCTCCCATAGAGATCTAGAGAGATGCCAATCGCTTGCGCTGAGTACGAAACCTGGTGTCTCATTACAAATTTACGCACACAACAGTAAACAAAATAAAAACAATACTTCGCGTTGTGTGCATGTCATCACACAAAAATTTGAGAGCGACTATTCGTTCGCACACTAGATTGTAAGTGACGTACGTATACAGCACCACTACAGCCGCAAGATATGCGTTTATGATAGGGATTGCTTGTCGATAAAATGAGAAACGTTAAAATTAAAACAATTTATAGGCAATACAGTAACTAGGTAGAAATGGACACCTTGATGGTAGCATTCATGGTGATAAAGTCCATAAAGCATTGCCTATTGACTTATTGTAAAGTAAAATAAGTATGAAATAAGTGACTTCTTTTTTTAATCCATGTATAATAATTACTATAAAATTATTGCTCGAGTACCTATCAAATAATAATAATACAATCAGATATTAAGCTAATAGTAATACATTATGATATAAAAATAAGGCAGTAAGGTAGTAAGAATTCGAATCTTATCGACATGGACACACTCGATTCGCATCCTTAACTAACGACCGCGAGCAGCGGCCGTACTACACGATTGTTAGCTTTAGTATGTTCATTATACACTGAGGTATTCGAACTCCGCGTTTGAATAGAGTCACGTACAGAAGAAGCATTGTAAACTATTTACATAAATTATTGTGACTGTCGTTCTGTCACATAATATAAAAGATAAGAAACCAAGAAATCACTATACGTAATATAGTTTTTGAAATTTTAGTAAGAAAATCGTATAATTTTCAGTACTTACCGATGGTATGTGATTCCATTTGACTTAAAGATGCTGTTTTCACTTCGGTTTTTACAAACTTTAACGGAACAACACGGCATTGTCAAATAATACCCGGCCGACGGTCGAACGTCAACTGAATGCAACAAACAGCATGTGTTCTTTTTTTGGGCATATTGCTGCGACACCGGCCCCGCCCCCTAACCATATCTCCCTTTAGTTTCTGTGATCTGTGGTTTCTCCTATTGGAAAATAAGTGTCTTTTTGTTTTATATGCGATAAATTCAACTGCAACCTCATAATATTAATAATATTAATATTAGTAACGGAATTTATTTATAAGGCTTATTATAAGGTTACACATTACATATATATAATATATATTATCTTATATCAAAGATTATCGCGATAAAAAATGGGAATACGTACTTAGCTAATATAATTGTCTAGGTATATTATTCATTCTTAACCAATATTATTTCAGTAGATTGTAATCTCCTTTGCATGAAAAAAATAATAAAAGCAAAATTATTGGGAACGTAAAATCTTTCAATCGTGATTGGAGCTTTAGAAGATTAGTATTTATCAATGGAACAGGAATTCAATTAAAAAAGCTAAGCCAATGAATGTATAATACAATATGTATAAGTATTACGGAATTTTATTTTACAATAGAAAAAACAATATAAATGTGGCCATACATACATGTTTGAATTACATAATATAACTGTAACCACACTGTAACCGTGAATTTGTACTAAATAGTAAATACTTACTACACTTAAACTTAGATATATACGTCATGGTCACGATAGAAAGTGTGCAGAACAGGATAACATGACGGAGCTAAAAATAACATGTGTTAGGTTCATAGCATTTATAAAAATCCTCTTTTCAATTCCTTCGCCTCACTGTGTTTTGTGTAAAATAATCTTTAGAGACCTTTATGTATACATTCTTTATAAACAATTACAAAGGAAGTGTATCATGGTAGAACAGGTTTTCTCGGAACTTGTGCGAGTTCCCCGAGGGCTGATTTTCTCTTTTAGTATCGAGAGAATTAAACTGTCTGAATAGTAAGCTGACGGCTAAATACTGTCTTTACGCATGACGTTAAAAGGGACTTTGATTGAAACGCTTGAGTTCCTACTGTGTAATGTATGCCTGTTACATAACATTTAACCAACCTTAACTTGCGTCTTATACGCCTAATTCCATGTATTTTTTTATCTATTCATATATTAATCACATCGTCGGATGATCACTAAGCTTGTATACTTAGAGCGTCATAAAAACGTTTCTAATAAAACTGTGATATACACCATATTGTTTGCTAAAACTAAACCAGCAACTCGTGTAGACTCGCCTTTTTCAAAGTTAAATAGCAAATGTTTAAAGGTGTAGTGCAGCAATTTATTATATAAGTTTCCTTTTCAAATAAACAAAGTAAAGATATTGAGTGCGTGCGTCGTGATCAATATCATTTGTCTTAAACCTTGACATCTTATTTTGTATTATCATTCTATTGGGTTTACGCAATTTTATAGGCAATTTGATTTTAATGTTCCAATATTGTAGCATTCAAAACGTAACCAAAACATTCAAATGTACCTACTCGGAATTAGCTGGCAAGTTCTATAACTTTTAATTGGGTAATTAATTTGAGTGGAAACAAAACTCAACGGGGTCTGCAGGAGGTCATTTGCATTTCAATTTTTTTTAATTGGTAAAAATATTTGTATGAAAACGTTGATTTTACCGTATATAAGGTAAGCGCAAGGACAGTGGAATCCTATAAAATGTAGTCATTAATTTAGTTTTGTTTGTCACTCGGACTCCAACAACTACGGTACAAGAAAAATTTAGTATTGATATGTTTACCTACTTGATAATTTCTTATTTCAAAGTACCCCAGCTGTGGACTTACACACATATAGCTAAAACAAATATGTTCGATACGTTTTGTTTACATACGAAATAGAAGCTATTTAGATCAATTTGGTATTCCTGAAACCCATTGTATATTGAATGTAAATCCTGTTTGCGAGAAACAAAGTTATAAGTATTTGTATCTATATATTTAATGTAATAATATATAAAGATTTTCTTCTAATGGTATTGGTTTTCGAGAAAATACAATACAGGAAAAACTTCATATTTACCATTTGTAACACATGTAAACTACAAATTATATTACACAAGCTGTGCCCCGCGGTTTTACCCACATTGCTCCGCCTATAGCCTTCCTCTTCGGCTATATCACCGAAATTTTTTTTCAAATCTCACCAGTTGTTCCTGAGATTAGCGCGTTCAAACAAACAAACAATCTCTACAGCTTTATAATAAAAGTATAGATAGTATAGATACCTAACACATGAAAACTACAAATTATATTAAATTCTCTATAAACACAATGTTTATAGTACTGCATGGTGGGTAGTAAATCGTGATTGTAATACTGCTACGTAATAATTGTTCATATGTGATAAAATCCAATGATTACACTTACTAAAATTTTATTGGCATTGTGTTTGCGATGTTTATCGTCATACATGGAGATATGGGTATTATAATATTTGACACAAACACAATTTTTATTGTTATCTGGAAGTGATTTTCCAAAGTTTGTTTTTGTTTTTATTTTGTTCTACATATTTCAAACGCTCAAGAAGCTTATATCTAATACACTGGAGATTGCACTATGACCATTAACTTGTCACAAGAAAATATAACCTTGAATGACGTCAGTGTTGTTTTTTGTCTCTTTCTGTGGGTGACCACACTGGTTTGTATATTCAGGATTTTTCGAAATAAAAAAAACTAAAAATCATGGTCTATAAATAATAACGACATATATTTTTAACAGTCAACTTACATGAATAATTATCATCTTTATAGGTACATACCATTTTAATTGGTAGAGAATGATAGTTTTAAATAACGCTTGATAACTTTTGATCTCATACTACGATTTTTTAATTAAAATGAGTGCTACATACATTAAAACATCGTTTTGGTTACTCAAGCTTCAGTCTAAAACTTTTCAATATTCCAAAGGGAGAGTTGCATCGCTAGTGTTGATGTGTGGTAACGATATTACAGTTCTCAGAAATTCGTATGTCTTTCAGGAGCTGTACTTACGGTTACTAATGGTTTCATGGTGGTTAATTATAATATAATTAAAATTACTTTATCCACAGTTGAGACGCAGTAACAAGAATGTGGTAAATAAAAAGGTATAGCACTTTTCAAAAGGTATTTTTTTTCTGGACCGTAATCCTCAGGCTTAAAATGCAAACTGCATATTCTGGCATGTTGATAAATTTTACCCTTGATAGGCACTATGGACAGCCATTTATTTCTTTTTATTTCATTTTTGGAAAGCTGAAATAAGTAAAACAAAAAAAAATTGGTAAGTTAAAAGAACTATTAATTTCTATGTTAAAGAAGAACAAACATAAAACCACATGTGAGTGCAATATCGATGTCGTGCGTTGTTTCATTACTAGTATAAAAATCTTTGAAATGGTGTTCTAAATGTTCATCATAATTTTGTTAACTATTACAATATTTTCTCTTCGCTATCCGTAAAAACTCGTCATCATGGTTACCTTACTTGTTAAATTGGTTTATTGAAAAATGATGAAATTATTAGGAAAAGAAGATAGATAGAAGATATTTAGCATGATTGATTACTAAAATGATGATAAAATTGACGATTTTTGCCATGAAAATGATTCTAAACAGGTAAATGCATGAGTATTGAGGAATATTGTAAATAGCGTAAATATACACTTGCCTGTGAAATTTTATGCCAGAATTTGGTGTCCAAAAACTTCTGCAATTTTTCACAATGCAATACATTATTTATATTCGGAAAATATTTATTAAATACGCAACAATATTAACTTAAATATTCGAAGCGACGCAATTTTTTTGACACTTATGCCATATTGTCAAAGTGAGAGTTGCTACAATTTTATTATGGTAACTACCCATAATCAGGGAGTATCGCTTTTTAATAATTGGTTCAGATACTTATTTTATTTAGCATAAATAATAATTGTCTCATCCAACAATGCTTCTGAATGACGTTGTTGGCAATTTATCAACAAACTCATGTACAAAAACTAACCTTTTGCACAGAATATTACAGCATACTTGCCTTGGGAAAACTTCGTATTAACAGTGGCAATACCAAGTTAGGTGTGAAAGTGATAAAACACAACAATTTTCTTGTTACACGTCAAATGTTCATACGGAAATCTCCAGTGTATAAGATATAAGCTTCTTGCAAACGCTATTTTTTATCTATAGTTTATTGTTTTAAAGAAGAACTCTTACTGTGGCTATCTTAAAAATTGAATTGACAGAAGAGGTTATACTGAGAGAAGGTTTAGAGGAGGACGGTCAATGATATTATATATAGAAACAAGAGGTAGATACGTCACCAACGCACCAAAACTGATTCCGTGAATTGGTCCTATTTGGGACCAATGCAATCAGTCAAAAATCAGTCAGATTTTGACCGGTTCCAGCGAGCGCACGTGCCGATAGGTACATTAAAGTTGTCGAAAATGCCTTCCTGTGTGTTCAGAGAGTGCACGTATTCGTGCAAAAAATAAAGCAAGATAAAGGAATATCATATCACAGGAAAATATATTAAATTATTACAGTTTAAGAGTAAAAATAACAATTTACAATTCTTTATGAATGACACTTGCTTGACACTTGTATTGAAATAATGAAAGGGATAAAACATTGCTTCAATCTTGCTTCAATCACTAGTGTGACAAAGCTAGCGTACACTGTGTTCAAAGATTATCATGTAGATACGATTATTGAAAATAGAACGGTTATTTTATTAATTTCGATTTGGGTAAATACTTGATTATTTTTATATTTAAATCCACACAGTACATGTAATTAACAAATATATCTATTTATTATATATGTTACCGGAATTGTATGAAATCAAGGAATTGTATACAAATCCTAGGAAATGTGTACAATTCCGATACCATTTAGGAAATGTATAAAATATTGTTTAATAAACTATTTAATCCCTCAGCCCCCGGAATCACAGACACAATAGAAAATCTATTGTGTCGCAGTCTCATTGGGCCGCTCGGTGGTCAAGGGGTTAATGCATAGATATCCTAGGAAATGTATAATCTTCCTAGGAATTGTATATAATTCCAATATCGTATTAGGAAATGTATAAAGTAAATGATTTCTGTAATAAAACTCTGTATCGGGTAACAGTCTTACCGTAAAATAATAATAATATGTTCATATTATCTTACTAATTAGTAATTAACATTTCTTAAATCAACTTATATTCAATCAAATCAAATTTTCATATTTTGGTAAGTAGGTAATCAGTCCCCTCGTCCCGCTGTCCCCGTGTACACGTCCCAGTCGGATTGTATAATCCGCCGTATTACAAACGGCCGGCATTTTGTAATATGCCGAAATTCGTCTTTTTCCAAAATTCTACAAAAAGACGGCCGCGAGCTGACGGAGCCCCACTTCGTGGGGCTCCTATTTCTATGTATTTTTAAAAAAACATGAACCTAACCTAACCCACCCCCTTATCCAAACCAAAGATTTCTGATTACGAATTTTCGGCCCTCCCCCCTTCGTCCCGCGTACCTTCCAATATCTTAGATGTTTTACATTTCCGATTGCTATTTAGGAAATGTATAGATTTCCTAGGCAATGTGTATAAAATAATTTATTTCACACATTTCCGTACGATTTTAGGAATTACATACATTTCCTAGGAATTTTATACAATGACGGATTACATACATTTCCGTTAACATATACAATGCAATCGCAAACGCAAAAATGTTTGTTTGGAAAAATGATGTTGAATATACGTATACATTAACCCATTGAGCCCCCAGCGGCCCGATCGGTCCACGACACAATAGATTTTCTATTGTGTCTGTGATTCCGGGGGCTGAGTTATTACAGAAAAGATTATCGCTACATACTGACGAAAAATACTATTTGCTTTTCTGTAAATAGCTATTGAACATACATTTTATTTGTGTTTTAGATAAAAAAGGCTTATACTTCATCCTTTCTTTTATTTTATCCTTTTTTTTTCATCTAGGCACCACTATTATTATATCCTACAAGTTGGAGTGATGACCTTGTACGGGTTCCGAGAACTGCCTTGAAAAGAATAGCGTAAGATCGGTCCTTATGGAGTTCTATAAGGAGGACTATGCTCAGCAGTGGGTGTTTATCGGGTGAAATGATGATGACCGAAAACGAACACCACAGCTAGAAATAAATACTTAATACAGTTATATCTCCAAAAAAGTTTTTTTCATTTTAATACAACTTCATAATAATAATTAAATAGTAAATGAAATTGTCACATTTGTTTACGTGTGCAGGAAACGTAACATCTATAACATTGAACCTTCTGTGTCGTTAGTCTATGCCAATTGCCATGGCAACTATTTGTTTATTTATATTTAATTGGTGAATTCTTATGACTTTTGCTTACACCTGCGCGGAAGTGACAAACTATCTTTGTCTTTTTTGTTTATATCATTTTATTAGAGCCATCTCTCTTATATACAGTCTGTCGATGTAATAAATCAAGTACAGTACCCCCAAACTGATAATGCGCATAGAAAAATTCGTCACTGTTCGGCTACTGTCATATTCCCCGAGCCTCCGAAGACGATATGTATATGTATGTAGAGTGGTTAAATGTATTTTCTTCATGCGTAGTTTATTAGAACTATGAGTTTTATTGTGATTTTATGGTAAAAGAGATAAGTAACGAAATTTGTTTCGATAATTCAATGTAAGTTAATAGCGAGGATAAGCCACACGATTGCGAATATAATATATTTTGTTGTATTGATTTACTTGGAAAATTCTATACTTAGAACTATTAAATTGTCTTACTGAAGCTGGCGTAATGATGGATGTATGGAAAGTTAAAATAAGACAAAGTATATATTTAAAAAAATGGTTTTCAAACACTGGTTTACATTTAAATTGAGAAATCTAATCATTAAAATCTCAATCATCATCATCTTCTATCCAAAGGATTTACAGAATCAGGGATTATCTCTATTTCTGATATCGTAGAATGATCAGAACTTTCATTATGCTCTTATTAATTTTCACTTTCCCCACTGCTATCTGCTACCTGTGTAAATAATCATTTTATCGGAAAATTCAACTTTGAAACAAAACTAAGAAGGATATGTAACAGCAGCTCTATATAATTGCATACCGAGATAATACGTGCGGTAACCACTAATATATAAAGACGACTGACGGATTTTTGAATTTTTTGACTGACAGACTACCCGTCACCTACCGCCCGAATTGTTTTCGATTGTGTATGACTCTGAATTGACTCCTATATCTTTCGAACAAGGTGCAAGATGCAAGTGCATTGTTTAGGGCACTTACGATTCAATGATTCGGGGTGATTCGGGTGTTTCTGGAAATACGATTATTAGCGAAGATCTGCATGCGCATTATTAATTTTGGAGTACTATAAAATGAAACTTGTATTTGTGTGTGCCTGACACTGCATAGGAAGCATTTTTTTTGGATATATTGTGAGTATATAACGTATCTATACATAAAATATCATTGAGGACGGTTATAAAATCTATAAAAGGTTCACGACATTCAAACACAAATAAATCTGTGTAGAATTTAAAGAATTCCCATATATTATATACATACATCAAAATCGTAAGTGTTTTAATATTTAATGCGCTTAAATGTAATTAATCATACTATAGTAAGTAATAATTCATTTATCAATTCTCTTTGTTATTGCACGGTTATTGGTCATACGATTAATTGGTATAATATTTTGTTTAATACTCATTATGTTTATTTTAGTAGGGGAGCCCAAGAGGGGATTTTGGGATTTACTCGAGCGCGTCAGATTACTATAAGGGACGGTACCTTAGCTATTCATTAGTACCTCTAGTCAATATGAGCAGTTATGGTTGGCGGGTGCGCTCAGGGGCCCCGCTGTAAAATTTGAATAATCCATAATTCCCTAAGGTTGAGCTCGAATCGTCAGATTAGCGAAATGGGGACTTCTCATATTGTAATTAACCCCCCCATATATTAATCTGACGCGCTCGAATAATATTACTTTAATTTTTTACCCTTTCTTCATAGCGATTAAATCGCCACTTAAATCGTCAGATTAACGTATATTTTTTTTCAGTGACGTCCTGGAGCATGCAAAATATCAATATCTAACGCGCTTGAGTATTTCCAAGCCAATTTTTTTCTTTTTTAAATTAAAAAATATCAAAAAACCCTTCCCCACCGCTAAAAGTGAAAACATTATAGAACCTTTTTTTCTCGCTATGGTCTAATCTACCAATTCTAATAGGTTCCCGTGACGCTCGAGTAAATCCACATTTAGCATCATGGGCTCCCCTACTATTTGAATGTACATATATAATAATTTTCATTTCCAAATGCTTATTATTTAACCACTCAACTTACCACCATGGTTTTGTTTATTGCAATAAACGAATAAATTCGACCAACGGCTTAAATTGTGGCTACAATATTATTGAATTGCCTAATTATTAATATTTAATGTGCATTGCTAATAATTCTCGAGGAATATACATACAAACGCTTAATTATTATTTTTTGAAATGACGTAAAAAATTGAGATGTAGCAACTTTTTCTTTACTATTCGGTGATTAGGTAAATTTTACAAAATTCATAGTTGTTATAACACATCTATCTACTGATGAAACAATTCTTTAAATCGTTTCAGTAGTTTTTGATTTCAGTCGTTACAAACATATACATTATGATTGCACTTTACATTAATATAGTCCGTTCGCTTAAAAAAAATAATGAAGAGACAAAATCTTTTTCGAGGGTAGATACGGACGTGGTATTGTTCGTATTCTGAAATAAATAATGATTTCTCCGAAGTATCGTTAAAGGAATTTCTTTCTTTTCAAGCTGTAAATTGCAATTAAAAGATTTATTAACTTCGACGTGAACTGGAGGAAGTTATTTGTTGGTCTACAGCTTACAAATTTTTCAGCTTACGAACTTCGGCGGCAACCAAAAATGTTTCGTTAGAAATTCTGTATGTAATAAAATTGATAACTTTCCCCGTTCTTAAGGTGAACCGAGTCAGCGTTTACAAGAATATTGTGTACCGAAATTCAATATAATGTGTGCGAATTAATTCCATATAAGACTTAATATCTTTTTACCTGTTTTTGTTGGCGCAATATTTGAAAAGCGACGCGTGATGAAAATTTATTCAGAAGGAAACTGAATTTGTATTTCATTCTTAACTTTTTATGTGAGGTAACTTTTAAAATGTATTTTCTTATTTGTTAATATTTGGTGTATTATTTGACGTCATATGAATACCAACGAAGTAATTGGTACTATTAAGCTATTGCATAGCTTCTATCGCGGGCCTTGAACGCGGGGACCGAATCCAGAAATTCCGTAACGAAAAAACCTCACGCTCCCCACTCCGACGGGCACGGAGGTGTGGCTTGAAGGCATAGCATGCAATAGCTTTACCGCGGCAGTCCCCGAGTGCCACACGTCTTTTTTTATATATTCTGTGGTAATAGTCATTAGTCTCGTAGTCTATTTCTATAAGATATCTCGTTAGTAGTGTAATTTTTAATTTTAACATCCTTAATACAAAAACTGTTGGAACTTTTAAACGTCCACGTTCGTAAAGAGTTTCAAAGCAGTGTTATGTGTCACCAGGAAAAATACGTTCAAATTGTATAGAACTTTAGCAGTCCAAACAGGTACTAATAGACTACAATAAAAAAAAAAGACGGGTTGCACTCCGGGAGTGCCGGCAGAAGTGAAAACTTGATTATTAACGTTGAGCATGTTTGATATCCATCCGTCTTACGCTTTTTCGATCAGGTCACGTGTCCTGACGCGAGTTTAAGATTTTATACCCAACGCCGCTAAAGAAGTTTTCACTTCAAAAAGACGGGTTGCACTCCGGGAGTGCCGGCAGAAGTGAAAACTTGATTATTAACGTTGAGCATGTTTGATATCCATCCGTCTTACGCTTTTTCGATCTGGTCACGTGTCCTGACGCGAGTTTAAGATTTTATACCCATTACAGAAAAAGTGCTCAACGCCGCTAAAGAAGTTTTCACTTCAAAAGTCCACGTAGCGGGAAACTTTTAGCGCTTTTACACTCGAAGTAACTACAACATTAATAGCGATGTCAGAATTCAGAACTGTGAAATGTAGGTTAGAACTGAAGGTGTAAGGAGGCAATTTTTGCTGTGTGTGACATTGATGTTGATATTTTAGAAGAGCTTGTATATTTTAGTACAGATTGCACTACTTATCACACTATCAATCGACAACTAATCAATATTTACAGAGATATTTCAATATTCTTTACAAGTTGTATGTTACATTTGACTTTTTAATTTATAAAAATTTCCATCTTTTCAGGTACCATGGCGAAGACATTGATTCTATTTATGTCATTGTGCATCATAGTCCAAGGAGATTACGACTTATTTACGAGTCCAGCAACGACTTTCTTCCAGGATTTTGCGGGATTCCAACTAGATAACAGAGTAACGAATCAAAATGGTGTACAGGCTGAAAGATTACCCGTTAATGGGTTTGGGTAAGGATTGGAATAAAGGTTAATTGAATGTTGAATGTGTCGTTGTATAAATCTTAGGTTAAATAAATGTTCGTAAATTAATGTTTTCTGAGTTTATATGCACTTTTTGATATGACATAAAATTTAAACCTTAATATCACTTTATATGATTAAATTTGGCGTTCTAAAATTCCTTTCTTTTTCACTCTCACAGTTTTAAATTGTAATGTTTTAAAGTTTCTGATGAACCTATATATATTGAAATATACCTCAGTCAAATGCAGGTATTGCTTTTACCTTTAGAGAAATTTATAAGTAGGTATGCCTACTCAAACTGTAAAGTACTCACAATATATTTTTTCACGGAATTATTAGGAGCAGCATTCAATAAAATTTCAGCTTCTTTGAATACTTTATTTTAATATTCCCACTCCACCTCTACTCTGAAACTGCTCTGAGAAGTTAATTTCACTTGTAGACTAGTGAATTGATCCTAGACAAATTGAAGTTTTACAAAGTAATTTATCCATTATATCCACATTTTCATTTAAACTTTGCGCACTGCATGTATAATTGTTATTTCTTTCTTTTTCTATATTTTTAACAATTCCAATGAAACTATTTTCAATGCAAATTAATGTATAAATATGTATTAAAAATATTCTTGATCTAATAATATATGTGTGTAACCCATAATATTGTGAATTTCATGTTGCATGTACTAATCTATTATATGATTGCACAATTTGTTAACAGAGACGTAAAGAATGTAATACCAGACGATGCCTCCAGCTACCTCAGGTAAGAGTATAAAAAATATGTTGTGCTAAATCATGTGTTATTAAAAAATAATTAGGAGAGTTATAATTTATGAAACGTAATATTTGTTGATGTATTAATTGAATTATATTATTAACTAGAACATATTTGTTAAATTTTTCATTAAATGGTTCTATCAAGTAGGCTTAATAACTAAATAACTACTACAGTGCCTATAAACAATATTGAATGTGATAGATAAATATGAAATCCGATTTTTTTACGTAAACTGCTAAACTAACTGCTAACTAAACTATTAAATCTGTAATTCAAAATGACGACGAAAATTTTTATTAAACGCCTGTTATTTTAAATGTGGCGTTTAGCTTTATAACCAAATTGTTGGTGCTAATTGCCTTGCGGCCTTTTCCTATCGCAACTTGGGTCAAATAGCGCCTGTAAATTATTCAATTTGCTGTTCAAAACTGCTTTTACTATAGATATATCTATTACGTAACATGATTACTATAGTGTTAATTTAATTAATTAATTATTATCAATTCCCGGTAATGTCGTTCATCGTTTGTAATTTCCAGGATTCATTATAATACTAGTACTGCCTATGTTATGCTTTATTATGAAAAGTGAAATGACGTTATGCAAGTTTAATTCTTTTTTTTAGTATACTGGATAAAAGGGTTTATATTCGTTTAAAACGGGCAAACTGAATTTTACTTCCTAATCTTTGAAATTTTCAGCATTAACTTAGTTCTTTTGCTATTTGCAGCATTCTATTATAAACCTGATTTAATAATCATTTCTTATTAATTTTGCTTACAAGAGGGCCTCTTATTCTCCTTATTGATTATACTAATCGTGTTTTTAATGTGAACAGGTTCAGTAACCCCCCACCACCCCTTGGATCTTCACAAGACCCAGCCACCACTACATGTGGTTTAGCACCACCGTTCTGCACTAAATCCCGCTACAGATCTATCGATGGAACATGTAATAATCTACAGAATCCAAGCTTAGGAGCGCCGCAGACGCCGTATAATCGACTATTACCTTTTAATTATGGTGATGGTATGTTATCTTTATTTAGTCCAAGTTATATTATTGCCATGTTAGGACAGTCATTTCGATGCTATGATAATATTGCCTACTAGTTTAGTAGTGTAATTGAGGAATATCACTAATGGTTATGTAATAGCCCGTGAATATATTTAGGGCATACAGTGGTAGCTATTTTATAAATATTATTGTATGTACCCAATCTAAAAAGTAAAGACTTTTGATGTGAACTCATACTTGGTCAGCGTGGTAGATTGTGCGTGGGGCTTAAACTCTTGGGAGGCTCTTCTGGCACTGTTATAAGGAAATAGGTTGATGAGGTAGGTAGGAGGTCATACATATATCAAACCATTTTTTAGTATTATACAGCTGCAACAAGTATTAAAAAATAAATTCCTCCGAAATTGAAATGGGGTTGGAAATGGGTTATTGAATAAAGTGAAAAAGTATGAACATTGGAAAGCGATTGATTGACATAAACGCAATTATTATTATATCAAACTAGCGGTCCGCCCCGGCTTCGCCCGTGGTACATATTTACGTTTTCTCTACATAAAAACCATCCTCGTACTTCAAGGAATATAATAAAAAAAGAATTATCGAAATCGGTTCAGCCGTTCTCGAGTTATGCGCTTACCAACACATTTTGCGATTCATTTTTATATATAAGATAAATCATCGTGCTACACAGGCAGAGTTATCTCTTTGACAGAATCGATTTTGATGCTACCAGATTTGAACATTCAATATGATTCAATCAATAACGGAACCATTTCATATTTCACTGATCACATGTTTTTAATATTATTGACTTCCTAGAAATATTCTCAGTTTCCATTAGCTTTCTAGACCGTCAATACTTTGTTAAGTGTCATATATACCTACTTTAAATAATCTCTTTGAAATTGCTTGGTCGTACAATAAATTGTTTACTAGAAAAATACTTTCTGTTACATTTTATGAGCTGTTTATTTTAACTTCGATATAAAGGCAAATATTTTTTATCTTGTGTGTTAATACATTTTCAGTCTATTGTTTTTTTTTCATAAATAAAGCGCAAAACACAGCTGAATAAATCTTTCCATAAAACAATGCCTATGTCTATTGACTTAACATTTTCAAGGGTATTATGTATTACTTTCTGAAACAAATGGCTACAACGGTCATACTTACTACGTTATTATAATTACCTATTTTGTTTACTGACTCTTAAAATCGACTATGTAACACACATAACAACATTATGTAGAAAATGTTAATGTTAGATATTCCCATAGAATATAATATTATTATGAAGATTATAATTTACAAGAATATAATACTTACCTTATTTGTTCCTCCAGGAATAAGTCAATTTCCGCGAGCAGTTGGCGGTGGGGTGCTACCAAACCCACGAGAGATTAGCTTAGCTGCGTTTCCAGACAAGCCTCTAGTGGATCCTGTGTGGAATCTGAACGCACAGCAATGGGGCCAAATTATCACCCACGATATGTCGCTTACAGCTGGTGTTGCTCAGAGTCGTAAGTACTAACGTATTACTAGTATAGTATTAATGGTATTACATTATCTGTGGTATTATTTGGTCTGTGGTATTACTAAAAAAATATGTTATTTATTGGTAAAAAGGTCTATAAGGATATGGGAACAGTAAGCTATGTTTTCATAATATTATATAGGTAATAATACTTTATTCGGTGTACTCGTAGGATTTTATAGGATTTAGGATACAACAAAGATTGATACCTGATTAACTTTGTTTATCGAATAATAACGATTTAGTTAAAGCACTAGATTTCATGTTTAAAACTGCGGCGATAATTTGTTACTTATCAGGTGATTGGATTTACCATTTGCATGCTTTGTAACAGTAATAAAAATTTGCATATTCGACTACGCTTGCAATTAAAATTATTATACTCACAAAAATATATGAGGCACGAACTTTTATGGTGATTGTCTAATGGAAATTGTGCAGCAGAATCACAGTTGACAGATATATACTACGTACATACAGTTAGGAAACTAAGCCCCTGCGATGAAATTATGACATAAGCACTATTATAGCTATAGGGCTGTTACCTTTTTGATATTTAACCGACTTCAAAAATAAAGGAGGAGGTTATCAATTCGGCCTGTATATTTCTGTTTGCTTTTTTTTCACAGTTGATTTTGTGGTAATTTTGAGATAAAAACCCGTTAAAATAAAAAAAATGGTGTAGCCTAAATATGAATTTACAAGAAGAAACAATCCGAATTAATACACCTAGGTAAATACGTTTTTATCAGTGCTATATTTCGAAAGTTTGTTTTGTTATGGACGCCAAAGGCTTTTTAATGTACCTAAATTATTTATAACTAGCTTTCCACCCGCAGCTTCGCCCGCGCAGTCAAAGAAAAACCCGCATAGTTCCCGTTCCCGTGGGATTTCCGGGATAAAACCTATCCTATTTCCCGGGGTAAAAAGTAGCCTATGTCCTTTCTCGGGTATCAAAATATCTATATACCAAATTTCATGCAAATTGGTTCAGTAGTTAAGGCGTGATTGAGTAACAGACAGACAGACAGAGTTACTTTCGCATAATATTAGTATGGATGCTTGATATTTGTATTATACATATATTCAATAATTCTTTTAAACCAGAATTTACAATACTTGTATGTAGGTATACCTACTAAATTATTTTTAAAACGATAAATTAAATTAAATTAAAAAACACAAAATATAAATTTATAAAGAATAGAAAAATGCCTTTTATGGCATTCAAATGCTATATTTATAAAGCATTTGAATGCCATAAAACCAAAAATATAAATTAAACACAAAATATGCAAAAATAAATTAAAATTATTATTATACGAGCATAGAACCTCCACCTTTTTGTTTTAGGATGAAAAAGAAAATAGTTTGACAGGCTTAGTGCTTGACAAAGTGGTAAAGTCACGTATCGATAAAAATACAATAATAATTATAATATCTATCTTTTTCTTCCCTAATATTTACGTAAATATGCACATAAATTTAAACAAGATTTTTTTAAGGTTTCCATTTTTTTAGATTTTTGTGCTCTTCTAGATTGCGTAAAAAATAGATGCGATCTTTAAACAGACTGGACTCCTAATAGTGACTATTTGTAGCTATCATTTTGGTGGAAATATGTCAACATAATTTAAAACTCATGCTGCCATATCTATAGAAATTAAAAAATAGTCTCTTTTTAACTTGTAGTCAGATACGGTATTTACAAATATATTTATTGAAAGGGCTACAAACTGAAACAATCGATATTTATTTAATGTGAATTGACATCACTTTAAACTTTTTTCTATACTATGTATCTTTGTCATTCAAAATCTGTGGATGTGTCACCCGCTACTATCGATCCCCCTCAATAGTCAATACCCTCGTAAACACGCTTGATGGGGGGGGGAGCCATTTCGAACATTTTGTATGAAGTTCCCTTACTGTATGTATCTGTATATTGTGGCAGAATGTTTACGCTACATTGCATTTTTCCAGAAAGCGGTCTTATCGCTTGCGCGGTTCACGTTGAGAATACAGAGACAATTTTGTCAGGGTATTTCTCTTTTAATTTTAAAGAGAGTAATTCTACTTACTGTTTTTTCCAGAAAATTCAACGGCCAACACTCGACGTAAATATGGTGGTTCAATATTTTAATACTTATAGAGTTTTGTTTAGGGTATATTTCTAATTTAACTGACCAAACGCCTCGGCTTAAGCCGAGTTATATTGGCATAAAACCAAAAAATAAATAAACAAATAAGCTAATATTACTAAGGCATAATGCAGGTTTAGTGGTAAAATAATTTACAAAATCGGTCAAGCATTCTTCGAGTTAATCAATTACAAACGAACAAACAATCGTAAAATCAATTCACTTGATAACAATAATTAGAGAAGATAATAAAAAAAATGTTTTTCAGGTTCTTTCTTGTATGTCGTGTACGGTAACGTATTGGTTTAGTTCCAATGTAACTTTTTAGTTTTACTTATTGAATAGACAATATACATTATACATTGTATTGATTTTAAGTCAAACGATACTTATTATTATTTTTTCCCAAGTAATGAACCAACTTTATTAAATACATAAATAACGTCAGTCCAATTTATGAAATACGGCGACTGAGGCTTAAAAATATTAATACACTACGAAGTTAAAAAACCATAGTATATTTTTTAGCTGCGTATTCTTGCATCGGTCTCAAACAAGACAACAGACTATCTTCAATTAAACTTTTTGCTTTACAGAAAGCAAATTGCAGTGCCATTCTACTTGCACTACTAACTGTAGAGCTACGTTGATAAATCTCCAATGTAGGACCATACCATGCTTCAATCAAGTCTTTTGTTTGCAGATCGCGATTCGCTCGTCTGTTGCGATGACAACGGGCAGCTTACGGCAGATGCATTCACGAATCCTCAATGTGCGCCCATACTGATACCTCCCAACGATTTCGTTCATGCTTCAGAAGGCACACAATGTATGAATTTTGTGAGAACTGGCACGACGAGAGACAGAAATTGCACGCCGCGAAACGCACCTGCGCAACCTGTTAGTATATTATACTACCTATCCACCCGCGGCTTCGCCCGCTTTGTCTAGAACTTAATCTACACTAATATTATAAAGAGGAAAACTTTGTTTGTTTGTTTGTTTGATTGTAATGAATAGGCTCATAAACTACTGGACCGATTTTAAAAATTCTTTCACCATTCGAAAGCTACCATAGAAATCTAAATAACATGACACATAGAAGTGCTATAATGTCATAATTCGTATGAAAACCGCTGTCGCCAAAATCAACACATTCAAACCGAAAGCTAAACAGTACACACAAGTAAACTATGCCTTTTATTGGACAGCTTGATTTTAGTGAAAACTAACTTAACTATTAAATTAAGCTTTTGAATATGTATCCTAACGCACGAATTTACGGTTTATTTTAGAATAACATCCCTAAGTATATGAGACTTTTTGCTCCAATACGAACAAACGTGATAATAAGAATGGTCGACTGTGTCATTCATTGTTATTTCGATTACTATGGTGACACTCGTAATACTTGTAAATATTCTATAATTTTAAGGAAAAACGGCATTATTTCTAAAAAAAAATATTTTCCGATGAAATATTATTCCTTTATAAGTATAATTACAACTTGTGGAAGAATTTCCGCAATGGGAATTGCTGAAACACACCATGTATACACTCATACGTCTCCAGAGCAACTGAACAGTGACGAATGCACTGGTGATGTGAAAATCACCTGAGTGGCGACAAGGTCACGCACGCTTACGACTTCTAGTGTCTTGTTATTTAGATTTCTATGAAAGCTACATTATCCACGAGTAATATAGGATAGGTTTTATCCCGGAAATTCCACGGGAACGGGAACTATGCGAGTTTTTCTTTGAAACCGCGGGCGGAGCCGCCGGCGTAAAGCTAGTAAATTATATTCTAAAACCTTCTTGAATCACTCTATCTTTAAAAAACACCTCATCAAAATCCGCTGCGTAGTTTTAAAGATTTAAGCATACATGGTGACATAGGGACAGAAAAGGAGACTTTGTATACTATGTAGTGATGATTAGGTTTGTGCGACTGCCTAGACCTTTTCTTTGAGGACCAGATTTTGACGTATTCTAAATAATGTTTTAAGCAGATAAGTACCCTTAGTTCTCAAAGATTTCTTTTGAAAGTCAGTCTGTCAGAAAAACAATGTCGTACAAACAATATCAATGAAATGCCTTGTCAAAGATCCCTTCAACCTTATTCAGTCTTATATCTTTTGGTCAAAGGACATTCAAATGTTTAATGTTTATTGGTGACAGTTTTTCCACTTCGTTATCCTTTTTATAAAAGATGTGTTGGAATTCGATCTTTCCTCGATTCGTCTTATGTTTTCAATGTGAATAAAACTTGCAAGGAACTGACTCATCATGGTCGAGATGTATGGCTTGAGATCCTTTTCCTAGTTCTTTTATTACGTCGACAACGCAATCAAGATATCACTACCAGAAAAGACAAAGGAAATTGAACGCGGAAGTTCAGAATTACCCTTTTATATAAAATGTAATTCAATAAAACTAAATGTCTCTATTGTGCACGATATTTGAACGATTCTATTATTTTATGCGATATTTGAACACCTGAACTGTTTAGTAAATTGAATGAATTTAATAATTGGATCTAAATACATTAAAATTTCCCCTTTTTATATTCCAATACGCATTTAAAAAAAATAGTGAATAGGTAGGTTTCAATTCAATTAAATTCAATTAGGAAAGCAAACATAGGCTGCTATCTTTCGTTTCTCACACTTGTTAGAACTACAAAAGAAACCTACAAGGATTTTCACTTCGACGGAGCTCTTAAATCTTCAAAGTAATCGGCACCGACTTTCCTCGTGGCGATTATGCGAGTTGACATTTCCCCTTTCTGAAAGCACAGTATTGATGATTTAGTAATTTATTTGAATTCTTTATAAATAGAAACCTTATCCAACATACACAATATATCTGACAAGATTACAAGAGATTACAAAAACCTTGCTCTTAAAAGACGTTTGGAATAAGGGTTAGAATTCAATAAACTATTATAATAATAAAAATAATTCATTTATTTACTGTAACATCATTGGTCCACTTGTTAGTAACAATATTATTATACCTATGTTAGTAACAATACATAATTTTATTCTAGTCAATATAATAGTGCTTAATTTAATTATGAATTATATTAATTTTCAGTTGATAAAAAATATTTATTTATTAACAACTAGCTGTCCCGGCGAACTTTGTACCGCCCTGTCAATGAACGTTGTGTTACCTTTTAGCTGAACTAATTTAGGCTTTAATAAGTAATACAATGATACAAAATAAATATTTATATGGATTGATATGTAATAGTATTTTAATTTATTACTTCAAACACGTCTCAGAGAAAAATGATTGAATTTGAATAAGTTGTGCAGGCTGTGCAGCATGCATTAACTCTTTTCATTCTTTAACTGTTATCGACCACACCATCGTTTCGTTTCACTTTAGTTGTGATAATAATTCTACCATTATCATTGGGCGATCGACGCTGATACAGTGGGTAACCATCGTTGCCTGTGATGGTCTCTGCCATCAATTTTCGTGGATTCCTTTTGGTACACTCGCTGTCAACTATGCATGGTGTTTGTTGGTTGATGGTTTCACACGGTCCATGAATCATATTCGTGATAACAACGACATGTCGGTCTGGATCGGTTTCAGGATTAGCAATCCCCGCACACTCATATATTTTATTCTTTTGACTAACCAAATTAAAATGTGTGCATGCTGCAAGCCAGATTTTCGTCATTCGATTGAATACATCCATTGAATAATCCCAAAGATGTCTTCCTTTAATGTAACTCATCAGTGATCGGTTGTTTTAGTTGAAAACACGTGTGGTGATGTCGTGCCGATCACTTGATCCGTCCGTCCGGGAAGCAACAGTTGAATAATTTCCATCCATTTCGGATTACATATAAATGTAATGAATAGATCTAGCCGACCATAATAACGAACATATTATTATGTCATTGCATCTTGCACAATATATTCACTTGGGCTACCTGTGTATGTCGCCGGTAAAATAATCAATAGCCCAACATTTTCTGCATCTTCTCTGTGCTAATTGCATCGCGTAAATGGATGTAATCTTCAAAACGCAACTTAGCTTGGTTCAACCGAATGAGTCAGGGCCTCCGTTTCAATTTTAACGTTATAATATTATTTCAACGCAATATTGTTGAAGCAGTCGACGAAATCGCGACAAATAATTGTCAGAATTTTTACATTTTTATAGATTTTTTTTTAAATAATTAATCGAACTACAGGTAAATTATCTTGGAGAAATTTTTGCGTTTGTAGTAGTGTATGGTCAGCAAATAAAAAAAAACAACATTTTATTTTTAGTTTTTATTATATATATATATATATATATATATATATTGGGATTTTAAATTAAACTATATGTGTTTCTCCTCTGAAAAAGATGAGACTTTATTTTAATATTTGCACATTTAACATACGTATAACTTTTACATTAACAATGTTACTAAAATGAAAAATTTACTAACCTGAAAAAGAAACGACATTTAAAGTTTAATTTACTAACTTTAGTACACAATTTAAACAGTTCCAAGATTCTCTTTTTAATTTTAATTCAAAACTCAAAAATCAAACATTTATTTATTCAATTAGACTTCTTCTAGAAGCACTTTTGAAACGTCATTAGGTACATATTTTTAACATTTACCACCGATTCGGAAAGCAGTATCTACGGAGAAGAACCGGCAAGAAACTCCATAGTTGCTCTTTTTAATCATGTCAGTTTTAATTTTACAAAACATATATGTAACATCATATTATATTATAGTAATATGCCAAAGAACTGTCCTGTGGTTTTTACGCGACAACCCTCCATGGGTTTTTATCGTCCATATATTCCTTAATACTGTAATAGGCTCTCTGAACTAATTTTTTATATAAGTTTTAAATTTAGAACTACTAAACTCTTTAATATTATGAGGAATTCTGTTGTAAAAAGCGTATACCTTGGCCCATAAATGAATTTTTAACTTTAGCTCGCCGGAAAAATGGCATTTCATTTTATTCTAATAATTCATCAACCCCAGGCATATCACAATCATCCCCATCCTCGCTTTCATCAGATGAATTATTTAAATTAATTATAATTCGTTCTGATATTGCGTCTAAAGCTGCGTCTCTACCCTGATATTTGCTTTCCTCCTCAATAGCATGCAGACAAACTTTTCTCCATTCCTCTACAGTTATGGCGTTCATTTTTTCTTCAGCTAATGACATTATAACATTCATATTCATTGCGACATTCTTTTTTGCGACATATGTTTTCACTATCCCCCATATATTTTCTATAGGATTAAACTCCGGATGGTATGGTGGTAAACGCAGCACAGTATGACCGTGCTGTCGTAATAGTTCGTCTATCTTGTACTCTATAAATCTCGCCTTGTTTTGCAGAATCAGTTCATATAATTGAGGCTTAGCAACGTGGATGAATGCTCAATGTTTCTAAATGTCAGCCAGTCAATCATTTGCTGTTTTCTAGAATTACTATTCGGTGCAGGATTTTGTATTGAGTTATGATATGGTGCGTTGTCAACAACAACAACACTATTTGGTTGTAAGTTGGGTATTAATTGAGTTTGAATCCACCTTGAATAGTTGTCATAATTCATATTGTCGTGGTAATCTCCACTTTTTTGGTTGGCTTTAAACATAAGCAATGCATTTGGTATAAAGCCATCCATTCCACCAGCATGAACAATGATTAAGCGGTTGCCTTTCGATATATGTTGCTTGAAACCTGAAGTGCTTCCATCTGACCAAGATTTTGAGAGGGTATGTGATGTATTTATATAAGTTTCGTCGGTGTAAACAATTGGTCGGCGTTGTTCACGATATTCAGCAATTTTCATCAAATAATTAATTCGCAAGTATCTAATTTCGTGTTTTTCCATAAGGAGTTTCCGGTTATCTTCTGTTTGCTTCCAATTAAAACCTAATGACATGACGTGTTTTCGTAACGTGCTGACACAACCTTTATAATCGATATCTTCTTTCAATTTTGCGTGCAAAGTTTTCAAAGTGGGAACTTCTTTATTTGTGATGTGGAAGTCATGAATTGTTCTTCTGATAACTTGCTGATCAAAGTTATCGATTACTATTGTAGGTTTACGATTCGGTTTCTTTTTAGGAGATTTAAATGTTACTTCCTGATCTGAAGGACAACATTTGCTTTCTGATACTACCTTTCTGACGGATGCTATTGAAATTCCTGTTGATTTAGCAACTAATTGAGTGGGGGTCATAATACTGCTCGGGTTGTTATTACACTCATTTTCGAAATATTTGTACAAACAGTACAAAACTTCTTTAGTTTGAGAAGTCAAAGGCTTGCCTCGACCATGTTTTGACACTGGAGCCATTTTGAATTAACATGTAGAGAACTGTAGAGGGGTTGTAAACTCAAAGACGATTCGGATTGTAATGATTTTATTTGCACACAGTTCCCGTATTTATACAAAAAATCGACCAAAAACAAAACCAATCAGAATTCTAATTTTGAAATTGAAATTTAGAATGCGCTCTGATTAAGAAAAAGAATGCGCCGGCTTGTACACAATATGATAATATATATATACTCTATGCATGTCTCCCATAAACAATATAAAGTTACAACACTTACACACAAATTAAACCCTTCAACAAATATTATAACAATAATAACAAATAATAACAACAATCAACAAATACAAAATTTAACAATTAAACTACGTAATAATTATAATTTTTGAATTAAATGTGTGCTTTATGTTCTAACGGTACCAAACGACTGCACGTGGCACCTGCGGACAGCGTAAACTGGTTTATTCTGGTTTTGTGCGTGTTTCCACTTTCCACTATCAAGTGACGATTTATTTATTTGTTTTGTTTCGTAATTATTATGGTCAAATATTAATTATGAAACAAATTATTATGGACACGATATTTTATTGTTTCACGGTAGTCGCCTTGTCGTTTGCTCAAGTACGTGAAATTGAATGATATATTTTTTTTTATAAAGTCAAAACCATTTTCTTTCAAATAAAAACTTGTTTTTATTGAAAACAAAAGTGTTGCTAGGAATAAGTATAAAATTAAATAGTAATGTTAGGATATCGAAACATTTTTGTATAGGCCAGAACGATATAGTGGAAACGCGCTCTAAGATCTGAGTAATATACACACCACTACATATGCAAAAATTTCTCCAAGCTAATTTACCTGTATCCTTCTTGGTTAGTTTCCTCACCGAAAATACCTTATCAATTTCTGAAAGCGTAAACACAAATATTTGAGCAATTTTTATGTATCTTTGTATAATTGCACTTTTCAATAATTGATTTAAAAAAATACAGACAATAGTTTATTCACCCTTTTTACTTTTTAATTATTTTACACAAAATACATTTTTGAACGCATGAATGTCAAACAATATTTTCCGTATTTGACAGGATTGACAACTAATGATTGACATGTACGAAAATCAAAATTATTTTTATATTTTGAAATTTAAATACACGATGTTATGAGCAAATTTGATATTATGTTGTCGATTCAAAATTCTTGTTTTAATGCGTTCTTCAATTCGAGTGGAACTGAGAGTACAAATACCGTCAAATGTTTGACAGAAAGTATGTGGTCAACTTTTATATGGGAAAATGGAATTGTCGTCTTACTATATCTTACTCGCAATTATTCGAATTTTTCTCACCTTTTAAACCTTCCCTAGACCTCCACGAATAATTCAAGACCAGGATAAGATAAATCCGTTCAGCCGTTCTCGAGTTTTAGCGAGACTAACGAACAGCAATTCATTTTTATATATATAGATTAACATTAAACAAGAACATAAAATTAAAAACACAATACTACTTATGATATATGATTATATATTAGAACTTTACGGAAGTGTTCTAAAATAGGCGAATCTACCTTATCGCACAACACTTTCAGGATGCTATTGCTGCTGCCGCGAAGTCTTTTCAGCAAAGATGCAGTCTTTTTCCTTATTAGCGCGGGAAAGCTGTCAGTTTGCGCTTGAGCGAACATATTCGAAGCTGAGCAATATCGCGGCAGACGCAACAGCATTCTAAATCCATTATTATACTGCACTCTAATAGCCCTAAGAGCTTTATCTGTATAGTTGCACCACAGACTGCCCGTGTAGAGAGTTTGGCAATACGCCTTAAATAAAGATATTTTAGCCTCCTCACTACAGCGAGCAAATCTGTGAGCAAGCATGTTACAGCGCGCCGCCAGCGCTGTACGTTCTCGCTCAATGTCTAACCGATCTTGTTGGTCCTCAGTAACATAGTGCCCGAGATATTTAAATTGCGACACCCTTTTTAGTATTTTCCCATTTAGGGTAATTACGGGTTCGTATTTGACGCATTTACGAGGAGCTTTAAATATGAGGTATTCACATTTAGCCACATTGTATATGAGTCCATGCCTAGCCGCATATTTCTCGCAACAAAGTAGCAGCTCCCGTATAGAACCAGCAGAAGGACCCAGTAACACCATATCGTCGGCATAGCTGATATTATTTACACTAACACCATCTACCCAACAACCCACTGGTTTACTGCTTAGCTCCGCAATCAGCTCATTCACATACAAATTGAAGAGCTTTGGGGAGGTCAGTCCACCCTGTCTAACACCACACTGCAGCTTATACGGCTCAGATAGCATGTTCCCCCATTTGACGTTGTTCACTTGGCTCTCATACCAGAACTGCATAGTAAGAAGAAGCTCACGTTGCACGCCCGCTCTCTCCATCTTCTCCCATAAGAGGTCATAAGAAACTAAATCAAAAGCTTTAGAAAGATCGACAAAGCAAGCGTACACCGGAGTATTTTTCGACGTGTAATATTTTACGGTCTGCTTTAGGCTTAAAATAGCTGTTTCTGTAGACAGCCCTGGCTGAAAACCAAATTGTGCGTCATGAAATTTTAATGTTTTGCTGAGCTCCTCATTAAGCAAACTATCCAAGATTTTCGCTATAATGGTAGCGAGCGAGATAGGTCTATAGTTGGTGTGGTCGGAGATATCACCCGTTTTATTTTTAATAATAGGAACCACTATAGTTTTCGTCATATCTCTAGGTAAGTACGCATGGCTCACACAAAGAGAATAAAACATGGACAAAACTCTAGGTAAATGCACTCCAGCATATCTCAGATGTTCGACGCTGAGACTATCGTGACCTGGCGATTTGCCCCCTGCCATCCTTTTTATAGCTTCTGTAACCTGTTTAGAGGTGAAATGCAATAAGTCCGTATCACTTCCGGTCTTAGGTTCGAACCTCTGAGACGCCGGGCCCAACGGAGATGATACACTAAAGTGGCTTCTAAACATATCGGCTATTTCTTTTTCATCGTTACAGCCCGCAACGCACACTGGTAAGCTCGGTCGTATATTCAGTTTGTTCGAATCTTTCCAAAATTTTGAGAAATTCTTGGCTGCTCTGTGAGAGGCTATAATGTCCATCTTTATTGTGTCCTGATGCTTTTGACACCATCTCAGACGACTCCTGAATATCTTTTGGCTGAGACACATATCCTCATAAATCCTACCTGCTTTCGGCTTATTGTGAGACAGCCAAGTATAATACTTCAACCGAGCATCACAGTGCGCGCTACGAACGTGCTTATTCCAACCAACTATATGACCCTTAGAGCTTTTATTAGCCATATGAGTAGCAGCTGCAGCATGGGAAAGAACTTTAACAATTTTGATATACATATCGTCGAGTATACATTTATGAGCAGAATTTGTACACATTTTTCCACTACAAGATACAAGTGATTCTGGAAACGAAATGTTTCTAAGCTGACTATGACATATTATCTCATGATATTCATCTATTTGCCTAGTACATCTTTTACCCCATTGGGTAGTATTGTGACCGACATATACATCCGGTACTATTTTTGGGACAACTAAATTAAGATCGCACCTGACAATGAGAGGTAAATGATCAGACCAGAAGACATCACGAGTTACGCTAACATCAAGTACAGTTTTCCAAGCCGATTGTGATACAATACAATGGTCTAACCATCTCAAACTGCCATTAATATCACTTTTATAGGTGAAAATGCTTGAATTTAAACCCAGTTTTTGGACATCAGCACAAAGCCCAGGATTCATCCGAACAAAAATCAACAAGTTCGTTCCAGAAGGGTTGATTAGGATGAGAATTAAAATCACCTAACATATAAATGTTTTCAACGTTATTACTTTCAATTATAGCTTTAATCTCACTCAAACAATTCGTAAATTCAAACAAATTCTCCACTGCATCTGTTGGCATGTAAATACTAAGTACGATGATATCAGAATTATCATACAAACTGGCTTTTATGGCACTTATTCTTGAGCTTGAACAATCAATGGTCTTAACTGATTTAAAAATACCTTTTCTCCATAATATAGCTACTCCACCATACGGTCTCCCCCTCAATAACCCCTGAGATAAATCTACAGCTGACTTACCAGTGTACTCAAAATGTTTACTTATGGTACCGAGAAAAGGAAGATCGTACGGGAGAAGCCATGTTTCCTGGAGCGCTAAATTATCTGAAGATGAACATAATTCTCTGACATTATCTATTGATCTTTTAACAGATTTACAATTAAAACTGACAAATGTACATACTTGATTATCCATAACTTATTTTTATTTTTTATTACTATCTTCAAATCCGTGTCTACTTATATTTTTAATCAATACAAATCGTCTAAAAGATATGCCTTCCGGCCAGATGTCACTATTCATAAATATATCTAATTTATGTCTATCCACATATAGTTTAAAAGAGTTATAATTTATCTCACGGTTACCGTTTATTTTTTCCAATAACACTGACTCATTTGTTTTATTAAATATATAGTCCTTAATGTCATTTTCACTAGTATTCTTACACACGTTAGATATATAAAGGGGCACTTTATTTGAGGCGGCTTTAAACTTTAAATCACAATTAGCACGTCCCGTTTTACTCATAAACCTATCCTTTAAGATTGGCTTCTTTTTCTTTTGCACAACTGTCCACTCACTATTTGAATTATCGTTATTATTTTTCACATTTTGTGTGCACACCGGTTGCGCGCGTACCACTTTGGCTATAGACCGACAACGTAAATCCACTTTATTTTTAATAATCAACTCGTCGTTTGCACATATTGTCCGGCCGCTCGATGCGCCCGCGTTGCGTTCGACGGGGAAGATATTGCACGAAACCGCGGTGGCCTCCACGTGCGATTGCTGCGGTGTCGTCTCTTTCTCGCATACCTGCATGATGAGCGCAATGCATCCCTCCCTGTCTTGCAATGAAGAAACCGCGGTTTGGGCCTCAACGGCGGCCGTTGAGTCGTACGTATGACCTTGAGCTGTGTTATTCGTTGCTGTTTCTAGGGGCGATAACGTACGGCAGCAGGTGTATTCTTCTAACTTTAAAGATGAGTTTAATGAATTGTCATTATCAAAATGCAGCCCCATAGGTCTGCTATCACAATTTAAGCTATTTCTAGCAAACCCTCCCCGTTTTCTATTTATATAATCAATATATTTATCATTATGTGTATTTAAAATGTTTTTCAGTTGATTCTGTGTAATATAATCATTTTTTATTTCGGATAACTCACTTTACAGCTGATTAACATCCCTTAGCAACCGTGTCACGTCAATATGGTCAAAGGTCACAGGCGGCAATCTATGCAGATCCCTGGCCACAAAAATAGGCAGACGTTCTGGATCCGTAGCGTCTGTATTTTTTAATAGCGCTATTATATCTTCCATGTCTCTTACCGATCTATCTTGTTTTTTTCTAATTTTAATTTTCTGTGATTGCACCGCCTCAAACAGCAGTTTTTTTGCTTCCAAAATTTCATCTGATGTATATGCTGTGAGGCAAATCCTTGATAGTCCATCCTCGTCCATTATTTTCATTTTGTTTTGCACAAATGCTTAAGTACTTCATTTATTACTATATTGCACACGGCACACTTCAAAACGTAAGAGGTCATTGTCCTCTCGCTTCACTTGTGTCAACGACCTTGCGCTAGCGCGATCAGCTGATGACTCTATTGTTCTTCATTGAGTTTTGGGCACAAAAGTTGGTTCCCGGTTGAAAACCGGTGAAATTCTGTGGGTGATTTTCTGAATATAGATATCTACAATGAAAATAAGAAACATTTATTTATTTTAGTCTCGGTTGTAGATTATACCTACTTTGTCTTACTCCAATCTAAGCTATACAAATTGTTTTTATAATAGAGCTTGTGTTTTATATGCATTATCTATAGATACACTCACACACATATTTTATAGTTAGTTACATTAATAAGAATTATTCAATTATTCAAAATCATACCTTTACAACGCGAATATTAAAAAACACAGAAACAAACACACTTTTACATTTATAATATTAATAAGGATAAGGATAGAAAGTAGGAACGTGACGAAAAAACCTCAAAGAAAAGTGGAGTCACGTCGAAATTCGCACTGTACATGTACTTAGCAGCCATTTCAAGATATAGTTTTTCATTATGGTAATAGGAAACCATGTGACAGATTTATTTGGAGGAATTTTCTCCTCTATTTCTTAGAGCTACATTTTATAATATTTTTTTACGTTTTAATGAAGAACCATTTTTTTATCATATTATTATGACAGTATTTAAGCTGCTCAATCCTGGAAAAATACGGAACATGTTGATGTGATCATATTTAAAACCAGAAACTCTGTATTCAATTGAAAAACATTGAAACAAAAGAAATTACGTGACTTAACGTTTAAAAGCCACCGCAAACATTTACGGCTTACTTTGTTCCATCACAATGGTTTGTTTATTTATTATAATATTATACGAAAGTTTTTTCTTAGTAAAAAGCCGAATATTTAGATGATGTTATATTTTTTTCAAATCCGTTCAATTAAAATTAACAGTTTCTTTACCTACCCACGATTTTTGCTAAAAATAACGATGACTAGGGAAAAGTGAAAGGGTAAAAAATTACAGTTCATACTTCATACATTATTCATTATTACAAATCGCCGCCATACAACTAAAACCAATTAAATCGAAATTTTGTCAAAAATTACTTATGAATGCCAAAGTACTTAAAATTTTGTGTTCTTCCGTCTGCGAAAACCCATTAATCGCTAAGTCTTATAGTTTCGCTGCTAGCTAATAAGAAAACCAATTATTTGAAGCATTTCAAACGATTGTTTTCAAATACAAAACATTAAGCAGATGTAACTTGACTGCCGACATATTTGTCTCCAATGATTATCAGTTAATCTGATAAAGTTGTTTTTCTTCAGGGAGAGCTTATGAAATACTCTATTTTTCACTCAGTAACAACCATTTACTAAGATTTAAATCTCCATACTAGATTAAAATGGTCCAATAAAAGCTATTAAAACAGTTTAATTGATTATACCTGACGAATTCCATTTTAACAATACAATCTAATCGTCTAAGAAAATAATGTATATCTAAATAATGGTTTTTCTCTCATGATACTTATTCACGGATGCAACCTAATCTCTACAGCGAAAAACGATTAAACCTGATTAATTTGTTTTACCTGACGAATTCCACAATATTATATATATATTACATGCGTAAATTAACTGTATTTAATTTGACAGTATACGAGAGTGCTCTTCCAAACAATGCATATTGTTTCACGTGGTCAGAAGTAAATGGAAAAAAGGTAGCGCGGAAATAGGTACTATTTTATACCACTACTTGTCGAATTGCATTCCAAATTCTGTGACTGAAGTAAGCCTATTTTCTTATAAGTGGTCACCACCGCCCATAAACACTTGTAACACTAGAAGTGTTACAGGTGCTTTGCAGGCCTTTCATGGACAAATAAGCTCTTTTCTTGAAGGCCCCAATGTCGTAGTTGTTCGGAAACACCGCAGGTGATAAATCGTTCCACAGTTTCACCGTACGCGGAAGGAAGTTGCGGGTGAAGCGGACAGTGGTGGAGCGCCAACCATCCAGATGGTGCGGATGGAACTGGTTTTTACGGCGTGTGGTCCGGTGGTGGAACTGTGCGGCTGGTAAAAGGTGGAACAATTCCTCAGAGCACTCCCCATAGTAGATTCTGTACAGTATACAAAGAGACGCAACGTCTCTTCGCACTGACAGTGGATCGAGCCTATCGGAAAGCCTACGGTCATCGACAATTCGAGCTGCTCGACGTTGGATGCGGTCAAGAGGAAGGAGTTGATACTGTGGGGCTCCGGCCCAGAGATGAGAACAGTACTCCATATGCGGTCGCACCTGAGCCTTGTACAGCTGAAGTCGGTGGGCCGGCTTGAAGTACTGTCTCGATCTACTGAGCACACCAAGTTTTTTCGAGGCTAATTTAGCCTTCGCTTCCAAATGACTGCGGAATTGAACGTCACTCGAGATTTCAACTCCGAGGATTCCGATTTTCTCTTAAACCGAGGTTCTACGACAAATGGGGTCTTTTTAGCGGTGAACGCGCAAACCTGTGTCTTTAAGGGATTGAACTCGACAAGATTAAGTTCGCCCCAATCCGAGACTTCTTGGAGAGAAGACTCGACTTCAGACACAAGTTTGCTTCGACTCTCATTGAGGCTTTCCTTTGAGGTGTTTGCACGGCCGGGATAAAGAGCATCCCCCGTACTGTCGTCTGCATAGCAATGAATGTTACTGATTTGTAACAGATCATTGATATGCAGAAGAAACAGTGTAGGAGATAGCACGCAGCCTTGTGGGATACCAGCATTCACATGAAGAGGCTTAGAGCAAGAACCGTCGATAACGACCTTAATGCTCCTCTCTTCCAGGAAGCTGGCAACCCAATCGCATAACCTCGCAGGAAGTCCGAAAGATGGTAAGATTTGCTGCAATTATGCAGCAAAGGTGTCATACCAGAGAAGTACCATCTCTGGTTCAACAATTTGAATAGCGATGTTGTTTGTAAATACAGGGTACCTGATGGCACAGTCTCTGATGACGAACCTACGATATCTGCGGATGATGACTAACAACAACCCAATTCAAAATAGTTTATTTTTGTTCCTATCCTAAGGTATTTTATTTTTACTGTCATAATTATCTTAATTTAATTTTGATTATAATTGTAATGACATACAGGTTTTACCTAATTAGAAGATGAAAATGCTTAGTCATAAACAAATGACATAATTGTGTTTAGAATTTAAGCTTATCAAAGTAAAAAAAACACTTGTTTGATTTTCTAATTTGATTATGATTATTATTTCAATTACTTACCTATTCTCGCTACCCAGAATATGAAAGTGCTTAATGTACCTAACTATAAACATTGAAGTAATAAAATATTTTATTTCGAATTTGAAGGTGATTGCGACTTTGCATATTTTATTTTTTCCCAAAAATCATTTTCCCATGGGAATTTCGTGATTTCTTTTTTCCAAGCAGGATTATCAAAGGTACATTTATGTAATATGTAAGATTTTAGACGTCTTGCTCAATAATATTGGCTTTGCTTTGGTATGTCAATCAGTCGGTTGGTTGGTCATTGGTCACTCAATATAAGTCAGTTTTTCCTTTATTTACATACTTTTTTTGGCACCTATTACTGACATTTGAAGCGCAATTTTATTGTTATTTGAGCTAATTAATCTAAATTGTACTCAATTCATTAATTCGAGTTAAAAATTTGAAAACAAATGAACGTACTGAAATTCTAATAAATTACTTGCTTAACTGTTTAAACTCTTTAATTTTCTGCAGGGAAAACCAATTATCTTGATACATTTTCACTTGTAACTTCACAAGGGACAGCTGTATAGGATTTTTTTTATCATGGTTAGTCTTAATTAACTAAAAGTAAAAACTAATTTCTCGGGATTTGCTGTATTCCTATTACCTTATTATTTATAGACATTTATCAGTTCTCAGGGAAAACCAATTAAATGGTTCACCTTGTGACAATAGTTGAAAATTTTATTATAAAGCAATAATTTTTTTAAACCTCAATAGACATGTTTAAATAGAACATTTATCAATGTACTGATGCTATGAAGTAATAATAACAATATAATACTACAAAGGGTATTTTCAACCTCATAAACTTTGTAATCGCGATATCTCGGTTTTCACTTTTTATGATTTAATTGGTTTTAGTTGTATGGCGGCGAAATAATAATTCAAGCTATATTTTATATTGCTACTGTTGACCTTTAATTACTATATATATTTTAAAGAAAGTTTTATCTACTCTATGATTATAGTTATGTTTACTCTCACTAAAACGGATGCTATACGTTGCTATGGGTTACAAATGGGATACGTCGGAATTCCTTTATGGAAAGTAGCTACTATGTAATAGATACAGTATATAGGGTATTGGAGTAATTCCGTTGCGGAATCTGCTTCAAATTTGGGATTAACATACAAACTACGGGGATAAAGTCATACAATGCAGAGTGATGTTTGCTTAGATTGTGTCTTCGAGCTATGTTACAGTATAATGTCAATTGATCGATTATTCAATTTTATAGCAATATGGGAATGTTTCATTTACTATTTATTTATTTATGCCAAATTTATGCTTTATTTTATTACTATTATATTGTGTTCGTATTGAATGTAATTTAAGTCTTATCTTACGTAGAAAAATTCGTATTTAAATAAAATATGACCTTTATACCTTTATATGATACCGTGTATATCACTATAAGAATAGTGTTATGTATAAAAATATTTTTTGTTATTTACCAATATCAAAAGTTGTATCTTAAAGATATGTCATAATAGGAGGTCCACGCGGTTTGACCCGCGGACGAACTCGCAAAATCAAATATTTCTATAGCTCATGTGTTATTCTGATTAATCTATACTAATATTATAAAGCTGAAGAGTTTGTTTGTTTTTTTGAACGCGCTAATCTCAGGAACTACTGGTCCGATTTTAAAAATTCTTTCGGTGTTAGATAGCCAGCCCTATTATCGAGGAAGGCTATAGGCTATATATCATCACGCTAAGACAAACAGGAGTGGAGCACTGCGGGTAAAACCGCAGGGCACAGCTAGCTTTCTTGAAAGAATAACAAACGAAATTAAATTTATCTTTCCAATTTACAATACCTATTAATATAGGTACCTATAACTTTTATTTAATTTTTTTCAGATATCCACAGTAACTGCGTACATGGATCTGTCCCTGGTGTATGGCAATAGTGAGGGCCAAGCTCGTCCAATCCGTGCCTTCCAGGGCGGGCGGTTGATCACTGTGCTACGAAATGGCCGTGAATGGCCCCCACAGGACCCCAACGTAACGCAGACTTGCGAGAGCGCGCAAAGTATCAACGAACCCTGTTATTTAACAGGTGAGAAATAAAACAAAAAAAAAAAAGAAAAAAAGAAAAAATATCTGTGAATGTCTTGTAATATAGCTTTCTTATTCGATCGCGCATTATAATGTCTTCGAACTTCCTAATTATGTCACTTTGTGACCGATAGAGCCAGGATAGAGAAGGGATAGAGCTATGAAAAATTAAAAAAACCTTCTGTCAATTAATTATTATCGTGTTGTGAATGTAATTGGTTTTCCCGTAGATCTCATAGATAATAATTAGAAAATATAACACTGTATAAGTGTTCATGAAAGAAATTATTTCCAAAGTAGAATTACTTTTTAACACTTTCGAATCTCGCGCATACAAAATAATCCGATAGATCAATAAAGCTTTTGCATTTTATTACGATATATAACAAACAAAAGATTTTTATGACGAAAGTTTATATAGACAGACTTGCTACCTTTTCTGCCAAGAAAATTTGTCGAGTTTTAAATATAAGAATGGCATCGGGCTATAAAATTCTCATAAAATGTACTAGTTTTAATGAGAATTTTGTTCACTAGTCTACGCACTTATTATCCTACTGAATGTATATTATATAATTTAATAGTAAATTATATTGAATTTAATAATTCAATATAATTTATTAAAGAAAATATAGACACTATGTAAGATATAAATAAATAATAGACGAAGAATTTCACGAAGCCACATTTATTGAAGTCAGTAAACTATAATATACCTACTATAAAATACATCAATATATCGTTAAGCTAATTTTTTTTATCAGGTGACGTGAGAGTAAACCAAAACCCTCAACTAACAATTCTTCAAATAATATTACTGCGTGAACACAACCGTATCGCCGACGCACTCGCGGCCATGAACCCGTGGTGGAGCGACGAGACGACATTCCAAGAAGCCAGGAGAATCCACATCGCGGAAATACAACATATCAACTATTATGAATATCTGCCTATTTTCCTTGGTATGTACCTTGCTTCAATTTTTAAGTGAACTGCTTTTATAGGGACATTAATCAAACAATATAACGACTAACTTTTGCCATTAAAAAACGAAGGCTAGTAAAAATGGGCCATTAAAATGAATGATGTATTTTGATTAGTAGGTAACAGATAATATTCTAAGCAATTTATCCATACGTGTCTATGTGAAAAAGGTTATTTACCTATCATAACTCTCCTTTACATCAATCATTCTAAAGTAAATACGAAGGGAACCATCCATACGAAATCTCTTGTTTACTCAAAAGACTGTATTTTTATAAAAATGTTTGGGAATTGTTTCAAGAATCCCAATTAAGTTTGTTTATCGTTTCTTTGTTCGCAGAAGATTTCTTTCGACTGAGTGCTTTAAATTCTAAGTATTTTATTTAATGAAGAGGAAAAATATAAATTTATTAGAATTTTTCACATTAGCCACTCTTCCACAACCATTGTGTTCGAGCAGCGAGCAAATATTTTATTTTAAACATTTATTACTTATTATCTATAGCTACATAACATATTACAATAATTGAGCAATAACGTAAATCAGGTCAAGCTACATCAGCATTATTATCGTGCGACGGCCGAGCCGGCCGGAAAGCGCAGTTCTTCCATAGCAGCGCCCGAGTGCTAATCTATCCGCTCGAATCTGCGTAATTATATAATTATTAGCAGTAATTAAAGTGTTCCCAGTTGTCCCATAATATCATAGCATTATTAGCAGCATTTAGCGCGACCTATATACAGTCCACTATCGATGTAATACGTAAACCGTACACATTGCATTGGTTAAATACAGCATTGAAGGGGATTAATTTAATTCTTTTCTTTGATCCATTCTTGACTTTCTTGTATTTTATTTAAACACCCTAAAATTGAATAAAGGGTTACTTTTATTAAAATTTTGAAAGATTAATTTATTGAGAATGTAATTGAAGTAGTTAATTTTATTACCAATAAATTCGTGCGACAGTTTTATAAAAAATATTTATCTGTAAAAAATATGTATCTGTAGTGTCTGTCTTTTTAATTTTTAAATAATATATAATATATGCAGGATTGGAGGGAAATTATCACTCATAAACAGACATTCTTAATATGTGACTAATACTAGGTAAATCAATACCACAAGATTTAAAAGGTGTTTTCCTAGTAAGTTTCAATTCGAAATAATAAATAAACGATATGCAAAAGGTCGAAAATAAGTAAATATATGTAGGTATACAAAATTATTGATTGAACAAGGACCTCATATTACTTCTGTTACATAGCTTTTCTTTCTTTCAAAATGTTTAACATTAAAGCAAAAAGCATCAATTTTTAACATAAACTGTTATTCTAGGATATGAAAACATGGTGAAAAACCACTTGATATACCCGGGAGCACACGACTACGTGAGCGACTACAGCCCGCGCGTCGACCCGTCCGTACTCGACGAGCACGCGACAGCTGCCTTCAGACATTTCCACACATTAATCAGAGGATTTTTGCAGTATGTATTTGCAGATGTTTTGCAGATTTTAAGTTATTGCATAGCTTCTTGTTGTATCTTGGTTTATTATGTTCAAAGCTTAGTATGTTGTACCTATTTGCAGTTTTTGTAGTATCTTAGTTTTTAAATGTTCAAAATTAATGTGAATGGTATTTTGTAACTATAGTTATAGATATAAACACAATTAATTTAGATTTCGCACTAAATTTGGTTGAATCACACGAACCTTTGAAGAAGTTTTGCGGTTATTGCTAAATATTTTCGAAATTTTCTATTTGAGCGGTAAATTGTTACACAACTTTAAACTCAACTATCTCTACAATAAATTATCTGAATTCATGAATTTCGTAGACGTAGAGTCACACATATTACTTAGAACATATTATTTAGAAATGTGGACAGCTTTAAATCTTTTTCTACCTACCCATATCTATAAATGTCAAACATTCCTTCTTTTTTTACCTACCCATATTATTATCTATAAAATAAATTCCTTTATTTTTTCATCAGCCTAGTAACAGAAAACAGACAGTTAGCCGGCTACGCTCGTATCAGTGACTGGTTCAACAGGCCTCTGTTATTAGAAGTGGACGATATCTTTGACAAGCTGACGAGAGGTCTGACAACCCAACCGCAGTCATATAGCGATCAATTTTGGGATAGCGAAATGACGCAGTATTTATTCCGGTAAGTTATAAAAAGTATTGGAAACTTTTCGATTTGAATGGAAAGATATGAGATTACAGTATTTGGTTCTAAAATTAGAATGGTTAAGACACGCGTAAGTATAAAAATAAGTCGCTTCATTAAAGTGTGGGTAACGTGTTGTTTATAATTAATTAATTGTAATTAAATCCTAAATCGATGTTTGTGTTATTCTGTATTTCTATTCTTAGATAGGTAAGTTTTTTCCAATCGCCAGGAGAAGTAGAAATTGCAAAAAAATCTTCCATTACCAATCTTATTGCTCATAGCTACAAAGCTAAGTAGACGCAATTTAATTTGGTGACAGACGTTTGTCGGCGACGTTTGTAGCCGCCCTCATGAATTTTATGGAGATTTCTGTAAATCAGATACAACTGTCCACCATTTTACAGACTTTAACTCCGATTTTCTTAGAAATGACAGATTATATATACCTATACGTGAAGACAGTTGACAGGGAAAGTATACCTACATTATAATAAGGTCTCGAATAGCCCTAAAGTTTTTACAGACGTATTAGATTTCCCTTCTTATGTTCTGTTGTCTGTGTTTTTAATATCTGCTTATTATTACTTAATTGTAGATAAATTAAATAATAAATATCATCAGATTTATGGTAATGAGGCGGTTAACTATAAAATTTCTAAGGGCTTGGTCCTTGCTGCGTTGAGAAGGGTCGATTATATTAAACTTTTTAGCTAACTCAAACTCAACATCGTTATTATACATTTGATACTAGAATATTAATACGTAGTTAAAACTTTATAATGAGGAAAATTTTAACATCATTGCTGAGTATTATAACTAATTAACTCCCTGTATTTATAAAGGTATATTGTACTAAAATAAAAGCCATAAAATATAACACCCACAGATTAATGGATTGAGATTTTTTATTTTGACAAAACAACTATTTATATCGCTCATCGAGGCTTCCAAAATGTTTATTTATTTCACAAACGGAACAAAAACAATTAGCACCTTCAATTTGATTTTCAATGAACTCAATTCGTCAGAGTATCAATAAAGGACATGTCTTATATTATACTCTATCTAGCTCTATCATTTCAAACACATAGTAGGTACTAACAACACAGACACAGAAGTGATTGAAAATTCTTTTTCTTAAAATATTAAAGATATTTCACAGCTTTTTCTTTAGAACTAACTTTTGAAATACTTTTTAGGAATACTTGCTTAAATAATATGAAGGTTAATGTTTTGATATAGGTGCCTATTGTAAAACTTATATTCTTTTACAAATTCACGTTCTAATTGTTCGTAAACTTTGGTACATAATTTTGAACTGATATTATATTATAGCATTTCTTTATGGGTGTCACGAAAAATCTCATTTACCGGGGAATGGAAAGAAACAGATGTCGCACATTTGAAGTTTGGAAACTTGAGTTTGGAGAATTTCTGACGATGCAAATATTTCTGATCTACATAATATGTATTATATCAGATATAGTTTGAATTCTGAAAGTCACATAAGGTTTTGTGTATCGATTGGTTCGGAATTCAGCCGTATTGGGACCATTACGGTTTGATTAGCCCGGAGCTTAATCTTCTTTCAAGCCGAAACCATTATTATAGACTGTACCTATCTATTCTTGGACGACGTACAAAAATGACTTTATATTGTGACTTTTTATTTGCGTAGTAACTAGTAATTTGGTAGTAATCAACGAACATTACAGGCCTATATCAACAATGTCTTTTATTTATCTGTGGTTTTAGGCTTAGGTATAAAAGTACTATATTATTATTTGTAAATAAATTAATGTTTCAAATTCTAGCATACCTAGTTACCAATGTTTAAAAATTTACAAATATTTTTTCTTGAAACAATAATCATTTCCATTATGCGTATTTTCATTACACAGTGCGTATTTTCCAAATTCACATAGGTAATTTTATAATACTTACACTATATTATTGTACCGATACACATTTTCTAATACGTATCAGTAATGTGATTCGATACATATTATCGTATCAGATACTTGCGAAGTTTGAGAGTGAATATACGAAACCAACAAAGGAACTTTCATAAACACAAATTGCCCAAGTTCAGCATTAAAGATATTATTTAATATAACATATTGAGCTTACAAAATCCATGCCCGCAAAGAAGCTTCAAGTGATTGCAATATCTACAGAAGTTTCGAATAACACACTTAAACTTTGGGTTAATGCTATTGGAGTTTTAAAGCTAAGATTGAAATCAATATTTAACTCTATTAAAGATTAGATACTGGTCAACGTATACAATAATTATATACTTATTGATAATAAAAGTTCTTCAACTACATAGTACACTGTTTAATTCACAATTTGTTTCGATTCACTGTAAATAACGTTAATGTTTTTATTGAATCGTTGATTAATCGATCGAATATTAGTATCTACTTTTAAGTCAGCTATGATGTCATTTATAAAGTTTTAGATAAGATCGTTTAATCGACTGAGTTACCATAGACATAGACGTCAGCTTCTTAAGATGGTCAGTGATAAATATAATACAACTAGCGGAGGTACTACCAGCTTCACCCGTGGTACCTACATGTTTAAACTATCCTATCTCTCAAGTTGGATCGAACTGCACATGGTGTGCGAATTTTATTATGTATAATCGGTTAAGTGGTTTAGGAGTCCATTGAGGACAAACATTGTGACACGAGATTTATATATATATTAAGATTTTCTCGTTTTTTCTATAGACGTAACAAGACATACGGAGGTGACCTTCGAGCGACAGACATCCAACGTGGTCGTGATCATGGGCTGGCCAGCTACATCGACACCAGAGCGGCTTGTGGACTACCTGTTCCTAGGACCTTCAAGGATATGACCGACTTTATAGCGAAACCTGTAAGCTTTTAATTATTGATTTAAGTCGTATATATATTATATCTTATTTTGGTTGGTAAAGTAATTGAAGAATCTACTCCATTTTTTGAATTGCATTATTAATATTATTCTAGTTATATTTTTTGTGTTTTTATACTGATGCATTTTACAACTGTAAATTTATTTCTTCCCTAACATGTTCCCATTTTTGTATGTAATGCACCAAATAACTTTACTATTATAATGTTACTATGAGGCAGATTTAAATTTCCGCTGTGAACAGAATATTTTTCAGTATATCCAACATTCCGTATATAAGTTAAGAGCCAAAGTGGAAGATATTCTCGACAGTCTCTCATGAGACACATTTTCTGATTCTTAAGAACTTCATAAGTATTATACTAGAATTCTTAGCTGAGACTCCTTTGGTGTTAAAATTAAACAAATGCGTTGTTCAATTCTATAAGTATTATCTAAAATAAAATACATATTATACATTTTTATAACACAGAACAAGGACAAAGACAACAGAGGAGGAAAAGGGTAATCGGAAACAATAACAAAAACAAAACACCACGCTTTCGCGAATTTTAATAAAGCGTATTGTGATAAAAGATTTGACTAATAAAGAGAGATCAGGCCGGTAGCGATAAACAATTTATACATTTATTTAAATAAATGTTGATTTCATATTATCTGTTTCTTTAATGGACATTAAAATTTGTAGTCTAAAGGGTGTGTACTTGAGTACTTAATGACAATAATTATCTCCAGGAATAAAAAATACCCTACGATTACTAAAATATTATATTTAAACATGAAATAACACGAAAAGTTTATTATGTATAAAATCAAAATGCAGACAGCGTCCCGGTTATCTTCATCGCTCGAAACAAAAGCAGGCATTGTTACTGTCTCACAGACCAATAAATAATACTGCTTGTTTTAGCAAAGAAAGCGCAGTTTATCAATGCTTAGATATAAATTCTCACAGACTGGAGTGTCAGTGGTAAATCCAATGTTGAAAGAGACTATTTGTTTTTTCGCGTTAAAGACAAAGCGCCTGATGCCGAGGCACATACTAAATAGATGGCTACGGAAACACTTAGAATTCGAACGCCGAATGAATATATGCTCTTTGCTCGATTGCTCATTGAAACAAGTTTCAGGATATTTATTTTCATTACACGTACTGAGTACCAAATTTCTTAAACGTTTTCAATTCCTCACGCTATTTTACTCGGGATTGCAATGAAATAACAAGGAAAGTTTCTCGCCGGAAAGTTGAGTTAAACATTTGAAATTTGTGTTTATTTAACTGAAGAATTAATTTATGCTTGGTGCTTGTTTGGAATTACACGATTTATAAAATATACGTATGAATAGAGTCTCGTTTTAGCCATTGAATATCGTTTGTTTTGGTTGATTTTGTTTGTATGGAGTCAGGATGAAAAATTTCCTTGATCATTACTCATATTCTATCCCATTAATAACGAAATTAATGTCAATATTATCCAATAAATCACCTGAATAATATACAAGTCACGTAGCTTCGTATCCTCAAACAAAGTTTTACACATTTGTTCCACATAGGTACATCATTTATACTGATACATTTGAGTGTATGCGGGTTCCTTATCTTCAGTTACCAGGAATCTATGAAAATTGTTCAATACTTTGACTTTGTACAGAACGTAGATATTTTAGACAGCAATCTGTATAGTTGTCAAGCGTAGAGTGAACAAGTACCTTCTAGGGAAGCGCGTTCCATCTTAGACCACATCTCAGCTTAAACATCAGGTGAGATTGTGGTCAAACCTATCGACAATATAAAAAGGTGTTCAATACTTTGACTTTTTCACAGAACGTAGATATTTTAGAGGTCTTGTACAAAGATGTGCGGGACGTGGAAGTGGTAGTCGCGGGGTCTTTAGAGGAGAATGTACCGGGAACTCAAGTCGGTCCCACATTCCTGTGCATCCTGACGGAACAGTTCTTCAGGACGAGGGTCGGGGACAGATACTTCTATGAAAATGGCGATCCAGAAACTGCTTTTACTTTAAGTAAGGAAGAATTTAAGAATACTGAAATTATTTTGAGTATGATCAGTTTATTTATTTATTTATTTATTTCAAGAACGAATAACATAAAAATTAAAAAGTAGTTAAACTCTAATACTTATTATTCGTTTAGGTATATCATAAAATTTTGGCACTATATTGCATACATTATTTTCACAGCAGATCTGTAAAGCAATGGTAATTAATTAATTATGGATTTATTAAAGAAAAAAATCTCATGAATTGAGTCACTCTTCTAGTTGGTTCTTTATTCAATATAGAGACAATACATATTATTCAACATAGACTAAACATTGAAACTTTTCAATAGGTCAACTGAACGCCATACGTCAAGGAGCATCCATGGCCCGTATTCTGTGCGACAACGCCGATAACATCCATTACATGCAGCCGAAAGCCTTCCAGCTCGTTTCAGTCGAGTAATTTAATTTTCTTTAAAAAATAACAATTCTATCTCTTCTTAGGAATGTAATTATTTTACAAAACACTTTTTACTTTTTACTTTTTCAGAAACAAGCCTGTTCCTTGTAACCGTTTGCCCGTCATTGACCTGAGTTTATGGCAAGATGGCAGAGGAAGCTATGGAAGATAATAATCAAGCGATGTTAATTTAGTTTCTAATTTAAGGTTACTTGTATAAAACTGTCAGCTAGAAAGTAAAAGTAGTAAAAACAATTTTATGTCTAGTATATTTCCAATTCCAACGTATAAATGCTCGTTTATTTCACAGTAATAAAACATTTTATGTAAGTACATATTATTTTCTATTACTACATTTAATGTTTCTTCATTAATTGTATGTGTTAATTTAAAAGTAATTAGGATGTTGTAAATATTTTTATTAAATTTTTAAATACTTACCTACATTGAAAGTGTCAGTGGACAGAAGATAATGTATTTGTTATAATTACAAAGACTATCACAATAAAGTATATAATTATCCAAGTGACGTCATAGTTTCATAATATTTTAGTAACTCCTAAATGTAATTTTGAATAAAATAATTATCTTATGAAATAATTATAATGAACTGTGTGTAATAATAATTTAATTATAATGTAGGTACCATAATTTTACATTGTAAATAAATGTTTTATGAAATACGAATTTTTTATTTCTCCAATAAATAAGTCACTACTTCGATACAAATAACTTGATTGAAGAACGTGTCTCCATTGCGATCGCGTCACGTTCCTAAATGCTATTGATCCTTGCCTTAGAATCATTTGCTCGAGGGACAAAGGTGATTGATTAACTTTGTGTCCGTTTCGAACCCAATTTTACTACGATTTCCTTGACTTAAATTCCTTGCGCTGCGCAATAAGCAAGAAATAATTGTCATTATTAAAAATTCCTTTAACTGGCTTACATTTTATTAATTCTTTGACTATCTCAATATCTAATTATTATTAAAAGAATTCCCTTTTCAATCGACTTCAAAAAAGGGAGAGAGGGGTTCACAATTGGATCTATCTGTTATATTTTAAGGGTATGTTACCTCCAAACATTTGACTGGCTAAACCGATTTTTATTCATTTAAATTTTGTCTAGCTCTGACAATTAGAAAGCGGCTTAATCGTGTGTTAAAAATTAAATAAAAAAATATTCTTATTGTAACCAAGAATTCCTTGTATAGTATACACTATACAAGGAATTCTTTGAAGATACGTCCACCAAAGCCACAGTAATTTTACTGTGGCTTTGGTGGTCGTATCTTCAATTACTTCTATTTGTCTTTTAGACCGGGAGATACTGACACAAAATTTCGAGTCATTTGTAACAGGATGGCGGTTCTACAGGGTTCTTAGTACGCAATGACAAAAAGAAAAATGATGGTGTGAACGCTGGTACCGGCGGCTTAGTCGCGTGGGCGTTAGTCGAACTCGTCGGAAAATAGCGAAAGTCAAACGATTTGTAACAGTATGGCACTTATTTTTCCTGTAAGTTTGAGGATCAACGAATATAAATACAAAATTTCAAAGATCTAGGTGTTGGAAATCTTCACTTATATAAATTAATCATAAATTTATTTTTCAAGTATGACAGCACTTTTTCCCCCTACTAGAAGTATGGCAAATATAATAATGGTCACATTTTATCAAATACTCTCCAAAAAGCCAAATGCAATACTGGTACAAAAAGATAGGCGAAATAAAAAAATTTTGCAGATTTTCGGCGGTATGGCGACCATTTGGAATCGTCCAAAAAGTATGGCATGGCGATTTTCGTAAATGGCTGCACGACGATGGTTACCTGTGCAAAAGTTAGCTTGGTACAAATGGTTGAATAATTGTTTTTTTTTAAATCAACACATTCGCGTCGGTATGGCGGGCTGTAAGTCATACCGGAAAAGTATGGCATGACACTACCGCCTACTTCTTTTTTATGGGCTATCGGTAAATTCTAAAATTTTTGTGTTACAAATCGTTTGACTTTCGCTATTTTTCCGACGAGTTCGACTAACGCCCACGCGACTAACCCACCGGTACCAGCGTTCACACCATCATTTTTCTTTTTGTCATTGCGTACTAAGACCCCTGTAGAACCGCCATCCTGTTACAAATGACTCGAAATTTTGTGTCAGTATCTCCCGGTCTATTTAAGAGACCGACAGGAAAACTATTACAACTCATTTACAAGCAAGAGCATTTAATTTAAAATACATGTTAATTTAAGTAAATTATGATAATAAACAAAAATGCATTAGTAAATAATTGTTCATTTTCAAACACCTATACTTATCTGTAGGTACATTTCAAAATTTATTATAGGGAAAATTTAGCAAAACAATGTTTACCTTTAGTAAGGTCAATTTAATAAACTACTCTTCTTGTTTACAAATGAAATATCACAAAGTAAATTTTTATTCATATACCTGACTTTCATTGTTTTCCTTTTGAAATCAATTTCAATAATATACAGTTTTTTTCATCCTCATGCTGAAAGCAAAGTGTTCTAAACTTCACAAAGCGATTTTTTATTAAAATAAGAATATTTCGTTCTTCTGCTATGCTATGAACCGACACCTACGACAACCTAACACACATACAATATACGTGAGCACAAAGCAAAGGATAAATATAATTTCAAGTGTAAAGGAATGTTAAATTGAACATTTAAATAAAACCCGGCTAGCATGTAATTGCGTAGCATTTGGGATAGTTTATTAGATTTTTATTACCCTATTAAGTGTGTAGAGGAAATATCTTCTGTGTATTTCTAAATTATCATGTTGTTCGTAAATAAATCTAGCTCATACTTATTCTTCAAGTTAAATTTAATTATAATTTTATTTAATCTGGCTTCAATAGAATCTAAAGGTGTGAAAATCGAATTAGATTCCCAAGATCTATTGAAGATAATCAGAGGGTTATTTGAGATAAAGGAATTTTCTCAAAATTATCCAGCACACAGAAGTGACAGTAGTTTTAGATATCGCAATCCTTATCACCCTGAAGATGGTACTGTTGATGAATTACAAAAATTGCAAATGCAAAACGTTACCTATAAACAATTGTTGCAAAAAGAAGACAATTTGGAACAAAAAATTGAAGAGGATAATAACAAGTTCCTTAAAAATGCCAACAAAATAAGTGACGATGAACTCAGTGATGAAAATAGCATAGAAAATGACTATAAGAAGATACATAAACTTAATCCTTTATTGACGAAAGAAACAAAGTCTACAATGACTCACCAAAAACTACCGGATCAGACAAAAATGAACCACGATCGAAAAAACTTCACACCGTATAAAATACGCTTCGATTTTAAAAGGAGAAATTAAATTAGTCAGTTCAAATTGATGATTCTATTAATCAAAGGGTTTTTATTTATTAGTAAAATTCCATTGTTCAAAGAAAATCACAATAATTAATTTTACGAATAAAAACTATGATAGCGCGACGGCACAACAAAGGCTTTGTAAATGACCGAGTACTTAGCTTTAAAAATATGAGAGCCAATTAAAACAGAAATAAAATAAAATAGTACGACTTAATGATAATGAACATGACATTGTGATGAAATATTGTCTCAAAAGGTAACCTTAGATGTTTTTGTTAATCTAAAAACCAATACCATTGTTGAGAATTCTTAATTAAATAAAGAACAGCATTATAAATTATGGTATTACCAATAAAGAGCTTAGCTACGATTTAATTAATCTTTCGATGCAATTAGACCTTGATTAGACCATGTGGAAGACGCTCTAGGTTTCCTTGCTTTAAATAAAAATAAAAACTTGAAACTTGGAGTACATAATAGCATGCCGGGAAATAGTGCTATCTATGGTTGGTATTTGTCACTCGTGTACTTTTGTATACTTACAGACAATACTCATGTAAGTAGGTAGGTATTAAATCATAGAATAAATAGATAATAATATAACGCACACGCGCATAAGTCTGCACAAAAAACATGTTTTATGGCATATATGTTTTCTTTATTGCATCGAAGCCAAGTTTGCAGCTACAATTTGTCAAGAAGTGTTCGAGGTGGAAGTATGTTAATGAACTGGCACTCAGCCATTACAACAATTTAAAGGGAATTAAATAATTTATTTACAAAGTTCGACCTTAAGACCTTTGAAACATTATTATTTATTTGGGCCAATACTCGTGTTAATGAAATACACAATTTAATAATTTGAGTTTGTTCAAAATTAATTTTCATTTACAATATCAAAAATACTTCAATCTAACAACTGCTTAATTAACTGACTCATTATAATTAATATTACACTAATTATATTAATCTGTATCTTAGAAAACCGATTTTATTTATAAATAGACGATTTTATATAATAACTCATATAATATTTTGACTATAAATTAATAGATAAGTAAGTGTCATTATTTTAGATCCTTCAGGTTCATTCCATCAACGGTTGTTATCATTTTATTTTACAAATATTCAAACACAGCATGCTTAATAACAATCACTATCACTACATAGTATAAAACAAAGTCGCTTTCTCTGTCCCTATTTCCCTATGTCGCTTTGTATGCTTAAATCTTTAAAACTACGCAACGGATTTTGATGCGAATTTTTTTAATAGATAGAGTGATTCAAGAGGAAGGTTTTAGTATATAATTTATTGGGTTTTAGACAAAGCGGGCGAAGCCGCGGGCGGTAAGCTAATCAATCGCTAAATATTTTGTTAAATTATTTTATTATCAAAACATAATTTTAGGTAAGAGTTTGATAACTATTTGAAAACAAAGCCTATTCTAGTTTCAGTTTTAATGAGAATTCTACATTGTTTTCCATTAGTTTTATCAAATCAAGGTTTAGTTTGTGGTCCCTTTGTTTTTGTTCACTTTACAACCATTTGACTTTGTAGTGAAACCACACATCGTCTGATTCATTCTGTATAGGTTCAGTGATGTACTCTATCGATTCTACACATATTATATATGTGTATTTTCTATTATAATATTTACCTACAAGTTTAACTCTACTAGGTAGGTACAATAAGAAAATATATAGAACTTAGGTATAGAAATATCATACTAAAACTCCCTTTTTATTATTTCTTCAAGTGGTGTTATTATTTACATAAACAAGAGACAACGATAACACAAGTTTCAAGTTACAAGTTGTCACGCTATAATTTCTTGTTGATTTATGTGACATGAAATCTATAGACCAGTCCAATGGAAAACTTTGCAATGTGCCGTGAATTATGTATGTATTTTGTCTACAAATCAACGTTATTTGTACGTCACACAATCAATAATAAAACATTAAATTATGTGTGTGTATTATAAAAAAAAATATTGAAGTGTTTTTTAGCGACTCTGGTGGGTAATCAATAATAATCTATGATTTTAAAACACGCTTATCACGCAGCGTGTCTCAATCAAAAGAAAGATAGTATTACTCCATTGAAATGTTACATTTTTTAGGCCTAACCTTGCATTTTTTAGAGGACGCAATTTTATGTTTTTGATGTGTAGGGGGGGTCAGTGAGTAGTTAAGAGTACTGAAAAATAGTACTCACTTCGGAGCGCTGTAAAATCTTAGCTATTTACTTAATGAAAAAAAGTTGTATATAAAAGTTATTCCTCAAAAAACAATCTAAAATAATGGTCTGATATCATTTCTTCGTAAAATGATAAAAAAAAGTTTTATTGAAAAATATAAATATCTCTAATTTCTGAACATTTTCACTTATAACTTTTTTATTTATAGTTCTACGACAAAAAGTTACTGGACCAAAGTTGTAGAGAATTTAATTTGCAACAAACAATGTTAACAATTTTTTTATCAAATAAATAGTTAAAGAGATATATCGTAAAAACCATATCAACCGCAATTTTCAAGATGGCGGCCGTGGGACAAGGGAGGCGACCCCACAAACTTGGTGATAGCTTCACACTGAACCCCCCTACACATCAAAAAAATAAAATTGCGTCCTCTAAAAAATGCAACCCCAAATGTAACTTTTCAATGGAATATATATATTTTAGACATCAACATTTCATATATAAAGCAATTTTATATTTATCTATGTGATTCGTATATTCATGTAACCTCTTAGTTATACATATATTAATGTTCCATGCAAGAGCGTGACACTTTCTGAGTTCCTTTATCGTATTGTAAAAAATTGAATATCCGAGTATATATGCTTAATAATTCACATGCTCTTATTTCAGGTCACCATCCATATTTTATCTGTGTGTCGGTAAAAACTAAATTTCTTGTGTATTTTCTTGGATACTAATCATAATGCTCACATGTACAAATAGATCGATTTCACCATTCTCTATAATAATAATGTATCGCCAAATGTATTGGTAAGAGTAATTTTCGAGAACGGTTGTAACGATTTGTTTCACTCTTGTTTTATATAATATTCCATGAAGTACGATCGTTCTTATGGAGAGAAAACGTTATCATGTACCACGGGCGAAGCCGGGGCCGACAGCTAGTGTTTTATAGATAATTAGACAAATTAATCATTCATATTTCAATTTCTATTTAATTAAGTCTCAATTCTCAATAAGCTCTAATATCGTTTCTACTAAAAACAATAGACGTGAAACTTGATAGCAATTGTTTTCAATATTTAAAAATTCTAATTATATTCCACAACCTAAAATTGCTTTGAAAATAAATGGAGTTTCCGTAGACTATAGAGATAATAGCCATGCAATTAATATGCTAATGTTGCTTCTGAGTAGAGTCCAATACATTATGTCCGTGTAAAACATTTTACATTTTTTACGCTAAAACTGCTTTATAAATCGATAAAGCACAATAATAATTATAAACTTGATGTACTTTGTGCTTGTTAATTCAGAATATAGTTACTGTATGAAAAATTATGATGAACTGTAAGCATTTATTAAAAATATAGGAACTTATAATAAACTAACGGTCTGCCCCGGCTTCGCCCGTGGTACATGTTTATGTTTTCTTTCCAAAAGAATCATCCTCGTACTTCAGGGAATATTATAAAAAAAGAATTATTGAAATCGGTCCACCCGTTCACGCGTGATACCGTGACCAAGGAAAATGGGTTTCATTTTTATATATATTTAGAGATACCTTTCAGTAAAAGGCGCCTGACTCTAAATACATACAGTACCTACTTATCAATAATAATTATTATGACTTATTACATATTTTTCATAAATATTCAGTGTATTTGATTAAGTATTTATTTTTTATTTTCATAATTTCTGCATTTTCTTTCATTTCAATCACTTTCATGATTCGATTGAAAATAATAATTTAATCAAAGCTTAAATTTCTCTCACCCACAGAAACCATAGAAAGGAAAAGCTAAGACAATTATATAAAGGCGTAAGCATGAATATATTAAAATTTTCAAATTAGCCAATTATTATTCGTTGGTACACTTTGCAATATATTAATTTGTACGTAAACATTTCAAGGGTTGTGTGGATCAACGAGTTATTCAAATATAGTTATTTATGACTTATAGTTAAGGACTCAAGGCTTGTGCTCCGTTGTGGACCCTGCATTGTTCACATAAATAAGGAATTAGAAACGAATTTGTGAGCGAAAGCCTGTGTGTAATGTAAAATGTTTCAAAGTTGAGTAATTGCAAATGTTTAGAAGTCATGTCAACCTCGATATAATTCAGGGCCGCAAGTCATATGTTATGGCAATAATAAATAATTATTATTTCACGGTTCCGAATTTGATTTAAGTAATTTATACGAGATTGAAATACATATTCTATGATCAAATGTTAATTAAAATGTTATTCTTATCTACTTCTACGGGATTTTGTAATTTAAGAGACTATGTAATTAAAAAAAAACATAACAATTTGACTTTGTTACAAGATTCTCTTACGTGACATTACTTATAATATGTCTGTTATAGGTCCTACGGTACATTTACATCTAGCGAGCGAATGATCATTCAAACCCCACTATGTCAAATTCTTTTAGTGTAAACAGGCGTAGAGCATTCGTTCGTTGTTCTATGCGATGTTCTAATACTGGTTTTTATTTACCTACACTAAAAGATCACGAAGGAATGCTCTTGCTCTAGCTCTATGTTCGTTTGATGTAAAGGCACGTATATACGTTGTTTCGTCAACCCTATATTGCTTTGTTAACTTATACTTAAACCACACAAAAACATAATCACATTTCATGTTTGTTACGTGGATGTATTTTCCAAGTATTTTCTAAGAAATAATTTCTTTTTTTCGTAAATTAGATACAAAATTTTATGGCAATTGTCATGTACGAAAAAATATTTAAATAAGGTCAGCCGACGACTTCTGTTTACATATAACACAGATATATTTTCGAATACTGAAAAACACATTCATCTTTGATATTGTAAAGGAATACATTATCACAAGCGTGAGTCAGCGCTTTGCAGGATGCACTTAGAGCTAGAAGATATCGCGTTTTCTTAATAATACTTTATAAACAGTTTGCTACAATGTACTTTTACCATACCTTCCGATCTTAGTTTCTTTTCTCTAGTATCTTTAATTGAACTCAGAGCTCTAGTGGACGAGATATATTGGTTTTCTGTACGTTACCAATCCCGTTGCAGGCTTATCCGTTAGCACATTGTAAGCCACGCACACAGAAGCATTATCCATGGCAGTGTCGATATAAGATGGTTTAGGACGGCCATGGGGATAACACAGTGACGGCTATCAAGACTGAGTTGGGCTTTGCGCTTCTATTGAATTTGATCATTTATGTCGGCAAATACTTTTGTATTAACATCGTTGTGGTTATTTTTTAGCTTACCGCATGGTAGAGCTTGTCGTTTAGTTTAAGTTTCATGAGCATAGTATTTATTTGTAATTAGCATGTTTTTTTCTTGAAAATAGCATTTTATTTAATATTTTATGGTTTTAATAGAAAATATGTTTCAGTATTTTTCTTATTAAAATATGTTTTTATCACATTTAAATCTTTCAATACTTAAATATGACTAGACAAATAGCTTGTGTTCACTTATTTCGAATATTGCTGTACAAATGTAGACTCAAGGCAAATGATTGATATTCACGTTACACAATATGATTGATGTACTCGTTTCCTCCCGTCCGATTAGGGCCCTTCTGGCCTCCTCCACTCAAGCGACAGCTCAAGCCGAGGTTCGTGGTCCCCGTCAAGGGGGGACGCCCTTGTGCATGTCGCTACCAGGGTGAACCTTCAGTTCACCCCCGCGTCCGCGTTAAAATGTAGAAGCCCTTCTGGCTAACATTGAGAGACACCACACAAAAAAAAAAAAAAAAAAAAAAAAGTACTCGTTTCCTTTGAACAAATTCCAAAATGCTCACATTAAAAATATGTGAAACACATATTATCTCTAACTGCAAGGTTATGAGTGACATTTTTATTAGGGTTCATAGTGTTTTAAAATAATTTCGGTATTTACGTTTATATTTATCAAAAGCGCTGCCGAGTGACGTGTCCTCTTTTAAAGTACGAGTATCAATGTGGAAGATGTATTTCACATGTTATACACAGAATGATTTATTTTGAATTTAATAGAATTCTACGACCAGCTAGGTTAAGACTTTTTTTTTGTGTACCTTGTGCAATAAGTGCAATTGAACTCAGAATCTTCGCTCTACCTGTCCCAAAAAATCATTGTGCGATGGACGAGTAAATTATAATAATATTTATAATGAATTTAATTCAAATTCATTCAAAGAAAGACATCTGTAAATTTAGACGATGTGGAATGTTGATATTTAACTAATATTGCTTAATGAAGCGTAAAAAGGTCTGAATTATCTTTTCCTTTGACGTAGTCAAATTGAATAAACGTAGGCAAATAAGCTTCTACATTACTTATAGCCGAAGGCATAGAGTCAGTTATAATTAAAATTAACAATTTGTCAAAATATTCTAAGAATCATTTGTTTCATTGCATTGACTTTGATCTTTTGTTTCGATATTCTTTTTAAATGTCAACATTTATGTTAAAATAGACATGTTTTGATTTTCAATTTTTCTTTTTGTATTTTGTTAACTAACAAGGATGTTATTTATACTTTTAAATAAAGGTCGTCAATTATTTGGCTTGTACTACGCAAAATGAAATGAAAATTTAATCGAGTGCGTAAAAATCAGAAGCTAATTATTAGCGTTATATATGTATTTACTATTTCTGCATCTTGAACTAGTAAAACTTGACGAAAGATACTATCACCTAATTAGAATTCAGCGTATTAACACGTAAGTTATAAGTTTAAGTAAAGAGAACTTCATTACCGAGCGCGTGTAACTTCCCCGATGGTGAAAGTTGACGCTAGAGCCTGAATGGATCAGCCTCGGAAATTACTATTCAAAACCTCGCTGCTTTAGAAAGCTGTAAAAAGATAATACTCACAAATTCGTCATATTTATATTTTATTTCGTTTGAATTTTAATACATAGAAATTAAAAATTAAAAAAAGTCAATTTTAGATTATTTATAGATTTTGGAAAACATTCTTAGGTCATGCGACACACAAGTAGGTGAAGTATTCCTTAGAAGTAGTATTCCCTATATTTTGGTCTAAAATAAAATAGAGATGGATACATAATGGACATAAACAAAACATCAGTACATCTTTCCGTTATAAATATCTACCTTCATTTCATCTTTCGGAATACATTTTATAATTGCATGCCTTCATATTAAATGTATAAAAAAGAATACATAAAACAGTTATTTATTAAAGCCAATAAGCATCCTTCACACCCATAAATTGTCTGAAAACAAATCAATGTATATAAATTTCACTGAAAGAAATACTATGTGTCCTTGTACGCATTGTAACTGGATTTATACCCTACCCTGACTCGAAATTTTAAGCGTATCACACTCAAGTTTTCAGTTACTTTTTTCCAAATAGTTCCGATCAATAAACGTTTCAGCTTCGAGACAAAATAAAGTATCTTTCAACGTAGAAGCTGCGATCCGTGAAATGTGTATGTGTATCGTTTATCAAAATAATTTATGTGTGGGGGAACGAAATATCAGAAGAAATAATATTTGGCGCTTTAGTAAGTATAAACATTTCCTGTGAGAAAAGTGATAATTGTATAAAATATATTGACATTAATTATTTCGTGCGTGTCTTGTGTAGATACTTAATTATTTACGCTATTTAAAGTAATTTTCTCGAAAAAATAATAGTTATCTCTAGGTAGGACATACTATAAATGTAAAAGTAATATTATACAGTCAACCGATTTTGATGATATTTGCTACAAGAGTTTTCTTTGCAACAGAAGATCTGTATGGGGAGAGGCTTTTGCGCGAAAACCGTGAAATTCAAGCGAGCGTAGCTGCGCATCCAAAGCTAGTAAGTAATAAAATAATTTTAGAGGTCAGTAGCTTCGTAAGTCATTTCAAGCTTTCAGAGAAACAGTAAAAATAATGACTATACTAGTTTCGCAGAATTACTTTAGCACAATCAATATTAGTCAAGCTACAGCTCTACAATTTTTTGAATCTAGATTTAAATATCTTTGTTACAAAAAAATTCAATCAAATAAATGGAATCTAAATGACTTGTACGTGAAACGGAATGTGTTAGGCGCCTGTTTCCTTCCAGTGTAAATTACATGGAATCCTTCCAATCCCCTTGCATAAATTGCAGCAATAGTCATTTTGATTAAGGAGTACACGAATTTACATAAGTTGAACCACTTGAGCAGAAGGAAAAAATTGAACTTCAATGAACATGGTCGTATTGTATCCCCTTAAATTTAACGGAAATGATTTATCTATAAATACGTCCTTAGAGAGATGGGAATCGTGATTTATGTCCAATAAGATATTTAGCTATAAGGGGTAATAAATAACAGTCTTATTGAATACTTTATTCCGACTCAGCAGGTTTTTGTAATTAGGTAAACTAAGATAATTACAAAAACCTGCTGAGTCGGAATAAAGTATTCGATAAGACTGTAAACTAAGATAATTATAATTTATACGAATTAAGACTTACTCTTTATATTGTCTCGGTTACTAGGCAATATAAAAGAAAATTAACAGCGCTGAAAATTAATACTACCTACATAGATGTAATGAAAAGTTTTACGACTCGTACAAGACCTTTCACATTGACTTTAAACACTATTAATAATAATACGTGGGTGTAAATTTTATCTATAAAATCCATTGTTACTAGTCTGTAATTTACTTATTGTTTTCCTTTGTCTGAGAATTCTTAACTAATGATGCAATGTAGGCGTCAGTTTGGGCTGTGATTTTATTTTATATAACGACTTATCTTTTATTGATATATCTAATTAGGAGTATTTATAGATTGACAAATTAATACAAAAAGTTGTTACAAAATGAGAAAAAATTTAATTTAGAAAACCAAACGAAAATACAATATCAAAACACTATTTTCCTTTTTTACTTGGCTACAGCCAAATACAGTATTCAGATATTGCCAAAATAAACGTGGCCTTGCATACGACAAATATCATTTATTCCCGCTAAAGAAGAGTTGTAAATAATATTTCAATGGAAGAAATGTCAATTACATTTTAACGATAGAAATTGTGAAAACGATTTTATGTTCCAAAAAGGAATAATAAAAAGTATAAACTTTTAACAAGGTTCAAAGGTAACGACGCTCGTTATGATTATTCTAATTTACCTCAAATAAAAGTACTAATGTTAATTATAACTTTTGCTTTTGTAAACACGTTCTTCATCTCGATTAATTTATCATCAAAATATATTAAGTAGAAGGGTTTATGAAAATTACAAATCCTTATTTTAATCATGTTTTCATAATTACTATGCTATTTTGTCATAGTAGAGTTTTTAATTAATGAGAGTCGTGTTTTCGATATACTTAATATTATTCTATAGGTACAAATAAAATGCATGTACGTAATATTCACCGAAAATTTTGGTTTTCGTAAGATTCCACGAACGATATGGTTATGAATAGAACTAAATTCTTACCAACTTCAGGAACTTCATCAGCCCTAGCTCAACTTGTCACGAATGAAATTAATTTTATTAATAGTTTAAAAGTATTTGATATCTTGAAATGTTCTCAGATAAGATGAGGATCAAGACGGTCTTTCGAGAAATACAGCCCTTTTTATTTTAATGTAGATTATTTTTCCTAGCCGAAAGTCCAGATTTTAATTCATATATTTATCGCTATGAATTGTTTAACTTTAAATGTTTTAGATTCTTATTGTTTGTTTCTGAATAATTCCTCCACTGTATTTGACAACCATACGTAGGTATTTTAGGAAAATACTAAAATAGTACTCACGGTAGGAAAATCAAACAATATGTCCGGTGAGCTTTTATTGACAGACTTATAAATACATGCACTTCGATTGATAAATGGACGACACTACGTTTCACTGAAACAAATCTGGTTGCGTTAAAATATTATGATGTCGTATTATCGGATAGAAAACAGTGTTAATTCTTAATAAGTCCTATTCTTACGATATTATTGAGTGATGAAATGATGAGAAAGAGATCAAAAATACAGGGGATGTGACTTGTGAGTTTGCATGAAACAGATGTTATGACGTAGGTATTCGCTAAGAAAGGATTTTGATCAATTCTACTCCCAAGGGGAGTACACAAATAAAGTATAAAAAAACCTGTATCTAATTTATAATAATACTTTTTAAAGCGAACGAAACCCCGGGCAAAAGCTAGTTTAATTCATAAGTAGGTACATTAAATATCCGTAGCAATAAATATAATTAATGAATGATGAATTATTATCGGTCTCGGTCTGTCAGATTACTATTACAAGTTCTAAGAGTTTTGGGAGAAGTTATTGCACGCAAAGAATATTAAAGATATACCTACCTACATTATTTTATTTACTTTAACAGTAAACAAGCCGCCGCCTTGGTACAGTGGTTGACGCGTGAGCGTAGAACCGAGGGGTCCTGGGTTCGATTCCCGGTGGAGACGAAGAAAAAGAAATGTCTCGGTCTGGCAGGACACAGAAGGCTGATCACCTACTTGTTCCTAAAGAAAATCGATCAGTGAAACAGATGTATGAATAATTCATCTGCCCCTTACCCCACTAGGGGACACGGGACTTCACTTATAACAGTAAACACTAATGCGTAATAGTAAACAAAAGCACTTAGATGGTTAAATGCTATTAATTTAGAACAGAATAACACAGAAAGTCGCAAATAAAGCAAAATAGAAACATTAGTCACTGCGAGCAATGAACTCAAGGAATTGTTTGTAAATAAGTTTCTTATTTGCTTTCATTCTGTATGCGTGGTTGTAACTATTGCGATGAAAACAAATATTGCAATAGAATTTAATTTCCTAATCTTAGACCTTTACTGTATCTAAAACTGGTAAGTAATAGACATTCCAAATTTCTAGTACCTAGTATTAAAAAAACATAGTGGTATTTATCTGCGTAAATATGTCTTACCTACTCCTACAATAAACATAATGCTAAGTCTCTTTTTGTTGTATTTTTAACATGCATAATCTATCAGCTGGACGAAATAAGTATAGACTTTATTTGAAGGAAATTGTTTTCTGGAAATTCAATGCGACTAGTAGGTTTCACTCGATAAATATACGCTCTTGTAAATCGATTTGAATGACCTTATTTTATTCTGATTCTTATTCAATAACATTCTCCAATTTACATCTTATTTGTTTCACGTTCTCAAAAATATGTTGTTGAAATTTATATGTAACTGCGTCGTTTTTTTCTCATTACGTAAATAATTATTAGATTGACATGATTAGACCAAAGAAATAATATACCTAATTTTCATAATTACTTATTGTAACCTCTCTACCTAAATATCTCTAATAACATAAATTAATATAGCTTCAATACATGCAGAACAATGGTTAAGTAGAATTAAAATGCACATAAAAGCAACTTGTGTTTGTCAATAAAGAAATTGATATGGCTTCTGAGAAACTCATACAACAGAAAATTTCCTTAGAAACGGAGAACTTAACAGACGCTAGAAAACAAACGACTTGAGACATATCTCATTAAAATGAAATCTTAAACGTTAATTGGTAAAGTTAAACTTTTTAAATAATAAAGAAAGTTTTTTTTTTGAACTGGTAATGAGATTAACTTTTGAGACCGTAATAGAGACGAAACCACAAATTTGAGTTTTTAATATTATTCGTTGATTTTTTCAATATTTTTTTTTTAATATAGAATATAACTAGATAGAATATGAATGGGTATAGACCTGATGAAACATTTATATAAATACATATTACACATTTCTAACATTGTCTCGTTAATCAAAGTTTTATTTTGTATATTTTGTACATTATTTGATCTTCAAAAAAATATTATATTTTTAAAAAGAAAGTTTAAATATTATTAGGTATGTTAAGTTCATTTTCCTATCTTTCTATTCAGTTATATTTCATATTCATGAAATATTTTAATAGATTAAAAAAATATAATTAATGAAGAAATAGAAATATACGATCGATCTACCCGATCCGGGAATATAACCTGTGATCCATCAATCAACAGTTATTTCTACCCACTATTTAATACAACAAGGCATTCATAAACTGCTATGGCATAACATATTCAAAATATATTCACAACCAAAATCACTAAGGCATTTGAATTACAAAAGTTGTTGTAGAGTAAACTAGTCAAATATCAAGCTAATATTACCTCTATCTGTATGTATAAATTATTATATTGAACCTCACCTTTCTCCTCTGTATATAACAGCACGTGTAAATAATATGAGCTGCAGCTACAATCTTTAAATGTAGCTACGCGACACTTAATTGTCCCATAATTATAGCACAATATACTTAACATTTTCTTCACCTACTTTTGTAGAAAAAAGATGCCACACATTAATACTCCCTCTACAAGTATTATATTGAAGATCTGGAGGACATAATATTAGAAGTGTATGTATAAATTCTATACTTTCAACAGAATACATAAAATATATTGTAACTATTGTTGTAGATATACCATAAAGACGAATAATCTTGAAACGATAACACGAGTGCAAGTTACATGTTTTAGATACATAAAACCTTAATAATAGATTGTACAGCACGTAGCAAGCTTAGTGCTAACACTGCATTTCTTGGTGCATAGAATAGCCGTTTCGTAGTCGTCTACATCGTATATGCAAACAATTGCTACAATCTTATTGAACGAAACTATATTCTGGTTAAAGTTATAGCACACGTGCATTCCATTTAGAACTAAAGCTTGTACGTCGCATAGATTAGCACCGAATCAGAATTAACTAAATCACTACATAGTATAAGACCAAGTCGCTTTCTCTGATGCTATGTCCCTTTGTATTCAAATCTTTAAAACTTCCCAACGGATTTTGATTCGTTTTTTTTTTTAATAGATAGAGTGATTCAAGAGGAAGGTATTATTATAGTACCTACATCATTTATTATGTTTTAGACAAAGCGGGCGAAGCCGCGAGCGAAAAGCTAGTAGTCTATAAATAGCACAGTTTTATCTCATACTTTCCTAAATATAATTATTATAACTTAATGGAATATAGTGGCCTTGACTTCAACCGCATCTTTCCGCCTCTTGTTTGACTTGCTCCTTCTCACGTTGAGATGCCACAATGGAAGATTTCCTTTGTTCAAGCATAATTATATACACATTTCGACGACATTATCCTTATTCTCTATCGAATATATTGAATTTTTTTGTGACACAAAAAAATCGGATTAGCAAAAATAAACATTGTTTATTTTTGCTCTTTTTCTTCCGGCATTTCATAGTGTACACTGTACGGTAACAAATTCAAGTTCGTAAGTATCTATTATAACAAAGTCAATCAATGTTATCCCTATAATATTAAAAGAGGGGACTCAAAAGTATCTCAGTGTTAATTTATTTTAAATGATAATCTTTTCATACAAGCGCAAACATTCTTCGTGCTAAACATATATCTCTAGTTTTTCGCCACGAGTACACCCGCGATTACGCAAACATATGGTCAACATTGCCAAAAAATTCTGCGAGGGTTTTCGCACAACATTTTGCTATTAAAGCTTTTTGCTATTATGATCATAGTTTTTGCTTTTTGTTTCAATATCTCCGGACAAAATTAAACATTGTAATTTGAACAATTTTGGATACATACAAAACGTGTCTTGTAATGTATAAAAATATACAATGAATAAAATATTTGAGTAGGTACCTTATATTTTCATAAGGTGTCATGGCCTTGTTATAAATTTTTCAATGTCAGGTACAATAGGAGCTTGTTATTCAATTTAACAAAGTATGAAGGAAATGTGCAACAAGGACAATGTGAACATTTTTAAGTAGAAGAGAAACATTTTGACATAATATAATTTGATCGATCGTTTTTTATTTTGATCAATGATATTCTTGTAGAATATTGTTTGTTTTTTTTTCACTACATAGTATAAAACAAGTCGCTTTCTCTGTCCCTATGTCCCTATGCATGCTTAAATCTTTAAAACTACGCAACGGATTTTGAAGCGGTTTTTTTTAATAGATAGAGTGATTCAAGAGGAACGTACGTATATAATTTATTATGTTTTAGACAAAGCGGAAAGCTAGTGTTTTTTATAAAATAATCAATTCCGGTATACCTACAGTATTAATTCTGGCGAACTCGCTTTGTATTTTATGAATATTTTAAATTAATTCAAAGCATTGGATCATCCGGCGAGATTAGAATCCGTATACTTCGCTATATCGTAGCGTAGCGACGCCTGGCTGCCATTAAACACGCCAGAAAACGAAACTTCTAAAAAAAATCGTTAGTTTTCCGGTACCATGTCTCATTCCTATCTCAAAAATGAAGAATCAGTTATAATATAACACTCACTGCTATCAATTATGCAGCACAACTGAGGCGATTCAGATGTCTGGTGTGATTCCTGGTATCAAGTTAGTGTCTGATTATGATGAGAATTTCGCATACGAAACGAACGGGGAAATTCTCATTTTGTTCCTGAAACTGATTTTGAACCTTTTAAATTTAAAAATCTCTAACAAGTCTTTAGTAATCTTTAAAATTTTAATAAAACGATATTGACATAGAAATACGTCTATTAAATCAAATTTTCGTATCAATTATATCAGGCTTGTGATGAAACCTGCTCTGTATACTAAATATGATTACCATCTGGTTCTAATTAAGCTTGTTCCATACAAGACTCAATCTACTTTAGGATATAATTAACAAGTTGTTATTTGGTTAAGGGCTGAAAAATAGGTCCCTATGTACCTATATAATTACAAAATATTATATGAGTTTGAAAGTTGTGTTGCTAATCAGACAGCCCGCAAGTTCGTTCGCTTGTGTTCCTTGTTTTGTTTGTTGTTTATGAACAAAGTTTGTCAAACTAAAATTAAATTCTAGATTTATTATCATTCAAATATTCGTGAATTTTTCCATTCGTGTAATACACAATTGAAACAGTACCATTTACACAATTTAAATATATAGAGATGAAAAGTTTCTTTATGAAAATATACAAATTTAAAAAATAATAGTTCACTCATTTAAACTCCCTCCTAGTGAACACAAACTATGTAAATTTACTTATCTCAATATCTAAAATTATAGTTGGTATTTGATCACGCTTTGCTCGTGTAACGAAGGAAGATTATTATAAGAATAGAACCGTGAAGTTGCATAAATTTTCTAGTTCCTAGAAAATTGTTTTAATTTATGTTGTTAGTTTGTTTGCGTCTATATAATAATTTAAATTTTAAATATCATTTTTTGAATTTTCAATAAATCATGAAATACTGAGAAGCGGTTCACTGGTTTATGCTAAAATTAGGTTTTGGGGGAGGCATTTGTTCAGTAGTGGACGTCTAATGACTGAGACGAAGGAACGAACGAGGTGAAGTAATATTCAAGTTTTAAATTAATATAAAATATTAATCGGTATTAGCCGAATTGTTCAACAAAATATTATTCCATGTTCTTTCTAGATTGTTCTAACATTTTATGATTCCATTAAAGCATCGATTTTGCGAATTAAAGCCCGAATAGAAATTACTATAAATCTGTTCTCGATAACTTAATTAGATAAACAAAACTCCATCAGTCCTTTTCAGAGCAATGTTGGGATTATATTTCCAAATTGTATTACTTTATATTTTATAATTTATTATTAATAAAGTTCTATTCAGTTTGATATCATAATCGGGTATCAGTATTCAATAACTTTACATTTACATTACAGTTTTTAAATGACACCAAGACTCTGCGCATGTGTTAAAATCTAGAAATAACCTAACCTAACAATGATATGTTTTCTTTATTTAGTTCTTAACGGTAAAGAGAAAGCAAACAGCTTACTGTCTTTGACGTGCCTTCTATTGTTAACCCAAACGACCCCTACTTCAGATATGAATCTTACTTACCTACATAAAGCGTATGCCCCTTTGTCGCTATTAAATTTTTTGCCACTCCAAAGTACAAAGTCGTATCTTCATTTGTAGATTCGTCTATGTACTTACCTTACTGTACCTTTTTATCAAAAAGATTTTCACTTTCACGTTTTGCTTTGTTGATGTTCATTAAGGTGGAATTATTCATCTCAATAATTGCTAAACCAATAACGGCCTAGCATTCTGTAAATAAAGTATAAGTAACATTTTTGTATCCAGCAGTCTCATTGTTATTTTCTGAACGTGCTTCGCGAATCAGGCTATCGCTTGAATTGTTAAATTTTATGCGAACTTTAAGTGCTTTCAATGTTTTGTATTTTCATACTATTGTGTACCTACATTTAATTTTTCATGTAGTACTAGCAGTCCGCCCCGGCTTCGCCCGTGGCACATATTTACGTTTTCTCTACGTAAGAACCTCGTACTTCAAGGAATATAATAAAAAAAGAATTAACGAAATCGGTTCAGCCGTTCTCAAGTTATGCGCTTACCAACACATTTTGGGATTCATTTTTATATATAAGATATAACGCATTGAGATACATGTACTACGTAGTACATATTAACTCAATGATATAACGACTTAATTTTAAACAAAGGTATCTTCATGATTTTACTTAAGGCTGCAGTCTAGCAAAATTGCGTTTTCAACAAGTTATTTGACAATTTTTTCCCGGCTAATGAAATGATAAACTGAATTTTTTTTTCTTGTTTATCAATTAGTGTTATATACGCAATGCGCGTGAATTTTTTCACATTTATAAAGTTACTCTATGTTACCTTAATCAGGCCTTCAAGATAAGTCTCTTTCCCCCAAAGACATTTCGAGCTAAGTTTGTGCACTCACTACGTTGCAACCGATTACAATTTACACAATCTGATCAGCGCATTATTATCCTTATATAGTCGTTATTAAAAACTGCTGAATACAATTGCCGAAAAACTCATGATTTTCTTAATTAGAACGTTATAAATTCATTAAATTTCCCATTTTTTGCCTTACAAAATCTATTGATAAATACTGCTAAAAGTTATTTTTTCCATTAATTTATTCGAGTTGGTTGAAGACCAATGAGTATTAATCCTTTAAAAATTTTTTTTTTGAATTTTGATAATTCTTTAAATATTAAAAAAATATTTAAAATAATTAGGAAAAATCCTAGCGAATTTCTTTAGTCGCGCTCCTTGGGCCGGAGCGTTCTGACGTGTGCTCTACGCTCGATTTTCCTTCATACCGAAGTGAAAGTTGCTCTACTTCATTAAATTTAATATTTTTGTTAATTGATTATTTTTATCTTAGTTTTGTGCAAATATTCGTATTTTTAAACATTTGATTTCGATATGGAAAATAAACGAAAAAAATACGCGTGTAACTACTAGAAAAAAAAATATCTTCGAACATAAAGTTAATGAAACCAAATAGATTGCAAAGGTGATTGGCAACAATTTCTTTATTTTACGGGGTGTCAGTAAAGGGATGTATATTTCTTTAAAACTAAAGTAGGCTCATAAATTTTCTTATAATATAATTTTTTTGAAGTTCCAAAAATGTTTATTTTTCGATTGAGAAATACGAAATATAATATAAACTTGTATTGAGAACTTGAACTTCCCAAGTTCATCCGGGGAAATCCCCATACGGGGAAAATGATTTGTTTACTCCAAAATTGATCCGAGGTGTTTTAATTTTTTCTTCTAGTCATTTTCAACGTAGCGGCATGTTGTTTGATTATTAATTTTGTAACTTAAATACAGGATGTTGGTTTTATATTCTGATCTTACAGACGCGCTGATAAATTTAGTCCGCCATTTCTAGTTTAGTCTACCAACTCTAAGTATCAATATTAAAACGAATGGATTATCATCACATCATCAAAACTCAGATGTTATGGAAGATCACAATAACATAGAAAATTCAGTGGGTGTTGAGAACTAAACAAACAGAAGTAACAGAGACGCGAAGAATAAAAAAAGAGGACGAAAACGATAATTCGTTGATGCTTTCCCTTTTCGACGTATTGTTAGGGTACATCACCAATCTGCAAAAAACAAAACTGATGATTCCCAATTGCTGATTAAAAATGAAAAACAAATAATCGACAACAGTGGTGAAAATTTGCTGATCACAATGAAACATCCTTCAGTGGTAGCAGATTTACTCATTTAAAATGTATCGGTGAACAGCGTAAAGGAGAGGAGGACAGGAAAACATTATGAATGTGGATGGTGGATTGTATACAGGGTATAATCGATAAGTATGTGCAGGCGATTATGACGTTATTATTACAGGTATCAAAATACTTAAAACTGATATCGAAATTACTTTACCTAATGAGCAAAATGACAATAATAACTTTTTAAAAGTATAACGAGAAATATCTAAAAAATTTACTTTATACACTCCCATATCAAAAAGGGAAAATGGGACTAGTAGAAGTTAAATGTCTAATTCCGGCAAAAGACATGAATGCGGAAGATGCGGTTAAAAAAAAATTTAATACTTGAAATACAATGCAAAAAATAACACTTTTGTCATAGATAAGAATCATGACTATTTTTTCCAAATTCAGGGACAACTAAACGTTGCAGAAGCAGAAGTCTGCTTATTTGCTGTTTGGACTGGAGTGAATCATTCGTTAAAAATAGAATATATAAAAAAGTATGTAACGTTTAGGCAAAATAAAATGATGGACCATTATCAAGATTTTACATAAATTGCCTACTGTCAGAATTGATTGATTCGAGACTTCAGCATTCGATGCCCATCAAGGACCCATCCTATATCATTCAAGCGATTGAAAAAAAAGAGATAAATCCAGTGCAACCGATAAAGCATCAGAATGCTAGCAAAATATTTATTAGGTTTATAAATATAAATCTATAATATATTATACATAATATAATAAATCTGTAGAAGACGCGAAGACTGACATCCGCGCGGATGGAGTCGCGGGCGGAAGCTAGTCAGAAATAAATATCTTTTGTTTTCATTTGCGTATTTTTCTATTTTATAATTTGTTAACACAAACATTACATTTTTTTTATTATATACAAAATTTGTTTCTCCGTTTTATTAGTTAAACTGAACAACTTTCACTAAGAAACTTAGGTCGAAAAAAATGTATAGAGTTATGCATTTTGTATGGAAAGCTTATTTTTTTTTATATTTCGTCCAAATTTCTTCATAAAAGTTTATCAGTTATATAAACATGAAGTTGAAGATATCAATAGAAAGTATTCGCAAATTTTGTGTACTGATAAAAAAAAATCACCCGGTGTAATTTTCACGAAAATTGTTTCAAATTGTCATTTTTGGTACTTATTACGAATATTAAATTATGCATACGAATGATTTAATTTTTAAAAATTAAGTGGAGCAACTTTCCCTTAGTACATTTGTATTATTTACATATAGGATGACAGGATGCAATTGTTTGCACTACTAGACTAAGCCCTTAAACATTCTATCAATGTATTGACGTGGGTGATGAAAGAATGCAAATTGAATATAAAGCCTACATACAATGTTTGTCGAACTGATATTTTGAATAAATTTGAAATTCAAATCATAAAGCAATATTACGTCATAGGGCTGTTATCTCATGATAAAGGCAACAGCAGGAACTGCCAATCAGAGCCAGTCCTTGTATTAGAAAGCATATCATTGTTGTTATTGTTTTCCAAGGTATATACAAAATTTTATTATTTTCTTGCGATGATAAGACTTTTAAAGTCATGCATAATTTTTCTGACTACAGTATAATGCAAATGAAATAATATAGCTATTTTTATGAATAGGTACCTACTATATTTAAATATCGTATTTTTAGTGACCTATAAAATGATCGTGATTAAGTTCGTTCTTACATGTTTTTATATAAGTAGTCATTTTAGTAAAAAGTATCCTTTTCCGTAAATAGCAATAAAGAGGTAGGCTGTATTGAAAGTGATTCGAAACCTCGTACATAAATCCATATAAAGGACTTTTTATTGAACGGATGATCAAATAGGTGGTCGTTTTTCTATTTACACGAATGGATGATGAAATGTATAAAGAAATCTACGGCTTTTCCTGAAATCCCAAACGTATTGGTGCGTAACTCCTATACAAATACGAAGCTATTTCATAATATAGATTATACGTATATATTATATCCCTAAAAGTTAATATAAGCGATTACATAGTCGTGAAAAAAAACTTAATAGAAAGATTTCTAATCTTTTTTCCACGATTTGATCAATTGTCTTGTTAAAAGTATTTAGGTATGCGAGCTCATTTCTTCCAAAACGAAAAATAATATTTGTGTTAATGTTTTTCCAAAAACATTTGAAACCCGTGAGGTATTTTCTAACTGTGAAAACGAACTGTCTAAAATATGCATTGAATAGGAAATCATATTACTTACTGTTATCCATAGTCGAATAACAATCATTCTATAAATAGGGTTCCCAATGCCATATGTCTGAATAATATTCCGAGGGTCATTGAAAGGCGATCATTTTCTCTATGCATTATTTATGACTATAATCTTAGGTTAAATGTCAGTATAACTACTTATTAAAGTATGATTTAATACTGTTCTATACCAAATGTACATATTTAGATCCTCAAAATGTGTTTATAATAGCTGCTTTCGGTTGTCGTTCAGTTGTTAAAATTTTCCTTTCAATTAAGTCTCGATTACTTTTCTTATCAAGTAAAGTAATCAATAATTATAAGAATGACAAAAATATATCGTAGGTATAAAATATTTTTTGTAGGATACGTATTGATACTTCAATCAAAATAATCACCTAAAAATAAAGCAAGTACCAATCAACTTACTGATATCTATAAAAACTTTTAACTTCAATGCTCTAAAATGCAATTGTTTAGGAACTCCTAGAAGCCAGTCCAGTTAAACATTTTCTTCACGATGCAACTGAAGCTAAATACTTAAGTAATTTAATTGTTAGTTTGGTACTGAATAGTTATACTAAAATTATGATTAACTCTTGTCATCTCGCTACGATTGTCATTGTTGAAGAACTTTACGACTATCATCATTCGAATCCCTGCTAACTTTGCAGATAGTATCGCTTTTAAAAATATCTAATGTTAAAAAAGGTCTTCTTGGCGGTTGCTCAAAAGCTCAAAGATTCAATGCCAAATTATTTTATGATCACTGAACACGATTCCAATTCCAGAAATTTAATGCTTTCTTTTCAGTAATTTATATACTTTAATATTCTTCGTAATAAAAGAAGTCTTAAGACTGATTTCAAACTACAATAACTACTAAAACACAAGTTAAAGTAGGATCGCAACAATGGAAACTTTAAACGTATTGCGTAGTCACGATGAGAGGACTTTTCGTTAGTTGTTCAATTTAATATATAAACTAATTTTAAGTAGCTTATTATACATATGTATACGATTAATAAGTAAATACAAGGCTAAAATTACCGAGATTTATTGAATAAATTTAAAATGCAGTGATACGATATTTTGCAATATTGAAAGGAATTGGTAAAATTGTCTATTTTCCTTTTATGTCACTCATTCCAATCGGTAATCTTTTAATCAACTCACAGTTTTGGCTAAATATCTTACTAGCGAGTAAGGCTTATGCTATTAGCAGTAACTAATTTACTTTTATCTCATAGAATGAAATAATGGAATAAAGTTTCTTAGCCAGCGTTAGGCAGTAAATAACGAAATAAGCTGCAATATACAATACGTATAAAGAAGTTGTGCCAAGGAATAATGGGTGTCTCATATTTATTTTGTATAAGTGTAAAGAATAACTGGAAAATATAGTGTTTTAGTGTAAATTGTAACAGTATAAGGACAATAAAAAGATTTGTCTAGTTATAGGCCACTCACTTAACTCTTAAAGTTTACCAGAGAGTTGGATGTGAAATCTTCTTTCCGAAAGTTACTCGTAAGACGCCATACTCTATTTTTACAATGCTGAGATTAATCCTATATAGAATTTAACCAGTTACTTCGTAAAAGACTGGACAATAGCATATTCATTTTAAAAGATTTAATAAAAGTTGAAGATAGCGATTTCTGATCTCGGGAAATCTTCATGCATTGCATAATTCAGTTTTTCTTATTTTCTTGGTCTGCAGGCTGCTCTAGTAAAGTTTCATTTTCTAAATTTATGTCACATGACTTTTGTTTTTTGCTCAGTGTTACAGTTAATATTTTCTGTAAGTCTTGTTTTAAGTTGAAAAGAAATAACAACAAAGGAATGTAGAGGCGATAATGTTCAAGCCAGACTTTTATATTTATTACTTGGCTCCTTTCTATAAAACTTTTATCTTTCTGTTATGAATAGTGCGTCACTGCTGTACGGAGATATGTTGTGCTGTAGAGAAAGCAGTTAATAAACGTCAGTTAGGGTAATTTACTCTGTGTATAAATAAATTGTTAACTTTACACTCAATTTTTTTCCTCTTTCTTTATGGAACCATTTTTCAGATTTTTTGCATATGTAAAATAGTGCTCATTGTGTGAAAATTTTTCTTGGTTTCAATAGAGAAGAGAAGAGAAACTGCTGACTATTAAATTTGGTATGTTTATACGATAAAAGTGTAGATAATGTTTATTACTGGTTCGTAGAAATCTTCATTTCGTCTAGATAAATCATAATATCTATTGAAATTAGACAGACCCAAAGTTAATCTAAGTCTAAGTATAGATTGGAAATTCAAATTTAGATTTAATGCAACTGACAAACATACTAAGCATTTTCAAATCCGATTTAATATAAACCATCCAAATAGCAATATGAACCACTAAGGGAATATTAAGTAAATTTTATCATAAAGGCATATTTCATTTGGCATTAGTTCATTGAATATTCAGATTCCATAGCTGAGTTAATGTAAATAAGTGTCTCAGTATTCCAGTGTATGGAAAATAACCGCGGCTTACGCAGAATTAAGTTCAAGGAATTATTTTTGAACATTGTTTACGCGCACCGTAGCGGTACTAATGTGGCCTCAAATTTATATTCATGCATGATGCTTGAATTTCGGTCGATGAATACTTTTAATATCTACTAAGATACAGAATCAACACGTTACCCATTGCATAAGCTAATTCAATAATAATATGTATATCCGTGCCCTCAATGAAAATTTTCTAAATAGTTGTTTTTTCTCTTTCATCTTAATAAAATACCTACTCAAGTACCAATTTAATTTTGATGTTAATATACCTAAAAAAAACATCAAAGTTTTCAAGTGAAATTAATACTGCAAAAAATATCTACTCTCCTAACTTATCCACAATAATATCATATTCCATTCATGTAGAGAACAACAAATTTTCTGATAAATATTTTTTTTCCTTTCGATGTGATCGATCCTTTGTCTTGGGTTTTTTTCTATGGCCTTCTTTTTACTTGAAATTGATTGCCTTTCTTCCGCTCGTTTGAGATGAATTTGTACTAAATTACGATAGCTTTCTTTCGCATATTTTAAAGCCCTGTAATTTTACTTTAAATTGCTATTTGAAATAATATTCCGGTGGCATTAATTATCAACATTCTTAACAATAAGAAATACCTATGTAGTTTCTTTTTGTTGATGAACATTAACATTTGCGTGTATTACGCCGTTAAATTAAAAAAAAATTAGTTACATTATAAATCTACGTAGCTCTTGCATTTATTATTTCATCGAATATTAAATAAAAACTAAAATTCATTTTACACTTTCCAGCTATCAATGAACGAAGCCATAAGCGGCAGTTGTAAATATTCATAGCATAATTCATTTTATCTTTATTAGTGTAAGGGATAAAGCTTAATGTAAACCATATCGAGTTTGTCGCAAGGCTAAAAAATAACACAATTTATTAAGAGTGGAGGCGACTTTCAGCATATTTAGTGCAGAAAATACATAATTTATAAGGGATAATAAAAAATGCTATGGAATTAAGAGAAATAATTTTATTCAACATGTCAAATAGAAGGGAATTAAAAGTAAAAGTAAAGAGGAAAGATGTCTGATGACTCTTAAGCCCGTTTATAAACCACTGTTTATAAAACAAAAAAGCTTTGCATTATCGTTATAATATAAGGCGGGTAGGATAGCTCAGTGGTAAAATCAATAATTTGGGGCTTTGAGAGCAGGAGAGCGTACAGAAAATAAACTGATTGAATTTAAAGAGAAACATATTAAGCTTCTTGTTTTTTTTTATTTCCATTCCTAGATATCAATCCCATTTGGGGTATCCCAATGTATAATGAGATATTATATTATCATTGAGTAATACCTATTTACATATATTATTTTAATTTAAATATAGAAAATGGTTTATTTCATTGAATGTAATGTCTGTTGTCCTTTTCTAAAATATATTTTCATAAACACATTCGCAAATAGGTATGTATAAAACAAACAATTGAATAATAATAGGGTGTTTGCTAAAAGGGTTGGCCGCACTCACTCAAAACTTATTATCAGTGACAACAGAGCACCTGAACTTAAATATAAATTACCTGCTTAAAACTTTATAAGGCAAATATATGTTGGTTAACGAGTATAGGTTAATAAAGTTGATGCTCTTTAATTCTTATAAAATATTGTTCCGTTATATCCCTATTTACATGATAACATTTTCCTAAACATTCTAGGGCAAAAATGAACGCGATACTTTAGGCGCAATAATCGACTTTCATTAACTAACAATGGCTACAAGTAAAAAAAAAAGGAAATGAAAACACCAAGAAAATTCTTGAATCAAAAGTTGTTAAGTTTCTCAAATCAATATATCAATAATGTTATACGTTTTGTTTAGACTATGCAAGTCGTTTATTGCTTTCATTTAAATGTAGATTTGCAACGGGCAAGAAATTTGCGACGTGTAATTGAGCCTTAACAACCGTGTGAGCAAAAAAGCTTGTTTACTTAAAGGTAAGTACGCTTGTCATTCGTAGCGTCGTAGCACGCTACGAGTGACAAGCGTAGCTACTTGTTTGCTTTCACTTAAACTAAAAATAAAAATTGGAATTTTATATGACGTTAGGCAATATTTTCTATAGTATAAGAGACAATATTCTTTACAAATAAATCTTTTCTTGTGGAATACCGGTTGGGTGTTCATTCTCATAAATATTTATTATGATCCACATCATAAACTTTCGGTCCTTAAATGAACTTTGTGGAGTTTGTATGTTAAAGGTAAGAGCTATTTTCTAAGTTTGTCGAGAGTTTTAACCTAAAAATATAAGATTATTATATAATAGGAAAGTTTACAACATTCCTACCTGTAGCCATATAATATTATCTACTTTGATGGCTTAAAGTATCAAATCATGTCATAGCAGAAAGCAAAGAGTATGCAAATGAGCGACTTTGTAAAACAATATGCAATAAAATAAACGACCAACTGTCTATAGGTAAATTTAAACCTTTCAAAGCATTAATCGCCACTAATAAAGGATTTAATAAGTGAGTCCGTAAATTACAATTTTAATATGTGGCAAGTTTAAAATTACCGCAACATGATTATCCGCTAACCGGCGGATGTTTTGATACCGACGCATAAGTAAATCCCGCGCAATAGAATAGTTATTATCAATGAGTTCCAAATGTTGGACCAAACCCTTAGCCTCACCGGTGAGACTAGCCAACATATAAGCTAATTTCTGAGCAGGTGTTAAATCACATCTATTATGAACCAAACTATCAAATAAATTAATAAATGCAACCCATTGGCTTAAATCGCCACCAAAATGGGGTAAATCTAGTTTAGGCAACCGACCTATTATTCCACCGGACGTAAATAAATTTTCTTTACATGGTAGATCACCGACAGGCTGGACCGTGGACTTAATTTGTCCCACGGCTTGTCGTATTTGGTCCGCCAAATCCTCAGCCTGATCTACATCCGCACATATTCTATCCATAACCTCTGGTTCCAAACTCATTGCATGTAATGCCCGATAAGAATTAAATAAATAATAATTAAATCATTCATTTTTTCTTCCAAAACCTCTCCCCGGGACAAAAGTGCCTGAACTCGGTCTTTACGCGATATATTCAAAATGGCCGAACCGAGCCATCGCAATACACCGGCTAACTGCGCTTTGTGAGTAGCGGCCATCTTTAATTATTAACAAAAACTTTCCGTAAACACGAATGAAAAACGCAAGTCAAAAAACAAATAACCGTATTCGAATAAACAAAGTATAACAAAACATCAAATGCACTTATTCGAATATAGAAAGTTCTATTTTTAGAACGTAAAAACACAAATTAAAAAACCGTATTGAAATAAACAAACTAATAAAAAAATATCAAATGCACTTATTTGAATCTCGAATGTTCTATTTTTAGAACGCAATTAATCATTCAACCCAATATGATGCAATACTTATGACCTTGACCTATATTACGTATAACCTTACAACTTACAAGTAAGTAATGCACCCAGGATTGAAATATTCAACTATTGTTTCAGATTACCGATATTTCTTACGAAAATTATATGTATGACAATTTATGCTATAACCGAACATATAAAATACCGTAATGTCATAACCGAACATATAAAATACCGTAATGTCATAACCGAACATATAAAATCGCAATTATTATTACCAAAATTTCCGTTTTAACTACGCTGGGCCCTACAACCCAGAGGTCGATGGATTTTTAACCACGCTCTGGTTACCAAAAATGTTACGTATACCCAAAAAACCCAGTGGTCGGCGAACCACTCTCTGTATACGTACGAATTATGTATGTTATTTATTTCGCTCTGCTACCATTACACACTAACAATAGTAATATCAAACCTAGGTACATACCTGAGATTACCACGTTGCGTAGAACATAAACTGCACATAATATGTGGTGTGTCGGTCAGTCAAATGTTATAAAAACAATAGGGGCCCCTTGGGGAGGAAAAACTATATTTACGGGAATAATAGATAATAAAAGATAATGCAAAAGAGACAATTTACGATGTATATACGTCACCACAGTACAGCTGCCATTGCCGTCGTCCTTCACTTCACAATAATAACTCGCGTCCGCGCGTGATTACTAATATCAATAAAGAATACACAATATTATGGATATTAAAAACTCCGTGGGCCGAATGCCGAATTTAATAACGCTCCCGATGCGCTCGGCAGATAACTATCTTCCGTGTAGGCCGATAAAACACTAAGTACACGACTTCACCCTAGCGGCGCGGTTGGCGGACCCCGATAGACTGCTACAAACAATTAATATGAATGCAGCTCCCTCACCAGGTGATGTAGTCGACTAACCAATTGAATACATCGCGGTTCCGCATCAGTGTGACCATTTAATTATTTTATCTATTCCGAACATGAGGCGTCTTTCGATTTATTCGATGCGGGACGTTCGTGTCTTTGTAGTTTACACGGAATTTAAAATAAGAAGTTTTCTTAAAAAGTATACAACAATAGAGACACTGAGACATCCTTAAAAGTGTCCGAGGAATTTTAAGTACTTTTATTCAAAAATTCAAAGAAAATCTAAGTTGAAATAGCATTACTTTGATGAAATTTTATGCGTATATGGCGTCGAATTTCTAGTACATAATATACAACACAGTTAAAAAAAATACATTAAATGATAGATTTTTGCTTAAAAATTTGCAATAAAAGTGTTGAAGTTTTTAATTTGTTGTGCGAGTGAAAACTAATTTAAAAAGTGCTATTAAAAGAAGTAAACTTTTTACACTGGAACTTTTGTTCATCATTACCAAGAAAAATGACTCAGAGACAATAATGAGAAATAATAAATAATAATATAATAAATAATAAATAATAAATAATATAAAGGAAACTGAGCATAATTCACATATAGAACAGGGACTTGAGTAAAAATTCCTAAGATAAAAAATACCTAAAGGTTAATAAAAAGTGTAGGTAATGTGTTATTTTATTCAAACGAATTATATTTCATACACAAGTGTTTCCCGTCAACGACCCTCTATGATGCATCATAGAAAAAGCTTTTTATTAAATTTTTTGTAGTATTTTATAATTCAAATATAGATCTAGATGAGGTATCTTACTGACATGATACAAGAATTATAATATAAATTTAAATTATGGAACTTTTTGTATCTTATTTGCACCGTATAACAATAATAAAGGATTAGCTAATAATTCATAGAAGTTTTCACTTGTAAAGTAAAGAGATCAGACATTAGCCGCATTGTGTTGTGGGGCAGCCTTTGTTTCGAGATTTAATGAAAGATGCGAACGGGCTCACAATGCTTCAAAAACTCCTGTACTAGTCATCTCTTTAGTAAATCTGAATTACTTTAGGATTAATAGAATTCTGGAAAAGGTTGAAGCTATGTATGAAAATACGCATTTACATATATATTGCGAATAGTTTTTACTTTTTTAGGTCTTAAACATACTACATATATATAAGTATAAACAGAAGTATAAACAAAAAAAAGATAGTAGTAACCTTAATATTTCCTTGTTATTGTGATTGTATCGCAGATAAAAATAACCTCTCATGATTTTTTTCAATAATTGAATTATTTATACATTTTCTGTGATTTTTCATTAATTCAAAAACATTTGCAGCTGGTTCAGCAAATTTACTCTTGACTGGTTAAATATGAGGTTCACGAATGTACCATTTACTTTATATTCCAACAATTGCTTTGTTAAAGTAAATGTTATTCAACCTTATGTGTATATACATGTTAATAATGATTAACGGATTACGATTTTGAACTTTGTATAATGTATACAATTTAACCCTCAATTCACTACGTGAAATTTGCTAACATAAACAGCTTCCATGAGTCCACTGGACTCATATATTTTCTTAGCGTGGTTTTTTCAAATAAAACTCTTTTTTTATTAATTTTTTTTATTATTATTTTTAAATGTTTATTAAGGCACTACAAAAAAATAACAAAACTGGATAAACTTCTGAAATACTCTTAAAAATAAAAAAATCTTATTCTAACAGTCTTAAAAAACAGAGTTATTTTCAAAGCCCTAGAATAATAACAAATATTTTTAACTAATAACTCTTTTTAATTTTATAAGACTTCTAAAGGAATACAAAGCCGAAAATAAACAACAAAAATGTACGCTTCTATACAAAAAAAAAAAACGTGCAATGGGGTATTACCACCGATTACAGGCAACGACGGCATACCTTTTTTGAGCAACTCAAACATACATGCTTCAGACATCTAGTGCATAAATGTGCAGTCTTTGTTCTCTTTTTGTAATTACATAGATAACAATACTTTCTTTCTGTCCTAGGTAACTTGTCTTCGGTTTCAGAGTGGCTCGCATCTTCAGGAATGTCTCTTTTCATCATATATGAAATCGAGCAGCGAAGTTGTCGCGGCAAACGTGTACTGTGCAGACGTGTCATCAAATTACATTTTACAAACCTACAACAACTACAAAAATTAAAATACATATTTTTATATCATTAATACGACAAATAAGCAACATTTAAGAATCGTAACAAATAAATAAAATATTACTTAATTCACTAGTATGAGTCCATGGGACTCACTCGACGTAATAACTTACCAATTACGCAGCGCAGGCGCACGTCCTCTCGCTACCGCGGTGCCCGCGTCACTGCAGGAAGGTACTGAGACGGTGGAGGAAATAAGTCACTAGGGGGAAAAATTATAATAGTTTGAAAGTTCGTTGTGAGTCCAATGGACTCAGGTAGTGAATTAAGGGTTAAGAACACGTGTACAATATTCAGTTACTGATCGATGATTTTGTAGAAAACAGATTGTGTTTCTTGCCTTTGTCTCAGATATTGTTACCAAATCAACTTAGTTGATGATTATCTTAATGACGAACTTTTAGCTTGATATTGGGTGAATGGTAATTATAACTGACACAAATATAGAACATAATTGTGTATTAAATAACAAAGGTTAATTAGGTAAGGTTCAATAATATGAGCCAATTAGATTTAAGTAACTGTAGCACGATTAATTGAATACATCCACACTTTCCTAGAGGTGTGATTGCGGTCAAATGTAGGTAGACTAATGCCCTTGTTAAATTTTATGGTTTATCGACCCTAAGAATGTCCTAGGAGATTACCTAACGAGCCACATTAAGTGGTCCTTGGAGAGACGAGAATGGGAAAGCATCTTAACCAATAGTAGGCCCACATAATAATTGTATTATATTTAGTTATATTTGAGAAAAATACTTTTAAAATCAAAACCAATGTCCATGTTTTCCTTACATACTTACTGTATGAGTGCTAATTTCACTAACTTATATTTATTTAACAGCGCATACAAACATGGCGTACCTACATGAGCTTTTAAAACATTCTTTTATAAAATAAAAACATCTATTAAGTATTATTACTATTATATTACTTTACTACTATTATGCATAATACACTGTTACATAAAATAAAGCGTGTTCCTAATTCGTTATTTAAATATTATTTATGGACGTATTTTTACGACAAAATTGTTCCAGTAATACTTAAGAGTCTCATATGTTATACACGATAACTTAAATTATATGGCAGCTTTTCCCAGGGACATAGTCAGAGCAAAGTTATTATTTTACCCGGGAGACCTGTTTTGCTCAAAATTCATTCATATTTGAAGACATAATTAAAAATTCTGCCCATATTCTTGTAGGTAATAAGCCTAGGTAATAAATTTAGGTATAAAGCTAAATAATTTAATTATAACGAATTTGATATCAATTGGATTCTTGGCGTATTATTACATAATTACATATATATAACTAGAAGTTAGCGGAAAATAAAACCGCCTCCTTGGTACAGTGGTTGACGTGTGAGCGTAGCACCGAGAGCTCCTGGGTTGGATTCCCGATGGAGACGAAGAAAAAAAAAGACGTGTGGCACTCGGGGACTGCCGCGGTAAAGCTATTTTATGCTTTGCCTTCAAGCCACACCTCCGCGCCCGTCGGAGTGGGGAGCATGAGGTTTTTTCGTTACGGAATTTCTGGATTCGGTCCCTGCGCTTAAGGCCTGCGATAGAAGCTATGCAAAAGCTTAAAAATGTCTCGCCCGGTAGGACACAGTACCTAAGCTTGAATAGCAAAATATATAACAAATTTCGTAAAGCTCAGAAATAAATAAAAACCATCCCGATCCATAGTTTAATGTAAAATCTCAAAAATAATAGGGATATATTGCGTATTTAAGAAAGTAACCACAATATTAGGTAAAAGGTAAAACAAAAATTTTGTGAGATGTGATCTACCTAGAAATGTTAATCAACTTGTAATCAACTTCAATTAGAATTAATTTCAATACAAAATGAGTTGCAGGTTGTTGTGTTGTACACATCCTCCGAACGAAAAATTTGTAACTTAATTAATATTCTATAAGTCTCTGAAAATAGTAAATATGATATAATATTATAATATAATTTTAATATCGAAAGGAAACAATTTTTTTAATAAAATTAAAAATAAAAATTTTCAGTGCGATAAAATATTATATCTTGAGTAAACGAATATCGCGAAGACCATTTATCAATCTCCATTGACGCAACGAGAAGGATAAAAATGAGAATCTTGTACAAAATACCTTATTACTATCGTATTTATATTTAATCACATCAATTCTACAGAAAATTAAAAGAGTTACATCACATTACATTCCAAATCAATTAAGGTATTGTTTAAAATATTTATTCTTCAAATGAAGGCTCTCAGGAATTTCACAAAAGTTCTTCAGGGAAGAATAATAGCCCAAAATCTACCAAACAACAAAATTAATGGAGTGTGAAGCTGTTTTTACAGCTACACAACAGTGTAAAAGTAAAGGTTAATAAAATAACAATTATTGGAAATATTCCAATGTACTTTTAAAAATACAGGAGGCCAATTCAAACATGACGTAGCTATGTATATCCTTCTTTGAAATTAGGATTTCCTAATAGCCTATTACGTACTCTTCAACAATATCATCATTATTTAGGAAAATAACTATTAGCTTAAAGGTGACAAAAATAAGAAATTAAATTAAGCAGAAAGAACTTTTTTTAACGTAGCGGCTTTTTCGCTGTACTGTTATTACCATTATATGACTACCTTTTATATCACAGCACCATACCACAATTGAAAAAAACATGTCACATCTCTAGATATCTTTACAAAAGCCATAATATTTAATTATGCTTTGCATTAAAAGGACGCCGGAAATAACATGCCAGTTTGTACGAGAAATTAAATAGACTATGCTTTTGTTGTAAAATCATTTCTATTAAAAATAATTGGCTTTTATTTCTTGGCCTTTTCCAAGCTATATTTGTGTATTGTTCGAAATTTAGGATGATATGCGGAATGATTCATTGAAGTTCATCTTTCAAACAGCATTTCAAAAACTTGGTACCTATCCAATGTTGTGTCAAGAGATGTTATCCATTTGCTTTAAAAATCTTGAATTTTGATGAATTCATTTGAGTACAATAATGAATGAATTTGAACCAAGAATGTGCTTTCTTTCCATATTAATTTTACATAAGTAGATATTTATTTTCGTCTAATAGTATTAGAATTTTCTTTGTTAAATGTTCATAAATAACTTAATATTACTAGTGACTTACACAGGAATTCAATTTTTCCATATCTACGAAGTTCATCAAATTTATTGGCAATTTAATATGAATAAATATGAGCTGCTGTCACAACAGTATGATTTGAGAATAAATCCATTAGGGAATGAAAAAATAGATTCAATGAATGTTTTAAGCCGCTTTTGACTAAATAAAAAGTATTCTATTCCATACCGCTTTGGGTTAGAATGGGTATGATTATCTGTGATCTTTACAGAAAGTTGATGCTTAGAATCAAGTATCGATTGGTTCGTATTTGAACTTCTGTGAAGAATTCAGTGTTACGTTCGTCTTCTGTTTCAGAGCTAAAATTGTTTTGAAAACAGCTTAAAATCATACTCCAGTTGTAACAATAACGTCATAAAAATATTTTAATTTAGGTACAATAGAAGCCTCATATTATTTTCTCTGATGGCAAGGCAGTGACTTAATAAAATATTTGTCGATCCCTATTGTTGGAACATTCGAGCTAACAAAAACTATTTGTCCACCCACGCATGCTGACACGTTTTCGACACTATTTGGAAAAGAATTACAGAGTTTTATTGTAAGCTATAGTTAAGTTAAAAGAGAATCACAATTTAATGTATTAGCTAAGTTTACAATGAATTATTTTATTAGAAACTTGTCAAACTAAGTACTTTCTGTATCTAAAATAATGTCTGAAAGTTACCTGAATCCCTAATTTGGACGAAACCGAACCCAAATGTATTACCATTAAATTTGACGTTTGTTAGAGATTTTCAACGTTCAACCCGACTCCTAATGTGGTATGATCGTTTTCTTTGTTCTTGATATACCTAACTAAATTAACGAACCTAATCGTATTTTGGATTCATTCAATCAAAAGAGATGGAGAGAGAAGGTGAAGAAAGTTTCGATAGTTTTGTTTGAAGAAAACCTATGGGTTTTATTTCATTTAATAAAAGGTTCTATCTATTTGAATAGATTCATTTCCAAATTGGCTGTGTTGTTTGTAAATAAAATTAGCTTCACAACACGTATCACGAATTTAATTATACTGCAAAAACCTTGTGTGTATTATAAAAACAAAAAGAGCAACACAAACCGTTTGATATCTATCAGAATTAGGATTCGTAGCACGTTCGTAGCTGGATCAATGGTATTAATGAGACCCTCGTAGATGTCCTACTCTGATTTATTTTTTAAAGGGTTTCCGTAAATAATAAAACTCGATTGCAAACATTAACACTTTATTCAATTCTTCATAATATATTGCATAAAATAAATTACATCATAATTAACTGTAATGAGGGTAGAGAATGCGTATTGTCGTCATGTGAAACCGGTTACTATAAAAATATTATGTACATACTATGTAGTAGATATTCACATAAAAATAGTGTTTTATTACAATATTAAAGTTGAGGTTTTGAGAAGTACACAATAGTCATATATTTAAGGCTGAATTAGGAAAAATTATGTATAAAATTAGAGTCTATCATCACACACGTAGTTTTCCACTTCTTCGCCGCAGGGATGCGTTTTTATTGTTTTACCATTTGTTAACACCGATGTGGCATTTGATTCTGGTGAAAAATAATAAAAACAAGTTAAAAATAACATAAGAATTATTAATATCACTGTCATTAACAAACTCTGCCTTTTTCTGCTAGATTATAGATTTAAAGGAAGTCGAAATATCAACAAAGTTGCTACAAAAAGTAACTAATCTGTTTCCAAATACAGCTTTATTTTAGTAAAAAGGAATATCGAACGTGTTCAATTCATTCTTATCTTTTGAAAAATTGATTTTATAATTAAGATTAAAACCAAACAATCATCAACAGAAAAATATAAATCTTGTCAAGGCCTCGTTGTATTCGAATGAAAATTATTCTTAGGTATTCGACTAAAAAAAATAATATTTTAGTCGTTTTCATTAACATTACACGAATGTCATTATTTTCTATAAATATTATTGTCAAATTGGATACAAATAATTTCGTCATATTATTTTCCTGGATGCTAATAATTTTCTCAGAAGGGCAAGAATAGAGCAACGTTACGCAATTTCTTAGGGATGTCAGCAGTAAATTAAATCGGTATTAAATAACCTTGATTGTGTCATTCAAAATAAACTCACCATTAGGGGTCAAGGAGCGGGAAATATTGCTCCGTTTACGCGAGTGTCAAGCTCTTGTAAATGAAGACGCTTCCCGGTAATGTTTGTGGCTTCCTGTAACATACAATTGTAGTTTCCAGGGAAAAGGTTATATTTATCATGCCGTGTGTACTGTATTTATTACTAGCTATAGTATTATAGTCCGGGAGTTCTTGCGATGTCTTTATAATAGTCAAGGTCAGTGTCGGTGAACTCTTTGTGCTATATAAGTGTTTTATATATGAGAACCTTTCTATATGTATAAAAATTATAAAGCTTAATAACGTTCTCAATTACATATTACTAGCTGGAACCCGCGGCGTCTAGCGGTTAGTACATTCCTATCAGCGTATGAAAGCATAACATATGTGAGACTATAATCTATCTCTATATCAATTTTCATACAGATCGAATCAGCTGTTTTTGCGTAAAGTAGTAACAAACGCAAATTTGTCTTAAATGGTTAAAAATAAAGGTCTTGTCTTTCAGTAAGTTCAGCATTTCGAGTTTAAATAAAGTAAAGCCAAGCCAACCATTTGTTAAGCGATAAAGCCTACGTTATATTATACAATGCCTCCTTTGTGGTTGAATTAGAATGAGCTATTCAGATAATGTGATTGTTCAAGTATAATAAATCACTTAAACTCAATATGATAGTAGTAGACCCATTTATTTAAACACATTTGAAATCTTTTGAAACAAAAGAAACTGAAATCCTCTAAAATGATTAAAAAAAATGTGTGCATGTACTAGTGTACACACGTAAGAAGTGAAACTTCTTTATGACTTTATTTTTCAAAAAATAATTTACTATAGGCAATTTTACAGAAATACGTCGATAGGGATCACGCGTGATAGGGATAAGAAAAAGATGGCGCGTAACGGAAAAATGTCACGCGTAACGAAAAAATGTAACACTAAATTTTTTTCCAACCCCGATAAAGAAGTTTCACTTCAAAAACATAGCGATATAAATTTGTAATATTTAATATTTAAATTCATAGAAACCTGTATACAATTAACACGTTTGTGTATTTTAATTAACGTCGCAATGTACTAATGTGTACCTAGTTACCTGTACCTACTAATAACAGCTGCAACAATTCCTACAGTAGCTAATTAATGAAAATGCTACTATGCAATTTGTATTTCATAATTCAATTTTACTTTGAATCGTAAACAATGCATACATAGGGTTAATGCACTAGAAATGTGTATCTAAATAATACAAGTTATCTAAACAATAAAGGTAGTAATATGTTATGTATGTTTAGGTATGTTTTGGAGTGAAATTGTTTTCAGAAAACGATGACGTTTGGTCGAGTTTTGCTCATTACCAAAGAAATGCAGTTAATTGGTAGTGTGTGTTTGTTCTAAATGAAAAATGTTCCACATCAAAAATTTTAAAGTATCTTTACTCGAAAATGTAAAAGACCATCAAGATCTTTAAAAGTCAGTTCACTGACTTAAACTCAAACACATTCTTTCGAAAGGTGTATTTGACTAACAATCCGCAAATCCGCACAACCATAAAATGGGTTAAGGGAAATTTCAACGAGGAAAGAATTTGAATAAAACATTCTTTGTATTTGCGTTGTACTATAACTATTTTTAGGCACATTTGAGTGAAGAATGTTGATATAAACACCCACATCTGCTATATCTATAAGTATTTCAATACAAAGCATTTACCTAAACGAAACTATTTACCCATTTTAAAACATAATATAAAATTATAAATACACACCACAATTACTGAAATAAGTAATCGCTTTTAGCTTCCGTATATTCCGTATAATTAAGTGAATTGAAAACTGGATTACTCACCAGAATACGACTTGTTCATTTCTAATTGCTTCTTAAAATCATTAGGAGTGTTCGTTTTCACCGAGCGACACCAGCAGAGAACTAAGCGAAAGTATATCCGAAACCTGTTGAAAGATATTTGTAAAAATAAACGTGTTGTTAACGCAGAATAGAATATTTAATATATATAAACTTTTTAGAATTTTTAATACTAAAATATTCTGGATTCCCCTTTACGTATAACGAATGAATCAAAATGTATAGTATTTTTTTATGAATCATTAAAAAATATAACCACAGAAAATGTGAACAGAAAACATACAAAATACAGATATAGTGGATGTAGTGGAATGTAGGTAATTTCTTAAAACAACAATCGAATTTTCTTATACGTCGGAACATTCAGCAAAAGAACTTTCCTACTCCAATCGGCTCTTACAGGTATGTTAATGATTACGAAGCTAAGAATACTAAACGAAGAAACCGAAATCAAATCAGTTGGTAGCGAAACATTTTCCACAGAAATGTATTCAAAGTATTCTGTTTGTATTAAAATGTATTCAAGAATCCGTTTGGTTTTTCATGATTATTAAAACGTGTTGTTGAATGAAAAACAAATGAATAAACTGAAAACAATCTTCCAAGTCTTCAACATATAAAATAATACAAGTATAGGCTTTAACTATGTAATGTTAACTATGCTCTGAGCGTTATGGTAATAATATATTCCTCGACAAATGGGCTATCTAACACTGAAACTATTTTAAAACCGGACCTGGAGTTCCTGAGATAAGCGCGTTAAACAAAAAAAAACTAATGCTTTATAATATTATTATAGACTATTAAGAAGTGTGTAACAATAGAAATACTTACTTATTACTCATCCAATAATAAATCAGCGGATTGAACATCGAGTTGGCCATGGCCAGCCAATAGAAGGCCAAGTATATATGCTGTGCGAATGGCGCAGAAGCGAGCGCCTGGTGGTGGTATACCAGCACGAAGTACGCATGGTACGGGAGCCAGCAGAGCGCGAATACCATCACCACGAGGACGAACATGCGTACCACCTGAGAGAAGTATCTTTATATTAGAAACTGATGTGCACCCCGCCTTTGGTACACATTCGATCAAGTCAGAAATATTCATCGGCTCAAGCTCAACTTTCTGATGATCATCACAAGGTCAAATGCAGAGGTTACAATTCTATAAAAGATATACAGATAAACATTATGTATAATATTTTATAAAAAGTATATTTACGTATATAAAAAGACTTTTTACTGGAAACCTTTTAGCATAAAGATAGTATTTCTATCGATAGGAAAAATTTGCATGTATTATTTGAATGGAAGGAATTTCTTCGGCATTTGAATTTTGAATAGGAAGTGGTTTCTATCATAATGAACTTTGAAGGAATTTTTCATCTATAAAAGTTAGTGATGTTTATGTGAAAAACCTTAAAAGTGAAGATATACTCATATTATTATACTACATATTATTATACTACTCATATTATATACATAAAATTCTTATAGAGAAATTACCTGTTTAATAAAAAAGTGTATATATCATGTTTAGCTTCGTCATCAACTTGAATAAAGGTAAAAACAAATTATGTAGGTACTCATGTTATCAAAACGTCGCAACGTTCCCTAAAAAATTGTGTAGTACCTAGCTAGTAAAATAACAACCAAGGTGAGATTTTATTACCTTCTTGTGTCATCTTATTACGTATGTCCTTGACTCATATTTATTATATTTTTATATACTAGCTTTTCGCCCGTGGCTTTATCGCGTTTTAAAAGAAAAACACGCACAGTTTCCGTTCCCGTGAGATTTCCGGGATAAAACCTATCTTTTTTGTTAATCCTGTGTTAAGATTACTATGAAATTTAGCACGAATATGGTATAGGTAACTACCTTCTATATTCGTGCTAAATTTCATAGTAATCGGTTCAATAGTACTTGCGTGAAAGAGTTACAAACATACATACATCTATCGTCACAAACTTTCGCATTTATGATATTAGTAATCCTACTAACTAACTAAAGGATTTTAAGTTCTCTCCTGTGATTACCTGAATTTGTGAAACTTATATGAAATAATCGTCTTTAATAGTGTTTCCCTGCTATATGTCTCACATAATAAATCAGCAAAGTTAGAACAAATAAACTTTCTATACACGTGTTGCTCTCGGTAAATTCTATATAAGTTTCATAAACTTCCTTAAGAGCTACAATAAAATTTTCTACTACTCCCCTTCAACGCTTCATTACTTTATTCTTTATCTACTAGTTAAAACGCTGTTTCTTAAACCTTTGATTTAAAAAGAGTGATTTTACTCTATATGTAGAGCTTTTTATATTTTTCTCCATTTTCCTTATTGGAAATACCTCGGTTTCCTGGCATTTTGGTATTTTGGCACGTCATCAAAGTTTAAGATGACATCGCAGACACGAATATGGGAACATTACTTAAGCACACACATTAAATAATAAATGCTCCGTACTGTTCACGGACTAATTTTAACTAAACTAATTCCACTTTACGCCATTATACTCTCCCATTTCTCTGAGAACTGTTAATACCTGAGCAACGTTTGTGTGATAATCTCATTGCATTAATAGCGATTGCCTGTTTATTACAATTATTGTGTGTTAATGTTTAGTGTACTATCATTTAAAAATGTTAACATGAATATAAGTATCATTACGTTCTGAAAAAGCAATACACAACTTCAAATTTAGTTAACAATATATCAACTTCGCACTGATACCCATGTAGACCAATAAGTTACAAAAACGTAGAAACATTTAACGTACCCAAAATAAACATCGTTCGTTTGATCCTAAGCTAAGTCGATATAAAAATAAAAATATTTACCTTTCTCTTAGCTCGAACGACTTGCATCTGATGATATGTACACTCTCCTATAGTCCTGCCCCGTAGCGCCTCGCTCATGCGAGCATATGCCCAAACCATGACCGACATCGGCAGGACATACGTCACACCCAAGAATACCAAGTTGTAACTAGAAGTAACAATAAAAGGAAGAAATAATGTTTAATGGAAGTGTGAACCTTCTTAGAGGTGAACGTAAAGGGTCGTATTTGTAAAATTATAAAACAACTACCATTATAATATATAGATACCTAAATATATAAAACTTAAGTTGAAGGGATGACTCTATACTTTTATTGATAAGCGATGTACTTTTTCATTATGTAAGTGATTATGTAAGCATACCCGGATATTTTTATAAGAGAAAATGTACAGTACAGTGAAAAATGAAGAAGCAAATAATAAAAATTAGGGAGTAAATTACATTGAAATGCTTGACAGATGCAGTTATATAATTATTATGTTTCGGTTATTTGTAATAAAAAAAGGAAAGAAAATGAAACAATGACAAATGAAAATACTATTGTTAGGAACGCTTAAATGCACAGAAAAGAGTGGAGAAATATAATGTATATAGTACAAACAAATTCAAACATTTTTGTATTCAAAGGAGACCCGTTTGAAATAACTTTAAATTTGAAAGCGTTGGAACTTTTAATTTAAAGTGAATGTTTCTACGTTTGCTCGAAGGACCAACCGTTTTGAAATGTAATAAAGGATAACAATAAAATTGTTTTCCTTTGAACTGTAGGTTAGGTTTATTTTATTTTGTAGTATACTTCATTGTATCATTTGAGGGATTGAAAATTAAATACCATAATAAGGAAAATTATTGCTGAGTAATTTTACCCTTAATAATGTTTCCTATAAAGAGTAAATTAAAAAATAACTACTAATGTTATTTTTGCAGATGTTTTCTTAATATTCAGCAAAATAACGTATATTTATTTATGAAAAAAATAAAGTGGTTCATAAATAAGCTTTTTGAAATAAAATTCTACAACATTACCAGTAGGATCAATGTTATCAAGAGTTATTTATGGTCGAGTTCAAATTATACCCTTTTTTATATGAAAAGAAATCGAGGCATACGTATTTGAAAAGGACGCTAGTAATGGTCATATAAATAGCATACTCAAATGGACATAGAGATTTGGCAATGTGCGTTGAAGATTTATTTATTTTAAATGAACCCGAGAATTTAATGCTAGCCTCTTATAAGAGATTGAAAGTCGCCCACGAGGCCTCCGATATCGGTTAACGATTTCCGTCAAAAATGTTACTTGAAACCGCGCAATTTAATACCTTCTCAAACTAAACCTACCTATTTATTCAATTAGACTTCTTGAGCATGAATTTCTACGAAAAGATTACTAACTAAATTACCTAAATCTTAGTCCGTTATCAAACAAAATTTGAGAAGTTGATATAGTTAAAAGGGTTGTATTATTATTTTCTCCTTAAACATATTATCATACCAGTAGTCTGTCTTTGATGTGGGGTAACTTCCATCCGGCCATTTCATAAAACATATTTCACGCTCGCCGTTAATGTACCTTAGAAAAAAACCTTTATTAGAATTTTTTAAATACATAGATAGAAAATAACATTGCTCTGTACATACATATATTTTTTATAGTATTATTACTAACGCAGACATGAAAATGATAAGGCAGTTCTTTATGAAATCTTATATAAGTGTTAAGAGATATTAATTAAAGTTGATTGATATCTTAAAAAAATAAAGTAAAAGTTATTTAACAAGATTAACAAATATCAACTCGTTAACTAAATCCCCTGACACGAAAGGGCTTTAAAAGAAAAAGACGATTTGTTTGTTAGACTTTTAAATCCATGTCACTTTCGTAGAAGACGAACAAATCTTAATTAAATTTTCATCTTTAAGGCAGTTTGTCAGGTGTTTTATAAAAAGGTATCCTTGAAAAATATTTGACATATTTTACGTAAAAATTTTAACCAAGCAAAAATATTTAATTAAAAATTAAATCTAATTGGAATGTCCCATCAGTCAAAAATAAAGCGTAATAATGATTCTGTTAAATTTTGTGTTAAGGAAGTTAGAATTTGTGTTAGAATTTGTTTAACGATCAGATTAACATAACTTTTAAGGAAAATTTAATTTCAAATCATATTAGTTCTATGCTTAAAATTAATTAAGGATATATCTTCTGATTTTACAGAAATCCAATGCAAGGTGAAACAATATTAACTTATAAGCAAATAATGTATCTAATAACATTGAAAATTTCGTATTTCGTCTAGCCTCGTGTTAGTCGTTTTAAAGATTCACTTTATAATGGTAAAATATTTTGCCGTGTAGTTTTGAATTACATCATAATAAATTATTACTTACTTAAGTTAGGTTAGACAGCGCTTATATTTAAACAAGGGATTTGGAGACGATAAAATGCAAGTTAAAAGGATATACGGTGAAACTCGGTTTCCGTTCAACATCGAATTTTAAGCGATCATTTTATTTTCATAGTTTTCGATCCTTCAAAACCACAAAAGTGATGACGTCATTTTATAACATAGAGAAAAAGTCTCCTCATGTAATGTTTAAGCCAAGTTGAAGGAATGCCATAAACCGAGGATCATTTCCTTGTTTTATACAATATTTTTACAACCAATTGCAAAAAAAGTCCATATAACCTTGAGTGCAATGATATAAAAATAGTATTAATTTAGATGTGAGTAAATAAAATTATTTTATGACATTTTCATGGCTCTTGGGAACTGTTATGTATTAATAATATTATTTCTACAATTCGCTTTTCTAACAAGCTTTGAATAAAATATATTTTGAGGAATATACAATGTGAATCTTCAGTATGAAAGTAAATAAAATACAAACAAGTAAAATATCTACAATTAATAACTCTTACTGCTCTACTATTTAAACAATAATAATTAAATAATTTCGTACTTCATCTAAGCCTTTAAATATCATGAAAATAATAAACTAAATACACTTCACATTACAAAATACTCACTTTTTCTTATACGTGTCAGAATACAAAAGGCTCGGAAGGGCCAGTAAGGCGCTTGCGAACCAAACAGTTAACAATACAGCGCGAGCCATGCGACGACTTAATCTGTGCTGCAGAGGTTTTACAATCGCGACGTATCTGGGCAAAGATAAAAAAATTATTAAACCTTTTTAAAGCTGCAAAAAATGCACCCTAAACTCGAAAATTTCATAATCGAAAATTTCAGAAATAAAATCATAGGTCAAAAGTTCAAAAGTCAAACGTGAAACTTCTTTAGGTGCGTCATGGAGTAAGGCGACGATTTTGGTATCTTTGAATCTAGCCAAAGAAGTTTCACTTCTGACACGTGTACTCGGCACATATGCTCGTTTTTTTATTATATTGTTGCAAAAACTCAAAAAATGTGTGGGTGTACGTATACACACGTATGAAGTGAAAGTTCTTTATGACCTTATTTTTCAAAAAATAATTTACTACCTATATGCAACTTGAAAGAAATACGTTGAATCACGCGTGGTGGGGATAAGAAAAAGATGGCGCGTAACGGAAAAATTTCACTTAATTTTTATCCAACCCCGATAAAGAAGTTTCACTTCAATAATACACTTAAAATATAAGTAGATACATTTATTAACACACTTAATTATAAAGTGGCGAATACATTAGTTTCAAAGTTGCTAAATGCCCTTAATCATATGAATTTAATACTAATGTGTCAACTGCACGCGTCTGACTCAAGTTAACTTATACAAGGTGGGCCAAAAGAAATCACCCTATTGAAAGATGCTCTCATTTTTGCAAATGGCCGCCAATGTCAAATCTGTTTTGACATTTGTGTACTGGACAGATGTAGAATACAAGTGAACAAGCCATGGAGCGATACAGTACCCAATAACTTGGAATAATCGTGTCAACTTTTTTGCGTAACAATTCGTCGCCGATTCCCCGGCCGTCCGACACTGACTGCGCAAACACTGCGCCGTTTGGCCACCAACCTTGAAGAGTATGGGACCACACGAGACGTTGCCAAGAGTGGCCGGCCCCGGAGCACCCGTTCTGCCGAGAATATCACCGCTGTCGCCGGAAACATGCTACGGGCACGGTGCACGCTATAGAGCCATGTTGACTGAGTTTTTTTCTGCCGCAATTGGACCAATTAGGACTGGAGAATATGTGGTTCCAACAGGACGGAGCAACGGCACACACTGCGCGAGCCACAACCGGTATTCTGAGGGCGGCTTTCCCGGGTCGCCTCATCTCTCGTTTTAGCGATTTGCACTGGCCCGAAAGATCGCCCGATTTAACCGTTCCAGACTTTTTTGTGGGGTTTTTTTGTTTACATGAACAAGGCTGAGACCTTGGAAGCCCTCAAGGACAACATTAGACACGAGTGCGAGAATTTGTCGCCCGAAGTTCTCGCTGAAGTGATGAGAATGGCCATAAAACGAGCCCGTATGGCAATCAATTGTGACGGCGCCCATTTGGCCGATATCATCTTCTCGACTTAACCAATAAAATTTTAAAGGTTCAAATAAACATAATCAAAAAACAGAATCGAAGTTTTTAATTTAGAAAAAAAATGAGAGCCAAACAACATCGGATGACTTCTTTTGGTCCACCTTGTAGCTATTAGTTTTACTGGTTACCCGTGGGAAATTACACCAAATTACACGAATATTCCTTTTTATAGCAAATTGGTCTTTAGAATACGGAAACTTTTTATTTCTACAAATTTTGATAAACTTTAAAAGTTCATTTAATAAATACGGTCTAATAGTTTTACGAACTAATTTTATGTTCTAAATTCTACTTCTATTTTAAGTACAATTATTATATGTTGTATTGTTTTTTAACCATTTTCATGTTTTCAATCGATACAAATATAACGAAATAACCTTTAAACCTGTAAAGTGAGGCAATCAAGACAAGATAATTACAAAATTAAAGATAAAAATGAGCCTTAAGTGTCACGTACAAAACCAATATTTATACAACACATATTTCCTTGAGGGAAATTGAATTTAAATCGTGTTTCTTAAACATTTTTACGGTAATTAGATCATTTGGGTGGTTCTCTTTTTTATAAATTAATCCAACATATAATATGTTGTTATACATTGCAAAAAGCATCAGTAAGACACTTAAAACTTTATCAATTATACATCAAAAGATTCCTAACAATAAATAATGTCCGCGTAAAATTGAGCAGTAAAAAGTAATAGTGATCTTAATTTTGGAGGTCAATTTGCGAATCAAGCACACCTGTTCGCTCGTAACATCTGGTTTCTTGAAAAACATCAAATAAAACAATTTTATTGAGGAAAGCAAACCTAACGGTATCTATTAAGGCAACGAGATGGATGGATTACGAGGTTGCCTGACATAGCTGACCATATACCCTCCATACTAGACCTTCTGCTGACCTCTCACCCGACTAATTATCAGGTTAACGTCGATGCCCCTCTTGGGACTTCAGACCACTGCCTGATTCGGAGCATAGTGCCAATCTTGCGTCTATCTCGTCCCCGGTCACTTGGGAGCCGTCGCGTTTGGCACTATAGGTCAGCGGATTGGGATGGGATGCGTGAATTTTTCGCATCGTACCCCTGGAAGCAAGTTTGTTTTGCACCTGATCCTAGCGACTACGCTGACTCAGTTGCTGATGTGGTGTTGCAGGGAATGGAACTGTTCGTACCAAACTCTGTAATCCCCATCGGCGGCAAGTCCCAGCCCTGGTATGGTCGCTCTTGCAAAATGGCATCCCGCCAGAAGCAAGAGAGTTTCCATGCCTGGGCAAATGCTATGTCTAAAAAGGATCCAAATGCTGGAGCTCTTAAAAAACAGTATAATTCTGCTTCCAGGGTCTATAAGAGGGAAATAGCCAAATCAAAGTCCGAGTTTATTGGCAGCATTGGTGAGAAACTTATACGCTACCCTTCTGGGAGCCGTGCTTTCTGGTCACTCGCCAAAGCTGTCCAAGGCAACTTCTGCAAGCCATCATTACCACCTTTGCGCCGGGGAGATGATACTTTAGCCCACTCCTCCAAAGAGAAAGCCGATCTTCTGGGTGCTCTCTTTGCATCTAATTCAACCATGGATGACGGAGAGAAAGTACCGCCTGCTATCTCGCGGTGCAAGAGTTCTATGCCTAATGTGCATTTCAGACAGAATGCTGTGCGAAAGGCTCTTCTCTGTCTCGAAACACACAAAGCGAGTGGACCTGATGGTATCCCCGCCGTTGTTCTCAAAACATGTGCTCCGGAACTGGCACCGGTTTTCACAGAGCTGTTTCGGTACTCCTATAACATTGGCGTAGTCCCAGCTTCGTGGAAGATTGCCTCAGTACACCCGATCCCTAAAAAAGGCGATTGTTCTGATCCATGCAACTACAGACCTATCGCGATTACCTCTTTACTCTCGAAAGTGATGGAAAGCATCATTAACGGCCAACTTCTGGGTTATTTGGAAGAAAACCAGTTGATTAGTGACCGACAGTATGGCTTTCGCCATGGACGGTCAGCTGGTGATCTCCTAGTTTACTTAACCCATCGTTGGGCTACGGCAATCGAGAGTAAAGGGGAGGCCTTAGCGGTTAGTCTGGACGTTGCAAAAGCCTTCGATCGGGTGTGGCATCGGGCTCTTCTATCGAAACTTCCAGCCTATGGACTCACAGAGAAATTATGTAAGTGGATTGCCAGCTTTCTTACATCTCGTAGTATCCGGGTCTTGGTTGACGGTTCGAGCTCTGTACTACTGCCTGTCAATGCTGGCGTCCCTCAAGGCTGCGTCCTTTCACCCACACTGTTCTTACTGCATATCAATGACATGTTACAAATCAGTAACATTCATTGCTATGCAGATGACAGTACTGGAGATGCTATATATTCCGGCCGCCCAAATATTTCTCGAGAACACGTCAATGCAAACCGAAACATACTTGTGTCCAATATTGAGGCTCTCCTTAGTGAAGTCTCTGAGTGGGGTCGACAAAATCTTGTCCAATTTAACCCTAGCAAGACGCAAGTATGTTCATTCACAGCCAAGAAAACCCCATTTCTCACAGCTCCCTTATTTGAGAACACTCCCCTAACAATAAAGCCTAGTATCGGAATTCTTGGTGTCGATATATCTGATGACGTTCAGTTCCGCTATCATTTGGAAGGCAAAGCTACTATAGCTTCTAAAAAAATGGGCGTCCTTAATAGAGCGAAGCAGTATTTCAGGCCAGGCCATCTCTTGTTACTTTATAAAGCGCAAATACGGCCTCATATGGAATACTGCTCCCATCTCTGGGCCGGCGCCCCACAATATCAACTCCTTCCACTCGATAGCGTGCAACGAAGAGCCGTCAGAGTTATCGGCAACCGGGCACTTACTGATCGGCTGGATTCACTTGCTTTACGACGAGACGTCGCATCTTTATGCGTATTCTATCGTCTGTACAATGGAGAGTGTTCTGACGAGTTGTTTGAACTGATACCTGCCGCAGAATTCCACCATCGTTCTGCCCGACACAAGGCAAAGTTTCATGCTCACCACTTAGATCTTTGGCGTACGAGTACAGTGCGTTTTTCTCGTAACTTTTTACCACGCACTACCAAATTATGGAATAGCCTCCCCGCAGCGACATTTCCTAATGTCTACAACTTGAGTGTCTTCAAGAAGAGAGTGCACCTCCATCTCAAAAAGTCGGCAACGCAACTACAGAAACCCCTGTAGATGAATATGGGCGGTGGACTCGCTTACGATCAGGCGCTCCACAAGCCCGTTTGCCCACTCTAATATAAAAAAAAAAAAAAAAAAAAAAATGGATATTTTAGCATAGAGGTGATGATTTCAATTATTTATTAATGGGATAGCATTAATTAATGGTTTTATAATGACGTGTTAATTACTAGATATTTTAATGGAGGTTATAGTACTACCGCAAGTATTAATATTTCATTAGAATAAGGGTATAGGTATAACTAATTATAATAATATTAATTTCAAAAACTCACAGCTTTTAAATTGATCGCTCAGTTGTGAAATTATTCCGTATTAAGTTATAATCCGTAGTAAATTAACATTATACCTGCTATAAAATACGATACTATGAAAGTTATAATAAATGTATAAAACACAAATGAATATTTTCCAGAAAGCAGTATCATTAGCAATCTAGTTCTCATATTATATTGCCCATATTTGACGTAGTTTAAGTACCAAAGCTCTTGTTTCAGAACTTATACAAGAGTTTCAGACCGTACATTACCTAGGTACTTGTACTATTTTTAGAAATAATACTGTACCATCAAATTGAAGAAGGTCAGACCGGGGTTTTTTCCTTACTTTATATGGATTTAAGTCATACTAAAACAAAACCATAAAATTGTGAACAATGTTGACATTTTGATGTTCTTATCATATTGGTTGTACAGCTAGAGTATTCTCATAATAAACATAAGGTAGAAAATGTTATGTAGGTTACTATGAACGTAGTAATATTACTATATTACCGCGACGTAGTAATTAGTGGAATTGTTGCAGAATGTTCAACAATCTTCAAGATCGTTTTGCGGTCATACTATTCTGTTAGTAAGACAATTTATCAGATCAATTTTAATTGAAAATACGTTTCAATAAACTTAAATATCAACATCAAACATACAATTTTCATATAAGTACCTACATATCAGTAGAGTATAATATTATGTAGCAAGTTTTGATTTTTTTTTTTTAATTCCTTATAAAACCATGAACAAAACTCTCTAAAGGATATATAATTTCGCTGTTAATTGAAAATAGCATACTTTTTAGCTGTGAATATTTAAAAAAATATTGTATCTAAATTATCTTACCTGTCCACAGTAATTGCGACGAGAGTGAACACCCCGGCGGAAACAGTCAGATTTGCAGTAAAATTGCTCGCCGTGCATGTCACAGATCCAAATGGCCAATTTGCTGTGACCAGGAAAACGAAGTTTGGTGCTCCATTTAGTGATGCCATGAGAAGATCTGCTACAGCCAAGTTCACGAGAAAACAGTTGGTAACTGTCCTCATCCGACGGTGTGCTACGAAAATATTAAATGTTCATAGAATGTATCAACTTTTAGTACTAAGTAATTATAAAGAAGAAACCACATACGATAAGATTTTTGTATATACAATATACATAATACCTATTATATAAATTAAATACGTTAAAAAAGAATTGGGACCTACTCTTTATATTATCTTGAGCATTAAAATAAATAATAAAACATACCTCCATATTATATACAATGAGTACCTCTCAGTATTTTAACAATACAAGTTATATCGATTATTGAAGACTATGAATACCTAAATATTCCGCGAATTAAACGTTGTAAGTATCCTAATAATTTTCTGACTTGCTGAGGTAGAAAATTGATTTCCTTAACCTGCCGAGAGGTTCAAATACCTTCATATTTCAATACCAACACTCGAACAATACGACAAGTATTAGCAATTCATAAATACATAGAATTAATAAGATATAACGTAATCGCGATTCAGCAAAAATGAAATAAATTCCAGGAATTTAGGATTTGCTTGTACATTGTTGGAGTTTATTGAACCAATTGATATTTTAAACTCAAAATTGTTAATATTATATGTAATATAATATTTATTTATAATAAGACAAAGTATAAACAAAATAATATTCATAACAATTAATTATACATCTATTCAGAAGCATATTATGCGAACATTATTATTTCGTATCCAAGATACGAATACTGTGATAATTTCCAACTTTAGCTTCCCTTTAATTGTCTTATTATTATTTTACTATGTGAATCCCATTTCTTCCTAATCATTGGCACGCACAGCCCATAAAGTATCTACATTTTATTTCATTCCGTATTTGTCCTTTAACACGTTAACATATAATTTCTAGAACAGTAAACAATTCCCTACCTTAGCACTTATCTTAGAATAACATTAGGACTAAGAGCATTTCTTGATATTTGCATTTCATTTACAATAAAGTACCTACAGTAAGTTGTTACGTAACGTACGCACGTAAAGATATATAAATTGTCAAATAATAATAACAAACAGTCAAAAACCTTAAATAGGATTTTTAATAGCCATACATAGCGGCACTGTGCTTCAGTTCACAATGGTACTTAGGCATAAATAGGCATAAATGTGCTGAAGTACTCACCCAGTACAATCCAAATGACGAGAGTATTTCCCAACACAGCCAGGAGCAGCATTACAGCAAACACAACGAACCAGGCTAATTGCCCCCACCACGGCGGGACGTATGGCCTCTTCCCCAAGCCCATACAATTACTGAGAGTCACCCTAAAATATGAGCTTCATTACAAAGACATATTAATACAAATTTAAAATAAAAATCCTACGTCGTTGCAAAGCTCAGCAATATTTTCAAATTCCAGTAATTAATTTTGTTGGAATAATTAAAAATCGGGAGTAGACATATTTTTAGATAAAAGGAGCACATAGAGAACGGTATGATTTTTATTGAAATCGTTTTAAATAATATATCCGTTTAAATGCTACCAATTACCATACAACTGATATACCTACACACAAGCATAAAATATTTCATCTACCATCACTATCTACTATCTATAATACTAGATACTATCTACCACTTCCTTTTTGCATCGAGGATTAAACAATTGAATATCACATTCTTCCAAAAGAAACGTTAGCACAGAGTTTATCTCTGTCCATGGAAAACAAAGAAAATTAATTAGGCCTATTTCCTTCCGAAGAAAAGAACAAACATAACTTGGCCATACCCATCCCACCACACCCTATTGTAAGCGTGTCACAAAATGTCATCTATCTTTTGTGCAAACAAAAATTAATATTCGTTGTAGGTAAAATCAAGAATAAAATGTATAAATAACTAAGTAATTTCCCGCGCACAGGTGTTCTAGTAAAAATGATAAATGACTTAAGTTTTAGGCATATCTTTTATCAATCAAGAAAAGTAAGAAATGTATTAATTAAACTTTCTGATTTTTATAAATTTGTGCTTATTTCCATCAGCTTCTTTTTTCCTTATGAACAAATTTGGTTGTTTCAGATTTGTTTCAGTAAATCACAAAGAGCGCGAGCATTTAGAGAGCTTGCAACAAATAAATGAAGTTACATCTCATAAATAAGATTTCAGCACAATTTTTAAACCCCATAGTGATGTAAATAAAACCGCTCTTGAGATTCGGATTTCGCACCCTCGAAATGACCTTGGGGATTCTTTGTGTAACTTTAACGTTTCCGGCAACGAATTTATTTGGGCATGAGACTATAAAATTCTGCAAGATATAAAAGTGTTACAAGTCATTTGTTTCGTGGGTAACAACAGTTTAGATCCGATATGGCGACACATGGACGTTTTGTAAATCTTGCTACACTTTAAAATATTCTACTTAAATTTCCTGTATTCTCAGCTAGAGCTATAAGATACTTATATCTATGAAATTTGTACATATCAATAATCTACACTACTACAATTCATTAATTAAACATTTTAAGACATGACCAAATATAGATACTATTTTTTCTAGACTATATTTCTAAGGCATTTAATAATCCAATTGTGTAGTTATTGCGAAGGTTAATATCAAATAATAAACATAAAATAGAAATAGAAACAACGTAGGTAGGTAACTTGTAGGTAATGTTCTAATTTCTATGTGTTTATAGGGTAATTGCGCTGGTTTGCCGTCCAGTTTCGGTTTTCGTCCATTTGACTGACCTGCTACAATCACGTGCGTAAAACTTGAATACAAACCTACCTTCCCGCGCAAGTTTGCACTTTTTACGGTCCTTAATGTGTAAGCAACAGTACTATCAACATCAAAATTTGATTTGACAAGAAGAGAGTTCAAAAAATTAACGTAAAAGTGGCCGCTTCCCATCCGTGCCTTGCAGATGTCATCGCGCGAGAGAAAAATTTGCCGGCGAGAAAAGTTCATGGTAAGTTAAATCACTGTTTTAGCTAGTTAACGTAATGTTTTTGGTACGTATGTTTAGTTATAAGCCTATTAAACGCAATTAGAAGTGTTTATCATACTTTTTTTATAATACTCTTCGAAAAATTAAGTGGACGGATACTAGGTTACCAAATTCTCAAAATATTTGGTTTTCGTCCAAGTGGACGAAAACTCAAACAGCTACGTGAATATTTGTTAGGTTCTTTTTACTGTATCGGACCTTTAAAATACTGAATAGTTTCTCCCGAAGTGATCTTTATTGCTATTAGTTTAGATTTTTTGGTTTCCGTCCACTGCTTTGTCAGTGCTGCCAAAATAAAAAAATATTTAAAGAAGTGGACGAAAACTAAATTTAGCTTTAAACGTTTCAGTTTTCGTCCATGAATGAGTATTGGAGTGGACAAAAATTAAAAATGGCTATTCTTTTGCAGTACTTTTCGTCTTTTTTACGTATTGAAAAGTTTTCTATTCAGTATCTTCCTTATAAATAATTGGTGAGGGCCAGAGTGTTGTAGGTACCTAATATTGTCATTCATTCAGTCATGTATCATTCTCCTTATGTGAAGTAGAGTCAATTATTCGTGGCATAAATGGGGGTAGGTCAGACATAATACACTGTATTTTTCTTGATTATCATTCACTTGAGTATCATCTTTTATTCTAGGTCTGTTTTGCCAATGCAATATTTTTTTATTCTACTTACTCAACGTATCCTAAGAAAGATCTTATTGTTTTTAGATGGCCTCGAAGGAGTCTAAGAAAGCTAGAAAAAAAAACGCTACGTACACTGAAGAATCTTAAAGAATAAAGGCATCAGTAAGACAATAATGCATAATTCAGTAAGGTATAGTATAGTTTATTTTAGTAGCTAAAACGTATTATGGCTGTGTTTAATATAGTACGTTTCATTTGATAAACAAAATGAATATTTCTGTTTTTTGATGTAATTTCTCAGTCCTATAATTATTACTTTATTCATTTACATTGTAAGTAACGCATTCCTTTCTTTATTACGAATGATTAATCAGTCATCACTAACGCATATAAAGACTGCCAAGTGCTACATAGATCTCAGTGTTGACTAGTTATATTGATTATTATTAGTAAAACTAAACCTGTAAGGTAGTGAGAAATTGTGATGTTGATTAAATAAAAGTATATATGTACCTGTAATTGGTTTTTAACTTAATAGTTGACCTACCCTCCTTTTTCTACACGGTGGTCGAAAACTAGCTTACACTAGGACGAAAACCAGTTTTTTTGGACGAAAACTAGCATTTACCCTACTTTTGCAGAAAATAATTTAAATAAAAAGATACGTCAAAATGATTTATTTTCACTTAATAAGACTATATAAGGACTAAATAAAAATATTATATGTTTAAGGAAGGGTGCTCCAAAATATTTATTTCTCATCACAAAGTTGGCAACTCCCTTAACTGGACGAAAACCAGCACAATCACCCTATGTAGGTATTAAGAAAGGCGATGCGTGTAACCTAGCCATTTAATTGCGTGTAGAATGAATTTGAGGCCTGACCTGTTGAAGTAATTTATGTTTGACCTAAGCGATAAAACCGAATTATTGTTTAATGCTTCAGTTATATGAGGAAAATAAATTGAATTCTAGATCGTATTGTTCAAGAATATTGCTTCTTTCATAGGTTTTCATATCTATGTATAGGTATTAATAATATTAACTTGGCTAGTTCACATATCTATCATAATATCTAACATATTACATACGTTATTTATTTTTATACGCATACAAAAAAAAATTCAAACATATGTATTATGTCATCATAATATCGCCTGTAATCGCTTGCCAGTAATATATCCACATTGCTTTTGATATACATATTTAGTGATAGACCGGGAGATACTGACACAAAATTTCGAGTCATTTGTAACAGGATGGCGGTTCTACAGGGGTCTTAGTACGCAATGACAAAAAGAAAAACGATGGTGTGAACACTGGTACCGGCGGCTTAGTCGCGTGGGCGTTAGTCGAACTCGTCGTAAAAATAGCGAAAGTCAAACGATTTGTAACACAAAAATTTTAGAATTTACCGATAGCCCATAAAAAAGAAGTAGGCGGTAGTGTCATGCCATACTTTTCCGGTGTGACTTACAGCCCGCCATACCGACGCAAATGTGTTGATTTAAAAAAAAACAATTCAACCATTTGTACCAGGCTAACTTTTGCACAGGTAACCATCGTCGTGTAGCCATTTACGAAAATCACCATACCATACTTTTCGGACGATTCCAAATGGTCGCCATACCGCCGAAAATCTGCAAAAAATTTTTTTTTCGCCAAACTTTTTGTACCAGTATTGCATTTGGATTTTTGGAGAGTATTTGATAAAATGTGACCATTATTATATTTGCCATACTTCTAGTAGGGGGAAAAAGTGCTGCCATACTTCATAAATAAATTTATTATTAATTTATAGAAGTGAAGATTTCTACCACCTAGATCTTTGAAATTTTGTATTCATATTTGTTGAACCTCAAACTTATAGGAAAGATTAATGCCATACTGTTACAAATCGTTCAAAATACGAATAAAATCATACAATTAAAAAAAATCTTATACACATTCGCCACCTCCCACAGGTATGGCATTATCACACTTCTTTTTATAATCATTCAGGAGTTGTTGAAAAAAAAATTTAGGGTGTTACAAATGGTTCGGCGAAAAAAAAATTTGCAGATTTTCGGCGGTATGGCGACCATTTGGAATCGTCCGAAAAGTATGGCATGGCGATTTTCGTAAATGGCTGCACGACGATGGTTACCTGTGCAAAAGTTAGCCTGGTACAAATGGTTGAATTGTTTTTTTTAAATCAACACATTCGAGTCGGTATGGCGGGCTGTAAGTCACACCGGAAAAGTATGGCATGACACTACCGCCTACTTCTTTTTTATGGGCTATCGGTAAATTCTAAAATTTTTGTGTTACAAATCGTTTGACTTCGCTATTTTTCCGACGAGTTCGACTAACGCCCACGCGACTAAGCCGCCGGTACCAGCGTTCACACCATCGTTTTTCTTTTTGTCATTGCGTACTAAGACCCCTGTAGAACCGCCATCCTGTTACAAATGACTCGAAATTTTGTGTCAGTATCTCCCGGTCTATGATGACATAATGTAAGCACAAAATTGAGAGAGTATAAAATTCTCTTCTATCTAATTTAGTACCTATTAGGTTAGTACAAAATATAATTGCGAAATTCCAACATTATCCGTCGATACAGACATCATGCTTATTTGAAATTCAATTAAAATTCTTGCTGCCAAATAACTTTATGTACGACGTACTTACGTACCTACCTATTTGTTGTATATTATGTAGTGCATTGGGGGAACACCAATTCAGAGGATCATTGTAGGTATAGCATAATAATAATAAATAAATAATAGCATGTATTAGTTCAAACTATCACTAGATACGTTTAACTCTTACATGAAATATATCTTATAAAATATATCTTTAATTACCCCAATGCAACTTACTTCTAGGAAAATTCATAATACATAAATTTCATAATTCACAGTAGATATGATACAAAATAAAAAAGTTGTACGTAGATGTACGCTACAGATCGTTTATTGTGTAATTACATAAAGTAATGCTACTCAGAGCCTCAGAGGAAGCATTTCCTTGAATTGGTCGTCACTTAAATGTAGCAGTGCTTTCATATTTTATTATTTATTATTTTGTATAGCAAGAATTTTAAAGTTAACGGTTATGTAGGTACTTTGATCAATAGTAAAAACTATAATTTATTCAAACGTCAAACATTCGATTTTAGTGTAAGTGAAAATGCTGAAATTGAGTTATAATCGTGTGTTAAAAAGCTTTTATGAATAATGCTGATAAAAGCTCTAGAAGGTTTCTGTCAAATTTTTGATGGAACAATTTACATAAAGCATACGTGTAAATATAGAAAGGCTTATTTAAAATCGATTATGATATTTTATGATATTTATAATGTTTTCAAAAACAATATTCTTCTTCTTAATATTTTAATTTCAGTAAAATTAAAAAGTGAAGCCATTCCCATATCTAACAATATTCGCGATGGACGTAGGCTGTTTATCAACAATTTGAAATGGTCCGCCATTTTATCATGATTGACAACTGAAATCCTCTACCCCAATTAATTAACGAAATTAATTGCTATGTACATTCAGTCTGTCAGTCTGCTGTCGCTTCCATAACGTTTATTTATGGCACCATTACACTTATCAATGCATAAGAAGGTAGGAAAGAAGGTAAACCTTAGAGTCACATTTACGCTCTACCATTTAATACAAATAATTAAAATGAACAATTTTCATTATTCTGAACTCCAACGACTTTAAATATACCTGGCTTATTTCAAATAACCATAATCGTTTCCTTTGGAGAATAATGGGTTCGCCGTGCTGTTGAAGAGGGATTTTGATTACCTTGTAGGAAATATCCTTACCTATTACAATATTCCTCTGACAATTTAAGCAATTATTTTGAGACAAAAAGAAAGAAAGGACAATTAATTATGAGTGTTATAAGTTATATTTTTATGGTACAGAAAGTTATCAAGAAGATATTACGGACAGAAGGCGGGGACGGCAGAGCTTTGCAACTTTGACCCTATCAATTGCCAAACTGTATATCAATTTATCTTGTATTGTTATCATTAAGCTCTATAGTTTTCATTAAATACATCGTATAGATACTTACTTATCTAGATTAATTGATATAAAAATATACCTAGGCATATATCTCATACTTACTTTAAGGAAATATCCTCATGTAATTGTTTGGGCAGTAAATCCAGAATTTGCGTCACGTTCAAATTTTCCCATGACAAATCCCGTCCGAGAATCTGCTGCGTGCAGTTCAAAAACGTTTGTATGTGCTCTTCTGAATCCATTGTAAGTACACTACTTTAAAACACACATAACAAAGACACTATTGTACACAATATCTATTTTGATACACTAAAACACACGACTCGCATGTTACATTAGGGAAATAATTTATTTTGATATATTCCATTCCTCGTAGCACTATGACTTGATGAAATCTTTTTGGAATAGGGTTAGGAAATTGAATCAGTTTTCGGCTAATCTACGTGCTTCCTACAAAAATAACTTTTATTATTACTGTTTATTACTGAAATGTTTGCGAATTTTCGTCGTAAAATCTAGTTAGATTATTACGAGATATTATGTTTTATGTTTATGATTTGTTAATGGAAATATTAGCAGCTCTGCGTTTATCTTATTGTAGCGATGGCAACCAACACTTTAAAAAAATTATCTGGTTTAGTTTTGACATAAACGTCATTTAGTTCTACATAGTCCATTGAAATTTTACATTTTTTAGGTCTGACCTTGCGTTTTTTAGAGGACGCAATTTTATTTTTTTGATGTGTAGGGGGGTCAGTGTGAAGCTAAAACCAAGTTTGTGGGGTCGCCACCCTTGTCCCATGGCCGCAATCTTGAAAATAGTGGTTGAAATGGTTTTAACGATATATCTCTTAAACTATTTATCTGATAATAAAACAATGTTAACATTATTTGTTGCAAATTAAATTCTCTACAACTTTGATTCAGTAACTTTTTGTCGTAGAACTAGATTCAAGATGGCGGCCGTGGGACAAGGGTGGCGACCCCACAAACTTGGTGATAGCTTCACACTGACCCCCCCTACACATCAAAAAAATAAAATTGCGTCCTCTAAAAAACGCAACCCCAAATGTAACTTTTCAATGGACTAACAGTACATACAATATAGTTACTGCTTAATATTGCTGACAATTAAACGTTTATAGCAGTAGCACTGTGAGTTGATAATAAATAAGTTGAGTTTATTACGACGTGAGAGGGGATTGGGGTGTATTTATTTACGACAGTTACTTTGCTTGATAATATAATACAACGTGTAAAATAACAAAGGTGGTAAAGTTACGCAATTAAGGATTTATAGTAAGGCTCTTACATAGCGGAAAGGTTTGCTTCGAAAGGCTATCTATATACCTACTATGTATAAATATGAATTATAAGAATACTTAGAAATATAACAGGCATCACATGGGCATCACCGTTGTTAGAAATACAAATAGGTACAAAATACGAAGCATTAGAGAGTGCTCTATAATCGAAAAAAATATTTTGCCTTGGTTTCGCAACTTTTAATTAATTACACGATTCAATCCACGTAATCTCCTTAATCTGCACACCATTTTATAAATAATTTAATGGAGATTAATACTATCACTGGTAAAAAATGATTCAAGAAATAGAACCGGAAAAATTTTAGAAATAGAACAAGAAAAATTCCCGTCAATCAACACTTTTTATCGTTACAAACACGATAACTTGCGTATAATGCGAAGATTGGTATTGGAAAGATTATACTTATATCGTTTACGGTACCTAATTTAATAGTTATTAAAAAAAACTAAAATCATTTTCTTCTGTTTCCGAACGAATGCGCCTAATGAGTCGTAGGTAGGTACACTTTTGGTCTATCCAACTTTTTCTCTTTTCAATTTTATGCTTTTATTATAATCTTTGCGTTTTCTCGCTTAATATCGTTCGATCACGAGTTGGGGCTCCGTAAAGAAGTTTTTATAGACACTTTCAAAGTGTTTTAGTTAATAAAAATAATAACCTTAATGTTAATTAAGAAATACTAAAAATAATTTACACTGAGCACTTCATCTTTGTTTAAGTGCCTATTATTTCTAATTTCTAAAGAGACAATTAATAGGTCTATTGAGGATTACTCTGGTTCTAACGACACGTTTTGTGAATGACGCAGGTTTCTATTATATTCTATTTTAGTGTCGAATAAGACGAGCCGGTTAAATCGAAATGCTTTATATATGTGTAAACTATTGCTAACATCTGCAATATCTGGTCATTATTTTGGTGGGATACTAAATGATTTTAATACACTTTTGAAACTGTTTTTACCACCTTTTATTTTATGTTTTTGCTCAATCTGGTGTATTATTTATCTTATATATAAAATTCTCGTGTCACAATGTTAGTCTGCATACTCCTCCGAAACGGGTGGACCGATACTCATGAAATTTTCTGTGCATATCGGGTAAGTCTGAGAATCGGCCAACATCTATTTTTCATATGTACCACGGGCGAAGCCGGGGCGGGCCGCTAGTATCAGTATAATAATTGATATTGAATATTTATTTGGCTATTATTATTTCGGCAACTAATAGCACCGGATATATAAGCAGATTACTTTATAGTAAAGACAATATATGTACCTAGGGAAAGTTACATAATTTTAAATATTTCTTACAGACGCAATAGGATAAAATAATATAATTTTAAAGTATCCGTTATATAGCTTTAAACAGTAATTAAATTTCATTATAGAGTTAAAAACATTCAATCAAGGAATTACAACTTCACTAAGAAGCGGTTAAGCTTTAATATCCGTTAGTAACAATACCGGAAAGTGAACTTTAAAACTTTTAATTTACTTCACAAACTGTTTCCATAGTATCCAATATTTATATCACTTTCTATTACACTATTACTAAATTTTACCATACTGTATTTAGTTTTGCACGACCCGACCGAGAAACTAAATTCCGATAGGGACCCGCGGCGTCCTATCGCAGCGGCGCAGTAAGTTCGACTGACAAAGCTTTTCAAAGAGAAGCATCCTTATCATTAGATATATAATTGCGTAGAAAAATTATTTATAGTTCAAAATTCATTTTTAATGCTTATATTAATTGCCTATAATCCTAGAAGTAAGATAACAGTTATCTATTTTAACGTGACGCCGTTTTGGTTCTAAAAATTTTCCTCTTTAACTTCCTGTTGATCGAATGAGCAAAATATTATAGACCTCACGAGATTCTTTTGAAAACATCCTGTCTATTCATATTAAAAGATATGATGACTCAATCTTTTAAGCTTCATTTAAGTGTTCTTAACGTCAAAAGTCAACGTTGAACGTTGATGTAAATAAACTGTCCTTACACATTAAAAAGTTACTTTTCCTTTGAAAGCTTTGTGTAAAAAATAATAACCAAGACTAAAAATAAATACAAATAATTTGGAAAATCCAAAAGTGCACGCCTCATAATTTATTTTTAATAAATATTTATTAATTATTATTTTTGTTTATTTAATAACAATTAAACCACATCGAATCAGACCCTGAAAAATGAAAGGGTTCTATTCCTGAGCATACTCAAGCGTAAGAGAAAAAAAAGACTCGATTAGTAAAGTATTTCGGTCGCTATCGTGTTAACAAGAAAAAGGATCCGCACATACAGACACACGGACGTCCAAGACAGAACTTTTTTAAACTGTTTTTTAACTAGTTTAAATAACAAAAATGACATCAAAAATATCATGAACGTTAAAAATAGTGTTTTTTCTTAATATGTGTGTGTATGTATTATCTTACAAGTGCAATGTATGATACATAAAGACATTTTAAGTTTGAAAAATCAGATGTTTTGCGCAAAGTGACAGTAGTACCCACCTCAACGCTTCGCTTATGAGGCGTGCAATTTAGTTAACACTAATTCTTACTCTTACGATAGAAAGCCGTAAACGAATATTTTAGTACCCATTAAATCTAATTACATATTATATTCGTAGATCGAAGCATGCATTATAAATCCTAACAATTCCGTTTAACGATATGAAATAATTTCTAATATACGCCTACCCGTATTTGCCTTCATATGAGTGTAGGTATAATATATTCAAATTAAAAAAAAATATATGATAAAGACAAATTAAACATATTACGAAACCCGTATGCATCGCATTAAAAAGCTTTTAAGGGTTGTAAGTTGGTTTAACAAGTTCAGATTTTTGAGCGTTTGAATTGTGTAGGTACATAGGTAATCTTTATAGTTTATATATAAAATTCTCGTGTCACAATGTTAGTCTGCATACTCCTCCGAAACGGGTGGACCGATTCTCATGAAATTTTCTGTGCATATCGGGTAAGTCTGAGAATCGGCCAACATCTATTTTTCATATGTAGGTACCACGGGCGAAGCCGGGGCGGACCGCTAGTATTATATATTATTCAACTACAGCAAATTCGTGTTAAGCCAAAAACTTTTACACAAATGTATTATGCACGTATATTTATTCTTCACGTATGTAAAGTCTGTCATCTAACTTGGTACTAAGTTTATTAATTCAAGACGCGAAAAAGATTCAATTAAATTTGGTTTACGTTGATTCATCTTTACCCATTAAATTAAAACACACTACAACAGTATAACAATCCAATAACAATCTTATCCTTATTAATATTTCAACTTATACTTTCTCCTATCACGTTGTAAACGTAAAGAATAAAAATTATTTATAGACGTTTTGGACAAATAATCTAGTTGAAAAAACGTAAACTTTCTAATCGAAATATGTACCTACTTTAACAATAAATATCTACACTGCTTCAATCAAAGAATCACCTAGAAGCCATACAGGATACAAAATATACAATATATTCATCAAATTATGACACCTTTAAATTAAATAATGAGACTATGACGAAATCTCGGCACTTATGTACCAATCCTTTGCGTCTTAAATTATTCGTAACTCGACTCAGACACCTAATAAACAGGAATATTACTCTACCGTTTTGCTTCTAGAATAACGAATTTATTGCTCTAACCAAAACCATTTATTAAATAATTTGGAAAATCCAAAAGTGCACGCCTCATAATTTTTTTTTAATAAATATTTATTAATTATTATTTTTGTTTATTTAATAACAATTAAACCACATCGAATCAGACCCTGAAAAATGAAAGGGTTCTATTCCTGAGCATACTCAAGCGTAAGAGAAAAAAAAAGACTCGATTAGTAAAGTATTTCGGTCGCTATCGTGTTAACAAGAAAAAGGATCCGCACATACAGACGTCCAAGACAGAACTTTTTTAAACTGTTTTTTAACTAGTTTAAATAACAAAAATGACATCAAAAATATCATGAACGTTAAAAATAGTGTTTTTTCTTAATATGTGTGTGTATGTATTATCTTACAAGTGCAATGTATGATACATAAAGACATTTTAAGTTTGAAAAATCAGATGTTTTGCGCGAAGTGACAGTAGTACCCACCTCAACGCTTCGCTTATGAGGCGTGCAAAAGTTGTATTGTGAAAATTACAATAATTTGTGTAAAGTTGTACCTACTGACATTAAAAATACGTTCCCAAAATTATTCTGTAAGTTTCGTTGTACCCCGCATAATGATCCTCGCTATCTATTTAAATTATTGGACAGATTTACGACTAAGCTATAAATTGTATTAAGGATATAAAAAATGAAAAAAGCTTTAAGGTTTCTTATTAAGCTTAATTCGTGAAAATATTATGTGAAGCAAAGTTTAGTCAACATGGCTTTTTGTAGATTTTTGAAACTTTCTATATTAAAAAAAAAACTATTTATGATATGCATTTACCTAATAAGTAATATGTAACGTTTTTAATAAGTACTAAAATATTTTAAGTAGGTAAGTAAAAGTTTAGACAGTTTTAAGATAGCTACTTAATTGAAGTACGTTAAACATGTTTAGACTGTGGCACTTTTTAACCCTCCAGTGATTAAAACTTTACTGTAGGATTTCCGTTGCGAAGTGTGAACCGACAAAACATAAAAATGTTGTGTGGTTTTATGAAACCACGGTAAAAGTGAAACTGTTCGAACGGTTCCGAACACTGCTTTGTGTAGCACATGTCGCGTGTATCGCGGCTGCCGAGTAGGTATACCTACACGCGACATGCGCTCGCTACACAGACCAAAAATTTTTGAGACAGTGAAAGTTTCACTTTAAAAACATAAAGAATAGAGACAGTTCTATGTACAAGGTAATGGAGTATACCTAATTACAACGCATAATTTTTTTTTAATATTTAGCGACCGTGTACTGCTCTCACTTATACTATAACGTCGTATTGTCATCAAACAACTCAAAAAATTATTTTTCCGCCTCAGTTACATGTTTTCACAGGCGGTCTAAATTGTTATTAGTATCTTTATGCCAGTATCTACACGCTCAGCGGTCAGAATAAATAATGGTAAGGGTTCGTAGTCCGTAGAATCAACCTTTTAAATTACATTAAATACAACAGATGTGTTCATTAAAATATAAGTAATTACGATAACATACAAATGGGATCATAATGATCATATTTATTATAACCAAAGAACAAGAAAACTCGAATATTAAGAAGCGCAGAGAAGAGTTTCTAAGTAAATAATATTAATAATGTAACAAAGCAGGACAACGGCTATATTATGTTGTAAAATATATATATATATATATATATAAAGTATTTCTTAGCAATGTGTCTTCGTGATCAAAGTAAGATCTTTATTGAATCTGAGACCTCTTTGTGACACTATACTAAAATGTATTTTGCCCATAAGCTGGTATAAAAAGCGCACTATCAAAGAATTAGTAGCTTGAAAAGCAAAAATCTTGGAATTTTAGAGTGGTTAAAATAATGTTTGTTCTGCAGTATAGGTACAATAAGGTTGATGTTGCACCACATAATAATACAGAATAACTGAATTTTCGCTTCGATGTGTTTTCTTAAAATAAAATTTATCCTGACGAGTCAAATTTTATGAAATGTTACCTAAGTCTTTGTCTGTATCGACATACCTAACAGTTAAAGGCAAAAAATTAAAGTAAGAAATACCTTTCTTTCTTCGTATTTTATTTGCTTCATCTTCAAAACGTTGTGATGTCAGCTAAGGTCTTTGTACTGCAGGTGAAATATTTTTTTCTTAGAAATATTTCTTCTTGACGACTAAGAGCTTTTGAGATCTATTTATAAACATGATAAAAATTATTTTCACAAAAATAAATATTAAAACACAATAGCATGGATTGATGCTCACCAAACAAAGACACATCTAAATCGTAAATGAGAGTAGGTTCTTGATGTACAAATAAGCGCAGATTTATTTTCTTTTCCCATTGAAATTCAAATGCCTTATAAATGATTATTTTGAGAATAGATTATCACGAGTGGCTGAGAGGCTGCTAGGCTTTGCCACGGAACGGCGAAGCTACGCGGGTTCGAATCCCAATTCCCACCTCGTGATCAAAAATTTATATTCTTCAGAAAAATATCAAGTTTATTAATTATTGTATGAATCGTTATTATATAAATTTTGTTTTACCTAATTTATTCCGACAAGTTCTGTCTGGTTATAATAATTATTCATTGATGGCAAGAAGTTCATCCTAATGTTTATTTGAAAATAATAAGTACCTACCTAGGTATTAAATGCACCAATTGAAAAATTTACAATTAATTAATATTTATTCACAAAAAACAACAGGACGATTAATAGAAAGAAGCTTTTAAGCATTATTCGTCCATGCTTTTAAGTAAATATTTGTTAGCGCTCAACTTTTGCGATTTCAGACAGGCCAAGGAATATTGTTTGATTTGTTAGTAGCTATTTAATTACTTGTTGTTGTTTATGTATAAAAGTATCTCAATAATTTGCAATATAAATTGTTTCTTCGTCGGTATAAATTCAGTATTTTTATTAAGTAGGTTAAGTACTTACTTACTTGAAATATATGTAGGTATTTAAAAGTTAAAAAAATTTCGTTATAAATTTAAAATTTATAAACCTTGTAAATTCTGGAGCTAAAATACAAGGAATGTATTCAACCTAAAAAAGAAAAAAAAAGGCTTTTTAAAGCAAACGTTAGTAAAATAATAAGTATCTACTTATATTATCTATACTTATAATAAATCTGTAGAGAGGCCAATTCTGTACATGAAATATATTTAAAAAAAAACTATGAAGGGGTGATAAGGGATCGCTACTGATGCCAAAAATGCAATCAGTAAAATTTTTGTCTGTCTGTCTGTCTGTCTGTCTGTCTGTCTGTCTGTATATCCGTTATAGAAACAAAAACTACACGACGGATTTTAACCAAATTTGGCACAATTATTCTTCATACTCCTGGGCAGGTTATAGTAAAAGAATCATGTAAATCGGTGTAGAAACACCAAAGTTATACATGAAATACGCTATAAGTCATCGCGCGTGAATACAGAATCATGCAGCCATAAGGATTATTTTTGTGTATCAGTTGCCGCGTTCGACGCGCTTCGCGGCGGGAGCTATAAAAAGGCGGCGGGTCTGCACCCGTTTCGCGTTGTCATGGCATCACGTGTGAACGGCTGAACCGATTTCGATAATTCTTTTCTATTATATTCCTTGAAGTACGAGGATGGTTTTTATGTAGAGAAAACGTAAATATGTACCACGGGCGAAGCCGGGGCGGACCGCTAGTTTTAAATAATATAAGTACTTATTATTTTTATGTTCAACCTGTTATTTAATAATTACACATTAAGTTGAACATTATGCCTACATTATAATATTACATATTTTATAAAACCACTGGAAGGCTTCAAAGCGATTATGTTTACGAACCTGCGTTTGGCGGGTCGCTATTCGTGTAATTTTTACATTTTTACAAAATAAATTCTACTAGAGGCATTTGTCTTGGGTAAATATAATTGGGTTTTATGCATACCTACTAAAAAATACCTATCTATTTTAACAAAAGAAAAAGGACCAAATACTCCAGCAAACGTCAAATAAGTTTAAGATATCGTATATATTATATCAGTTGACTTGAGAAAAACCTTTTGAGTAGTCTACTAGAATGGAGCTTTACTGATAACAACTATGTCGATAACAAAGAGTTTAGATAAAGATAAATGAAGTCGATTCATCGCCTTCTTCTGTAAATGGTGAAAGCTCTCCTGCGACTCCCGACACGAACGACAGTCAAATGTTTATTTTAATAAATCATTGTATCATCATCGGTCACTTTCTTAGATATATATATTTTTTTCTATATATTTTCAACAATAGCATACATAGGTACCATTTGAAAAAGATCCTACCTAACCTACTTTAATTACGATCGCAAACACGCTAATGAGGGTCGGGTGGGAGTGTAAACCGTATGCTAATATGTCTGTAGGTATGTCTGCAGGGACTGTAAATTAATGTTCATTTAATTAGGCGCAACGAAAGAAATCAAATGATAGAGATGCAGAAGAAATTAAAGCACAGAGAATCCAAGGCAAAATTTAAGAAATACTTTGATTTCCTCTACTACTAACTATAAGAATATAAGTATAACAATTAACATGTTACTTTTAGATGTGAGTGATATTAATAATGAAACAGTACCTATAAATATACTCTCTAAAGAATACATTGGTAATTGCATATTTAATGCACAGATAATATAATACTTTACCTAACTACCTACCTACTAGTTTAAATGAAGACACTAAGTATACTTACTTAAAAGAGGATCGGCTTGTTTTCGTCGATACTCTGATAAAATTAACTACAATTTATATCGTTTGTAACATGGGATCAATGTAACTTGAACACTCCTTAATCCCATGTCCTTCGTTAGTTCAAAATTTATAACGGTCCGCATCAGGCTCCATTCGATTTAGTACACAATTACCCTATGTATGTAATAGATTCCAAATCAATAAAATATATCTACATTATAGGTACACTAAGTATTGGGCCTGTAATTTCTTAAATCTCGTATATTACTTATATAGATACCTAATATTAACTATGTAGATTATAATATTATACCCCACATAGTAAATTTTGCCATAGCATAGCAAATTTAGTGGTTTGTAGTAATATAGTACATACCTACTTATGTAATTAAATGGTTCACACTGAACCTCACACCTTCGCAGTAGCTTACTATTTAGTAGATAATATTATTATGTGCTAAATACAATCGATATTATTTCGAAGAACGTTGATTACAAATACCACAACATATATGTATTATTTTCTCCATCAGAATAACGAGGAAACTATTGCACCATGTGTGTATAGGGAGAAATGCCGAAATAACAAAAGATAATAATTTTAGGTCCCCCGAGGACAGCGAATCCCACTGGGCGATAAAATCGTCAAAGACGTTCGCCGAACCAAAAAACAATTTTGTCCGTTTTCCTTACGACCGCAGTGTTATGAAGGTTCTGATCCTTTGGTCACTATTGTTTTTCATCTTACGCGGTATAGTTCTTTGTGTATGGCAAGATTTTATCACTATTTATTTTTATTAAGGCGCCCTAAATGGGGTCACACAATTCGTACTTACACTCATAAGGATGGAAATAAATTTCTATAAGCTCATGTTTATTGACCATAGAGCGAATTGGTTTCCTTATATTATAAAAAATATACTTAATAATATATCTACTTACATGAGTACAAGATCTACTGATCAGCGATGGGAATATTATCGATACCGATATTTTCTTTAAAAAACGACTCTTTTTTAATCTTTCTAGGTACCAACTCAGTATCTACTATTGCTTTGAGTGTCATCTAGTAGGTAGGTACTCCATACATAAATTGCTTTGACGAATAAAGTAGAGGTACTCCATACATAAATTGCTTTGACGAATAGTTTAGCAAACAACCGTTACGATAAAATAATACGGTTCTGTTCATACCTATTTTTATATTCTCGACCTTTCTGTAAGTATCATCATTTTCTGTAAACTCCGAAATTACGTTTTTACTTTTTAGTAAGTATAAAGAAAGACGTGGAAAGATCTCACGATAACGTGTTCTTTTTATTTATATCAGCACCAATATTAGATACGAGATTTGAATAAAATTTATATTCTACTTTTTCCGAATTTTAAAATAATGGTGTAGCAAAGTCACATCTAAATAAATATAAAATTTGTGGCAATATTCCAATTTTTTTTTTAATAACGTAGGTAAATAAAAAATTAGATGACCAGAAATAAGTTGAAGGGCTTAGGTATGCATCATCAAGTGACATCTAAGTATTCTAGCTGGAAACAAAATCTCATCACTATTCTTCTTCCATGTTTTGTTACTGTATACAAGAGGGCGCTAAAGCAGTTGCTAACATGTTCACTGTACTTTCAACGTTACACTTGATAAATTCACCCAAAGGCGAAGACCAAAGCAGTCCTACCATTTAGAATAATTGTCCCCTGTCCGTCGACCTAGTTCGCGAGATCTCTAGTAGAGGGCGCCAAATAGAAACAAAAACGTCAATATACCTATTGCAGATGTATATTTGGATGATTTTAAATATGCAGCGTACTAAAACAATTTAGTTATGCCACAATAATGCTTAGTATAATATTATAATATTATCTGTGGTAATGCTTGTGCTTGATTTGTCTTCTGCGGCAATCAATTATCTCACTTTTGATTGACTTTTTGGTTGTAGTACTATATTATAATCGACGAATCGAGAAGAAGAAGTTCGACGTCGGCTATATGGTGCAGTTAAGTAGGTAGTACAAAATAAACACAACCCCTGCGTTTAGACAAACGGCGATGAGAATTCCGAAAGAAATACACACCTACATAGGTTTTTTTTCTACTTGCGAAAAAACAATGAGTCTTGTAGCTTAATTATTAATATAAATTTATAATAAACAAACAAAATATATTCGAATCTTTATTGTGAATAGAAGTACAAATAGGTAGAAACATAAAATATACCTAGTTACTTAATGTCGCTTTTAGCTCTAATTTACACTAAAAATATAATTTCGAAATGAACTTCATCTCTGGACACTAAAAGTAAAAAATACTAAGCAACGAAATCCTTAATATTATACCTACATCTATGGCTACTTGTATTTTAAAATAATTTTGAACAGCATCTACTAATAAATAATTAATGAACTATTAAAAATGTAAATATTATTTACTCTAATACAAGAGTAATAAATTTACAGAAAGAAGTTTATTTCCACATTAACATTTGTAACATCAAACATTAATATAGAAATATCAGAACTGGGATATCTTTTTTAATTTTAACTTATTATTAAAATGAAAAACTACGGAGATCTACATCACCCTAAATTTTGTTCAAAATCATAAAAAAATAATAATTTAATAAATACCAAAAACAACAACAGTTATATCAAATATAAAAATGAAAATGTTTATTAATATCCATTACTATAATATATTGTACTTTTTTGTTTCGTACTAATTCTTTGTCAAGAGATAGTTGATAATCGTAAATTTCAATTTGTAAGATGGACTGTATTAAGTTACATGTAATGTAAAAAGGATATAAGACTAGAAAGAAACAGTTCAAAAATTTGTTGCGTTATACCAAACAAGAATGTTCCACATACATACAATTTGTTTCATCACTTAAATAATCAATATATACCTAATCCTAAAATATAAATAATAGTACAGTTGCCAATTTAATAAATATAATATCTAGACGGTTTATAAATCCATTGCGAAAGCACAAACCATGACTTTATCACATCAAAACACAACTGTAATTTGTAAAAAAAATTATCCGACAATCGCAAAATATGTATGGACAATATACGCACCTCATCATTAATGTATGCTCTTCAATAGTAACCAAGTCATGCTACTAATTCATAATGTGTATGAGAAAGGAATACTGCATAGTATACAATTATTAAATTTTCAGATTCTGGCTGTAAGACTGTATGAATACATTTAGTATATAATTTTGCTGGGCGGTGCCGTGCTGCTGGCGCTCATGGCTTGTTCGAGGGTATCCAAGCGTTTGTAGGCGTGACCTCGGCTGTTTCTTCTGCGATTTGATTGCCGACCTTCCACTATCAAACCCAAAATCTGTAAAAAAATATATAATAAACTTGATTTTCTGAAAATATAAATAAATTATGATACACTTGATTTTCTACTTCAATACATAGTGAATCACTTCATAGTATAAAAAGAAAAACTATGCAACGGATTGATGCAGTTTTTTTAATAGTGATCCTCGAGGAAGGTTTTAGACAAAGCGGGCGAAGCCGTAAGTGGAAAGCTATAATATAATAAAAATTATTAAACTTCGTTTTCCGCTATCTGTCCATCCCTATCTATGCTTAGACTTTTAAAAGTATGCATTGGATTTTTATGCGGTTTTTTTTAGATAGAGTTATGCAAGACCAAAAGGAAGGTTTAAGAATATAATTTGTTATGTTATCAACGCGGGTAAATCGCGAATGTAAAGCTAGTAATAGGGTGCATTTCCACTAATAATGTGCGAGGATGAGTAGCAAGAAATATGGTTGTAAATAACCAATAGTATCACTTCAAACGCATAAACGCTTCAAACTTAAAACTAAATGACGCAATATGATTTGTTCTATACAAACACATTCCTCACACATTATTGTGTGTGTTGGTAGAAAAGCACCCTTACACACTTCCAATTTTATTTCTAAAAGAAAAATAAAACATTATTTTGTTTCAGTTTTACTAAAAAATACTCACCACTTTTGTGACTTTACTCTTGTTATGGTATAAAACATACAAGAGGCCGACAAGAACAATTGTTGTCAAGAAGAATGGGAAGAAATGGTCGTCCTCTTCTACAAATGTATCTTGGATTGTGTTGGGAAATACCATTTCTGTAAACAAATTTGTACATGTTTTAATAATTATTTAGTATATTTAGTTTTAATAATACCCAATTATTTAATTATTTAGATGATTTTTAGACATATTTAAATGCCAAATATATTTCTATTACAATCTATCTGTTAAGCTATTGCATAGCTTTTATCTCAGACTTTCAGTCCTCAAGTGCCTCACGTATTTTTATTAGTATATCTTATTAGTCAAACAGGTACAATTAAAAAAAATGTTCAATTAAAATAATCATGTACTTACGTAAGCGATAATATGTAATTAATGACAATAATTTAATAATGTATTAGACTAAAAAATGTCAAAGTCATATTTTCTAGTGTCCGACCGAAACTGGTTTCCAGGCCGAAACCGAAACCGAAACCGAATGTTCGGCCGTGGCTTCAGTTTCGGCCGAAACCGAAACCGAAACCGAAACTCACGTGGTCAAGTATGAAATTTCTAAAAATACTGAACTTTGGTGCATTTTACCTATTATTTTGCCTTAATTAGGGCATGAAATGAAAACACAGTATATTAAATTCGTTGTAATCATTTATTTAATATAAAATAAAAAATAAAATATTTTTAAAATATTAATAATAACAATTTTGACGTCACCATGAGTGAAAATATCATCGTACTCGGCGATAGGTGAAAAACGTCATAACTCCGAAAATACGAAAAATCGCATAACATACATGGGGGTGATTCGGATAGCCCTCTAGGTCCTCTACCTCCCAGCTTCCGTTCATCACTACTTTTTGGGACACCCTGTATAATACTAAGTTTGGGTATTTTGAGATGCCAGGGTTGTGGACGATTTCTACTTCTGAAGAGTACCCGCGGCCCCGGCTAACTGCGCGGCTCGACGGAACACAGTGGGGTTTTAGTCGGTAAGAATCCGACATAACCCACGGCTCCTTCCCCGGGTGCCCGGGGGCCGTGGGTATCTTTGGAAGATTTCCCCACTATAAAAAAAAAAAAGGGTATTTTGAGATCTTTCTCTTTATTAAAGAGTCTTTAATGCTTTGGATTGGTATTTGTACTTAGAAGAATAATCAGTCTCTTTTAGGTACCTCTTATATAAAAATAATAATTATTAATTACTATTACACCCAGTTCCAATCTCAACATAGAGGTTCAAAAATTGTTTCCACCAGCGTGGGTCAACCAACGCTTTGACAGCGTCCGTCAAAGCGTTGCCGAGGAAAACGAAGTTAGGCGAACGTGTGTGAACTAAGTTCACTGAACTTGCGAAATAAGTTTCGGTTTCGGCAAAAGTTTCGGCCGATTTTGGCCGAAACCGAAACTGCGGCCGAAACTTGATTTTTGGCCGAAACTCGGCCGAAACCGAAACCGAAACCGAAAGTTCGGTCGGACACTAATATTTTCATAACTTCTTAATAATATGTATTTGAATACATAATATTTTACACTGTAAAAATATTGTTAAGTACTATCATAAATGGTCAAAATAGTTATTATATTTGCACTTTTATTAAAAGCAAGGTTACAATCTCACTTGTTCAAACATTGATTTTAATTATTTGAGTTTCAGCCATATTTGCTTTTTATTTGTATTAACTATTAACTATATTATGTTCTACTTACGCAAGAAAAATTTATCAAGATTGTAAAGTTGGATAAATTCTGTTTTAATTTTATTGATGGTTAATATCAAGATTACAATCTTCATGTAAAATAATGAATTAACAAACATTATGATTAGATTAAAAAGAAAATAAAATGGCATGTATCAGGAATAGATAGAAGCAAACATAAATTAATGAGGTGTCCTTTTTAGTTTGTAAGGATTCAAACATACAAGATAATAAATACATTTAACTAGTTTTTCTACAACATTTAGTTCTTGAGGAAAAAATTGAGAAAGTCAAACTTGAAGGAGCCTGAACCTTATAATAGGGAACAAACATAATATAAGCATTTAATTTATTTGGTTCTGAATAAATATCTAGATAGAACATACCTCGTTGTCCGATATCAACATTAAATGATGTAAGTGGAAGCTTATTAATGTTTTCATTTTCTTTTGATTTTTGTGTTTCAATTTTGGGGTCTGCATTCATTTCCTCATCCATGTTTTCTTGATCAGAAAAAGGTTCACCAGGTCCTGAAATTAAAAATGTTGTGTGGTTTTATGAAACCACGGTAAAAGTGAAACTGTTCGAAAGGTTCCGAACACTGCTTTGTGTAGCGCATGTCGCGTGACGGTCGGCTGCCGAGTAGGTATACCTACTCGGCAGCCGCGATACACGCGACATGCGCTACACAGACCAAAAAGTTTGAGACGATGTAATAAAAGTTTCACTTTAAAAAATAATTATAAACATTAATAAATATTAAATATGCATTAAAAGCCAAGTTATTTAAAGTGTTTGAAAAGGCAGGATGCAGCAGGATTTTTTAATCTAAGTAGCAACTAATTAAAATAGTTGCTACTTAGATTAAAAAATCTGTTAATATAAATATAAATGTGAATGTTTGTGAGGATGGATGTATGTATATGTGTACATATGTATGTTTGTTTCTCTTATAGCAAATACACATATAGAGGGTAACTTGGATTAACACACAGGAAAGGTTTAATCCCGGAAATCCCATGGGAACGGGAACTATGCAGGTTTTTGTTTGAAAATGCGGTGAAGCCACAGGCGGAAAGCTAGTTATTAATATATTAAATTTTTCTACAGTCAAATTAAAGTCAACACAGTTTCTGTTCCCAAGGGATGTCTGGCATAAAACCTATCCTAAGTCCATTCTCAGGTCTTAAACTATCTTTGCACAATAAAAAATAAAAATATTAAAAAGTATTTACCAAAGTCATTTTCCATATCATTGTCAGCTTCGTCCAAAAGATCATGAGGTGCATTTGGTTTGGGATTTTCAATAACAGGTTTCTGTTGATTTTCCTGTTCTGGAGCTGATTTCAAAGCAGGTTCTTCTAAAGGTTTTTGAAATTCACTCTTAGATGAAGGAGGTACCAAATTGTCATTATTATCTTCGCTAACTTCAGGTTTTTGTAATCCCGACATGTCCTTGGATACTTCTGGGGCCACATGTTCATTGTGTACATCACTTTTTAATACTGTGGCTGATTTTGTTGATTGCTCAGACTGTTTCATTTCTTTCACTTGTTCTATGTTGCTATTCTGAGAGCTAGCTGCATTATTTGTTGTTTCAGAAACAACTGGCTTTTCTTCATATTTACTGTCGCCATTTGTTGGAGCGACAGCACTACTTGAATGTGTTGCAGCATTTACATGGCTTAATAATATCTCTGAACCCCATTTATAGTACTTACAGAAGAAGTTTGAATCTTCACTAACCATGCCATCAACATTGCAAACTTGCAAACATAATGATAACTTATTGAACAAATTTTCCAACTCCTGTTTGTAATCTGTTGTAGGTTTCCACGTTTTCGCGTCCTCACATATTGTTTCAATGTTCTGAGTGATACTCATTTTGGTATTAAAATTTACTTTTAGGTCTACTTCTGACCGTCCGAATGTAGTACATAACTGATTGTTTATATCATAAAACATTTTACATTCGTAATCTGTTTTTGTTGAATTTTTACTGATTAATTTACAGTTTTCCATCTTGTTTTTAATCTTTTCTACTAAAAACAAGTTTTCACAGCTATTCGCCAAATTAAGTACATCATTTTCAATTCCCGAAATAGCTTGTGTGTGGTTAGTATTACCCACAGGAAGTCCTAGTCCATTATAGAATATACTTACCAGGATCAAAACAATCCCGTGTGACGACATATTTTAACAAAATTTGTTACTCTAATGTAAGACCCTTCAAAACATACAGTTCACATAACACATGTATCGTTACATAAATAATTTACATGAACAAATGGTTGCGTTTGAAAGATGAAAACGAATAGTCAATCTAGTTTCTTGTTAAAATATACTCTTTGTACAAAATATTGCATGCATGCACAAGTCACAACTCACAACCCAGAAACCGGAATCAAAATTCCAACCATTTGACATTGACATTTTATATTACTTGCTCTGTGTATGACATCTGACAGTTGACAGCGAAAAAAGTGGATCATAGATACTAGTATTTTCGGTATTTACATGTGGGAAGGCCAAAGAAGTTTTATTGTTTTTATTTACGAATAAAAGCAATATGCACTAATCAAATTATTAAAAACTAAATTAGATTTTCCACCGTACACCATAATTATTGTATTAGAATTTTAAACCGAAGTTATACTTTGTGCGTAGCAAAGACACGCACTGAATGTATCTAATTCTATTATGTATAAGATTTTTGTATCGAATAATATACAAAATCTAGGTGTGTCGTATAGTATACGCCAAATTGTAAAAAAAAAACCGTATAGATTACAACACAGGATTACAACCTAACTAGCGCGATTGTCATCTGGTGGAAAATTGTCCGTATTTAAGCAAAAAGGAACCACCCAGCAAACACGCACTTCTGAGATATCAAAGGATTTACAAAAACATTTGCAGCTCTGTTAGATGAAGTAAAATTAAAATTTATGTTATTTAAATTCATTGATAAATTACTTATATGTGTATGTGTGTATTAATTTGCTCTGAATTCTCTTAAACTTTCTAGATAATTAAGAAAATGTGCATGTGGTTCCTTTTAATATTTATCAATTGATAGGTTTTCTCTTATACAAAAAGGAACCACAACCCAGGGATTTAATGATATAAATGAAACTATGTAGGTATTTATAATATCGTAAATAAGCTTTAATTAAAAAATACCTATATAAAATAATACTTATAGAGGACGTTTATTCGACGTTATCATCAAATTGGATTTCGAAATCCACCGTGTCCATCTATGTGGTCTTCTATTGCATCATCACTAATGAGACCGTTATAAAAACTCTGTGCATCTTGTGGAATGAGATGTAATATGGACTGAATATCGCTAGAAGGTGAAGAAAGCTTCTCTAGAGGCATCGACGTTTAAGGTTCTTCGTTATCTTCTGTAATAAAAAGAAAAAAGCTTTAAATCAAAACAATAAAGCCGCGTGGCTTTTATACGTAGTTATATGGTGACAGCAAAATATTATTAGGTCTTATAAAGCCCTAGGTGTCCCTACTAGACGACTAAGCATGTTGTATGTACATGCGCCATGTACAAAAAACTGGCTAAGTGCGAGTCGGACTCGCGCAACGAAGAGTTCCGTACCATTATCTATAAAAACGGTAAAAAAATCACGGTTTATTGTATGGGAGCTTTTTTTTTTTTTTTTTTATTGTACAATAGGGGAGCGCTTGGCCACAATCTCGCCTGATGGTAAGCTGAGATGTGGCCTAAGATGGAGCGCGCTTCCCTAAAATGTACCTGTTCACTCTCCTCTTGAAGACCTCCAAATTGTACTCGTCGGGGAACACAGATTCAGGAAGCATGTTCCAGTCCCTAGCGGTTCGAATAAAGAATGACGATCCGAACCGCTTTGTCCGGGTACATGGAACGTCAACCATGTGGCGATGCCTAGAATCTGTGCGCCTCGACGAACGATGGAAAAATGGGGATGGCGGAATTAGGTCGTGCAATTCCGCAGCGCACTCTCCAAAGTGTATCCGGTAAAAAACCGATAAACTTGCCACTCTGCGACGGTGGGCGAGGCTCTGGAGTTTTTTGCCTACTAGCTCATCGTCGTTTATTAGCCTCTTGGCACGCCTCTCTATCGCCTCAAGTGTCTCCAGCTGGTATTTGGCAGATCCATCCCAGAGGTGAGAGCAGTATTCCATGCACGAACGGACCTGTGCTTGATAGAGGTTGAGCAACTGTCCCGGGCTGAAATACTGCCTCACCTTTGCCAGTATACCAAGCTTTTTTGAGGCTACTTGGGCTTTTGATTCAATGTATGAACCAAAGTTGAGAGTAGGCGTTAAGGTGATACCAAGAAGCTCAAGGTGGTCAGTTATCGGTACGGATACACTTTGGAAGGACGGAGTTAGGTTGAATGGACTCCGTTTAGCGGTGAATAGACACGCCTGGGTCTTGGTCGCATTGAACTTGACCAGATTGGCCTCGCCCCATTCGGAGACTGCCTGTAAGGACAAGTTCATGCGTTCGACCATCGCCTCCCGTAGAGACTGGATTTGTGCCGTACTGGCTCGCGCGCTAGATGCATATCTCTCCACAACGGTGCTATCGTCTGCGTACCCATAGATACCGGGTTTCAGCAGATCGTTAATGTGTAGCAGGAATAGTGTTGCGGAGAGAACTGATCCCTGAGGGACCCCGGCATTAATAGCCAATTGGTCGGACGAGCAACCGTCGACGACTACTCGAATCGACCGGTCTCTCAAGAAATCTGAGATCCATGCGCATAAACCAGTAGGCAGACCGTACGATGGAAGCTTGCCAATAAGACTATCATGCCAGACCCTATCGAAGGCCTTCGAGATATCGAGGGAGACTGCGAGTGCTTCACCATGATTCTCGATGGCCTCACTCCAGATATAGGTGGCATACGCTAGAAGATCCCCAGTGGACCGATTTCGGCGAAATCCGTATTGGCGGTCACTGAGTAGATCGTTCGCTTCTAGGTGTGCCATTAGCCTGCTGTTCAGTACACGCTCCATAGTCTTGCAGAGTATGGACGTGACTGAAATTGGCCTATAATTGGAGGGGTCGGCACGACTGCCTTTTTTGGGCACAGGCTGCACGTTGGCAAGTTTCCATGATTTCGGTACTTTTCCAGTCATCATCGAAAGGCGAAAGAGGCGTGTCAAGACAGGAGCGAGCTCAGGCGCACAGGTTTTAAGCACTATGGCTGGTATTCCATCAGGGCCACTAGCTTTGTTCACGTCAAGATTTCGCAGCGTTTTCAGAACCTCAGTCTGACGGATGCGAATTTCTGGCATGCTCACCTCGCATCCAGGTAGACTGGGAGGTTTGGCGCTTGCGGGATCTAGACGTGAATTTTCTGCGAACAGAGTAGCTAGTAGGTTCGCTTTCTCCGTGGCAGTGTGAGCCAGCGACCCATCTGGTTTCAGCAGTGGAGGAAGTGAGGGGCGGCAGAAATTCGATTCAACCGACTTTGCCAGGGACCAAAACGCTTTGCTACCAGAAGGGTAAGAAGCCAGTTTGTTCCCTATACGGCTAACGTGGTCAAATCGAGCTTTCCGTAGAGCCTTTTTGCAGGACTTGGCGGCCCGGTTGAAGGCTTTCTTCTTCTCAGATACGTCCTTGGCCTTGCGGTGTCGAGCATCAGCCCAGGCTAGATATGCTTCATGTTTAAGCGCTTCAGCGCGTCTACATTCAGCTCTGAACCAGGGTTGAGCTTTGCTGGACGTGGCTACATCGGAGAATGGAATGTAGTACTCCATTCCCTGCCGCAGCACATCAGTCACAGCATCCGCACAGGTTGAAGGGTCTTCAGAAGAAAAGCAAACAGGCCGCCAGGGATAAGATGCAAAGAAAGAACGCATCTCGTCCCAATCTGCTGACTTGTATCGCCACACGCGCCGAGAGCCCCTGGGACTGGGATCGGGCGGCGAGTAGACAGATACAGATTTCACCAGACAGTGGTCGGAGCTGCCAAGCGGCGATGAAATCGCTACCGAGTAACGGTCTGGATCGGTTGTCAGCAGAAGATCCAAGCAATTGGCTGTATGGCTCTCAACATCAGGAACCCGCGTCGCTCCTTGAACCAGCTGGGTGAGATTTAACGCTATAGCGAGTTTACGCGTCTCTCTCCCAGCGAGGTCAGTGCACTGGTATGGGTATAGCCACTCCTGGTGGTGGGCATTAAAATCCCCCAGAAGCACTAGCTGAGCGGAAGGGTATTTGTGTTGAGCAGCATCCGCCGCCTCACTTAGGTACTCTGTGAGCCTGATCGTCTCCTGGTCTCCGCTGTGCGCTCGGTAGACACAAGCATAGATGAGTTTCTCTAGGCCTGTGTCCACCAGCATCCAAAGTACAGAGAAATGGGGGTCTTCAAGGCAACGGAGACGCCGACAGCAGATGTCGTCACGTACGTACGCGCACACACCTGACCGAGCTTTAAAGTTATGCTCCAGGGTGTAGCCGGGATACGATAGGTACGCCTGATCAGACGGACATCTAATCTGCGTCTCCGTGAGGAACAAGATACAAGGCTTGCTAGTCTCTAGGTGGAAGTGGACTGCAACGAGGTTGGAGTGTAGACCTCTGATGTTAGTGAGGTCTACTTTCAGCGAGAGGGAGTGCTGCCGCTGTACAACGTTTTTCTTGTACCTTGTCTTTTTCATTATTTTAATGGAGAGTGAAGTAGGTGTGAAGACGGCAGTGAATCGAGGCGCTATACTTCTAGACCTGAGACGCACATTCAGAAGCTACACTTATGGGGACTAGTCTGGAGACTGCGGGGACGCCCGAGCCCCCCCAAGGATGTCCATAGGGCCCTCTCGTCCGGTCGCCAACCGGCACTATGGCGCATCTTGGGATTTTTCGCTAGTTGGCGGGGCAGCCTTTCACATGTGGCTAGCACGCTACTTGGGCCCCCTACTGACTAGCGGTCGGCCAGCGGTGAACCGTGCCTCGGATCCCGCTACCCTCCATGACTAGTCTCCAGGTGCAACAACATAAGTGTGCGTCAAATCGTCCGGGTTGTATAAGCGCAACTGATTCGACCCGTCTTCACATGGGCTACATCAGCTTCATCGTGTCGGAACGCGGACGCTTGGCGACACGGCTTCAGCTGATGGGTGGTCATTATAGCCGCGACGATTGTCTCCCACCATGTCACCTGATTAGCACCACCCAGGGGCCACGTGTAGGGTATCCATACTCCGGGTAAACTCCTACGGACGAAGGTGACTCGGCCCCCCAAAGCTTCTTAAATATTTATATTATTCTGTTTTTTAGTACATATTTGTTGTTATAGCAGCATCAGAAATACATCATATGAAAATTTCAACTGTCTAACTATCACGGTTAATGAGACAGAGGGACAGACAGACGCACAGCGGAGTCTTAGTAATAGAGTATCGTCTTATCCTTTGGGTACGGAACAAACTTGATAAAATTTTGAATTTCGCGGGCTAGGTAGTGTTCCGGTCAAAACAGTGGCCGCGCGAGTTTTAAAATCAAACAAATAATTATATGTGCTGAATGATGTGGCTGAATGTACTGTACTGAATCTGAATCTAAACGTATTTTACCAAAATAGTAGGTAGGTACCTAGATCATCGACAGTTATTTTTAAAACAGGGTTTAGTAGTTTCATCACACAATGACAGATGAATCGTAACAAAATGACTCTAAATTCGACTCGCCTTCGTGAACAACTTCAGTGTCGTTAAAATACGTAAATCCACAGAGGATTCCTCTTGTACTTACTTAATGAACTATCTCTTTAAAATCACACCACAATCGGGAATGAATCAAAAGTGGATAAAGCGTACCTGCAACTCAGATTCAATAAGTACCTACTTATATGCATTAAATAAAACTACTTACCCGTTGTATCTTCATTATTATCTTCAGTGTTCGTCTCCAATGCTTTTCTTAACAAGTCAAGGCATTTGGTACCATATAGCGATGATGGGTTTCAGGATGTTTTACAATATTTATTTATGCATGATAGAACCAAATGCTTGTGGTTTTATTTTGCAATAAAAATAAAAAATTATAATTAAATTATGAATTTATTTTACGCATAACCATACCACAGAAACCTGGTTCCATTTTGTGTATTAAAAATAATTGTTAGTTATAGAAATATATTGTGTAATGTTTAATGGTACCAAGTAAGTGTGGATCTGTTTTGTATAAAATGACATGATAGTAATATCGTTTATTTGTTTGAACAAAGCAATCCCGTGGTGATGTGGTTCGATTTTGCTTCATATGTAGGTATTATTCGTTGTTGCTGGTGGTTCCTTTCTGCTTTTAGTATAGGTACCTTGTTTCCAACGTAAAAATCATGTGGTTCTTGTTTGTATAAGAATTTAGACCACTTTTAAATGAGTAACTATTCTTCAATAGAAGTAAAAAACTAAATTCCATTTTGCATAAATACGGACAATTGTAATTATTCTTCTCTTATAATAATTATGTTAAATTGATATCGCAGTGACGTATTATTCCGAAAATTTGCTTTTCCAACAAATAATATAAGATTATAATTATTACTAGCTTCCACCCAGGACTTAGTATGTGCATCCCCGTTTTTCCCCGTTCCCGCAAGAATTTCGGGAAATCCTTTCTTAGCGGATGCCTACGTCCCAACTACGTCCTAACATCTACCTGCATGCCAAATTTCAGCCCGATACGTCCAGTGGTTTGGGCTGTGCGTTGATAGATAACTATTTATTTATTTATTTATTTACCTTTATCAGTCACCTTTGAGTTTTATATATATTATATACATATATAGATTACCTACTTGTAGGTAATAGAATATCTAGGTAGGTAGGTAGATCATTAAAAGTGCGACACTGGTATTTAGCCACGCTCTAAATTAAAAAAAAAAAATTAATATAGGTAAAACTGGCCAACGAGATGAAGTTTGCAATTGGTACCTAGGTACTTAGTAATACTCGCTTTTTTAAATAAAAAAAAACAGTCTTAAAATGCGTTTTTCTAAATTGTATCTATTACTCTTAGCTATTACTTAACTAGATATATTACACAGCTGAAAATATTATGATTAATTAGTGGTCCGCCCCGGCTTCGCCCGTGGTACATTTTAGTACCTATCCTATGTCCTTCTCCTGGCTTTAAACTACCTCCCTGCCAATTTTAGAAAATATAGATTTCATACTTATACTTGTATACGTAGTATATTATTATTAGTCTGTGCTTATACCTTACTAGCGGTCCGCCCCGGCTTCGCCCGTGGTACATATTTCGCATTAGATATTACAAGCATAAAGTAGGTAAAAAAAACAAAGTTAATTTAATACAAAAAAGAAGAAATATTATTAAGTATGTATCTCATTAATAGTTTTGTCGCCTAATATCTATATTTTTTTTATTTTTTTTATTGTGTGATAGGGAAGCGCTTGACCACGATCTCGCCTGATGGTAAGCTGAGATGTGGCTTATGATGGAGCGCGCTTCCCTAGAAGGTACCCGTTCACTCTTCGCTTGAAGACCCCCATATTGTACTCGTCGGGGAACACATACTCAGGAAGCATGTTCCAGTCCCTCGCGGTTCGGATGAAGAATGTCGATCCGAACCGCTTTGTCCGGGTACATGGAACATCCACCATAATATGGCGATGCCTAGAGTCTGTGCGCCTCGACGATCGATGGAAAAACGGGGATGGCGGAATTAAATCGTGCAATTCCGCAGCGCACTCACCAAAGTGTATCCGATAAAATACCGATAAACTTGCCACTCTGCGACGGTGGGCGAGGCTCTGGAGTTTTTTGCCTACTAGCTCATCGTCGTTTATTAGCCTCTTGGCACGCCTCTCTATCGCCTCAAGCGCCTCCAGCTGGTACTTGGCGGAACCGTCCCAGAGGTGAGAGCAGTACTCCATGCACGATCGGACTTGTGCTTGATAAAGGTTGAGCAGCTGTCCCGGGCTGAAATACTGTCTCACCTTCGCCAGAATTCCAAGCTTTTTTGAGGCTACTTGGGCTTTGGATTATATATATATATATATATATATTCTATATGCTATATAGTGATTAAAGTCAAAAACAAAATGTATACACCTACGTACAAGGTTGGTACAATATTTTTTTTTATAAAGGTAAGTTACAAAGACTTATAAAAAATCTTTTTTTATTATATGAAAATGTAGAAATAATATTTGCTATGACTGTATAAAGCCACCAGCTATGTAGATATTAAAGTAATGATAGCGCTTTTAAGTGGTTTGATGGCGGAAACCTCAAATTTCTGAGATAGAAACTGAACAATTTTGAAGCGTATCATCCGATTACAGTTACCGAAAACCAATTTGCATTATAGTTTATTGATGGAGGAGCTTAGAATACAATTAACTGTGCGTTTTATGCTGTGCTATAGGATGTTGATCATGATGTTGATGTATTTTATGCCACTTTATTCACAAGTTATTTTGTATTCTTTAAATATTTTAGATACTTAGTCTTTAAATAAAAATAGAAATAATAAAATATGTATATAGGTACATTTACTGTATCTAACACATAAAATTCCCGACATTATAGAAATAAGTTGGTATATACCAACTTTGAGCTAACATTAAATATATTTGTTTTTAACTACTTAAAAAAAATCACCTACCCCGTAAATATTTTTTTAAATGAAACGCAAATAAGAGAGATACGAGATATCGATCAGATTTTTAGATGAGATAGTATTTAGTGAGGGGAATGGATATAAAATGTACATATTTCTCAATAGTAGATAACTTAAGACAGGAAAATTCGATGTCTAATGTTTTTGAAATTAGTTATATAATTTTGAGGGATAGCTTTGGTGGAAACCCCCACACATTATCACAGCACAGCTAGACTTATCTTTCCCTCGCCCATTATTAATTCGCAATATTTTAATAATACATATTTAAATAATTTACAAACACATTCCTTGCTACACATCCTTGCACATTATAGGTTGAAAAGCATCTTAAACAGGAGCTAATATCAATGTCACTAGAATAATTATAAATCATGCAACAGTAGGTACCATCTCAACCGTGATTTTTCCTCAGCACAGAGCACGCTTAACATGAGCATTAACTTAAACTGACCATCCGTTCAAAACTTGACATTGGCAGAATCCGTCCTCACTGGGATCGGGAGTTACCATTTGAAAAGAAGAAGAAGAAGAAGAACAGTAGGTACCACAGGTAGGTACAATCAAATTCCCGACTACCCTCAATAGTTAAAAAATATCATTTGTTTTTTGCGAATATGATGCTAAACTACTACTTTTTTTTTTTTTTTTTTTTAATGGTAGAAGAAGGCAAACGAGCCGACGCCTTGCCTGATGGTAAGCTAAGTGCGCCGCCCATAGACTACCGTAACTGGGTTACGGGTGTTGCCTACTGGTAGAGGGAGAGGGACAGGATATTTAGTAAAACTAAAAATAATATTAAGGAAATGGCTTCAGAGGATCAGGGAGTGGCTTAATTTATTGGCCTTTCAGGTAGTCATAGGCTCTCTTTTTGAAAGCCTTCATATTGAAGCTGTTCGGGAATACAGACTTTGGCAGTTTGTTCCAAAGTACAGCAGTACGCGGAAGAAAGTTGCGCATAAAGCGCACAGTTGTGCTTCGCCAACCGTCCAGGTGATGTGGATGGAAGAGGTTCTTGTGACGGGATGTGCGGTGGTGAAACTGTGCTGCAGGGATGAGGTCAAATAGTTCTTTAGAACACTCCCCATAATAAAATCGGTAGAATATGCAAAGAGACCCTAAGTCCCTTCTTAATGATAGAGGGTCAAGCTTATCGGTAATCCTGGGATCGGCGATAATTCGAGCTGCCCGACGTTGAATGCGGTCAAGTGGAAGAAGTTGGCACTGCGGGGCGCCAGCCCATAGATGAGAACAGTACTCCAAGTAAGGACGTACCTGCGCCTTATACAATAATAGGAGGTGACTTGGCTCAAAGTACTTTCTCGATCTATTGAGGACGCCCAACTTTTTGGAGGCCAGTTTTGCTTTTTCTTCCAAATGACCACGGAATTGCACGTCACTCGAAATATCGACGCCAAGAATTCCGATGGACGGCGAAATATTAAGGGGAGTATTCTGAAAGCGAGGTGAATGGACGAATGAGGACCGTTTCACGGAGAACGCGCAAACTTGAGTCTTATTGGGGTTAAATTCGACTAAATTTAGTTTACCCCATTCTGAAACTTTTTCAAGGGAAGTTTCAATTGATGAAACAAGTTTGTTTCGACACTCAAAAACAGTTTCGCTGGAGGATTTTGCCTGGCCGGTATAGCTAGCATCCCCTGTACTGTCGTCTGCATAGCAATGTATGTTGCTAACTTGCAACATATCATTGATATGCAGAAGGAACAGAGTAGGAGATAGCACGCAGCCTTGAGGGACACCAGCATTTATCGGCAGAGGATCGGAGCATGATCCGTCGATAACGACCTTGATGCTCCTCTCCGCGAGAAAGCTGGCAATCCATTCGCACAATCCTCCAGGTAGCCCGTAAGATGGTAGTTTTGAAAGAAGCGCTTTGTGCCAAACCCGATCGAAGGCTTTCGCGACATCCAAACTAACAGCCAACGCCTCTCCCTTACTCTCAACTGCTTCCGCCCATTTGTGTGTTAAATAGGATAGTAAGTCGCCAGCTGATCGGCCGCGTCTAAAGCCGTATTGGCGATCATTTAACAGCTGATTTTCTTCTAGATAACACAGAAGCTGGCAGTTAATAATGTTTTCCATTATTTTTGAGAGTAAGGAGGTTATGGCGATAGGTCTGTAGTTTGTTGGATCAGTGCGATCGCCTTTTTTAGGGATCGGGTGGACCATGGCAGTCTTCCAACAATTCGGAACCACGCGTTTTGTATATGAGAGTCGAAATAAGCGCGTTAATATTGGTGTCAACTCCGGAGCGCATGTTTTCAAGACAGTAGGGGAAATGCCATCTAGCCCACTCGACTTTGAGGTGTCCAAGGAGAACAGTGCTTTACGAACGGCACGTTGTGTGAAACGAATCTCAGGCATTGTCGTATTACACCGTGGGATTGAAGGTGGTGAGGTTCCTCTATCGTCCAAGGTCGAGTTTGCTGCAAAGATAGAGCCCAAGAGGTCAGCTTTGTCTTTTGCAAGATGGGCCAGACTGTGATCCCCCCTGCGCATGGTTGGAAAGGACGATTGACTGAAATTATTTTGGATCGCCTTAGCCAGCGACCAAAATGCACGGGTACCAGATGGAAGTCTAGCAAGTCTCTGTCCAAGCCTCTTAATATAATCTGCCTTCGCCAAGGCAATTTCTTTTTTGTAAGCCCGGGAGGCCGAATTATACTTTTTTTTATACGATTTAAGGTTAGGATCAGATAACGCCTGCGCCTGAGCCCAAACTCGAAAGTGTTCCTGCTTTCGGCGGGACGCCCTAGAACAGGCACGATCGAACCAAGGCTTAGTTTTGCCACCAACGGGCACTACTGAGGATGGAATAAAGAGTTCCATACCCTGCAGGACCACGTCGGCAACAGAACTGGCACAGTCGTTAGGATCGTCCGTTGAAAAGCAAATTCGGCTCCATGGGTAGGACGCATAGAAAGTTCGCAGTCCATCCCAATCGGCTGATGTGAAATGCCAAACTCGGCGGCAGGCTGCCTGTCCTTGCCGTTGAACGAGATCAACGGGCACTACACTACGGATCAGGCAGTGATCAGACGATCCAATTGGAGCGTAAAATGTACTACTATTACTACAACTAGCAAGTTCGAGGCTCCTTTTTTCTTTTATTTTAATCGGGTCAGTTAGTGTCAATATTTACGAAGAATACGTACCTATACTCTTAGTTAGGTAGGAACCTACATTCCTTAATTCGATGTTCTGAAAAAGATAATCTCTAGTTAGGTACTTATTAATGAAACGTTTAAAACTGTACCTACATTCGTAGTGTAGGTAACTCTTGATCTTTTTTTTTTGTCATAAACCCTGTAAATAAATCTGAAAACTTGTGTCAGCTCCTTACAAATGTTTAAAAATTAAAACCAATTTTACGTTGAAAGTATATATTTATTTGAGTTATTTCATAAACTTTTTTACGATAAATAAATTGAAATAAATTGATTTAAAATTGTAATATTTTAATTGATGTGCAGTCGCGTTAATACCACTGCATTTAAGTATTTGAAGTCTGTAATAATCTGATCTACTTTGATATTTCTGTACACAGCAACGCAACGGATTGAAGTGATTTTTGCGCAGAATTAGCGTCAGAAAAGAGAACTAATCTGAGATTTTAAACTTTAAACTACTACACTATAAATTATTAATCTTTAAATGAAGAAGTCTGCTTTTACGGCAGCACCGGAATAATACTTAATCAATTACCAATAATTAAGTACACCGTAGTACCTATTCACTAGTGCTTTTCAAGAGAGCATAAAAGCTATAGGAGCTTTTCACGACCTGTAAACAGATAATTTATTCAAGTAAGTATATAATATAAAATAATAAATTAACAATAAATAATAGCATTTATTTATCTGCCTAAGCGTTAAAAGTTTTTTGGAGAATATATCAGAATTAAAGTATAATGTACAAAGCAGCATCTTAAGAGCAATGGCGGACAATAAGTATAGGTAGAATATAATATTAATTTATTATATTATGATAGGAAATTGCTGTATTTTTTTATAATAATTTATTATTTCACTACATAGGTAATTACTACTATTTTAACAATCATAGGTACTTACTGAAATAAAAGTGTCATTAGAAAGTGGTATGATGTGGCCTGCCATAGTGCGTATTGGTCGTTTGATTCCTTCCATAAAAATAATTAGGCTTTTTCGGATTTCTACCGGCATATCTTCCCAATCCATACAATATGCCGCGTCTGTTAGTTTAACGCTCTAAAGAAACGAGAATTAATTTAGTACTTAATCTCACTCTGACTAGAATGTTTAATTCAGCTAAATATTTTTATATTTCTAAAAGACTTCTAACGCAGTTTTTCTTAAATTCTTGCTAACGTGAAGTTCTGTGAAATATCTATTACTACTTCTCTGTAATTAATAAAAAACAATCTTGGCGATTTTGGAAGTAGGAATATCCAATATGTAGGACACCTACGTAACAAATTGGGCGACGTTCACAGTATAGAAGAAAACAACGCACTTACAGTAGGTTAAAGTTGTACTAATAAGTGAGAAGGTTGATATCCCCCATCTTTAACATTTCCTCATTCTTCGTACAATTTCAAATCTAAATGCCATTTTAGCTTGGCAATAAATTCGTAACGTTGTTAATGTTTATTGCAGTTACCTTTCATAATATTGTGCCTTTGAAACTAAGCGGCTTACCTCATAAGTAACCTCGCTTCCATAATAACAACAAATGAACATTTCAAACATAATACACGTAATGTATGTCAGCATGGAAAAAAATTGCAAAGAACCAAATTCAATCTGTAAGTATATATATAGTACATAATATTAAAGAACGAAGAATGTGATTTCAAAGATTATATTATAAATAAACTTACATCAACTAATCTATAGACTGACGCGCATATAATCCAACCCCCAATAAGAAATTGATAAGCCAAGACATTTCCGAAGATATTTTCAATACTTTTTGTAAACCTACAAAAGAGGTATGAATAATTAATTTGTTCGAGCAAAGCAAATCTAATACCTATTTTAATTTCAGTACTTTACGATTTCCATGTGATGTAGTAAAATATCTTTAAAGCGCCTTTGTAGAATTGTGCTGAGTGATTCATTTATGCGAGAACTTTCTTCTTTACTTAGCTCTACAATAGTGGAGAGATTATAGCTGCAAGTCAAAAAAGCATTCGAAGATTCAACGGTACGTTTTAATTTATTACAGAAAATGTCTTTGAATATCTGCAATTCATCATTAACACTACTTTTCCAACAAATTTCTTTCTAGTTTCTATTGAAGTCGCTGATTAATTTATAGGAAATAAAACTACACCCACCATAGAATAGACAATTGAGCTTTAGATTGAGAGAGTAAAGTCGATATCGTCACATCCATAGTTGTATTGCTAAATGCAAGCCAAGTTGTTGTTATCCAAACATATAAAGACGTAATGTAGAAACTAGAAATTTGTATAGAGGAAAATTTTAATAAAATAAGCAATATAAGTAAACTTCATAAATTATACATTCAATTCAATAATCTTTATTAGGTAATCAAAACGTTACTCAACTTACTTAGGATCCTTATTTTCATCGTAAGGAAGCCATATGGCGAATTCAATATGGTTTCCTTTTAAATGTAAGTATATTGGATACACAAACCAAAGAAAACATGTAGATATTGCTAAACCATTGTCGCAATACAGCAGAAGTTTTGCGTATCGAGCAGTTTTAAGAAGAAATTCTTCATGTTCTTTCTTGCGTTGATTAAAACGAGGTCCTGGCGTTAAAATAAAAATTAATTGTTTACAAAATTAGATACTATTACATCGGGTGAACAGTGAACTTTATATTTAACTTTGAAAAGAGGTATAACTTTGTATTCCTTCTTCTTCTGTTTCTAATTTATTCCAATATGTTTAAATAGTCATGTTAGTATACTACCTTTCATTATAGCAATAAGATTCTCAATTTCCCCCTGCTGAACCCACAAGAGGATTTGTTTATAAATTGCATCTGTATGTGTTAAAAATAAAAACATCGTTCCCATTACTTGGCCCAAATTCTCCCGCACCTACAACATTATTAACAATGTATAGGAGACCCTCGAAGTTCTACATTTATCTCGATTCTAAATTACGTGTCTGCACTTCTGTATACCTACCTCGTATACTTTTAAAGCTTGTTGTATAGTATAAATAATCATAAGAGATAAAACGAAACCCATGTAAATTCTGTGAATAAATCTTTTCATTCTCGAAGATTGAATATCGATTTGATAATAGCCGGCTACGCGCAAATTTAAGAAGTGTGGCGCAACACTGTTGTATGATAATTTCGTTTCCATTGTCTAGAAGCAATTTCCCAAATGCCGAAAGTTTTACAAGAATGCGAAACCGCCGATACAATAGCGAGAGGAAATTAAATTTCGCTTATTCAACAGCCAACTAAAGGTCTTAACTATCTTCGCCGTAGTTTTATTATGTGCCTATGAGACTCAACTTAATTTTACATAACGATTTTGTTGTCACTCATATAGCAAAGCGCAGTAATTAAACAGTATTTAATTGTGAATTTTATATGGGTTGAGAAGTGAAGTACGTAATTTTGCTAATTATTCGCAGTTGTTTATTTTGCTGATTAGAGTAATTATACTTAAATATGTAAATTGTCGAAGGTTTGTAACCGATGTTATGTTAGAAAAACGTCGTATTGTATTTCAATTAAATATTAATAAGTATAAAATAGTTTTTTATGCATACCTAGGTATATTAGCTACAAGGTACTTACCTACATGATTTTCCATCAAGTTTATTTGTACCTGAAGTTTGTAAAGCAGCTAAAGTGAAGCCTAAGAACGAAGATGATATTAATATCAAGCCATTGGAAGTTTAATAAGTCGTAGTACTGATTTAATATCATCAAATTTAAAATACACACTATTATAACATTTAGATACCAACTTAACCTATTTCACCGCCATACTTGCTTTATAAAGGAAATAGAATATAATACGTTTAATTTACAAGAGGCATTATGTTTCTTACAAACACATAAAATGTTATTTATGAGAGAAAAATCTGTGTGAAATAATTACAGCAGTGAATGTTCGGGCTTGTTCACTTTAAACATTTTACGGTAACAAGAGTCCTTGGCAGCAATATTTCTTCAACATTATTGCTCTCGACTTAAATTAACATAAACGTACTGCTTCTAAGAAAAATAATGTACAAAATTGTCTGAATTTTTAAGCATACCTACTATGATAAACGATTCATTCAACATAATTTTCTACTTTTCAATTTATTTTCAGCATTAAGTAAAAATAAAAAGTAATTAATGAAGTTCGACGACATGACGTGTCATCCGCCAACCCGCACTTGGCCAGCGTGGTGGATTATGGCCTGTACCCTCATAGGAGGCCCGTGTCCCAGCAGTGGGAACGTATGTGGGCTGATGATGATGATGATGAATTAATTAAGTACCTAAGTACATATCTAATAATATTAACATTCATGACTTTTCCTGTTGATAAATTTGATATAATATATGGATTTCTGGCATCAAAATGCACCGTGTTTACCACTGCTTACTATGCACAGATTTGTCTCATCGAATAAAATATAGCCATTAAAAGTAAGTATAGGAATAATAACCTATTTGCTATTTGTATGAAAAGATAGAACTTTTCGAGTTAGGCACACTTTACCTTAATAAAGGTCGTACCGTTAACATAACGGCTATTTATAAATATTAAGTATTGTGTTTCACAGAATAAATGCGGGCAGTTTGTAGAATTATTCCTATCCCCAATCCCATATTTATATGTTTAATCTCATATTCGTCTAGCTTTCGGTTTGCTTATTTACTGATATTGATCTAATGAATAGTTGCATTAAGTATATTATAATAAGAGGCTGCACGATATATTTTGTCTTCATCAATCTGCTACGGAAATATTATCCCTTAGAAAAATTGTTCGACATTCTGAATAATAAAACCGTAATACATTATTCAACAATACATTTTCATGTTTCATATTAATATGAATATTAATTGGTTCGAGATATAGGTACTTACAGAGAAATGAATAACATGAGTAAATACGTAGGTAGGCTTTCTCTGTTTCCACAAAATGATGGCAAAAAAGTTAGTTATCATAAAACAACATTGTTTACATTGCTGTATTAAAAAGAAAGAAAAAATATAGGCTATGAAAAGCAATATATTATTATTTCATTTAAATTTAACGTCATGTTTCATAGAAACATTTACAGGTTACTTACTGCAGGGAAGTGGAATATGTAGTTAAAAATAATAATGCATGTTAGTTTTATTTTTTAAACAATTTGATTGCCGGACTGAGATCTTGTTTTTTCATTTATTTATGGATTTTTTCTTGTCACTAAAATTACCTCGCAAATATAAATTAATTGCTAACTATACAGTAGATTTGCATTTTGCGACTACAGTTAGCAATAAAAACTATTTTCATTGCAACATAAATATTAGCTATTTTACGCAAATATTAGGAGGTTTCATAAATTGTAATAGCTATCGCTGTGATATTTATGCGAATCGTAGTTTACGTAATGCGTAGTTCGGTAAATAGGCATAATGGCTACGATACGACAAAATTTGTTGTGTGTCGGTACTTAACACTTTCTTGAAATAAGCTTTTCCATTTTATTTAACGTCGACTAGGCGCTGTCGCTCTGAGAACGCATTGAATAAATACCAGAATACGTGAAGGCTGAACCTTCGTAGATGACACGGAATTCTCTACGAACACCATTGTGATCGCTGCGTGAATTACGCAGGTAATGGGCCGCATTTACAGCGTACGTGCCTCGACATTCATTAAACTGGCTAATTAAACCGACGAGATTCCGACGAATGCCTACCTGGATGACACCGCCCCTTCATAATTCTTTTGAGAAAATTGTAAGTAGAACGCTCGGCGCTGCTTAAACGGCGAATTTAATTTTGGAATGTTGCTTAATGTTTTTCGAATTATTAACAGACGTAAATATGTTTACAGAATGCTTTAGCTCCTTTCATTGGACTTAAGTGGCTATCGTTTATTTGTTCTGTATTTTGAAATTAAGTTGCTTATTTAATTGTTTCAAGGGAATTCAGAAAACGGAGGCTCGCTTTAGTCTAAAGATATTTTCTATCGTGTCAATCATTTTCTTAAATATGCAGTGTTTCAAATTGTATTTATCTATTATATAATTTATAACATCTTTTCAAAAACATTTTTTGTTGCGATTGCATAAGCTCTAACTCGCTTAATAGATACTAAAGTATGTACTGTAGATATGCTATTGTGATTTGCATGTGCTTGTGTGAGAGAAGATATCACGAATACCTGACCCATTCCTTCATACTTACCTTCCATACAATCCATATAGAGGTATGATAGTTATGTGAATGCGGTCCTGCTTATTAGAGAAGTCTCTCTAAGACAGCTGAGGTATAAATATTATGTTTCATGATATTTTTTTGTGTTATATCTTATATATAAAATTCTCGTGTCAAAATGTTAGTCTGCATACTCCTCCGAAACGGGTGGACCGATTCTCATGAAATTTTCTGTGCATATCGGGTAAGTCTGAGAATCGGCCAACATCTATTTTTCATATGTACCACGGGCGAAGCCGGGGCGGACCGCTAGTAAGTAATAATAATAAATATTATGAGCCTATTATTTAGTGCTGTTTATTTTTAGCCAAGACGTCGCGATACTTGAATATTAAAATATGATATCGGTCTGAGCTTTTAGGATATAAAGAGCAACTTTGGGCGAGTCGATTAAATTTCCATTTATTTATACCAAACTTGAGTATTTTTTTTAAGTTAATGCCGTTATAAGATGCTTAAACCCTACATCTTAGAGCAGTCTCAAATAAACATAGACATCTCAAACGGAATTGAAAATAATTCAGCTTACATTGAGGTTTGTTTCCATTACTGCAACAAAAATAATGAAAGAAGCTCGAATATCCCAGAAGGATCAAATGTACCTAAACAAAGCAGAGCCTGTCATTTGTTGCCCTCAAATTAAAGTCAGTCGCAATATACGTTTTGCTACAGGCAAATAGAAATACGTGTTAATGTGAATTGCGAACAAAGAAGCTTTACACAGTTGAGGTAATCTTATTTTGGTAGCTTTTTTTTAAAGCAGTACCTACCTATTTCAAATTGAAGGAACTTTATTTATAATAATATTGCAAAAAATGTCTAAATATCAATTGTTACGTTATCTATCCGTAACTGTATCGATTATTTTTATTGGCGGTAGCTAATAAAAACAAATCGGTGGACACAATGCGCATATTTACCACACCTATTTATAAACTTACCACAAACGTCAGTTCGTCACAGATAAACAAACATTCGCCGTGCTCTATTTACGCAACAGATTAAAAAATCTAGTCGTTTACTTTATTCCTTTCTTTATTTTAGTTATTTATTTGATATGATCCTCGGAAAGGGACTAGTTGCAAATAAAAGTTGGTGAGAGCGGCCCACATTCACTCCCGCTGTTTACTTCATAAATAGTAAAAATCAGGACGATAAAAAGAGAAAATAAAAATTACCAGGAATTGCGGACTGTAAAGTCTATTTTTAGAGTTGGGTTACTTACAAGAATTTGTATAACATTTAAAAAATATTTATTTCTCCACATATAAAGCAAAGATACAGTATTTTATTTGTAAAATCAATAACCACAATTTAGGCTTGGATGACCGTAACAATATTTGTGAAAGTCATACAATATGGCACCACTCCCTCTATGAAGGATTTGCATCAAACAAGTATTGTATTACAATAGTGAGCGATATAACTGTAAGTTCAAACATATTGTTAGGAATTTGACGTATAAATGCAAGGTATATAAATTATACTTGAAACCAGATTAAAAACAATAAAGTGAATTTAAAGAATGTAGAATATGACTAAATGTAGTGCCTGTATTTATTAAATAGATAAACTTTTGGTTATTATTTTTAACTGCCAGATAACTGCTGTTAGTCAAATAACGTATGAATAACGTTTGCTTTTGCAACACTAACGTATCCCGTGGCTTGTTAACTCGCCTCTCGCATGATAAAAACTGCAATAATGGAGCTTTCATTCGGTCAACAATCGAAGAGAATTTCCAATTGTGGCTTAACACGCATAGATTTAGCACAAACAAATTTCGAAATTGGCCTGAATTGGGTGCAGACCGCGGTTAATAATTTTGCGAATGATTAAATGAGAGCAGTAAATAACGGTCTATATTATGCGGTGACATCGGAGCACTCGATACGGCTTGAATGGCTCTATGTAGACTGTAGATGTTTCCGACGTGTGCTGTCTGTATTTATTTCAAGCTAATTAGCTTTTGAAAGGCAAATTATTTCATACTAATTTATGTGATACGCTGTTTTAGTTAATTGGTAATAACAATCGAATGCGTCGGTTCTGGAAGGTCATTATGGTATAATATAGTATATATATGTACTAACACAAGCTCGCATTCGATAATTGATATATGGATAATTGAAAACTCGTCATAAATATAATATGAAGCTATACTAAGTTATCAAAATAATAATATAATAATTGAGCCTAGGTTCTGATACTACAAATGCTGGCGTATGTCACCCTTAAAGCAAGTTTTGTCCTTTTCAGTGATATCATGTAAAAATCCTTTGAAACTTACCTTTCGTTACGTTTTGAACGAAAATTCAAACATATATTTTAAGGGTAGCAAAAAAAACTTCCAGTTCCAACGCATGTTGCTTTTTATGTGCATAAATTATAATTCTCTTAAAAAATACTGCCTCCACCAGATGTTAAAACAGTTATACATATATTATTATGTCCACAGACTCGTATCCGTTTAATTTTCTACAACATATTTCTAATTATGACCTAGATGATTAAAATAATAATGTATTAAAAAAACAAAATCAATTAAAGTGTATAAAAATAGGTAAAAATAAAATTTCTTTTTCTTAATTAAATGGATAATAATATATTTTCTTATGTATATTTTGAAATGTAAAGATTATTACTGCAAATAAATTTTCGAGCAATTAAATTTTGAGGCCGCCTTTTTTTTTTTTTTTTAAACTTTAGACTTCATTAAAAGAACAACTTACAAAACTTCTTAGTTTTATACAAAAATATTAAAAAATTTCGTGTGTTTTGCAAAGAAACTTTGGCGTAAGTTTTAATTACGCCAAAATGTTATCTTTGTTTCAACGTATTTTAACACACTATAATTTCCAATGTTAAACTTCAAATAATTCGATACACATCGATTAAATTTATAAAACAAATTGAATTAAATAATGTAATATAAAGGCGTTTTCAATAAGGCGAGTTATTCTAGGAAATGAAATTATTAATACCTATGTTATTTTTATTGTGAACATTAAATTAATACATTATCTGCAATTATTGTGTGTTCACAAATAATTTCTTACCTTACCTATCATATCCTCACTAATATTAAAATAAAGAATTATTATAATTAGACCGTCTAGCCGTACAGTGTATTTATTTTCAATAAAATGTTCAGACAACAATCGAGAAATAATCAGATTGTCACGGAATGTCACGTTTCGTTGTGCCCGAGGAGTGAAGTGGAAAATTGTAGTGAGCAGTGATATTGTATCTATAACAATGTACTGGTGAATCTATTTTTGATATCATTTTCCAGGATTTTCTCATAAACGAGAATCTTTTACTTGTTTGATTAAAATGCATCGTAGGTATTTACATTTGACGGGAACATTACATTATAACTACATGATAAGTAGGTACCCTCTAAATTTGCAATAAAGTTTAACAATTTTTAATTCGAATGTAACTATTCAATAGATAGCTGAGAGAGAATTCATTTCATTTAATTAAATGTTCCCTCTGTACGTTTTCAGGAAGAAACCTTTCTACAAATACAGTAAACCTGTCTCACGAATACTAGTAAACTTGCTGAGTGGCATGTGTCCAAAATCTAACCTATTCAAAGGGATAAAAGGACATCCCTATTTGCACCACTTATTATGTATCCCTGTTATAATATTTGCAATGCTATTTTAAATTTAACAAAATGTCAAGTAACTAGATTCATCACGCAGGTTAACGTCACAGATCTTATTTAGATAAGTCCTGGACGCTGTCACGCGCCCAGCTTAGCCCTTGACTGATTACTGCTAATGAATGACCCGTTTTATTTAAAATTAAAATGTAGGCTTTACTAAAATAAAGTGCGCATTTAAATATACTTTCTTATATGAATTTAATTTGATACATTTTTATGCAGTATATAACTTTATGGAGCACTTTAATTTGGTAATAATTTAAAGATTTGGTTTAAAACAAATACAATTATCGATCGACAGTATTGACTAACAGAAATCGGATTATGACTTTGACGAACAAAGAGAATATTTGATAATAATTGGGTGAAGCTACTGAAGAGAAACCGTGCGTGCATTTGAAGTATTTTCAGTTTCACCCATTAGATAGTCTCTATTTGCTAAAAATCTATAGTCAACTATGTAATAATTTCTAAAATCTAATCAGTTAGATCTAAGTTAGGTTATGATGAGTGTTTTTCCTTTGTTTTAATAAAAAAATAAACTCCGAAGTGGTGGAAGATAAAAAAAAATGTGTGCGTTTACTAGTGTACACACGTAAGAAGTGAAACTTCTTCATGACCTTATTTTTCAAAAAATAATTTACTAGGTATATGCAACTTTACAGAAATACGTCAATCACGGATGATAGGGATAAAAACAAGATAGCGCGTAACGGAAAAATGTCACGCGTAACGACAAAATGTTACACTAAATTTTTTTTTAACCCCGTTAAAGAAGTTTCACTTAAAAAAATCACTTGACGTAGGTACTTCTATTCTTTTTAAATTATCTACTGCGATATTTTCTTACAAAATATAACATGCTTGAATTGTTACTAACTAAAATATAAAAGTATCTAAAAACATTTTTATAATAAACCAATTTGAACTGAGCGTAGTGAAACAAGTTTACAAAGACGTTAAATTGCACTAGAATATTCACATATTTTATAACGAAAACATAATAAATCGTGATAAGTCGCGATAATTTCCAAGAATTGTTTAAAGTTTCGCAGCAATATCTCAACATTTAAATTTTAAGGTAATGTAAAGTGCGCTTATCTAATGCTCATTAGTAGCAGTTCTGACTTTTATTATACTCAGGTACCCTTTTGTTTCAAACGTAAATATATTTAATTTACTAAAACATCATACGTACAGCTTAAAGTATCTACTGTGTAAGGAAAATTTAGATTAAACGTGACTAGCAGAGACCCCTACGAAGTGGTACAGTGTGGTCTTCTCACATTAACTGGATGCACAAATATTAATCAATTATGCAATTTCTTTAAGTTTTTAAGGTTCTTGTTTATTTATGTATTAGCCAATTATTGCTTTTGATATTAGTTTTAAATTAATTGGCAATCAATTGTAATGTTCTGTTATATTTTTACGGTATGATTACGAATTACACTAGGAATATTGTTATGCTTTTTTAATGTCCTACGCAAAATATAAATAAGCAAAATACTAATTCTATACAAAACAAAAACTCAGTTTAGGTTTTTAAATAAAACAATTTATTTTTACATTCTACGTGATAAAATGTACTTATTTAAATTAATTTTTATTACAAAATTTATACAGGCACTATTTTATTATGTTTATGCCTATGATAAACGAATTTATTTTTTGTTCAAATACTTTCATTGTTTCTAAGTCCCGTAGAAAAAATATAGTCAGAAAATTGAATGAAATATCAGTCAATAAGAAGAGTCCACTTTTAGTAATTCGCAATAACATAGCGCTAATGACCCAGCATTCACAAGGGAGAATTCTCAGCTAACTGCGACATTAAGACCTTCTTATTTGGCTATTTCACTTCGTTATGGGACCTTTGTGGGAGTCTCAGAAAAGTATACAATTTACACAAGCCATAAAGTCGACTTTTGGGTATTCGGGAGCTTGTTGCGAATATAATATTTATACTCTATAACTGGTAAGGGTCCCTTTTTTGCTGTCCACCTCGGTTGCTTGTTAGAAAACTTTGATATCTACAAATATTTGTTTTCACCCCGTATCGTGGACTTTGAGATATTTCGTGTACTATAAACGTCCAAGGTCAAAACAAAAGAAATGGCCGGCTTAATGTACTTTTGTGTAATTTATTTGTAGGTTAGTATTAGGTAGGGCTATTTCTATTATTATTAGCTTGTTGAATAAAATTTATTTTTATGAGTTTTATATACACGCATTGTACTAAGTTGACGTCCGTTTCAGAAAAGGTTTCCACTCTCCCAAAAGAATAGGCCTTCATATTATAATGATAAACGGCGCCGAAGCTGAAGCCCCCATACTTTTCTATACTCTCAGTCCTTTCGTTATCCCTCTCCCTCTTAAAAATGACCGCAAAACGTTGCAAGTACAAATTCTCATTTAACAAACATGTTCTTTTCATTGATGAAATAAAAATTAATCATATTACAAGTTTTTTTTATAACCACCTCTCATTAGACCTTTATATATATATATATATATATATTTATTAAAATTTATGTTTGTTAGTTTTTCATAATATTAATTCTTTGTTAAATTTTTATTCGTTTGAATTACATTGAAAGCGCTTTTTTATGAATAAAGTATTATCAAAGGGTTTTTATATTCACTTTTAATTACGTAGTAACTATTTAGTAATCTGTGCTTTTATATTTAACTAGCTGCACCGCACGGTTTCACCCCCGTGGCTCCACTCCTGTTGGTCGTAGCGTTATGATAATATATTATAGCCTATAACCTTCCTCGATAAATGGGCTATCTAACACCGAAAGAATTTTTCAAATCGGACCAGTAGTTTCCGAGATTAGCGCGTTCAAACAAACAAACAAACAAACTCTTCAGCTTTATAATATTTGTATAGATTAGGTCAAATGTAAGTAACGTTTGGTTTATTACCTTAGAATGTGATCATTGTTCCATGGCCCAAGAACACTTATAGCATTCGTGATTTTGTTAATATTTGTAGTATACCTATTTTTAAAACTGTTTTTGATAAGTATTTCTTATCGAATAGATTTGCAATTATTTATTATTAAATATTATTATTAACAAAAGGTAAACCTAGAAATAAAACATACTAATAGGTACTTCAATTTAACTATAAGTACAACTCGCTAATAACGTTGAATAAATTATAGTTGTGATACAAGAGTAAATTGTAGCATTTATAGAACAAGAAGCGTTTAGTTCAGTTCAGAAATTAAACAATGTATATTGTTATGCACTTCACTGTATATTGTATTGCTAGTTTCAATGCAATATTAATCAATTGCAAACCTAAGTCTAAGTATAGTTAATTCAATGAACTTATAAATATTGGAACACAATCAATATTTCAAGATACAGATGATAATTAATGAGGTTTTTATTAAAAAATAACTACCGATATCGATCAGTCGAAACAGCATGCAAGTCTGTTCAGCAATTTGACTATTCGGATGCAATGGACACATAGCTTGGTCAATCATTATGACTTCACTGTGATCATGTTCACCACTCATCGTACACTTTTATGGTAATGCAAACTTTAAGGTATTTTTCTAATTATAACATCTAAACAAAACATGTTTACATTAAGGATAACAAGTGATATAAATATATATAAATACAAAAGTAACTGTTTTCTACTTCATTGTTGTGCATGCCCTACAAGATCTAAATAAATATCAACTACAAACTAATGACATCTTTCTTTTTCATCGAAGACTAAAAATAGATGTTTCAAGGGTCTGTAAAGAATTGTGTCTATGAAATAAATGGCAATGTAAGGACTGATCGTTTGCCAATTTAATGAGGTCGTTTCCAAAATATATCTTTTTCTAGCAGTCCGCCCCGACCGCTATGGTATACACTTTACAGTAGTATATTATACCGTAATGGTCGTACTCACAAAATATGTTAACTTTCGCTCAGTAATGCATGAATAACTTTTGACCACTTTGTGAAAAATGTCAAAGCAGTAGGTACTGTTGTGATTTATAAAATTTATTAATCTTAATCTGAAACAAAATTTTGCTCATTAAACCGTCATAAATTAATCCAATGTTTGTTTTTTCACGTGATACTTAAAACAGTGAAGACTAAAATGTATGAATTTAATATTCATCCGTGTTTTCACGATAAACATTTTCGTTCTGAATTATTAAGCGTAGTAATATAAATTCTATTGGGATTCATTTAAATGATATATTTTATTTATAATAACATCATGTTCAATCTCGTTAATTACGAAGTTCGATATAAAACATGACGTAGGTAATAAATAAATGAATTAATATAACTAACGTATACAGATTTCCGAGGCGTGTTAATCGCATTTACAACGAAAAGCTGTTTCCCATTACAGGTAGAATTTTACCTTAGCTTAGTTGGTACTGAATTGAAAAGGAGTACCTACTTTACTTAATTACCCACGCCTTTTACTCGAACAAAGTTGGTACTTATTTTTCTATTTATGTTTTTGTTTGCTAGTTTTTCATGTTGAAATTACCGAGTAAAATACAGAGATTAAGTTAATTTATAGTTTGCTCTTTGATTTGAATACTTTCTATTTAAAAATGAATGCATTATTAAGTACAACAATTTGGCAAATTTTGTGATATTTTAAAAGCGACATAAACATTTCCTATTCAAATATAAATAAATTATTTCATCAACTATAGAATAAGATAGAGTACACAATCCGATTAATAATACCTAATTCTACTCCACACATGTAGATCCTACCAATTCCAATTACACGCTAGGCATTTCAAGATATGTTTGGACGCATTAAACTGCATCCCATGCCCATTCTTTATGGCGTAAGGATTGGATTACGTAACGGCCTGTATTGGCACCCAATTACAGTGATATATTTAATGAATAGAACCGACATTGTACGGTACCCTCTGACACGGATTCAATTATATGGAAGTGTGCATGTAACCCATAGCTGCCGTGTGAGCGCTTGCGGCTTCCTGCACCCGCACCACTTAGAGCTATGGCAACTAAATCTTGGTGTAAAATGTACGATCCAGCGTAGATGAAGTTTGTTCTTTCAAATTACATATTTTGAAAGTAACATCAATAATATTTAAGGTTAAAAATAATATTTTATTTGAGGATAATTATGAACACTATGATATAATGAACCTTATTTATTTGGATTGTTTTGAATAACACTGTTTTGATTGTCAGGCAAAGTAAACAATAAACAGTTTTGTACAGTGCTAAATTATCAAATATCAAACCAGTTTGTACTCTCATAACGCTATGAAGCAAAATTATTGTCCGTATTTTTAATAACTGTTATTTCAACATCACAGATTTTTACTTCTTAGTATAAAATACTTCGTTAGTATGATTACAAAATAAACTAATTATATCGCTGAAAACATCAGATTGTCTCATTTAATTTCCAGGAAAATAAGGAAAAATCCTTTCCTTCATCACAGTCCCTAAGAAATAATTTCTAGAGAGACAATTGGATAAAAATAAATATAAAAAAATGTGTACTTCTTCAGTAAAGACTTCATCTAATTTGACCATACTTTTTATAGAAAAGCCTCATATACATTTTATGCAAGGGTTAATAATTTATTTATATTAAAATGTAGCGCTTTCGCTTATCATTCAAGCGAGTAGTCACCAAATTACCTGACTGATACAGTAGGTACTAGGTACGTTCTATTCTGTTAATAGTATCTGCCACTAGCATTAGTATCATATTAAGGTAAGCATATATTTTGTTAGTATGTTAGCAAATGTATTCCAATTGTTAACTTTTACCATTTAAGATTTTCAGAGATAATTCCAAGTTAAATGAATGAAAATAAGCTTTTATTAATCTTTTTGATATAATAAAAAATAATGCAAAAGGCAAAATATTTTTAACCGGTGATATAAATAGATACGCCTCCTCCATAATTTGCTTAAGACCTTCAATAAATATCAAAACAACAAATATAATCGATTTGATAATTCCTTTTTTTAGGTGCTTATGGTTATTTTTGGATAAAAATTTGTTTTTCTACAAAATGTGAATATAAATAACTACCTACGAAATACCTAATCTACGTCTACGTTGGTCTACGTCATGGAAGACATCGACGCGAATTTCATGCATAGGTACTTTGGACCGCGCAAATTGACGTTTTACCAAACATTTGAGCATGTATTTATTCCTCGGTATAAATCATTACATGGAACGTGCAACTAAGATACTAGATACTGTTAGCATGTCTGTATCTTATTCAATTTCTCAAGCCAGTGTAACATGATTAAAGATCGTCTCCCAAGCGTTACTTCCTTGAAAACTAATTTCGGTAACCGGCACACACTGAACAAATTCGTAACAGGTTTTACAAGACAATGTGAACTAAGTCATATTCTCTTTAGGGAGTTAGGTTTATATTAGACAGTAATAACAAGTCTCTAGAACTTGACGAGACCTTTTGACCTTTGGTTGCCAAAAGTTACCGCAAGATGAACAGAAACGTAGAACATTAATTAAGCTATTGATTAATTTATGTTCTACTGTGAACGTAATATTTTTAGTACCTAACTAACATTAAGATAGAGACATTTTTCTTATATAAATTCTTTTGTTTTCCTTTGCTTTATAGCTTTTTATTATGCTAATAAAAGTCTTTTATCATCTAACAATAGTTTATTTTTTATTCAATTTAATAATAGCAAATCGAACAATGGAAGTTTGAGAATATGAAAGGTGGTTGTTTTTTATTGTCGTGATTGGACCACAAATAAATATACTTAACTTTATTTCATTCATCGTTACGTTATAACATACGCTGGTTTAACATGTACCTATATATTTTGTATTAAAGAGTATATTGTGTGTGAAAACATTTTTTCATAAAGAAACGAATTTAATAAGATACCGGCGTAGAATAGCTTGAATCAACAAAACATCTAGTGCTCCTAATAGCGCGTTATCTAACTCTACCTCACGTTCTTCATTTATCTCCAATTTTATAACTCGTATATAACATTCGTCGCTCAGATAATATGAAGATTTAGTGCATATAATTCAAACTATACTACTATCTATTCATGAAACCGATACAGTAATTAATAGCGTAATAATTCGTGAGACATTACCGATAGTTGTGTACGAAAAGCCATAACGTAAATCTACGCGGAGGCTTTTAGCGCATTAAGCGCTTTGTTTAATAACAAAAGATAAAGGGGAAGGTTAGTTTCAAGGTCCTTTGTTTGTTAATGCAGCGTCATACCGTTTTCTTGACTTAAGTTTATTAACAGTAAGACTAGGTTGGCATCCATTTGCGTTACTATCAATTTGTTTGAGCGAGCCTTTGTTCTAATAGACAGAGGTTTACTTAGGAAAATTTTATATCGTTACACTTTAGATATTTGTTTCTATTTCTGTACATACAATCATTATGATTTCTTGTCATAACTAATTACATAAAAGCGTTAGTATTTAAAGAAAGGAACAATACATTAAAACAAGTCCTCCGCAAGTTACTGATGTAAAGCTTGGCTGGCAATATGCTAAAATCACAGAATCTAGTATTCCTACACACATGTCAAAATTTCAATCCCAACCAGATTAACCGCAAACTACATTGCAACGTGCCGATTTATTTGTGCAGTGCGTTTACCCTCCAAGTGATAGCGTCTAGTTAGATGGGTTTTTCATCGATCAACGCCGTAAGTAGGTGCGCGGCTAATTGTTTCTGTGTCGACCAGCAAACACCGACAATTAACAGGAGGCCAATGTGGGCGGCGCGGTCGGAGCTCGCGCCAAGTTCTCTACTAGACCGACGGCAATTTCCGTTCAACGACGCCTGTTAACAACACCTGTGTTCGCTTAAAATATACAAACTTGCAAAATACAATTTTTATATAACGCCCATTTGATGATTCTGCGGCAGATGGAACTGGGGCGTAACGCGATCGCTCTGATGCGCACTTGTACCGTAATGCTTATTATTCTCGCCGTGTGTTGATAATTGCGCCAATTTGAATATAGAAATTGCTGTTTTCATATACTGTGTACATAATTAATAATGTTAACATTGATTGCGATTGTAACCAGAAAATTATACCACTTGCACTGTCCTCACGAACTGGTTTTTTAGTTAATTTTTTTTATCATTTTTAAGCTAAGAGGCTATGCTTTATAAAAATGTTCTTGCGGAAATATAAAGATTCCATACTTTCCCCAACAAAGTAAAGAGCAATATAAAAACTCTAAGCAATGGTCATATTGACGCTAAAATGTTCAGCTACTATTCTGTACAATCGCGAAAGTTTTTCAAAAAGTTGGCAAGACATAGCTTTTATCTATTACTGACACAAGCACCTGGGTTCCACAATGCATAACTTTATGCCACAGATATTACTTTACCACTTTTCACTTAAGCAGATCGTAATAGCCCGTGATGGCTTTGTGCTCAGGCCGTTTGAGCGCAAATGACGTCAAAGATGTCTGAATATTAAATTCTAAATTTGTGTGAACGGATTCGTATTCGGTATGGATATAAACAATTGTTCCCGGAAAATATCTGTATGAAATCGCCGTGTTTATGCCAAACGCAGTGTTACATAATTATTTTTACTGTAAATTACTTTAGCAGGAATAAGTATTATATGTAATTATTTCCAAGAATCATAGGTTTTAAATTATTTATGTCAAATTACCGTGTATTTAAATAACAATGCACACACACAAAAGAAGATCTCTTTAGTGTTTCATTTCAGATAAAGGCAGATAATTAACATATATTAGGTACTTAATCTTTATTTAAAGGATGCATTTGTGATGGAATCGATATTTTAACGCTGGCAAATATAATCTATTATTTCAAAATCGAATGTTAAAACAGGGTCAACGATTTGATATTATTTTAAATTATAGCTTACAAAATCAGTAAATTAAGATCACAGTTTGAAATGTTATGGCGCCTGAGGCAGACATTTAGGCTTCAAATTTGTTACAAGGAAAACTAAGAAAGGATTAATTAATGTTAAACAAATCGGATAAATTCAATGAAATAACATAATGAAGTTCAATAATTTAATAAGTGTGCTCTGACATATATTTTTTGCTAATTTTCAAAATATTTATTTTGAAGGTATTGCGGAATTTAATTTAATAAAATATCAGTCGAATGAACATATAAGATTTGTTGAAGCTTCTTTCACATCTGAATAAGAACAAATACATTGTCAAGAACATCGGAACGCTCAGAATTCTTCCAATACATTAATTCGGTATAAAATGGCAAAAGTAAGTCTAAACGGAAAATTTATTCAATAATATAGAGACAGGATTAACTGAGCTTGATAACGCTCCACTTGAGCCGAACTCATCTGCGAAGCTATTGCTTTTTTGAGCCTACGAATTTCATATACCAACAGACTTTTCCTTCGATTTAAGGGGTTCTATTTTTGCCTTTTGTGGCTAGAGAAATTATAGCGGAAGGAAAAGATAGAAATGGTTACTTCACTGTTCAAACATTTGGATTTCACACGGAGGATTTGGGGAATGACGGTTGTGTGAAACTCCGTGTGGAATAAGTACAGGATTCCACCGCCATGTCTGAACTAACACGAAACTAAACTAAAACGAGGATTACAGTATAATCGTGGTTACTAGCGTACTATATTATATTCCGAGTTTTTGACCGCAACTTCATTTCAGTAGTAACTCCCTGTTTCGCTACACGGGGATGCTTTAAAACCCTTGCGCTCAAATACGTGTGTATACCTAATTCTATACGGAATAATCTGTTTGCTTGTTGCTAAATAATTCAAAGTTTTCGATGTTTCACCCTAAATTCCTTTCCTGACACATATTGAAATTTTACCTGATGCTGATGTATCGAAATAAGTCAGTGTTACAAAAATATTTTATTCAAGTTTTATTAGTACGACTAGACATACTACATGATTTCACAAGAAAGTAGGCTAGATGCAGAAATCCTGATGCAGTTTCTACTTTATTTCTGTTAAATATACAAAAATACATGTACATGAATTTTGTGAATACAAGAGACAATAAGATATTGTTGTATTTATAAAGGACACGAGTTAGTTTAACGTCGGAGCGTTGTTTGTTGCACTCGTGAGCTCAGTTACGTGGCTTGTTTGTTCTTTAAATTACACAGGGCCTTCCAGAGGTAGATTGTTGTTCATTACATCACTCCTCGTCCAAGTTTCGATCGTGTTTGCGTTTCGCCGCCACACACCGCATACGATTTTGTTTTATACGTTAACTCGGGTAAAACACGTCGAAAAGTTTTCAGGCTACACTTCAAAAGTAGAACGCGAAACTATAAACGGAAACGCTGAATTACCGCATGAATTCTCTCAACTTAGAGTTAAGCAGTCGATTGAAAAAGACGGAATATGAATATTTAACGGGCATAAATAGTTTATCCGTTGGCTACTACAAAATTTACTCCGCGCAACAATGTCTCGATATATTTAACGCGTCTATCGCGCCGGATCTGTTGAATAAACAATGTAAGGCGACTGATAGCTATATCGGATACAAAGTAAAGAAATAAAGTGCACAGGCGATCATAGAGCCCAGTGTAAAATGCAGATAGCCGATCCACTGAACGACCGTTGTAGGAGAAAATTTTATTAGCTCCCTTATTTTCACAACTGAAACGGTATAGCTCAATATTGTTTTGATACGTCCCGGAAACGTTTTATTATTGGGAGCGCGTATAAATTTATGGTATTTTATTTTATCAGAATTTTATTTATCTTTGGATAAGTAGGCAATAATGATAGAATAATAAATGTGGAATATTTTGAAATTTGTATGCACTCGTTCGTATTACAATGTTTTGCAATAAATAAGAGAGATGTGAATTGTGTTATTATTAAACTTTCATAACAAGACTTCAAACAAAAGGCGGAACGTATTAGTCAAGTTAATTTTATATATGACACTAATATCCACTTATCACGAGCCAAGCTTCTTTGTGATAAGGAGCGTATAAGTTAGAGAAGTTAGGGAAAGTGGGTAATGTCCGTTATCCCCCGGGAGAGTTTTGGAGACATTCCCATAAATGGACACTTCAGTCAAGACATAACTTGATTGATGGATCGACTACGTGGAGACCGAGTTCCTTCGCAAGAAAACGTTCAGTACATTTATAATTCATAGGTAATGTACGAGTTATTTTTAAAATGCTATATTCGTATATAAATGAATAGTTAATGCCGAATAAAATATGCAAATATCAACTACATTTATCATACTTATGCTATTTCAATAAGTATAGTCAATTATGTAAGCGTATAAATGTACCAAATACAGCAGTCATGATCCTAAATTGCATGAATATGTATCTATATTTATGAAGTATTGAAATAGAAAAGTTGTTTTTAAGGGTGAGTGTTTTTAAGTGTGACCCAGAAAATTACTATATGGCACAGTCTTGTCGTAGAAGGAAGTATGTTTTTGTAAGAACATCTATATCTATATTATATTTATCATACTTATTTATATTGTATGTATTGAGACTGACGTCGAAGAAATCGTCACAATACATCATCCTTTTCTGTAATCCTATTTTTTCGTCATTGATATCCTCCTGATATGTAGCATACCCACGACTTATAATAATAATTGTTGTTTCCATTAAATAAAACATTTGTTCAGTCAATCTTCCCAGAAGTGGAACTACATTTTATTGTGCCGGAGGCTCTTTTAAACCAGTAACCCTGTGGAAGGAATGGAAGCTACCAGAGACCTTACAAAAATACCAAAGCCTTAAAAAAACTTTCTTTAGAAAAATAGTAAAAAATACTATAGGTAAATCATACTATTAGGTAGATATGTTTATTAAATATGTAAATACCTATAATACTTTTACATTTCAACTATTCACAATGAAATAATGAAGAAATGGAGGTATTATTCCTCTTTTACAAAGGTAGGAACCAACATTCTCGTAAATCAACTTCACAGATACACAAACACTTATGAAAACGATATAAACGAACAACTGAAAATTTTCATTAGCGCGCAGCCAAGAATACGAGTATAAAAGAACAATTCGCGATCGCGAGCGCTTGCAAGGTAAAAATGCAGTCTAGAATTTAAATGTACGTTTATGCGTCAATCGAAACGGCTTACGAAACAAAGAACGCTGACCTGCGATTCCAGTTTGCAAACTATTTTCCATAATAACAGGTTGTGGTGCAAGTAGATGCCGGGGTGCAATTATATTTCAATACGAAATCACTTCCTTGCCTCGTTAAGTAGCCACTTGAAATTTTCAGCGAGCAACTTTCGCATGGTACGACGATAGTACAATTTCATATTTATTTTATGAGAACGAAATATGTATATTAAATACGTATTAGATGTTTGTTTCTAGTGGTGGACCTAATTAGGTTTCTAGTTCACGATATCGTCAAATAATTTTAAAATATATAGTTCTCAATACATATAGACAATCCAAGTAAAATAAACGGTGCCTGATGGTAAAATTGAATTGTTTGTGTATTATTTTAAATGTATTTGAAATTTAAAAATGATCAGAAAGGATTAGCGGGTCAGGGGTCTAGAGTAAGCAAGAGAGAAAGCTCTTGATCGAACTTTTGTTTTGATATCCATTGCAGGACTCATTGCAGGAACGTCGCGTACATCGATATCACTGCAACATAATCGAAACCCAATATCTAGAAGTTTATCGAAGAAGACGGAAAAAACCTCGGAAAATTTCCAGAAAATATTCATCAAGTTAAGTCTTCAACGACAACAAACCTTCGTTATACGAGGATAATATAACAAAGGATTTTTGTATTAGATTAAGTAACAGGTGCAGACAGAGTGGGACATAGTAAACTGTTCCCACCTTTACATCTTATTGTATACTTCAGTCCAACGACAATATAAAGACGGACGACAATGTATTATGTATTAAAATAGGTAAGCTTGCTGAATAAATCCATTAAAGTACCGTATTGTGTTTTCTTAAATAAACATATCAAAACACTACCTATACCTTTTTTATTACTAACAAATAACAAGCCTGGTTTACATCATCAAACATATGAGGTACAATAACAATTCTACCTTTTCGATTAGCTAATTATACTCGATTCTTAATAAATTCGTACGTATTTCGTACCTTTGTATCACATTCTTTTGATGTTTGAGTGTTATATTTGAGTAATAATAATTTAACATAGGAGGTTTTCAGTGTTTATTTACTAAACGTATTTATTTTAATTGATAGGTTTAAAGCATTAGATATTAGATTATGTCTAGATTAATATATTATGTAAGACAAGTTATAATTACAAACATCAATTTACGCTATTTCCTATAAAGCACTTCACCGATAACATAACGTAAATCAAACGCTTTGCATAATTCACATCGTAATCTGTAAATCTCCGAATAATGGATTCGCACTACAACATACTAATTTCATACTGTAAACACTACTTAGCTACATCGACGTCTAAATCGCTCGTATAATTAAATAATACAATGTAACTTAGAAAATTGAATTTTTCACTCACTTTAAAACCAGAGTTAATAGACGTTGCTTCGAAAAATACGTTAAAAATTCAGGAAATTTCAAATACCACTAATAAAAAAAAGATTTAAAAAATCCAATTTGAGGTCAATTCGAAATCTGGACGGGGTAGAGGCAGTAGTAAATGAAAGTTCGTAGTCGTTTTTGTGCGGTCCGTGCACACGTTCGGCCTCTCTAAGGCTAATCATCGAGATTGGTTTTCTAACACGATCGGGTACTTTGACCCTTGGAATTCGTATACTGCCCCTCTCTCCTTTAGTTTACTGATATTGACTTCATAAAATATATCGAAAGGATATTGGAGAATTTAAAATTTTTCACAACTCAATAAAAATCAATGTGTAAAACAATAATCTGGACTGTAATTGCATTGATATTAAAGGAGCTTGCTCTTTAAACCTTTACAAAAAGAGAGTTGAAAGTGTCTGTCTGTAGTGTCGGATACATTAGACACTTTAAAAAATAAAATAAGGAGAGCGATAAATTGCAAACAGGCTGAACGGGATAGCGACTAAAATGTACCAGGCATATTATAACGACCCATAAAACTTGCTAAGGATTTATTACCATGAGTATTATGTCTCCACTTCATATACTTTTATTTGAAGCTGGTTACTTATAATCATTTATGACAAATTAATATAAAACGCTTACTAATATTGTTGGTAATTAAACATGTATAAGTACCGCAATAAAAGTTTTAAATCAAATCCATATTATGTACAAGCTAAATAATTGACAAGGTAGATCAACACACTTAATTTTAAGGGTTAGGTACAGAGCAGGCACACGGGGGAATAACGCTTGAACGTGACGTATTCCGCTGAAAACGCACGTAGACAATTAACCTTCAGCTGACGTTTCTGTGATACATGTTGCCTCGCAATACTCCAAATAAACATGTCTGTATTTTCTTTAGCAAAACGACAACCTCGCCGCTGATTAAAACATTGCGATTGATGAATGGTTCTGCCCATCGGAAGTCCCTTTTGCGATATCACTTCGATGCTAATTAAGCGAACGTGTGTTTGGCATTCATCGTTGTGAATCCTTCCGTCATAATTTGTAAGTAATTTGCATTACTTTGTGTACTTGGTTTATGCTTGGTTGTGTTTTATTATATTATGACACTACACCATTATATGCTATTGCTATTGTAAACTCAATTACAGCTTTAGCTACTTTAAAGTTGACGTCTCTTTATACAATGTTAACAAATAAATTTCAATCAACAACGAACGATTAAGGAGACTATTTATTTGAATAAGGACTCATATGACAAATTTATTACAATGAAAATTTGAATACATAATTCTTGAAACCTCTCCTTAAAAGGGAGCATTAATTTGAGACGGCTTTCAAAAGGCACACATACTGTGCCAAAAAAGTCTAATTTTTTTAGTAAGTGCCGCTACATAAATCTTACGAGCGTCTAATTACGGACATCGTGCTCTTATAAGAAAACTTATGAAGGCTATATGTCATGGTGATGTAATGAAAAATGCCAAGTTTAACTCCCACAAAAATTGAGGAAATATAACAGGTATTTTCGGATGAAAAAATTCTATCTGAGCCGTTTTGGAAAGCGATTGAGTGCGCTGTATTGGGAGGCTTGAAAAATGAAAAAAATTATAGGTGCATTCAAAACGTAAATATCAAAGTTGAAAAAGTAAAGTAGTATTTACGTCACAATTTTATATTAACTTTGCCTTGCGTAGGCTGCGGAGTGTGGAGCGAGGCGGATCTCTCGAACGGAGATTGTGTGTTCAACCCGACGGTACCTACTTGTATTCGCAGAAAAATCAACTGAGCAAATATTAGCCGCAAGCAACAGAGAAAAGAATTATACACCACTGTTTGATAAACGAAATTGTCAAATAATAAAAAATACATAATTCAACTTGTACCAAATATTCGACGTCTTCATTCCGTAAATAAACCAATATACATAATATAAAAGTGGTAGCACTCTGTATTTCGGCATAATATTATTACAACGCCGAAAATCGCTTCAACGCCCAACTAAGCCGCTCACTCGCCGGCATTCCTTGTAACAATTGCGAAAAACTCCATTCAATAAATCTCCTTTATCCGATATCATAGCCAGTCCGGGCACTAGAGGATATGATTACACTGAATATTCGAGACGAGTAGTTTTGAATGGCGTGACAGAATAAGGGTCAGTCATATTGAGCTAGCCAATTGATGGGGGGTGGGGGCCCGGGCGCACCGGGTGACTGCGAAGCGACGTGCGACGTGCCTTTGAATAGCCCTCGCTCTTTTGTGAACTCTACATCTGTGGAATTTGCCTTTGCACTGCGAAAAATTTAAATGTTTATCTGTAAGTCGTGAATGGGCCAATTTGAGTACCTTTCTTGTTTTAATTCCTCATTTTACGTTTACATAACATAACTACCGTTTCAATGTAAACCATTTTGTATGAATGAATTAAAATATCTATTCTAATAATGTATTTTCCATCACGCACTAAAGCTTTTTTATCTTATCTTAATCTTAATACTATTATAAAGGCGAAAGTTTGTAAGCATGTATAGATGTATGGATGTTTGTTACTCTTTCACGTAAAAACTACTGAACCGATTACAATGAAATTTAGCACACATATAGAGGGTAATTTGGATTAACACATAGGATAGGTTTTATCCCGGAAATCCCACGGGAACGGGAACTATGCGGGTTTTCCTTTGAAAACGCGGGCGAAGCCGCGGGCGGAAATCTAGCTATTTCATAATGGGACCTTCTCGCTTATACTTATCTAAAATTTGTGGGAGTTTAATGGTATTAATGGTTTAAAAAAATATAAAATCTGATTGTACATTGTACATACAATGTTGAAACTACCTAAACATAGTTAATGATAATATGCATAAAATATTGATGTTAATCATCAATTATAATTAATAACAATAATGTTATAAAGCTTATAAAAGCCACAATGCCAATTAGCTTTGTGGCTAATCAGTGAAACCGCAACTAAGTAAGCCAGATTTTAATAATATTAAACTAACTTAGTTATTCATAATGCAAAAAATAAACTCCATTTAAGACTACAGTCAAGAATACATTAAACTAATAAAATTAATGATGAGCTTAAATGTAACAAAGCTTTTTAAGTATTAATTACAATACGTATCTGTATTATATTATAATCAATCATTCACGACTGTAATTTTATCATACACCTATAAAAAATCGTTAAATCTCATCCTATTACATCTCTATTGTATTGGTTTGTTAATTCATCTCGTCTGTTTAAAGTGAAGTCACGTACTCGAACTGAATTAGATTTTCGTCGAGTCAATTTTCATAAGATCGCCAACGAAGCATCGCACCCTACCGGGCGTAGTGGTATTTTCCACGCGTGGCGTGATATTATAACATTATTAACGTAAGAACATGCATTGCATTCAAAATTATCCCTTTCAAAACTCTGTTCGAAAATAATTTGGTAATCAACGCTTTGTATTTTTCTATTTTGTACAACGCTTATGAAATATGTACGTGAAATATGAATTATGAATGTTACACGACATATAGCTACAGTGCTATCCGTGGAAGCATAAAAAGTTAAAACTATATCGATATAAAGTTATGTACAATATTTTTAATCCTTAATTACAATATCATATAAAATCAAAAAGGATAAACCACTTCTTGTATCCACAATGAATATAAATAGTAAAAACAATAAATCTGCCTCCTGAGATAGCGGGACATAAAAAGGCATTCGAAGTGTCAGTTACAATCACTATTGTCACATTCAATCATTGCGAGGAACGTATCCTGGAAATAAAACCGTAAGTATAAGCCGGGTTCATACAGTAAAAACAAGCGGATCACATCCAATTTTGCATTCAATCTACGACCACGAAAATTGCGTCTTGCGAGATGACCCTGTGTCCACTCCCCTAAAGCAATGACCTAATCAGGTTTATTCGATTTAGTTCCCTGAATTCGGACAACTTTAACATACGGAACGATGATTTTCTATCGGATGTAAGTATTTGTTTAATTCTTATTAATTTATACTTATAATGAAAGATACCTATATCACTGCTTTGTATAAAAATTTTATTCAATCCTGAAGTCCTGTCTGAAATGTAGGAAAATAAACATTATAAAGTAGAGCGTAAATAAATGATAGAGTAATAATTAATAACTTCAAAATATTTCCGATTTTCAATTTACAATTTAACATTTTCTTATTCTCTTCATCGATCGCGATAGTCGGTAAGATTGATGAGTAATATAGTAAACATAATATAGATTTTACATTATGGATACTTAAAACGTTAGTTAGTTCACAAGGAGCGTCTCAGTTAGATTTATTTTTAAAATTCAATACAGATATATTACATTTAAATTTTTAACAACAAAAAGCTCTCTATACAAATATAAATATTTTCCATATTACGGTTTATATTACATTTTTTTACTATGTTAGTCGAAAACATATTTTATTATCAAGTTCAATTAACAGTTAATTATTCGCCTAATTTAAACTCCAAATGACTAATAGGTATGCCTACAGCATAAATCAATTAATTCCCTATATTGATCCGTGCCAAAAAATTAATAGAGCACATTAAAATATAATATTCATGGACCGTTCATATTTCATACAAAATTAGACCTATAACTATTATTTAATTAAACCCAGTTTCGATTTAAAAATTAATTAATCATTGCAAATATTTTCAAAATTTATGAACCAAAATAATTTCAAATTCAAATTCAAATTATTTATTGTGAGTAATGGATACGGAGTGTGCCAATTTTCATTATAATAGATATTTATGTTGTTATTGAATACTAAATAATAGTCAAATGAGTATGATGAGCTGACTGCACTCTTTATTTGTTTAATAGTTATATTTGTTATTTCGATTTGATTTATTTTATTATGATTATTATCCACTAATATTGAATTTCTCACACAGTGACAATGAGTAAAGTTGGAGATTTCATATTAAAATCTATAAAATGAAAATGCTTCGTCATGAATTGCTTGCATCAAGGTTATCATTGCCTCTCAGCCGATTGAACTCACAGTGAACATATGACACCTTAAACTATTCTTAGATGCGGTGAAATTTAAACGAATTGCAAAGAAGGAGAATTTGGAAATTAAAGTAGAACAATGATATACCTATAATAAAGAGAGTTTTATAATATAGTTAAAACTGTTTGGGAGGAATATCGAAAACTTTTTGTTAATCTCTGAACCATCTATCTAATACCAGCTGCTGAGCCAAGGTCGACCCGGTAAAAAAATTAGCCTCTGATGAAATAAAGCATTCAAATGATAAAATAATTTTCAAAACCAGTAAGTCCCATAGATCTAGAGATACTCCTACAAAGCCTCTCTCACAAACTTTACCGTTCTACACTAATTTTATAAAGATATAAGATTTGTATTACTTTCACTTACATAATATGTAAGAGAAAGTTATTATCTTCACTACATATTATGAAACTATATTACAGCATAGTTGAAATAACAAATTAGAGAGTTCATCTTAATAGGGTATATGATATTGTTTTCAGTTTAAAGTTAAAACTTGACTAGCTTTGAAGTGCAGTGTAGTTGAAATGACAGGCTTTGACTCAACAAATTTAACGTACCGTTAGATAAACTTTGAAGGGAACAGACATCAGTGCCGTTAAGGAATTAAACTTACATTAAATATTTGTTTATAAATTATATTTCATAAAAAAAATACGTCTGAAATACGGTGAAGATCGCTCTCCCACGGTCTCCTCTACTATAATGGTATGACTTAAGACATTCCCTGAACAATAAAAAGAACACAATAATAAACGCTCCAACTTACAAGCTGTAAAGGCACTAAAGGAGTTATTAAAACTCTAAAATTGTAAACAAGAGCAACGGAGGCTCGTGATTAATTGGAAAGAACACTTTCCGACCACAAATGGCTTGTCTAAAAGTTTATTGCAGTAAAAAGCCCCAGTTTGCGGCGAGAGAATGACGCGAGGCTTATTATAATGACCTCTAAACTTTTGCCCATTAAAACAAACATTTTTTCTCGACAATAATATTTATAGAGAATATTTTGTCTGCACAATTCTTGTTTTAATAAATGCCGTGTGATGAATGTCTGAGGTATTGTATACGAATATAATAATATTCCGCTTCACGATAACTGACGCTTACAGAAACGCGCTTTGTTGCTCCGTGACATGTCTACACGTTATATGCGTGAGGGATTTAAGCAAACATTAAGTAATTCATAGAAATTATATGATGAGATTGTAATCAACTTGGAAACTTCGGATAAACTGAGAAAGGGAACGTAAACTTGTGAACTAGTTTGAATGGAAAGAGTGTGTTTGAAACTGCTTGGCTCTTAAATGGAAGTTGGAAATTTAAAATAATCAAATCTAGGAACTTAATAAATTATGTACAACTTTTTGGCTTATATTAATGCTATGAATTTACATAATTATTACGTTATGGAAGTAATAAAGAAATGAAAGTCCCTTAAAGTTCCATATTAAGTACCGATAGAAAATTATATCTGTGTTGTGAAAACATATCTTATTAATTATTTACAGAAAAAAAATAAAGTGAAAAAATAATATAAAATAACATTCAATGTTCTGTCGCTAAGAATTAGTGATATAAAGGTCGAGCAATTGAAATAAAAACAATGGGAAACAAACAATATGCAGGTGAGTAAAGAAATATTATCAAACATTTTCGCAATAAACCCCACCTCGTGTGACAAATGTTGCCATAAAGATATATTATAACGTCACCAGTGGAACATTTTGTGTGATAAATACGCACGGGAATATATGTATCTATTTCAAATCTTGAGCCTGTAAAATAAATAAATATGCAGGTAATTTTTGCTCTTTATTTTTCCCTTAGCCCCACTTTTACAATAATTTACTAGAACATTCCAGAAATATGGATATAAACGTAAAAATTAGAGTGTACATAGCGCCAACGATTGTCTGGTAACTCCAAGACGAGATTTAATGAGGAAGTGCTTCCAGGTCAACCAATAGAAAGCTCCAATTTGCATTTTATCGGGGTGTGGACAGAAGGTCGCGTGACACTGCGACCGAATTAACATAAGAATGGATCAACAAGGTGAACGTTTTGTTTAAGATTTCGAAGTTTCATTGTTCAAAATTTTGCAAACTCATTTACGCCAACGTTTAACTGCTACGGCGAAATTAAGAAATAATTGGATTTGTTTTGAAAAAGGCAGAAAGAGAATGTAGTTAAATTATTATTATTCTCATTCAGAATGTTTTATAAAATACACTTACACTTATTTTAATTCCGTTTTTAATCCTTTCACTTCTAAACAACTTTTTGTTTCTAACTCTTCAATAAAAGTGAACTTTCTTCTCATACCTCACCTGCTAGATACATACAAGCATCCACTTTAATTAATAACGGATTTGTTGCCAACTTTGAGGGAGAAACCAGGTGCAGGGTTTTCTAAATAGAAAGATAAAGGGTTGGGGTCTTTGTATCTCAACTTACTCTACATAAATATGCTAACCAAACCTACTACAATAATTTTCAAATCTTGTATGATGTTATTTATAAACTTAACTTTTATGCAGTATCATAAAAATGCACCTCTATCAACTTATTTTCATATCACAAAATGCAATGTATTATTACAAAATGTTAATACGATTAAACGCCTGAAAACGTAGAAGCCGGTGGCCTTAATCCCTCTGATTTTAGTTTTCAATCTCAAAACAGCAAGAGAAAATGCATTTCAAGTTTTTCAGTTAATGTTGACTTGATAACTATTACATTATATTATCCCTTTAAAAGTCCTAGGTATTCCCATTGCACTGCACATTAAATAATTAAAGGTCTAAAATCTAAAAGGTCTTTTCATTCATTCCTGTAAATGTTTATATGACAGGTTCCACAGAATTGGATTTGGGTCATCGCAATCCCAGCTTAAATTTTTGGCGTGATATTTTTATTTATATGAAAAACGTCCAAGAATTACTAATACCCGATGGGCATTTTCCCAAAACTTTGTCATAGTGTCACAAGCTAGCCAGTTTTATTGTTGCATGATCTGCGGCAGTTTCCTGTCGACTGAAATTTAGGGTCTATAAAATTGATGAACAGACTTTTAATAGCGCTTTCTTGCTCGATAGTTGATTTCAAGAATTACGGTCTTTGGCGTGCTAATAGTTTCTTTTCTATTAAGGAAATTTACTTTCGAGTTTTTCGACCTTAATGGTAAGGATTACTTGGGGAACTTTTACAACATAGGCATTGGTATTTTTTCAAAGAATTCGTGTAATGAAATGGATTATAATGTGACCTATAACAATGAATTTAAAATAATGAAAAAAAGGTTCACGGAAAAGATAACAGAAATAA